>OZ059831.1:35770120-36988575 GCA_964057195.1 Orthosia cruda | reverse complement strand
TAGACTATAACCCACCGCAAGCTGACGCTGAACACCTGATTTTAAACTGTCAAAATGTTTCTATAGAAAGACGATAATCGGTTACATAAGGCGCTCCGTAGTATAGATTTTGTACTACAAGTAAAATTTCAAAATTTAAAAAACCCCCGACACATTTATCTTGCGGAAACATCCCGATTCAAACAGTAAAACGCCCATAACTTTTAAACGGCTCAACCGATCTTATTCAAACATAGCTGAGAACACTCTCGACACAATCAACTTTCAAACAAAAAATAAATAAATCAAAATCACAGATACACAGCAACACACGTCCAACTTAAAACACCCCTCTTTTTCCGTCGGGGGTTAAAAATAGTGACGTATCCTGACTATCCCGAGTGATCGAAAGTGAATCGAAAATCGAAGTAGATCGCAAATGAAACAATTACACAGCAAAAAAAAAATGTTTAGAAAATATTGGCCCTTATTTAGTTTCTAATCATTTATGTCAGACTTCATTTTATCGATTTAATTATATTGTTGATTTCATATTCAACACAATAAAAGTTTATGAACTATGTTTATGAATACTGTTTTAATTTAATGTATTACGTTTATATATATATAAAACATTTTTTTACATCAATTAGTAAAATTTAATTGAGGAGTCATGTCACATCGATTCGTTGAATCACTTATGATTGAGCCCAACCTACAACAATATGCTCCGCGCTTGCAACATTTAAAAAAAATAGCGATAGCAGCTATCATTTATGTCTACGAAATTAAAAAAACACAGTATAATTCCTAACACTAATGAACCTTTCTCCTGCCAGGTACAATGGCACGCCAAGTGCCGTATGAACGCTGGCGCCAACCATTATATAGTGGGGCGGGACCCGGCCGGCCTGCCGCATCCTGCTGGTGGAGGAGACTTGTTCGACCCACGGCATGGAGCTATGGTGCTCAAGATGGCGCCCGGACTTAACGAGCTGGAGGTATGTTATTACAAACCACTATTTCTCAAACATGCTTGGCAATTTGAGCATTATTTTGAAAACCTTCTTCGAGATAAATCGAAATTGCTGTACTGGCCAAATACATACGAGCAGCGGTCGGAAAAAGTTGTATGAAAATCCATATCTGGCGTGTCTAGCGGCCAAATAAATTACATGTAAACTCATATCTGTCGTGTTATTTAAAAATGGAACGATCTTTTACTCCGAAACATGGCAACCAAGGAAGTAAATTATCAAAGGTTTTATTTAAAATTTCGAACTGGCTTGCAAATAGAACGATGGTTTATTGAAAAAAAAAAACAAAAGAAGGAAGGAGTTGGAGAACGCGGGAACAATTATTGTTGTTCGTCATTGATTTTGACAAAATGAGTTCTAGGTACTACTTAGTTTTAATTGCCGCGCATTATTTGAGAAACGTACTATACAAGCCTTGGACACATCTAGGCATTGATGGACAATTGGTCGATTGATGTGGTAATATCCTTTGCCTTGCCGAATCCACTAACGCAATTAAGCTGCCGGTCATTCACTCGTATGTGAATGCATGCATTACTGTTCGTACTAAATCCTTGATCCAGCCAATAAGATCCTTATCTTTTATTGATAAATACTATATAATTTGGGTTCTAAAAGCCAAAACTAATGAACAATCAAGATGACTTTTGACAACAACCATCTAGTATATCATCAAAGACCTACCAAAACTAATAAGACGATTTTCCTACAGATCATTCCATTCCGCGTGGCTGCCTACGACACGTCAGTCGGCAAGATGGCATTCTTCGATCCCACTCGCAAGGAAGACTTTGATTTTATTTCCGGAACTAGGATGAGAGGTAATTCACCAACAATTTTCTTTTCCATATAAAAGGTATGAAGATAGGGTAAGAAACAGCAAATTATATTTAGTCCGTCAGATATATTGCCAAAATATATTGGACACGTATCTTTTGCTTATTCAAATCAATAAAAAATCACCGAGTTAAAGCGCATCAAAGTTTAGGAGTCATCATATCGTCATCATTTTTTGTTAACGTGACAAAAGAAAAATACGTGTCCAATACTTTTTGGAAATCTATCTGACGGACTAAAAATATTTTTTAGTCATCATCCTTATTTGAAAATGTACTTTAGCATCATTTACATACAGCTGAGTTTTGTAAAACGAAACAAAATTCCACGGCACTTTGACTTGAACTGTATTTAACCAGAGACTACATACTCGAAGGTTTATCCTCACTGCCAAAATAAGAAAATAGAAAGGATACCTAATAAGTACTTCCACTTCCAAAGTTTAGACAAAGAAGGGTTTCACGCGTTTGGTGTCCAAACGTCTATCCTTGCTATGAGGCACGATTTTTCTGTTTAGCTAGGCTCGTTGAAGACCATCACCTGTTCAAAACTCGGCCTTCTTGATGCTTGTAGGCCTTCTTGATGCTAGTTAACATTTGTTACCTTTTTTATTTAATATATAATCTTTTTATTTTATTTTTTTTAGTTTCTTACGACTTATTGTCATAAGTCGGGCCTGCGTTGTCCCCCCATATCTAAGTACTAATGCTGTAACATGGAAATATTGTAAAACCAAACCATTTTTAAAAGAGTAACCATGGAGTTTCTTGCCGGTTCTTCTCCATAGGAAACGACCAACCCGAACCGTGCACCTTTTGTCGACGTTTTATAAGTGCCCATGTAGGCCTATGTGAAAAAAAAAAAAAAATTGAATTGAATTGGAAATTGCTCACTACCGTTTATGATAAAGTAGTTTAACAACCAGAAGTTTTTAAAGAAATATCTAAACATTGATACATCTTTCAGGTCTCGCCAAATCCGGCAAGGAGCCACCGAAAGGCTTCATGGCACCATCCGCATGGAAGGTTCTCTCCGAATACTACCAATCCCTGAAATCCAAGATGGACACCAACTAAACTATTGAACTTAACAGCTACACTAAATCTAAGTATTATAAACTGTCACAATAATAACGGCCTCAATGCTACAAGGTTTCATCAACAAAGAAAAATGAAGCTTTAATTTTATCAAGAATTTCTCGCTTTTCAAGACTTCAATGGGAAGTCGCATTTATGGAATTTACGTCGTACCAATTAAAGACTTTCCTAAACACAATTTGCAAGATACAAATTTCTTCTAAAAGCGACACGATTTTTTTTCTGGCAATACTTAAGTATAATGTCAATACTAGAGAATAGTGTCTTTGGTTTATTTATTTCCTTTACAAGTTTTGATGAAATCAAGTACCCTTTTGCCATCTTTTTAAGCTAGAATATCATACTCTTTATACAAGTGAGATTTAAAACTATATTTACTAGATCATATAGGGTGAATGGTAGATTTATTTCTAAATAAATTGACATATAATTTTATTTATTACTGTTTAGTACTTAAATTGTTTACACTGGCTTGTGCAACGATATAGTAAGCTGTGCAATATTTTTGTGATTAAATTATGTATCTTTTTATTTATTTTTGTGATATACACATTCCTTGGAACTGGATTTGTTGTGTAGGCATACACATTTATTATATTTGTATACGTATTTTGCTTTTAAAGTAATGTACGATGAAGTTTAAGACGATAATCTGATGATTGGACACTAATTTATTCTTGGGATTATAATGGAACTTCTGTCATACTTGTGTAGATTTTATTTGAACATTACGATATGTTCGCGTCCTTTTTTCTACCAAATTGGCCTTGCTAGATTTGGAATATTAGAAATGTTTTATTTGCCGTCGCTGACGAGTTCACTGCGGTGGTTAAATGGTTAAAATAACAACTTTTCTATTGAATATATGAGCATATTATTCTATATAAATAATAACTATTATTGTAATAGTACATACTCGCGTTAAAGTGGCACAGTTTCGAAGTTTCATTATACTTAATCTGTGTGTCGTTACTATTTGAAAGATCAATTAAATATATTATGAGAATGTATTAATTTGTATTATTTTGTAATTGCGTAATCAATACAATGATAATGTGAAGGGACGTATTGTTAATTTATAAGAGGTTTAAATATAAATTGTTGTAATATTATTGAATAAAGGTGCTTTTAAAGTTTATGTAAAATAAATATAAAAGTGATATTGAATCTTGTGTTTTATTTTAGGATTAAATAAATTATGACGTTTGCAGGAATCAGTGTCTAATGTGTCAGGAAGTTCTGACTTATATTGCAAGCCTATTGTTTTAAATAAAACCCCGGCACATTTTTATTTCATGCTACATAATTTATCTAGTAGTTGACACTCTTCGATCGACAATCTATTGAACTCGTAATTATGATACGTTAACGTGCGAAACACTCCGATTCAAACAGTATAACGCGCAAAACTTTAGAACGGCTGAACCGATTTTCATCAAACAGCATCTTCTTCTTTTCGTGTGATGTGTGGCCACCCAGAGGTGGCGGCTTAATTAACTCTTACACCAGAGTGTCAAGAGTAAGCTGCCTCTGGGAACTCTGACTTGGCTATTTCAGACATACATTAACTATATAAGTCCAGGATTCCTCGCGATGTAATCAAACATAGCTAAGAACACGCTCAATAAAGTCACCTTTCAAGCAAAAAAAAAACAATATTTTAATTGGTTCATCCGTTTAGGAGCTATGATGTCACAGACAGATACACAAACACACAGGTACACGTACACATGTCAAACTTATAACAACTCTTTTTCCGTCGGGGGTTAAAATCAAAACTTATGACCTTGAACCTAAAACCTGGTGACGTTTTCATTATTTGGTTTTTACATTTTACGTAGGTAATCACTTTGATTTTCGATTTCTTATCGTCAATGATAAGATAATCTTGTACTAATTTGACACCTACAAAGTTTAATTAAACTTAAGTAAATTATTCGTAGATATATTTTTGTTTTATAGTTCTTAAACAAAAAAAATATGTACCTACAGAGTGATAGAGAGCATTTCTACCATTATAGCATAGCATAATCAGTATATAATAGTCCTACTGCTGGGACACAGGCCTCTATCGGAGGGAGTAGGCTGTAATCCACTAAACCGGGTTGGAGGTACAGGTCACATGTCTTCTAATGTTTGGTTCTAGGACATGCCGTTTTCCTCACGATGTTTTATTTCAGTATTTCTCGTTCCTTTAGTGGTGCTCATAAACATTATAATTCATCATCATCATGAGCCAATAGCAGTCCACTGCTGGACATATAACCCCCAGTTTCCCACCTTAAAATTATCGGAGAATTAATGTGACAAATTGTCAAACACGCGTTATCTTCTGTGATTGGCTGTTGAAAATTCATTCAACCAATCACAGCAGATGACGCGTGCTTGACAATTTGTCACATTAATTCTCTGATAATTTTTAGGTGGGAAACTGAGGGTTAGCTACTGCAATTGCACGCCATTTGGTTCGGTTTTCGGCAACTCCCATCCAGGTGCTAACAGACAACCTGCGAAGATCGTCGCTCCACCTAGCCTGAGGGCGTCTCCACTCAAGAACACGTTTACCCCAACGGCAACGGTCATCGGCTTTACGTTTTATATATCCTTTGCCACTTCAGCTTACTTATTCTGTGAGCTATGTCGAAAACTTTGGTTCTCTGCCGGCTCACCTCGTTTCGGATTCGATCCCTTTGAGAGATTTTGTAATTAAAATAAATTAAAGCTAGATATTAAGTCATACAATACAACTTGACTTTAAATTTATCAAAAATATCACTTGGATACAAAAGTATGGCAAAATATTTATTCTTATTACGTTAATTGTTATCAAAACCCGACCGTTATCACCGAATGAGTAATTATGATAATCCTTCACGTTATCTTGTTTGTCAAGCGAATTGCGTCGTTAATACCTAATCATAGAGTTTGTTTTCAATGTACAGCTTCGTGCGATACCGGTTTGGTTTTGTTTGCTTGTCAGTTGTCACTGTTGTCAGTACGGAGTCAACTGCATGTAAGGAAGGTCGTATCACCATGGCAGTTCGTTTAGGTCGTGTAACGAGTATTTTGCGTAAATGTACGAGTAAAACCGGTACCCGATGCATGTCTCACTATCCGATTGACGAACATGTTTTTGGACTTTCAAGCGAACAGCAACAGGCAAGTTTTAATTATTTATTGTTTATAATAATAATTAGGTACACAAGAGTTGAATAACATGCGATTCTTCGATAATACAGCTGTGGCGTAATAAGTCTTTGTACCTACTTAATTAATATTGAAACAAGTTTACATAGCTAGGCCTCTACGAAAGTGAACCATTCTGTAAATAATGGTTCAATTTATGACCTGTGCTGACCCCGGCATTTACAAGTCAAGTCATGAATTTTGTATGATTGTTATTGTAGAGAACTCAACTCATTCATGATATCGACTCTGATAATAATAAAACATTACATACAACAACAAGCTTGCCGTTCTTTTTAACCCCCGATAGAAAAAGAGAGGTATCATAAGTTTGGCGTATTTGTATGTGCATAACTCCAGCTTCCTCATGAGTGTTAGGATAATTCTATCTATGCCAATATTTAAGGCATAATAGCAGCAATCAAAGTACCGAATCTTAATTTAGCTGCCATAAAAACTTCGTTAATATGAGTCGTTTAGTATGTGTCAGCTGGAGTGACGTCACCCCAGCTTCCTCATTCAATACAGGCAAACCAGCGAGGTTAGGGTTTTGAACTATAGTAAAAAAAATAAGGCATACTAGCTGCACATGGAAGGAAAGAACTGAACGATAATACTTAAAAAGTGTTGAAACACGATCAAAAAACGTGTGTGTAAGCTGGAGTGACGTCACCCCAGCTGCCATGTCATATCTTCCGAACAAAAGAAGTTATGATTATGTATTATAGCTCAAAAATTAAGGAATAATAGCTGCCATTGGCAGCAAAATTTTCAAACGTCTGGTCAAAATACTCTTTAAGTTATTAAACCGACAAGTATGTGTAAGCTGGAGTGACGGCACCCCAGCTGCTCATGTCATATCTTCCGAACGAAAGCAGATATGATTATGCATTATAGCTTAAATCATAAGAAATAATAGCTGCCACAGGCAGCAAAATTTTCAAATCTCTAGTCCTTGTAGTTTCCACGTAGTAAAAAAAAAATAGTTGCCGCGCCAAAAAGATCAAATTATTACTTCGGAGGAGGTACGGAGCGGCGTTGCCGTTCCGTGCGCTATATTATCAGTTTGAAGTAGTTTAAACTAGGTTATAGACTTACATAGTACTTACGATTAAAGTTTGTAGTTGGCACCCAGTCTATAACCTAGTTTAAACTACTTTCTTACTGGGGTGCCGTCACTCCAGCTTACACATACTTGTCGGTTTAATAACTTAAAGAGTATTTTGACCAGACGTTTGAAAATTTTGCTGCCAATGGCAGCTATTATTTCTTATAATTTAAGCTATAATGCATAATCATATCTTCTTTCGTTTGGAAGATATGACATGAGCAGCTGGGGTGACGTCACTCCAGCTTACACACACGTTTTTTTATCGTAGTTTCAACACTTTTTACGTATTATCGTTCAGTTCTTTTCTTCCATGTGCAGCTATTATGCCTTATTTTTCTGACTATAGTCCAAAAGCCTAACCTCACTGGTTTGCCTGTATTGAATGAGGAAGCTGGGGTGACGTCACTCCAGCTGACTCATACTAAACGACTCATATTAACGAAGTTTTTATGGCAGCTAAATTAAGATTCGGTACTTTGATTGCTGCTATTATGCCTTAAATATTGGCATAGATAGAATTATTCTAACACTTATGAGGAAGCTGGAGTTATGCACATCGTATTTGTGTATCTGTTTGTGGCATCATAGCTCTTAAACGGATGAACAGATTTTGATACCGTTTTTTTTTTGTTTAAAAGTTGTCTTAATCGAGTGTTCTTAGCTATGTTTGATGAAATTCAGCTGCTAAAAAGTTATGGGCGTTTTAATGTTTGAATCGGCGTGTTTTCGCAAGTAATTTAGCAAAGCAATTACGTGTTTTACAAATTGTCGATCGAAGCGTGTCTACTTCTAGATGAAATTATGTAACTAGCATGAAATAAAAATGTGTCGGGGTCTTTGTAAATTTTACTTGTTAAAATATCTGATCTGATTCTGAAGATATATATTATGCTAATAATATTTATTAGCATTATTTCTTCATCTTATTTATGTATTTATTATACCAGCTTGTAACTATTCCACTGCAGGGTAAACAACTTCTTATCATACAGAGAACGCTCAAGGCAGGTTGACGATTTCAAAAATGCATATAGTAGGTACTTACAATTATTTTTGAATGATTAAGCATTATTGATAATGCCTATTTTATTAGAAGATAACATAATTGTTTGTTCACAAAAGAGATTAAAGGTAAAAAACACTCTTAACAAGGCGTTGACTTGCAAAATAGAGACCTTGGGTTCGGATCACAGGTTTTACATTTTACGCATTAGTTTACAGCCCCGTATTCAAGTAAACATTTTTTGCACAACAATTCCTCAACATCTGCAACTCTTCAACATGGCGTGATCAACTCCGCAACACAAATGTTGACTGCAACATGTTGACAGCAACTTAGCAACATGTTTATGCAACCATGTTTATAAACAAATGTTTACAATGAATACGGGGGCTTACACTTTGGACAGGAATAATACATAAGCGATCATGACCTTTGGTGAAGAATCTTCACCAAAGGTCATGATCGAAGGCGAGTGAGAGGTCGTGAGTTCAAACCTACTGACGTTGAAAAATCGTTGCCTTTATCTCTTGTTATTTCATAACTCTATCAATATTTACCACCAATATATACACAGCTGATATCATGTTGGTAAAATGCTTATTTTTAATTCACAGCTGCGTCAATCTGTGTTTGACTTCGCGCAAAAAGAGCTGGCTCCCAAGGCACAACAGATAGACAAGGAAAATAACTTCGCAGAACTAAGAGAATTCTGGAAGAAATGCGGCGAGATGGGACTTTTAGGTAAGTCTTCTTTGTAACCTAATGAACTAGATCTGATGTGTGACCGGCAGCCTAATTGCGTAAGTGAATAGGGCAAGGCAAAGGGCTTGACCTCATGAAAGATTATGACAAATTATCTTTAAATAATTAGGTATTGCCAAAATTATTGGTCGCTTTCATTGGTGAAGATACCTACTCTTTTCGAAAGAGTCCAATATTTTTCGGCAATACAACAGATACTATAATCATCATCCTTCTTGCGTCGTATTCCTCAGTATTGAGGGTCGCCTCCCTTCTGCATCACCTTCTCTCGAATGATCTTTCTCCATTTGTTTCTGTCTCTGGCGGTGTGGAGGACGTTGTAAACTGTAGAGTCAAGCTGGTCAGACCAACGTATTGGGCTGCGTCCACGAGGCCTTTTCGCATCTACTTGGCCGGTCACGATGAGGCTCTCGAAGTTACCACCGTCTTTCATTGCAATGTGACCGAAGTATTCTTTACTTCTGCGCAGACACTCTGATGACAGCTGCGAGGAGATTTTGAGTTCTCGCAATATGGAAACGTTAGTCCGAAATGCTGTCCAGGGGTTACGGAGCATCTTTCTCCAGTACAACATGTCAAAGGTGTCGATGCGTTTGCGGTCTGCAGCTTTCATTGTCCAAGTCTCAGCGCTATACGAAAAGATTTTCGTATGACGAAAATCGAGTTTCGAATTTTTACGGAAATGTTGCGATCACTCCAGATTTTTCCAAGTTGAGACATGTCGTATAGATATATATATATATCGTGGGTGCATTTACAAACATATAAACTCACATACACAAACACCCAGAGCCGGAACAAATATCTGTAGGTCATACAAATATTTGTCCCGTGCGGCAATCGAACCAGCGACACGCAACGCAGCAGTCAATCGCTCAACCACTTCGCCAACCGTGCGCCCAAATCTTAGCCATGGCAATTCTCCTGCGCACTTCCTTCTCGCATGAAGTATCGTTACTAATGCTGGAACCCAGGTAGGTAAAGTTATCTACTGTTTCTAGGCCCAACGCGCCAGTGAGCTCCAACTTCCCAGATCTATCTACCACCATGACCCTGGTTTTGGACGTGTTGACGGAAAGTCCCATCTCCTCGCTAATCCGCTCCATTCGGTCCGAAGTGCAGCCATTTCCGATTCATTTACTGCAAGGAGATTAGTGTCATCGGTGTAGCGCAGGTTGATGATTTTCACACCACCAACTGTGATGCCTCCCTCCGAGTTCTCGCAGGTACGTCTCATGTGCTCTCCATAGGCATTGAAAAGAATGGGCGATAAAATGTATCCCTGGCGCACTCTTTGGTAAAATTTAAAGGGTTTTGTGGTTGTTTTATCGACTCTTACAACTCCCTGGCTTGAGCGATACAGGGTGCGAAGTAGGGCGATGAGATGATTTGGTACTACAAGTTCTTGTAGGACCCCAGTTGACACAGTCGAAAGCTTTGCTGTAGTCGGCGTAACACATTATCACTGGCGTATCAAACTCGTATGCCTTCTCAATGAGCTGCCTGATATTGAGAATCTGCCCTCGAGTGCCCTTGCCCTTTACGAACCCTGCTTGCTCCTGTGGAATTTGCCAATCCAGGTATTAGCGGATGCGACTGTTAAGAATATGGAGCAAGATTTTGCTGGCATGTGAGATGAGGGTCAAGGTTCGATAATTGCCGCAGGTCTTGGTTGACCCTTTCTTGTGCAGCGGAAGAATTACGGACTCCGACTAGTCCTGCGTTTAGTCACCGTTTTGCCAGACGTGTGAGCAGATCACACTGGGTTATAACCGAGGACATATTTGTTCATGTGTGGCGGCAATATGATTTCGACTACATTCCTACTCGAATCCTCGCAGCCTGAGAAGTACATGGTGTTCCCTGCCGCAGTGGTGAAGTAGCCATTACCACGCATGTGTATTTCACTGACGCCTAGTATGGAGATGTTATATGATTCCATTTCCTTCTAGGTATACGATGTTCCGTTTACCTGCCATTAGTAGAGACGGACGTTCCAAGCGCCAATACGATGATGGTTTTGTATTGAGATCTTCTCGATCTGAGATGTTGTGGAACCGACATCAGTAGCATCTCTTCCTTCTATAGCCTGTTGATACACCCCATGGGAACCTTCGGTCGCCAATTACACACCATCCAGCCCGGGTACTGGGTGGCGCCGATGGTTAGTCGGGTCGCCCAACGTACTCACTCTCTCTCTGTTTCTGATTCCATAAGGGAGGTTTTCATGGAAAGATAAGCGCAGTGGTTTTCCACGTCCTTCCGCGTCAGTCTTTTAGAGGCTCGCTAGCTCCTCTCAGGGTTGTCGGGTTGGTTACCGCCGCCCGATACTCGGCGTTGACAGTTTTACGGTATGGGTAGTACCGACAAGGGCGAATACCAGCATATAGATGCCTCATCCCATACAAAGAAACCGTGTCCACGTAACTAGCGTTTTTCGTCTGATTAAACTGATAATTTTTCTAAGAGCATCGATCGCGTTCGGTGCCGTTCCACGGGTATAGATGGTGTTAGCAGTGACTTGCAAGTCGTTTCGTTTACTCGGCGTGTGAATACTTTTATTTAAAAAACAGAGACGATTTGTTTTATAGTATTTTTTTACGGTTTTAGTTTCATTGTACCAAAATGTGTTACAATACAAATTTAAAAATGGAGTGGCATGCCTCAGAAATTAAAAAACGCGCCATCTATTGTAATCAATTTTTAATTATCCATTCAAATAATCTTTGAAATGGGAATTAAGAGCCCAATATACTTTAATTTTGTGTTTAGGAGAGTTAATTAAACAAGAACATAATGTTTTTTAAGATCGTCTCTAGAAAATCTTAATATTTTACAAAACTCGATACCAAATCGAAGCTTAAATTAGGTATCACGCCATCTAGAGCAATTTATTTGAACCAAATTTTCTTTCTTCGCGTTGGTTGCTCGTGGCAATACTTAATTATTTAAAGAGTATAGTCATACTCTTTCAAAGGTCAAACCATGTATTTGCCGAATTCGATTGACGGAGTTTGAAAGAAAGAAAGAAAACTAGTTTATTTGGCACACATAGATACACACAATGTAGGTACAAATAAAAAGGGAACTTAATTTTAAAACAATTAAATACATAGTGTGCCACGCGGCTGCGCCAAAATGGTCCAGTTCAGCAAAATGCCAGACAACTTGGAGTTGCCTGACGCTGGTTTTCAACTGAACCTTACGTTGAAGTGTACGGATGTGAATCAGTTCTTACAGTGTTAAATATACAGGTAAATAGATATATGTTAGTGTGTTATAAACGATATAGGCTGTTGGCTGGGTAGTTGACGAAGTCATGAGATTGCTCCTGTCAATGTAGAGTAGGATAGAAATCCAAGTGTAGGTATAACTCCTTGGATTTCTATTACAGATTGTATCTACTAATTCGATTGGGTCTTCGACATTCTTCGCCTTCCGTTGCTCCGGGAATAAGTGACGCGTTGACCTTCTTTGCCTCGGCGCTTTTCTGGTTGTAGTCGTGGTTGATGCTGGCTTTTACGAGTATAAGTGGTTAGAAGTTAGAAGAAATAGTATTACGAAATTTACATAACCATTCGTATGGCGAGCTAACTCCTGACACCCCCTATCTGTCAAGGTCCGCGCGGGCGATTTCGCGGTATCTGCGCGGCGTTTTTAAACGCCGATTTCTCGGAAGTTTTGTATGGGACCCATGTATGAAACTTATGTTGTTAGAATCGCTATGAAATAGGCTATCATATTTCAAAGGGATTTATCCACTTTTACCTTGTAATTTATTTGTAAATATTGTGTAAATTCAGTGTAAGGAAAATTTTCTCAGGTTTGTGTACACAAATAAAAAAATAAACCATTATTTCACAAAGTTTTTATTTTATTTACAGCAATACACCCTATTACACAATAATCAATAAAAATATCACACCTCCCCATACATTTTTTTCATCCCAAAAGCTTTACAAAATCACGCCGAAAAAAAAATGACCCGGCCGGCGGCACAAAAAATATGTATCTTTACACTTGAGTTCTGGGTACTGTGTAGACCAAGTGGCTTCAAATGCTATTGTATTACATAGTTTGGTACCCAATCTCATCACACACATAGTTTCAGCTGTAACAATTGTTTAGTTTACGAACAATGAGCCACAATACAAACACTTGAAAAAGAGCGATAAAAAAACGCTTTGTTTATTTTGCTTACAGAGCAAGTACTATTGCATTTATTTGTAATATTATTTCACAATCGTCATGCCAACAATATTTACTAATTGAAAAACACAACAAAAGGGCATGCTGCTAAATAAAAACATTACAAAAAACAATCACCAACATGCACTATTTTACGATAAAAACACAAGTACATGTGACACGGAATACAGAAAAAATGGATACGCCAACGATGTTGTCCCAACTGAACGGGAACTATGGAATGAATTAAAAATAACTCTAAAAATGACTCCAAATGAAAAATAACAAAACAAAACACAACCCACAAAATAAAAAAACATTAGAAATATCCCACTCAAACAACTACTGAACAACTAGTGAAATGTCCTATCCATTTTTTCATCATCCGTGTCACGACACAAAAACTCGGGGTCGATCGGTATTGTTTTTAATTAAAATCGAACTAAATGCATTGTTTATATTCTGGATTAGCGTAAAATTGGTAATAACGGCAGTTTGATGAGTATTAGCAGAATTAATATTCACAAACAAAGAAAAAAATAATCACAACGAAAGAATGCCGGCAGCTCTTTGCAGAAATACGAATTTCTGCTGGAATTTACACCAAATACAAAAGAAAACTTTTAAAAACAGTTCAACACTTACCGATTCATGTTTTCCAACACCACACTACAAAAATCACCTTGAATTTAATTAATAAAACAATATTTAACGAAAAAAAACAAAACATTTACGCGAACTAAATGGCGACCGTAGTAACACTATTTTCCGAAATAAATATGACGTTCCCGACAGGATCCAAGGACCACCGGGGTGTTTTTTTTTCAAGCTTGTCTATTAAACTAAAAGGTGAAATAGGGATGCACCACTACAACACAGTTTAGTAACAAAAATATGGAAAAAGTAAGTACCGGCAAAATATACCCGAATGGGTATGGGTGCAGATACCAACACAAAAAAATACCCGTTTGGGCATTTTGGCAGACAACTGGATAAGTTATTCTACCGAGACGCTAAAAATAAGTAGGTATGGAAGGATGGGAGAACCGTCTTCACGAAAATTGCTGTATGATTTGAATCCAAGGGTTATTTTAATACTAACTTCGAGTTTCGATAGAGCAAAGTTCATTACGGTTCATAGGATATTCACCTCAGCCTAAAAACATGCGGAAATGTTGAATAAATACGAATTTATTTGAATAATTTCTACTTTACTTTTACATAATTGACGTAAATTGATTAACATACATTTTGAAATGTTTCAGGCATAACAGCGAATCCAGATTATGGAGGTACCGGCGGAAAATACTCGGACCACTGCATCATCATGGAAGAACTATCAAGGTATGCATAGTTCTACTAACTATAAGTCATCGGCACGTAACTTGGCAAGGTTTTGGAGTAGTGGGGGTAAGTTCGCGCATCGTACACTTATTGCCACAAAAAAGTGGTCACTTTTATTTCTAGTAATTTTTCAATGGTTATGGCCATCATTTATTTTTAAACATGTATGTTTAGAATTCGTGAAGTTTATTAGGTGTTATAAATAAAATATATACAAGTTAAAAAAAATATTTGAAGAAGATAGTAAAAATTATGGCATTGTTATCAAAATAAAACAGGAACACTCGTAATAATAACTAAATTCAAAACAATATCAACTACTCCTAACCAAAACTAACTTAACAAAATCTTAACAAAAACTCAACAAAAACAAAGTGTACAACTTTCGTGCACGCAAGTGTAATCGGGAGCGAGAACGGGGTGCGGGAGGCGCGGGTCGACTGAGCCACCAATCGCGCGCTCGGATCGGCGCGGCCTTGTACCCCGCGTCCCGCTTCACTACCAAGGAGACCTAAAAAAACGACTTCTGCGCATCTAACGACTTTTGCCAAATTAGGTGCCGATGACTATATTAAGGCTTAGCACGCACTGCGATTTTAATTCGCGCGATTTTTTTTTCCGCGCGTTCTGTGGCCTATGGAGTTGTATGAAGCTGCACGCACTCCGGAAAAAAATCGCGCTCAAATAGTACTAAAAAATTCGCGCGAATCAAAATCGCTGTGCGTGCTATGCCTAAGGCTGATTTTAGAGTCACGCTGACCGTCCACGCTGACGGGCTCGTTCATTGGTCGAGTCGCTCGGCTCAGCGCTGACGGGACGGCCGTGCCCTTACCCTTCTCCTTACTATGTTGATTTTAATGCGAGTTTCCAGTCTTACTTTATTTAAAGCGACGCCATAAGACCAGCTAAGTATAGTCACAGATAATATAATACTAGCATACAGATGCCTCATCCCATACCAAGAAACCGTGCCGACGTAACTAGCGTTTTTCATCTGATTATACCGATTATTTTTGTAAATAGATCGCGTTCGGTTCCTTTCCACGGCGACAGATTAGATCACCATCTATACGCGATCGATGTACAAAAAATAATCAGTACACTACGTCGGCACGGTTTTTTTATACTGTCGTGGTGGCCCAGAAATGTTGGCTTTGGAAAGAGTTTTCGAAAGGTCACAATCAGTGCTAATTGTTGCTCATACACAGATTGACTGGACTGTAGCCCTGTGGTAAGAGGCGGTTCTAAGACGGGATGCACTACATAGAATGAAAAAAATGGAGAACATCCCCACGGAGCCCGCGTGGTTGATTAAGGCCCACTCCATCTCACAGAGTAGAGGTCTGTGTCCAAGCAGTGGAAACATTTATATTCTGATTATGCATGGAATTATTCGAGACAGCGTAGCTTCACGTAAAATACACATTTTCAGGGCGGCCGGTGGAATTGCGCTATCGTACGGGGCACACTCCAATTTGTGCGTGAACCAAATTAACAGGAACGGCACTGAGGAACAAAAGAGGAAATATTTACCAAAAGTGAGTACTTTAGCCTTAACCAATCTTTAATCAATAAAGCTGCTGGAGCATTCGCCTGTAATGTAACGTTACAGAGTCGAGCATTACATTGGTGAGGAAGGAGAAGCGAGCATTACAGTGAGCATCCTGTAATATTACAGATTCGAGCATTACATTGGTGAGGGAGGAGAACCGAGCAATATAGAGCGCAACTTGATGATACAATGTGTAATATTTTGATGCTACTTGTAACATCAATGCGCACCACTTGTAATCATTGTGGAATCAACAAAATGCTCTAAACCGAATCTAATGATACATTACAGGCGCATGCTCGTCAAGTCAGGGAGGCAGTACCGTTACTGTAATGTATTGCTCAAAATCGAATCTGAAATATTACATTACAGGCAGGTTTATATTTGTAAATTGTACCAAACGTTTCTTAAAAACTCGTGCTGTATAATTAGTCAAATAAAGTTCGCATGTTTTTTAAAGCTCATAATCTAATCACTACGAGTATATTCACCTTTCAGCTATGTTCAGGTGAACACATAGGTGCTCTAGCGATGTCCGAGCCAGGTGCAGGCAGCGATGTCGTCTCTATGAAGATGCGCGCCGAGAAGAAAGGAGACTACTACGTGCTCAATGGAAACAAGTTCTGGATCACTAACGGACCTGATGCTGATGTTTTAGTGGTAAGGCTTTTACGTTTTCATCAATACTATAACATCTAAATCGTCTCGTTCCATCATGGTGAAAGAATTATTCACCTAGGCTTCTTCTTTATCGAGTGCTAGGTGTCCTTGATGCCCCGGGACGTTTGAGTGTCCCTGAACCATCTCCAAAACGAAGTTGAAATACGCAACTCCAACCCAACTTCGAAAAACTTTTTTTACAAAAAAATATAGGTAACCGACTTCCAAATAAAAACACTACAAAGTAAAAAATAACTTCTTTTTCGGAAGTCGGTGTTTCTGTGTTCGTTTCTTCGTTTTTTGTCACGGACTTCCGAAATTATTTTTCTCTTGGCACTTGGTTGGTTTTTCACTGGTGAACATACTCAAAAAAAGAACATACAGTCATACATGAAACCGCCTCCTTTTTCTAAAGTTGGTTAAAAATGGGGCTATCTGGATAGAACGGCAACAGGGTAGGTGTGGATCCGAGTAGTGTCGCAAACTGTTCCAACTCTTATTCTGCCCTTTGTACACCAAAACATGCAGCGACAACGACAGCTGTACTAACACAGAACTAGCGAAGTTTTGTTGCAACAAAAAATGAATTACTGTCGTGCCAGCGACACGAAGAGGAAAACCATCTGAACGGTTTGTTACGTAACCCAATCAAGCCGAGAACGCAAATCGGCAGCCTAATTGCGAAAGGAAATTCGGCAAGGCAAAGGGCGAAGACACATCGACACAAAGCCGTTTGACCCCCTGAAAGAGAAAAATATTGGACGCTTTCATTGGTGAAGGTACCTACTCTTTTCGAAAGAGTCCAATATTTTTTGGCTTACCTAATTATTTAAAGAGAATTTGTCATACTATTTCATGGGCTCAAACACTTTGCCTTGCCGAATTCACTTACACAATTCACGATCTAATTCCACCTAGCCCGTTTCATCATCGGACTATCAGAAATACGGCGATGCGCCATCGGTACATGGTGGACATTCCACCCATACGCACGTAAAGTTTTGGAAACACTTTTATTATGTGTACAGCTAAGGAGTGGAATTCCCTGCCGGAGTCTGTGTTTCCCGACAGCTACAATCTAGGAGTCTTTAAGTCAAGAGTGAATACGTTATTTCTTAGCAAGTGTGTATCACCATCGCTTACCAACAAGTGAGATAGTGGTCAAGCGCGAGCCCGTTAAACATAAAAAAAAAACAATTAGACTGTGGATGCTGCACCCAGTTTGAGGATGGCCTGAAATAAAGTCTGGGATAATAACGTATGTTCAAAAAGGATTCCTCGGTATCTCAAATTCCTGAAACTACAGCCTTTCAATGCGCTTGTGCGGGAGGTTCACAGCACCGCGACGCCTCTGCGGCGTTCCCTCCTTTGTGGGGTTAAGCCTAATTAAATCACTGTGAATAAATCATACCATTATTTATTCCTTTCCTCATTACAGGTATACGCCAAAACAGACACGTCAACCAAACCGCAGCACGGCATTTCAGCGTTCCTTATTGAAAAGGACTTCCCAGGGTTCAGCACCGCACAGAAATTGGATAAGCTAGGAATGAGAGGCTCCAATACTTGTGAATTAGTGTTCGAAGACTGCAAGGTACACATTTACTTCATACTAATATTATAAATTAGCTGTGCCTGCGGCTTCGCTCCCGCCAACTGCCTACCCTACCCCAGCACCTACCTATATTTTTTTCTCTAGGGTAATTCTTCCGCGGAGAATCTAAACACCGCCCATCAAAAAATGACGTCAAATGCACAACGCCATCTATCGAATATGGAGTTCAACTGTCCGAGTATCTGAATTGCGTGTGTTATGATATTTTATTTCCTGAACGCTTTAAATTCATATAAGAGTATCTTTTGATAAAGCTTAGTGAACCGATTGCGATGAAACAAAAACTAAGTAATACAATTTTTATGTACCTATGAAAATTATCTACTTTGGTTTACGTGCACAACTAAACAGATAAACAGTCAAAAATGCCAATAATTTTGGAAATGGGTTTTGTTGGTTATCCTTTGCTGCTAGTGTGTAGCAATTTTTTTTGGAAATATATTCGATTTACAAAAACGACTTTTCTACAGATTTATTATTATTGATGATATTGATTTGTAAGTCGGGATCTTTAGTATGTTTTTTAATCGATCATGCCTCAACAGCTGAACACTGATTAAACTACACGAGTAGACCATGTCCTAGGCAGCACTTTTTCCCCAGTAGTCCCTATATGCCCGTGGGTTTATAGTCCCTATATTCGAGATAGATGCGGGCGCAGCCGTTAGCAGAAACTAAGTCATTCGTAATTTAATATACTTAGTTATTATCAACGTCGTTACGGACAGTCAGAATTTCGGAAGTGTAACAACCTGTCTTGCCAAGGGCAGGGTTGTTAAGATCACATAAGCAATCGCTGCAAGTAAAATCTTGATAATCAAGTGCTTCAGGTTAGCCTGGCCTGGATGTAGACCCCAACAACGTTAGAAAAAGCTAGGTAGTCGATGATCAGCCACTTGCAGTAGGTACAACTATTTTCTTAATGTCCCTCGGCAATCATCGACTTTAGCAGTTTTCCTCTCATTTTAAAAATAAGTTATATTAAGTTAACAGATTATCAACTCTATATACTACCAAGTTGATAGAGAGCGTCCGGTCTGCTCCAAGTGCAAAGGGCAACTGATAGAAAAAGAAAACTGACGGCTGACGAAACACGAGGGACATTAAGAAAATATTAGTACTGTACCTACGTCTAATTGGCTACCCACGACCTTCAGGAGCCGTACTACGATGCGCCATTTCTTTCCTCATTCAAATATGTATTCAATGGTTCTGTTGTGCTCCTAGTTCTCTCTCTTAACGGAACCATTTTGGTTTTAAGTTCTCAAAGTAGGGTCCTAGGTTGAGCATCACCTGTCAGGGCCACAGCTCACACCACCACTAGAACCTCTTATAACATGTTCCTTTTCTAAACCCAGGTGCCAGCAGCAAACCTACTCGGAGCAGAAAACAAAGGAGTCTACGTGCTTATGTCAGGCTTAGACCTGGAACGACTGGTGTTAGCCGCTGGACCTGTCGGTCTGATGCAGGCAGCAGTAGATACGGCATTTGAATACGCACACGCAAGGAAACAGTTCGGAAAAAGTATTGCTGAGTTCCAGTTGTTACAGGTGAGAATAATAAGTTGTTGATGGTTTCAAGAACCACCATTGATATGTCTGACAATCGATCCTGTCCCCTAGCACTTCCTAACCTCCTCGAAAGAACCAAACTTCGACAGAACGTGCCAACCTCGCTAAAACTGACAAAACTCTCATCAGGTTCCCTCTTACCAATCTGCCCCCACCAACAAATTGTCATTTGTCCAAGTCTTGCAAAGATAACATGCAGTCTTTGTAACAATAACAAGCAAGGGGTATTGAGTCTACAATTTGTCATGTTAATTATTCATTGTGATACTTGAACTGTGATACAGAGAATTGTGTTAGGTATTCGCACTTTTATGAAACTTATTCTGTTTAAAGAGAGACAAAGCAATTTTATTATTATACTAGCATTTCGCCCGCGACTTCGTTCGCGTGATCCGTATTTTATCCTACAGATGACTTTTTAGTTTCGCCCTCTTAAAGGTTGAATTTCCAAAAATCCCTTCTCAGAGCTCCCCTACATCATAAAAAGAAGCCCTACACAGTAAAATTCTTCAAAAATCTTTAACACCCCCTAAATCGACTTTTAGGAGTAGAAAAGTATTTACCTACATAAGTTAGTATTTATGTCAAGTTTCAAATTTATAAGCTCAACACAGTAAAATTCTTCAAAAATCTTTAACACCCCCTAAATCGTCTATTAGGAGTAGAAAACCTTTACTTTTTATTTAGGTTAGTATTTATGCCAAGTTTCAAATATAGGTATAAGCCCAACAAATTTCCACCTTTTCACCTCCTTAGGGGTAGAATTTCCAAAAACCAATAAATACTTACATGAATTATTTTGATCAACCAAGAGCGTAAATCTAAAATATCATGTGTCACACTTAAAAGTGTAGATGTTTTACACAAACTTTTAACCCCCTTTTTACCACTTGAGGGATGGCATTTTCAACAAACAATAAATACATGATGTCTTTTTATCAACCAAGAGTATAAATCTAAAAGTTCAGAGTATAAATAAAAAAATAAGCATTGTTTTTTATTAACCAAGAGCGTAAACCAACAATTTCATATGTTTTACCTTCTAAACCGAAGAAATTTCACATAAAGTTTCAACCCCTGTTTTATCCCCTTAGGGGTAGAATTTCCAAAAACCAATAAATACATGAATTCTTTTTATCAACCAACCTAAACCTAACTTTCAACCTCGCTTTTACCTCCGTACGGGTGGGATTTCCAAAAATCCTTTCTTAGTGCGCACTTTATACGTCAAGCGGTTTTCGATATTTCGTGATAGTGCTAAATTACCGCAGAATTAATGTGACAAATTGTCAAGCACGCGTTATGTGCTGGGATTGGTTGAATGAATTTTTAACAGCCAACCACAGCAGATAACCGGCGATTATTCGCCAATTACGTTAACAGCCCGATAATCGAGTGTTGAGAAACCGGGGGTTAGACTCCCATTTGCAACGTTGTGCGTGCGGGCCTCGTCTCTGCGAGAGAAAATGGGCCGTAACCCACCACGCGGGCCCATTGCTGGTTGGTGGATGTCACATATCTTCGAATTTTTAGTTCATGCCGGTTTCCTCACGATGATTTCCTTCACCGTAATTTAGGTACACAATGTAAAGCGCCTGCCTGTGTTCGAACCCAAGACCTACAACATGTAAGTCGCGGCCGTTACCACTGGGCCTCCACTGCACATATATAAAATATTGTCTGGAATTTGGTATTTAATATGGTGATATGTGAATACCAGGTTCAGCTTACTTTAAGATACTTTTACCCTTACCACGGAAATGCGTCACGGCGTTTTTTTGTATTTGCCCAGGGGAAAATACAAAAAAAACGAACAATAACTTGATGAAACTACTTACCTGAGTAAATGTTATTGTAAAAAAATATATAAATACCTATCTTCGTTTGAATTAATTTTGTAGTATTTTCGGTTTGTTGTATTATAAGTCATCAATAAATGTTTCCCTCTCACAGAGAGGAGGCCCCCAGTAGTATGATGTGATGTGTGTGATGTGAATAAATGTTTGTTGAACACATAGAGTTGCAAAAGCGAATATATTCCCTTATATTGGCCCTGTCATAAAATCTGTTCCTACCTGACATGTCTTAGCTATATTCTATCTCTTTACCAATTTTCTGGTATAAAAAGCCAAGGATTTCAAATAAACTTGCGAGAGCCCCTAGTACAGGATATCACAAAATTCTTTCTTAGCTTATGTCTTCTAGTCATTAAGTCTAGACATGCTAAATTTCAGGACGGTAGTACAAAAAAAATCCGATCTTTCATACAAACTTGCGAGAGTGCTTAGACCTCCTTAATCCAGCGCTGTCGCAAAATCCGTTCTTAGCTGACATCTACTACTTTTAACTACTTCCCTGCCAAATTTTAAGTTTGTAGCTCAAAAAATGAAGGCCTGTCATACAAACTTGCGAAAGCCCTTAGACCTCCTTAATGCGGCCCTGTAACAAAGTCCATTCTTAGCGGACGTCTACTAACTATAAACTAACTCCCTGCCAAATTTTAAGTTTGCAGTTAACAAAAAATGTAGGAGTTTCATACAAAGTTGCGAGAACCCTTAGACCCCCTAGATCCGGCCCTGTCGTAAAATCCGTTCTTGACGGACGTCTACTAACTATAAACTACCTCCCTGCCAAATTTTAAGTTTGCAGCTCAAAAATTGTAGGACTTTCATACAAACTTGCGAGAGCTCTTAGACCCCCTAAATCCGGCCCTGTCGTAAAATCCGTTCTTAACGGATGTCTAATAACTATAAACTACCTCCCTGCCAAATTTTAAGTTTGCAGCTCAAAAAACGTAGGACTTTCATACAAACTTGCGAGAGCTCTTAGACCCCCTAAATCCGGCCCTGTCGTAAAATCCGTTCTTAACGGATGTCTACTAACTATAAACTACCTCCCTGTCAAATTTTAAGTATGCAGCTCAAAAAATGTAGGGCTTTCATACAAACTTGCGAGAGCCCTTAGACCCCCTAAATCCGGCCCTGTCGTAAAATCATTTCCTAGCGGACGTCTACTAACTATAAACTCCTCCCTGCCAAATTTTAAGTTTGCTGCTCAAAAAATTAAGGACTTTCATACAAACATGCGAGAGCCCTTAGACCCCCTAAATCCGGCCCTGTCGTAAAATCCTTTCTTAGCGGACGTCTACTAACTATAAACTACCTCCTTGCCAAATTTTATCTTTATACGTCAAGCGGTTTTCGATATTTCGTGATACGTGAATGAGTGACCTTTCGCTTTTATATATATAGATAGATCGACTAGCTGACCCCCGCGGCTTCGGTCCCGTCAACTGGCTATATATCTACCTACCACTACCTACCTACACTACAAACAAACAAACTGTTCAGCTTTATAATCTTATATATAAAATTCTCGTGTCACAATGTTCGTTCCCGTACTCCTCCGAAACGGCTTGACCCATTCTCATTAAATTTTGTGAGCATATTGAGTAGGTCTGAGAATCGGCCCACATCTATTTTTAGTTAGGGTAGGTAGTGTAGGGTAGTTAGGGTAGGGTATGTAGGGTAGGGTATGTAGGGTAGGGTAGGTAGGGTAGGTAAAATTCTCGTGTCACAATGTTCGTTCCCGTACTCTTCCGAAACGGCTTCACCGATTCTCATGAAATTTTGTAAGCATATTGAGTAGGTCTGAGAATCGGCCAATATCTATTTTTAGTTAGGGTATGTAGGGTAGGTTATGTAGGGTAGGGTAGGTGGGGTAGGGTAGGTGGGGTAGGGTAGGTAGGGTAGGGTAAGTAGGATAGGGTAGGTAGGGAAGGGTAGGTAGGGTAGGGTAGGTAGGTTAGGTAGGGTAGGGTAGGGTAGGTAGGGTAGGGCAGGTAGGGTAGGGTAGGTAGGGTAGGGTATGTAGGGTAGGGTATGTAGGGTAGTGTAGGGTTGGGTAGGTAGGGTAGAGTAGGTAGGGTAGATAAATGTTAGGTGTTTTTATGGCAAAAAAAAGTTTGCCGGGTCAGCTAGTATATTAGTATAGATGTTGATAAAACTCCTTCGAAAAAGGTTATAGTGAGTCAATTTTAATTTTTTTTTAGAACTTTTAAAGAGGAACAATTCAATTCGGAGGACATTATATTTGCGCCGTTTACGCAGCGCACATAACGGAAGCTCTCAAAAAGGATAATTTATGCAACATTTTTTATTTATACTCCGCTCCTATTGATCGTAGCGTGATGTTATATAGCCTATAAACTTCCTCGATAAATGGATTATCCAAAGCAATTTTTTTCATTTCCAACCAAGTAGTGCCTGAGATAAGCGCGTTCAAACAAAAAAAAACTCTTCAGCTTTATAATATTAATATAGTATAGATTTAAAGTGTGGGTGCGACGTCTCTACAATTAAAATAATGATTAATTTCAGGGTAAAATGGCTGACATGTACACAACGCTAAGCGCTTGCCGAAGCTACCTCTACAACGTTGCTAAGGCGTGTGACGAAGGACATATCAACAGTAAGGACTGCGCTGGAGTCATTCTGTACTGCGCTGAAAAAGCTACGCAAGTCGCGTTAGACGCTATACAAATACTTGGTAAGTATTGGTTGTTAGGCACATACCTACACAAGATTTAGGTAGATAGGTAATTGAAATAAAAAAGCAAACGTATTTTTTTTTAAAGTTGTTTTTTTTTAACTTTTTAGATACATTTTTTTTCGAATTAGGTAACTACCTACATATAAGTGTTATATATACTTGAAATCATCTCTTAAAACCCTTTATTTTTATTATGCCTCCACACGATGGGCATGGAACAAAAAAAAAATTGAGCGACCAAAATCTACCATTTTTATATTTGCCAATTTTAATGTATGTCGTGGTGGCCCAGTGGCTAAGACCTCGCCTGTCGTGCTTGTGGTCGTGGGTTCAAATCCGGGCAAGTACCAATGTGACTTTTTCAAATTCATATGTACTTAGGTACCTACTTTCTAAGTTCATCTTAGACATCACAGGCAACGGTGAAGGAAAACATCATGAGGAAACCTGGACTTATATAGTTAATGTAAGTCTGAAATAGCCAAGTCAGAGGCCTGTGGGGTGGGGTTTCCCAGAGGCGGCTTAATTTCCCTGACACCAGAGGTGGCCACACACCTCACAAGAAAAGGTAGGATGTAGGTAGCCAGTGACACCCGCAAGGTTAAGTTAAGATGAATCGATTGACGTAATCATCAAAATCGGCCAACGCGTTTGGCGTCTAGAAATCCACATAGGAACAAGTTAATGTACATACATAGAAGCATTAATCTCCTTCGGCAGTCAGGTCAAAACCTCTTCCGCATCGTCCTAATAGAAGGCGATCATCATCATAGATACGTGATGGTCGGGTTAATTTGTTATGCCGCCTCCACACGCTTGCTGTTTGCCACAAACAGGGCGAACAGCAAACACGTACCGAACACTGACCACAATCACGGCATCCACACGCTTGGCGAACATGCTAGTCTATTCCGGATTGGCAAACATGGCGGACGACGAGCTTGTTGTGGCAGCGATTACTTTCGGGTTGAACTCCTCTTTTTTCCTTACAATTTAGCTTAGGATACACAAAATGTCCACCACTATTAACTCCGTCAGCCGCCCGCAAGCTCACGCTTAGGTACTACTAAACTGAACAAGCGTGTGGATACATCGCAAACACGTTTTTCGAACACCCTTTGATTTGTGCATAATAACCGACACCAATACCGAACACGGGCGAACACAAACAAAAACAGGCGAAAACAATCAAACACCCATCTACACGTTCGTGTATGTTGTTTGCTGTTCGCCAAGCGTGTGGTGGCGGCATAAGGCAAAACCGAAAAGTGCCATTTGTCGGCGCGATGAGGCGTTTGGGTTTGCCTAAATTAACGGGGTGGTGGCTGTTTATAAATAGCTCACCTTTTTACGATTGGTGGGAAAAACAATGTACCTAATCATGAAAAAAACATTGCTGCCCAAAACAGCAATTTTTTATGCCGCGATTTCAGGGTCCACGGCTAAAGTTGTTCAGCGGCGCGATGAGGCGTTTGGGTTTGCCTTAATTAACGGGTTGGTCGTATATTAGCGTGATGATCGCTGTTTATGAATAGCTCACCTTTTTACGATGGGTGGGGAAAACAATGTACCTAATCATGAAAAAAACATTGCTGCCCAAAACAGCATTTTTTTATGCCGCGATTTCAGGGTCCACGGTTAAAGTTCGTTATTAAAGCCTAAGAGGTTACATTTATTTCAATCAAGTCTTGTAGACTCTTAATAACTAACGAAGCGTTAATAACGGGTGGGGATGGGGTCCGTACCTACAAAACCACAAGTAGGTAGGTACCTGGTTCTTTTAAGATTTTAAAGAAGCACGTGCGTCGATTTCTGTCTCTAAATAGGTATTGTTGTTCTGCCAATGACCTGTGTTGTAAAGTCATTTCAATGACAATAATCGCAAAGAATTTCCACTGCCACAATCTGCCTTATATATCTTATCAGTCATTACGGATTTCATTGATATCACCTATTTGACTTTCCACTTACTACATAGAAATGACGTAAACACAGTGTGTCCTCAAATCACAGTAAAATTTTCCTAAACCTAAAGTTTTTTTTCCCCTTTTACATCTGCAATCAGCCTTTGGGCTTTAATCAGATTGGTTGTTTCTTCATTTAACAGTTTGAGATTCTTCACATACTGCGATGCGTCATCTCGTTATGCATCAGTGATATTAGATTGACGCTATTCGTTTTCTTTTAAGTCTGTAAGTAGAGTTCGAGGAGTGACACAGCTAGTTCGTGTTTGTGTTGCTGGAGTCTTTGCTTATAAGACTCGTAGGGCGTCTCTACAACTTCTTTAATAGTGGCGATTTGTAAGTAATCATGTACTTCTATGTTCTTTGTGAACCAAGGAGCGTAGCTCAAGATTTTTTATGTTTTGTTTTGGAAGCGTTGTAGGTAGTATTTCCATGTTTGAGTGGCTTGCCGAACCCCAGAGTTCTATACCATAAGTCCATATGGGTCTTAGGACGCATTTGTAGATCAATAATTAGCTAACAGATGACTGCCTGCCCAGAAGCCAGTAGATTTTTCCAAGTTTTCTATTTGCTTGATCTTTTTTGGCCTTAATGTGATCGCGCCAGGTAAGTCTTCTGTCAATGTGCATGCCTACGTATTTGACCGTACATTTCTGTGGAAGGGCATTTCCATCAAGTGTAACTGTTGGGCACTCCCCTCTTCTTAGAGCGAAGGTAATGTGGACAGACTTGGCAGCACTGGCCCTATCTCTCCACTTTTTCAACCATGATCCAATAACATCCAGTTGTTCTTGGAGTTTTGTGGATGCTCTGATAGGGTCTTTATCACAGGATAGTACTGCAGTGTCGTCAGTAGGCTTGTTGAAAAAATATCGATATTTTTTTCTCGATTTATCGATATTTTAGCCAATATATTTTCATCCGATACATCGATATATCGATACTAAATATTCAATATCGAAAAACGTATCAAAAAAGATAATTTTTTTTCAAATTTAATTTATTAGCAGAAAATTTAACAGAATGCAAAGCCGTAAAAATAAGAACGAACGGAAAATTACTGTATTGTCTATGACTATAATGTTTTGTTTGTGTTCCGTGTGTGTGTATGTGGCGGCCGCGGCGGCAGTCATTATCAGTCACACGTTACTCACTTTCGAATGTGAGTTCTTTTGCGTTGTGTGTGTGTGTTGCGTGTCTTCTTCTAATATTTTTAGAAGATTACTATTTAGTTTTTGTTATTTTCAATTTTTGCCTATTAAAAAGGAATAACGATTAAAATACCTTCGTTTTTATTAAGATTCTCATAGATTAAAATAATGTACATTTTGTATAAAAATTTCTACTACCTATTATTGAGCCAGACTGAACTAAACACATTATTATTTTAAAACCGAAAAACTCTGGAAATCGGACCGATATATCGATATTTTTTCCGCGATATCGAAATATCAATACATCGATATTTCGATTTATTTTTTCACTTCCGACATCCCTAGTCGTCAGCATAAGTTGCGGTAACAATTTGCTTTGAGGTTGGTTGGTCAGCAGTGTAAACCGTATACAGGACAGGACCCAGTACTGATCCCTGGGGTACTCCAGCGTCTATGGGGTAGAGAGAAGACAGGCAGTTCCCAGATTTAACCTGGAACATCCGGTCCTCCAGGTAAGAACTGAGCAGCAAGTATTCAGTGTGTGACAAACAAATTTTAAGTTTACACAGGAGGCCCTTGTGCCATAATCGGTCAAATGCCTGTTGTGTGTCAAGAAAAGCACCTGAACAATACTCCATATTCTCCAGTGATTGTCTGATTGTATGAACCACTCTGTGCACTTGTTCCGTTGTTCCATGGTTTGTCCGGAATCTAAATTGGTGTTCAGGAATGGTCATTTGCTCCTCCAGTATAGGTGTCAAACGTTGTAACAGTACATTCTCGAACAGCTTAGACAATATCGGAAGAAGACTTTTTGGTCTATATGAAGAAACTTCAGCAGGAGATTTGCCTGGTTTAGCTACCATATTTATGGTTGTGATTTTCCAGATGCGCGGCAAATAATGTAATCTCAACACTGCGTTGAAGAGAATAGTAACCAGAACAATTCCTTTTCTCGGTAGATGATTCAGTACTTCTGCTGTAATCAGATCAAATCCTGGTGCCTTTTTCTTCTTCAGGTTGCCGATAGATTTCATTTTCATTTCGTAGCGGTAGGGACATTTGCTGATCGCTGTCAAGGATTTCGTCTATTTCTTCTTCTGGGTACATGGTGTCGGGTTGATTTAGCTTGAATATATTTGTCAAGAATTCGGCAAAGATCTCGGCTTTTTCGCCAGGTTTCCTCGCCTATTTACCATTTGCTTGTTTTACCGGAGGCATGTGATATTGTGGTCGTTTTAGCGTCTTTGGGATTTTCCACAGTAGTCATCTACTTTAAGAGGTGATACTGTCTTCAGTTTGTCTTGAAGAGAGGCATTTTCATTTTCTGCTAGCAGGTGCTTTAGTTTCTTGTGTGCTTTGTTGAGAGCCCTTTTATCATGTGCGTTCCTACTTGTTTGCCATTGACGTCTCAGTCTCCGTTTTGCAGCAATCATCTCCCGTATCTCCAGTGTACTATCTTGTTGCTGCGGACTGTATTTGATGCTTGGTGTAGACAACCAAGCAGCTTTTTGGATCAGGTTAGTTGTAAACCAAGCAGCATTTTCTACATCTTCCTCTGTTTTGAGGGGTATGTTCTGTTATGTAGTTGGCATTTTCTGTTATGTAGTTCTGGAATGAGTCCCAGTCAGTTTTACGATTGTAGGTATTACGTCCTCGGGGCTCATTCCAAATAATTGTAGTGCTCAGTGTACCATCAGTGTATCACTGGTGTATGATCAGAGTTGCCGTCTAAACTTGATTCAACTTTTGTATACAGACCTGACATTCCTTTGATGATGAAAAAATCGATGAAGTTGGGTGTTTTATTGCGATCAGTTGACCAGTGGGTTGGCTCCCCTGTTGACAGTATATTGAGTGAATTTGCATATATTGCCCTTTTCAACTGTCTCTGGTTGTGGTCATCCTGTAGCCCCAGTAGGTATTTTTGGCGTTCCAATCCCCTCCAGCGATATATGCCTCCAAGCGTGTTAAGAAAATCGTAAATCCTAAACCTAAAATGGTATATGTATATCGTTTTTGGAAGTAATAGTGTTATGATTATTTTCGAAAGTTAATTTTTTGGGTTCCGTACCCAAAGGGTAAACACGGGACCATATTACTAAGACTCCACGATCCGTCTGTCTATCCGACTGTCACCAGGCTGTATCTCATGAACCATGATAGCTCGACAGTTGAAATTTTCTTAGATGATGTATTTCTGTTGCCGCTATGACAAGAAATACTAAAACAGAATTAAATAAATATTTCAGTGGGGATACAACAAACGTGATTTTTTTGCGATAATTGTACGGAACCCTTCGTGCGCGAGTCCGACTCGCACTTGGATGGTTTTTATTACCTACCTAGCAGAAAATAGGAAACACATGCTGAAAATATAAATGGCATAATCATTACAATGTTTTTCTTTTTCCAGGTGGAAATGGCTACATAAATGACTACCCTACAGGCAGGATACTCAGAGATGCTAAGCTTTACGAAATCGGCGCTGGAACCTCAGAAGTCAGAAGAATGCTTATTGGAAGGGCACTGAACAGTGAATACAAATGAAAAATAAAATAATCCTTATATATTAATCTTTGTAATTATTTATTAAAGTTTTTTAAAAACTAAAATAATTATAAGTACTTTATTTGTGTAACTGCTTAGTATAATAATGCACATTGGGTTATAATAATTGTTATTTAATATAGCTGCCGCAATTCCTTTATATATGGAAGACTTCACCTTAAATACTAATTAATATTCTAAAGTGACTAAAATAACAAATGACTAAATAAAGGCTGGCTAGAAAATGCTCACTAGTGTACAGGTCAACAATCTTTCAAAGTAATTTCTCTTGCCATACAAAAAAATCTGGCATTGAAGCCAAATTAGCATCACACCTGAACAATACATCAAAATTATCACTCCCACCAGAAGCTTACTGAAAAACTAATTGACAATGACTCAACAAAATGCCACCATTTTGGAGGAATATAAAGCATTTGGCCAGGTTTTAGTATGCAGTAATATGGAGTAGCAGTTTTATATTTAGGATATTTTTCTAAATCTGGCTGCCGGGGATCCACTTGTGCTGTATTGTCCAACAACTCATGATCATGTGGGTATAGGTTTTGTGAATCAGAAGGTGAAAATAAAAACAGCTGTTTTTCCCCTACAACTTGAGTTAGTAAGTTTCTTTTTGGATCATGGTGTAGTGGTGAAACTGTCCCTTTAGGACCATACCAAGCCATGACATCTACGGGATCAGTACTGTCAGCAAAACAGCAGTATTCAGGCTCTGTGATATCGTTCTTCAATTCTGGGATCTGGTCAAACAGCTGGTATTGAGCAAGGTAACCAGTTGGGCCTTTTGTCTGATAAATGTACTCCTTAATAAACTCTTCTATTGTTATAAGTCTCTGTGTCCAATCACTATCTGTGTATTTGCTTCCAATTTCAATTGATACTGTTCGAGGCCCTGCAAGTTTTATGAAATAGTTTTGATCTTTCCATTTTTCTAAAGCTGGCCAGTGATTTATGCAGTTATCTAAAATAACCGGTCTGTCCATAAGAATGTAATTTTTGAGAAAGTGTTCCATGCTCGGACAATCAATGATTTCTATTAGAGTAGCATTGAATTTAAGAGCTTCCGTAGTAGTGTTACTGGGCGAACTGCTATCTTTATCTGAAGAGTCCTTGAAAAACCGAGCACTCTGTTCAACTGTTACAGTGCTCAGTATAGTTGCACAATTTTGTAATAGTTTAGGTTCCTTTTCCAAGGGGCATCCAAAGAGTATTCCGAAGTCGATTATTTTGAAAGCCTGCTTTATAATTGTGTCTGTATCTTCATTTGTAAATCTCACATGAGCTAATAACTTTAAATATGTGGCAATAGTTATTGCTTTTCTTATGTACAGTTTTACTTCTTTCCAATTGCCGATATTGATTTTTTCATACATATAATCAAGTATAGCTTGAATTCTTATGAGAGAAGAGGGATCTGTTGACTCAGTACTGTATATATACCTCTGTAATAAGGATTTGGAAGCTGCATCTAACTCGTCAATTTCAGGTAATGATGTACCGACACTGGCTTTATACTCTTCTAATTTAATACAAATATCGTGCAATGCTAACATTGTGAAGTTATAAAGTAACTTTTAGATTGAAAACAAACGGATCTTTATTTATTGTTTACAATTTTCTAACCTAAAAACCACAGAAAGATCAATGACATGATTTTTTTTTTTTATATGTTTGTTCCTAACGGAACAGGCTAAGGTCTGAGACCATGCTGCCTAGTCATCAGTATTTGTATTCTTTAGTATGCATTAGAACGCGGATGCAACACATTCTAATGTTTCTTGGAGCATTTGGCAGCAAATTGCATCAAGTCAGCCTTCCCAGTAAGCTTTGCAGAGGTAGTCAATACTACAATAAAATACTCCGCTCCACTATCCCGAGATCGCTTCTGTTAACGTTTTTACATATTGTCCAATTGCGTAGACAGTTGAGACACAAAACTACACCAATTTTATATCACAATATCCACTATAAATCAATTTGCAAATAATATTAACAGCCGCTGAACTGCACTCGAGAAAATCCCGCCAAAAACTCCTCAATGACATGACATCATTTACTTTCCTAATGTGTTCCTGTTTACGCACATTCATTTTGGACTCCATTCGATTTTCTTTGAATGAAAAGTTCATACTAGTGTATGAGCTTGCGTGTAAAGAATTAAAAACATGTTGTCTATTGTTTTAAGTTGCTACATTTTGTTGCAAAATAAAAATGCAGACTTTGTGTTTGCAATATAACTTTTATTTTATTTTTTGTTGCTAGGTTTTTATTAAAATAAAATGAAACCAAAACAAAAAGGTCGGAAATAGAGAGGATTTCATTGACCTTGACCTTTCTGCAAAAGTAAAAACTTTTTGTCTATGCCAAATCATATGACTTTTGCACGTGATCTGACATATTATTTACATTCTATCAAAGTGTTCAAAAAGTTTTTTAAAACAATCCCATTCTAATTAGATTCCGATAAGATGTTAAGAAAGTCCCGCAATGAAAATTTCGTGAAATGATACGTGTGACGCAATGGCCCTATTCGACAAACTGTTTTCTCTCAAGAGAAAACTTGATGATCGCGAATCACGAAACCGCGACAGGTACGTCATGATGAAACGCTTTTCATTCATTTTATTCTATTTTTGTGAGTGGTCTGGTATGCGGTGGTGGGGTTGACGCACGAACTGTTCACCCGTGCCGGGAGACAGGTCTTCACGAGGGCACTATGTGGACCTTCGCGTAGAAGTGGTGACGCACGCCACCGCCAGTCTGGCAGTGCAGTACGACGAGCCGAGGAGCATGTGATGAGTGCGCGGGGCGCGGGCCGCGGGCGTAGGCGAGCCGAACGCGCGATCACGTCACTCGCGAGAGGGGCGGGTCGCGCTCTATGTTTACTTATTATTTACATGAGATGTAAGCTAGTACACCAGCACATTCCACTGCAAACGGACGCTCGGCCGCTGATACTCGCCTCTCGATGTGCATTTAGTGTTAATCATTAGCAGTGGTTGCATTTTTTTGATCAGTGATTGCATATGACACAGTTTTGTCTTTGCAACTTTGATATTTTAGTGAGCAGCTGTGGACAGCTGATGTGACTATGAAATAAAATGAAATTTAGGTAACAACTGTTTACTTTGTGCTGTTGTTAGATCTTAGGCAAGAAAGCTGGTTGTGTCTAGAATTTAATTATGAAGTTGGTGGGTCCATTTATTAAAGTTTGTATAATGTTTAGTTTGAAGCAGTGGACTTGTTTGGAACTAGCAATCAGAGTCACATTCTAATGGAGCATACAGTTTGAGTGGTAATGGACATGATGAGTTGATTTAGTGTCTGCTGGTGTTCCGATACAACAACACATTTGCTGATAGATATCAACATACTTACGCTTCAAATTATCAGTATCACTCAAGTGCAATATTGTAGTGATTGGAACATGAGAGAAGAGAAAGTGTTACATTGTTTACTTTGCATTGAAATATACTACTCGCTCACATGGAGGTTGTTGACCAATAAGATTACAAATAAATGTAGAATTAAAATAATCACAAAAATATTTCAATTGTGTTTTTCTTTTTAATGAATACTTAGAGCACAAAAACTTTTTGTTTACATGATTTTTTATGGTAAACATTCTACTGGTAACACTTACTTATTATTATTTGGCCAATAATATTCTAATTTGTCATGCTTATCAGATGATAACATGTTCATTGATTAGTCCCATCTTATCTAAAATACTTAACGCTTAGTTTTTCAATCAGTTTGTCTGATAAGTTCAATGTGATTGCAATGACAAAATTAAAGTTTCTAATTTGAATCTTATTGGAAAAAAATACAATGTAAGTTCTTATGTCAAATAATATGCACTATCACAAAGGACTTTTATTTAAATATTTACTTAGTCCTTATCACAATTTATAATGTTTGTTTAAGACTATGTTCAGTGTGTTGTGATTAAGTTATCAATAAGTAAATTAAATATGGTTGAAAATATAATTTAATTATTTATGATAAGGATAACAATAAGTTTTATTATCATTTTGTACACAAAAGCTTTGACTTGCCTGAACTTTTTACAAATAACTTAACTTCTTAGAGCTGCTTTGAATTTTTATTAGCCTGTGTCATGCTTGTCTCAGACAATAAAATTAATGACAGCTGATATTTTTAGCCAAAGTAGGTGTGTCTGATCATGTGATATAATACTAATATTCTGATACTTGTTTTTAGTTAGGTAAGCTATTTTTAGCATTAAAAAGTGTTAACAATAACTTTTCACAGTCAAAATCCTCTTCATTTCTTAAATTAAATGTCAAGTGTTTGCAATGCAGCCATTATTCAACATACCTAATCTGCCTGTGAATATTCTTCATGAATTTTTATTATTTCGAATAATCCTCGGAAAATAATTTCGACCATCACTCAATACAACCTGTTTATAGTTCTCGCCAAACTTCTTGCCGCTCTGAAGTTGGGTACAATGTCTGCGCAGTATTAAATCTCATACATAACAGCACCGCGCCGTGCTTTGCACATCGGAAAGCCAACTTCAGGGCGGCTAAGAAGTTTGGCGAGAACATCCATTGCCAATCACGTAGTAGTCGAAGATATTTTTTTACCCTGTTCTCGCTTCTTCCTCAACCAGGTCCTGTCAGATAAATCCGGAGCAAGTGCGGCTGCTTCTATTCAAGGAGTGCGACTGGAGGGGCAGGAAACTCTTGTTCGACTCTGCTGCAATACAGAAGGTCCCAGCTAACAAAAATGACAAGCCAAATGTCAGACCGTCGGATGAAGTGCCATGCATTCTGGAGGTGTCTGAGGGGTTCACATATCTGGTAATTATTGCTAAGAATTTCTGTTTTTAGGGAATTTATCTAAATATCTCTGACTATATCATACGCCCCGAAACTGGAGGCTAATGCGATATATTAAACAGGTTCTGGTCATGAACTTCTATTATGCAAAAGATTTTATCTTTATCCATTACCGCCGAAATTGATTTCGGTAAGTTTCCATGTAAAGGGATTTACGATTTGACGCTTGAGAAGGAAGATCAATTGACTACCAGCCGATTGATATTATTTTCGCTAAGCATTACGGAGAAGCACCAATAACCATCACGATACAACGAACTTCCGTGACGGAAGATGTAATTTATTCTCATCACATGCAAAGTTTAATTCACAAGGAATTATAAACAAGAGTAGACGCTGTCTTTCCTGTACTAAAAATAAATTTGTTTCCTAATATTTTAAAATCCAGCCAAATCTTCGAAGACTACTGACGTAACCTTCTCTTAACTTTTACGTGAAAAGTCAACAGGGAAAATCGTGATAAAAATATGTACTAGAAGCCAAGTTTACTTATCGATAAAATTAAGAGCACTACGATAGGAGAGTGCATGAATGAGTAGGATAATAATAAACATGACGTAGTGATGCATAAAGGTGCAAATATACACATGCTTGTATCTTCCACGATAGCATGCAAGTAGCATGGCATGCTTATATGCCGTGTTATTTCAGATTGGTTGGACAGCATGCAGGCTACTTGCATCCTTTAACGCTTGTGCATTACGTGCTTTAGGACATACAATGGTGTTCCGTTCTCTTTATTAGTCCTTTGTCTTAGGACACCGTGTAATATCCATTATACAATCTATTGCTGAAGTTTCGCTTGTCTTATTACAATGACGTGAAGAACAATGTTAAAAGTTCGTGACGAAATACTTATGCTGCTAATTGGTATAGAATGTGATTTATTGCATTTCGTCTTAGCCATACGTATCGTAAATGTTTATTCTCATACTTGATCTGTCCTGTATATCGTCATCATCAATACGTGTTCTGCTGCATATTGTTTTCTCTCTTGGAATCGGAATGCCTGGACATGTCTCGAAGTCTCTTATGTTACAGAATAAGATTACTTTTTCTGTACGTTTTGCTTTCTAAAATTCTAAAATCGACGCCAGATTTACTGTATTCTCAGATACTTTTATTAAATCAAGTATGAAAGTATTCCACTAATTTGTTATTTTACTTCAACAAATTAATCCGTGTCGTATTAACATGAATTATGATTATACACATCGTTTTTATATTTCCGAGTCTCTCGAATGCGCGTATGTAGGCCGTTTACCTTAGCGCGTGATAATAATAATACGGCCACGAACACTCGAAGCACGTGACCAGCCAGCTGCTTACGTTCATACCGGCAACACGATGACGCGACATCGGAACCGTGCAGTGTTAATCAAAGAATAACAGAAACTTATCTCAATTTGTAAACTCGCCAATTTTTGGTACGGGGCCAAGGATGGAGCCTTTAGGGAACCCAACTCGAAATATTGTATTTTTAGACATTATCTATGTTCTATCGATAAGATAGCATTTCAATCGACTTAATACAATGTTTTAGGTGACATCACGAACGGGATTATCTCAAGTGGCCGTTGCTACTTGTTGAAAGCTGAGTACATCGACTGATAAAACCCATCAAAAGCTTTAAGAACAACAATAAAACAATTATGGATATAAAAGTTACGATGTTGTTGATTTGTTTGTGTATTTTTTTTACCTTATTTTATTCAGAAAGCCGAAAGCTCGTTAGATATAACGGTACAAGGTTTAAGTGTCTTCATCGTTCAAGCCTGTATTAGTTTTAACAACTGAAACAATTTACTCAAATGGTTATATCCTTGAAACTTAGAATCCAGAGCTGGCCTAGTTAGGAATCCCTCTTATTTATAAACTTGTCTAGTCATCATGAGATGGTCTATAAATCTTAAGTATCATTATCATGTTCTTGGCAATGTAGAGCGTTTGTAGCCACATGAAGTGGGAATGGAATTAGTATGATGGACATGTAACATATCATATGCTTTCTAAATCCATAGGTACAGTTCTACGCAGTAACACTTGTCTATGATTTAGCTGTCTTTTTTTCCCAAAAAAAAAAGTCATTGACATTAGCGTGAGGTACCTAGAAGTAGTGTTCCAACGAGAACTTTCTTTTTTCGCGCAAAAACTTTATCAGAATGACATCCTGCACAAACACAAGTGTGAGCGAACTTCTCATCGCGATAAATGTTTAAAAATAACACAACAATCGGCATAAGGAGCGGTCACAAGACCGACAATTTACTCTAACATTATCACTGGAGCGTTCTATATTTAGATCACTTAAGATGTTAGCCTTTTCGATTATAAAGCGTACCGTAAGTGGGACTTATGTGTGCGGACCGTAATTTTAGCTGGATTCTAATTAATGGACATCACATGTTCCATTACAGTTGTGACAATTGTCTCTCCGATCTATATTTACTTTGAAAATCCACTTTGTCACGTGATAATTCATCGTCCATTATACTCCAGGCCGTCATTAGTTATGGCTTGTCTAACTCCATGATGTCTATTTATAGACATTATCTTAATATGGAATCTAAATTGATATGTACGTGTGGGAACGTTTTGCAAGAGTTGCCGAAGTGCGTTGCATAGTGACTGTTATTTTGAATGATAAGTTCGAACTTTTTCTTTATCCTTGTTTTTTAAAGAGCCAACTTGTTTCAAAAAAGAAATACGCGTCTAAAGACAAGGCAAGGGCGTCGCCAAGGGGGAGGGGGCGAGTAGGAGGGCGCAGCTGCACCCCCTAGAGATTAAAAAATAAGTAGCCAAATGGACATAAATTAAAGTTCTAAGTCAACATAAACCCAACCCAATCAATCTAGCCATTTGTTGATGACCTAAAAGAGTACTAAAAGCGTTGAAAATTTTGGTCGGTCTACCAAAAGCCTCAGGAGACTAAAAACTTGGTTAAGAAGTACTATGGAGGAAAATCGCCTCAATGGTCTAGCTGAATGTGCACAGAAAACTTATTAATGAAAACTTATAAGATTTAAATAATTAAGTGGTCGAGAAGTTTACCCAAAACCTCCGATGGTTGAGCTTATGGAAGTTACCCATTGGACTTTATACCGTTCTTATAACAATCGCCGTACTCGTTCTACCAGTTTAAAGGTTCATATGCTTTTGACTGTACCGTATTTAAAATTCATACTTTTTCCCATCCTCCATATATCAACTTGCCCCTCCCCTGGTCCATCGGCTCTCGACGCCCTTGTCTAAAGGTAATACACTAGACCATAGTGTATAGTCACTAGAGCATTTTCGCGAGCATTACAATGTAATGTGAAGTTATTACGAATGGTACAATACAGACAAATGCTCAGTTTCCTGAAGCGTTGTCATGTATTGTAACGTTCTTGCGAATGTTCGACGCTGCGTTCTACGTAATGCTCACATTGGTTTTTAAAATCAGGTTGTAACAAAACATCGAGCGTCATGTTCGAATTGTGGTTCGAGTAAATTTAAAAACAGCGAATGCTCGAAGTTTTGTTACAAGTAAATGCTCTAGTCTATACTCACCTTTATTTGAGCACTGAAGGTGTGCTGTTTTAATTAGGACAAAAATTAAGGTTCCTCCTATAAATTGTATTGTTTTTTCACTTTTGTCGTATGTCACATTGGTCCTTTTGCAAATAATGTCCTTTGCTGAACAAGGATTTATCAAGTATCGTATAAGGTGTGATTCGGTGCTAATTTTTGTATCAACATCAAACCTTAAAAGTTCGCAGAGATATTTTTAGAAAATATTTATCTAAAAAATATTTATCACTTTACCGTGTTAGGTTGGCGTGGGTGTAGCTGTGAATAAAGATATGTATTTTTGGCCTCGGCTGACGTATTTGGGCGTACGACGTTTGTACCCCACCTGTCTTGTAAATCATCGGCTTGATGAATGAGTGGGCTTTGTTTCGAACTGTCTTTGAAGGTCGAATAGTTCACGATGCCCTTTTTCGCCATTTTTGCAGATTAGGAAGGTTATGAGACTGACGTACAGTACAACTATTTTCTTAATGTCCCTCGGCAATCATCGCATTTCCGAATACAAACGAATGCTAATTTCCAAGTCCATCAATTATTAGATTTATCGTGTATAATAATTTAAATTCAGAATTAAGTACTTTATTGTTGTTTTGTTTTGATTTCCGTGTGAACATTTTCCTTTTTTACCGCAGCAGCATGTCTCCCATTTTAAAAATAATCTACATTAAAACACAACACAACTCAATAAACTTCCAAGTTGATTGAAAGCGTCCGGTCTTCACCGAGTGCAAAAGGCAACTGCTGGTGCAACTGAAAGCCGGCGACTGACGAAACACGAAGTTTGCCGAGGGACATAAAGAAAATAGTTGTACTGTACCTAGATATTCTGAACGTCAAAGTCGAGACTAGTTTTGTTAAATAAATAGGATGAAAGACAAATTATCGCTTAAAAGTTATGAACAAAGCTGTGAATTGGTATATCGTATGATTTTGATTACTCACATAGGTACAATAAATAGATAGTTCGAAAATTTGAAGACGTAATACAATCTGGCCATCACAAATTCTGGTTCTTTGATTAACATACACGTCCATAATTGAACTGATACAAATCCTTCCCCAAGTTTAGAACAGCGTTCCACATTTTGTACTGACACAAGATGCAGATTCAGAACTCAGCGGGACGTTTGACACTGCTTATTGAACTCCGATTCACCGACTCTTCTTGCCTTGTAATTTCAACTAGGTACCTTTTCTTTGGTCTCCCTCATACCCTTCATTCCTAAACACTGAATTCTTATTCATGTTAGTAATTGTATAACTAATGTAATTATTTTGTCTGTACAGTACAAAGGACCGGCGGCTGATGCGAATGTACTCGGTGAGATGATATTCGGCGCAGTCGCAATGAACTACAAGAGTGTATCATTGAAAATCCATATTATGGATGAACCCAGGAGGTAAGAACATAGAACCTACTCATTGTCCGTTCAGTTTGAACAAAAATCCTTCGGTATGTCTGTCCGGATGTCGGATGATAATTGCATGGATTTTTTTGTCGATCCAGACTAAAAAACAAAAAGGCAGACTCGCGAGGTCTACAGCTCACAAAGCCACTAGTCATATAATGCCCATACGGTTGGAAATTGGGACTATCTGTAAGAGGGAGAAAGCCTAGGGACTGCATAAACCCATTGAGTACCCGAAACGTGGATTCACGCGAAACACAATGGCTTTTTAATTGTTTCGATAATTACGGCATTCAACCGGTTAAAGCATCTAACAAAAACTACTAGCGTTACTAAGCATTACTTGAAAACTACTCGTATTTTCAAAACCAATCAAATAGCTTTTGACAAGTTTTTGGGTGCCAGCTTCTGTAAAACGGAATTTTGTCTACCATGTAGGTCCATTACGGGTTGGTGCCGTTGGTGGATTTAATGTAAGTCTTCGAATCGTTAGGAACCAACCGATACTTTTCATCATCGTTTTTTGGAGCAGTCTTGATCAGATATTTAAATTGCACAAACTTGAATGCATTCTTGTCTACAGGTTCAAACTTCAAACCCACGACCTAAAACTACATAATAAGGCCTGTAATTTTATAGTCTTTGTTTCTGGCTGCATTGAAACTTTGCCACCTCATTGTTTAGAACAGTTTTTATTGGTTTATGCTCAATAAATGCGCTACTTTTATGTGCGTGCAAACAATGTGGAGTATAAATAGTCTTAGATATGATCTTCTTAGATTTGATAGCTTTAATTTAATGGTACCATAAATCAAGATAAACATAACTGATTTTTAAGACTCCTCAGATTTATCACAATATTTTTTAAGCCGTTTTTCGCAAATACGTGATCATGACAGTTCACTATCTAAACTTCGATATATTTGTTATTTGATGACTTAATCTTTTAGCCAATATATTATTGTGTTTAATTTGTACCTTTCTGAATAATAAAAGTCGTGAATTGGAACATTCGTGATATACGCGACTTAGAACTAAAATTTACATCTTCGAAAACAATTTTTATATGCTGTACACATATATGCAGTAAGCAAAAAGTGCTTATTTATAAATAGAATTTCTAGCTTTAACTTGTTCACACTTTTGGTCCAGGATTCGTTTCTCAAGTCGACCAGTGTTACTGGATCTTCCATTAGAAAGAATCCTCCTTATAACATGGGGCTTTATCATAAAAAGCGAAAGCTCGGTATTATTTTTTTTCTGGGATAATCCCACCGCACTATTCCCAAACTACTGCAACTACTGAAAGCCATAATCAAGAGTGGCGACCACCAGAAAAGCGCCGAGGCACTGAAGCTCGACGAAGTCCCGGAGAATGAATTTAATCAGAAAAGAATGACGGAGGAGTAGGAAAAAAAAACCCATAATTTCCCCTTAAAAAAGCTCTGTATTCTAAAGGAAACAATTTTTTTTTTGGCTTATCTATTCCGTTCCACTTTCGAGCAAAGGCCACCCGTGGAGGATTTCTCTTTGCGTGTAACTTGTGTAAAAGTTTTTTTTTATAATTCCTAGGTTGATGTGCTCGAAAGTGTTTTGCGTACCCTCGCGACGGATTAGCCGGGTGGATCGTAACCCTGAGAGGAGAGAAGCAAGCGGCTGCGGTGATAACGGTGATCGGTCCAAACCACTCAGCGTTCCCCTCGTCAGAGAAGAAGGAGTATCGTTGAGCTTCTCGCTGGATAGGGGAGACTCGGGTGAGTTGGACTTTGTTTGAATATATACGTAAAGATTTGCAACTTGTTTTTTTTTTAATATTGGTTTTGCATCTTAGAAATGATTTTATGTTGAATCATAATAAGATTTTTTACTGGTTCTTCGAGGAAAAGATTTTAATACAAATGCATATCTCAGTAATAATATGAAGCGGTTTCAACGCCGTTATTTTTTTTGGTCCTTTGAGTCCCACGGTATAATATTATTTTGTTGAAATCATTTTATGAATAGAACTTCTCTGGACATAATTCGTTTGTAGGGATCCGTAGTCAAAAAGAAACCCTTATAGTTTCGCCATGTCCGTCCGCATCGTAGCTCAGAGACTCTTAGTACTAGAAAGCTATAATTTGGCATGGATATACATATTGATCACGCCGACAAAGTGGTAAAAAAATTGTATCTCCTGAACACGTAAATTGGGGCAGTTTTTCTTCTCGTTTATCCCATGGTGTGGGTTATCGTTGGATAAGCCATTCAAAAATATCACGGGTCTGTGAAAACTATTTTTCGATTCAAGGATCCGTTTGCGTAAAATTATGCTTTATTTGCAAATTTTTGTTAAGAGTCAAGTGTCTGCCCTCCCTGCCAGCTAAATGGTTGCTTTTTTAGTGTATATATAACAAAATTTTAAGGAAAACAATTACAGTTAAGTAGGCTTTACAAGTTTAAGGTAGTAGTCAACCAACTTGTAGAGTGCACTTGGAAAAGTAAACATTTTTCTTTTCGTTAGCGGTTACAGCAATGTTCGGTGCTTTCATTGTTTATGAACTTCAGTATGTATACCTAATTAATTTGGTGAATGTAGTATTTGTACGGAACCCACGGTGCGCAAGTTCGGCTCGCATTTGGCTGGTTTTAAAACTAGAGTACTTCCATTAGTATAATGAGTTACGCGGTTGCGCCTAATTATCGAAACATAGTACTGACCTTAATAGCTTATCAATATATACGTCCTCTTTTCTGTATAATACATTCTTATTATTTTATAATAACTAATTATGTACTAAGTAACGTCATGGAAACTTATAATTTAAAAATTATTAAAAATAATCTATACCAAATTATAAAGAGGTCAACTTTGTGAGGTTGTAGGAGGTAATCTTTGGATCTACTGAACCGATTAAGATGAAATTTGGCATGGAGATAGTTTGAGACTCTGAGAAGGACATAGGATAGTTTGTATTCCCTTGGGATGATAAAACACTTTCTACGAAAGCGAAGCTGCGGGCAGAAGCTAGTTATTAATAAAACAGTGAGGCTAGTAATCAAATAATAACAGCCAGAGTAGACCGTCAAGGTTTAGCAATGCTTGCCGAGCTTAGTCCGTGGATGGCCGACCATTCATTTGCCGAGACTCCACCGTACCTCTGAAATTACGTTAAGCCGTTGGTCCCATATTACCCAGTTACTGGGTTGTGGAGGTCAGATAGGCAGACCCTCAATGTAAAATACTGGTACTCAGTTGCGTCCGATTAGAAAAGAAACTGATCCCAACTTGACTTTGATTTAAGAGTGCCCTAGTCAGCGGCACGAACTATTTTGTGGGCGGAGTTAAAATGCATGCTATCTCATCCGCCAACATGTTCTAAAGCGATAGACGCTGCGATGAGCAGTAAGAAGTTAGTGCGCGTACGAATACACACTTCTGTAATTTGTAGCGACATGGATGATGATTTAGAACGAAAACGAGCGCGCGATATTTTATAAATAGATCTTTGGGAATACGATCATGAAAAACTAAAATGATTTAAAATTAAAATGATTTGCATTTTTTAACTACTAATCTATCCCTGTACCTATGGTGACTGTTTTGCAATTTTCGTTCTTCTAATGTTATTTATTTCCGCCCAACACTAGTGTTGAAATATGGAACTTTCGACACTCGTAACTTTCAAATATATGACTAGGGCACCCTTAAGCCCTCTAGCTCTTCGAAATTTACCGAAATGCATTATAGTGACATGTTTAGTATTTTTTCAGGTTATTATGGAGATCATTCGCCATACAGCAGTGTGGGTTCCACACATGACTACTTCTCAATGTGCGATATTTGGGAAAACAACAACCAGGACGACTTCTGCTCTTTCCATTGTAAGTATTCTTTGAATCATCATCATTTCAGCTGAAAGACGTCCACTGCTGAACAAAGGCCTCCACCAGGCGTCGCCACATTGACCAAACCCGTCCGTATCGCATCCAGCGCATTCCCGCAATCTTAACCAGATCATCGGTCCACCTAGTGGGCGGCCTTCCGACGCATCGTCTTCCGGTTCGCGGTCGCTATTCCAGAACTTTTCTGCCCCAACGGCCATCTGTTCTGCGAGCAATGTGCCCTGCCCACTGTCACTAAAGTTTCGCAATTCTTTGGGCTATGTCGGAAACTTTGGTACCTACCTTCTTCAAAAAAGCTAATGCTTTTCATATGATGTGACGCAGATTATAAAATATAACTCAAGGGGTCAATCTCTTTTGAAGTGCAGTGAGGCAAAAGAGGCAGTCCTCTGAGTCTCTGAAAAACCAAGCTGTAAATGTAATTTCTGTAAATTAACAATATTATTAGTCAATATTGTTAATTTACAGAAATAAATAGAATTTATCAAATCATATTGATAGTTGAACCATTTTTGATTATTACACCACGTTCTATTTTATCGAAAGCGTCGGAAAGGCGTTGTAGAGGCTTAATAATGGGCTGATATTAAAATGAAAATAATAAAAAGATGTTGATAAGGAAGTCACGAGTTCTCAAAAGAATGGAGACATTTTAAAGTAAAAGTTATCTTGGGTATTTTATTTCGGCTGTATATGTCAATACTTAATTTTCGATAAGTGACTAAGCAACTGGTTTGTGCTCGTTTGCGAGATTAAATATACATTTGGAAGGACATTATGTTACAAATGAATAAAAAAAATATAGTTTTAACAATAAGAGGAGCGTACGTGGCTAAATAATAACAGCCGCACGGGTCGATCATAAAGGTTAAGCAACGCTTGACGAGGTCGGTCCGTGGATGGGTAACCATTTCAACATACCGGGATTCCTCCGTGCCTCGGAAAGCACGTTAAGCCGTTGGTCCCGGCTGTCATTTGAAGATCTTTGACAGTCGTTACGAGTAGTCAGAAGCTTGAGATCTGACACCAGTCTAGCCAACGGGTTACCGTGTTAGCCAGTTACTGGGTTTTGGAGGTCAGATAGGCAGTCGCTCCTTGTAAAACACTGTTAGACTGGAAGCCGACCCCAACACAGTTGGGAAAAGGCTAGGCCGATTGTATTTTTTTTAACAATAATAAATTATTTGTATAAACTGTCAAGGAGATAGACTTGTACAAGTTCCGGTAAATACCAGTTTTATGCAGACCGAGTAAACACGAACAAGCTTACGCGATGTTTTTGTCTAAGTTTGCTCGAACTCGACGAATATAAACATCAAACTGTTTAACTTAAACCTTTCCAATGTTTTCAAAGCTACAAAATTCTCGTGACTGATATGATAAAATAGAAATTGTTCAAATATCAACTTAACATCATGCTTGTGTGTACCTTCACCCAGAGTTGGCCAAAATACATGCTTTGCTTTAATTCATATACAATTTACAAAATACTATCTCGCATGTACATAAAATAAGAAATACAAAATATTTGTAAGTCGTGTATTTGAAATACAAAATACAGTATTTTAATTTAAAATACTTATTACAAAATAAAGCCGATCATCCGTACTAATAAACGTAATTAATACACAGAAGATTCGTGAAAATAACCGTTTGAATTGAAAATGACAATAGACTTGACTATTTGACGAACGCGGTCGCCATTTTGCTTACGAAAGCTATCGACCGCTATTTTCTGCAGAACGCATCCGTTAATAAGATCTCTAAATGTATTTATGTTCAAATGTATTTTAAAGCCTTAAGTATTTGAAAAACTAACTACAAAAAGCCCTAGCGTCAGGAATTGGAAATGCCATACCAAACCAATACAAATTACATTTCTAAGAAGTATTTTAATTATAAATACAAAATACATAGGTATTTGTATTTCAATTATGTAATTCAAATACTGCCCTACCCTGCCTTCACCCAACCAACGGGTCAAAGAAAATCACCTGCATTTCATCGATTATCTTTAAATCATTTGTGATAGGGGTCGAGCCTTCAAGTACTGAAGTGAATTTGTTTTCCACCAGTACCACCTGGCAGAAAACTGAGTACCTCAAGCAATGGCAGCTGGCAAAGAAGAACGTTCCAGAACATGGCGACCAAGTTTGATTTGGGACATCAAAGTAGCAGTACTAACAACCTATTAGGAGTTCCAACAAAAACCAGCAATGCTACCAGTTCTGATTCACAGGTTAGTTGTTCGAATTTCAAAATGATTTATGTTTTTTTTCTCTTAAAGATGAGTGATACTTATGGCTTTTAACCTTCTTGCGGTTTTCTCATTGGAAGAGCAAAAAAGTACTCAAAACTTATTGTTTAGTTGTAAGTAGGTATTCTATTTTCAAAATCATATTCTATTTTCCTTCAAGTGTTTTGTATCGTAACTTCTAGAAATCAACATTGGCAGTACTAACTATTGAATAATATCATTTTCACAATCTATTTTCCAATAAGACACGTCATGGTAAATATTGAAACGGTGTTATAACAATATAACTGTCTGTCAGTCAAATGATTTGATGACGTCAGAGCTCTCGTGAGAATCACTTCCTGTTTGATGTAAATTGCTTGTGATAGATAGCTGCAGAGATAAGTGATGGAGTGGTCTGATTGATATTATGATGTATGTCGGATTGAAATAAAACATGAATGTAGGAGCTTTTTGGTGCAAGTGTGTGTTCTGTTTCCCGATAGCTACAGCCTCAGGGTCTTTAAGTCAAGAGTGAATAGGTTACTTCTAGGCAAGCGTGCTACACGGTTGACCACATCATCGCTTTCCATCAGGTGAGATGGTGGTCAAGCACGAACCGAAATAAAAAGGAAAAAAAGTGCACAGATGTTAGCACTATATTGAGGTTAGATATTATTATTATTATCTCCTTTATTTAACTTTTTCTTATTGATTACATTTTTAAATATTTTTACAAAACACATACAAAAAGAAAACATTTAAAAATATAAAAAATAGAGGCCCATCGGTATCGGGAACAGGGTCCAAGCTACCGGCGGTCAGGGCACCAGAGAGAGGAACCTCCTAACAATACGAGCCGTGTCCAGCAGTACTGCTTTCTGGATCAGGCCCTTGACCCAGCCGCCTAACGAGAGCCTCCTAAGGTGTTGGTCGAGGCTCGTGGCTATTAAGCCATTGGCAGACACGACTATCGGTACAATGATCGCTGTATCCACATCCCACATGTAGACAACCTCGCGAGCCAAGTCAAGATACTTGATTTGCTTATCTTTCTCGGCTTTCACGAGGTTCCCGTCATGCGGGACAGTTATGTCAACAATCATTGCACGCCTCTCGATTCGGTCCACCACCACTATATCAGGCTTATTAGCGATAATAGCTCTGTCAGTGATGATGGACCGATCCCAGTACAATGTGATATTGCCATTCTCGAGAACTGGGTCGGGCACATACCTTTAGTACGGCACCTCCGATGCCATAAGAGTGTATTTCAGAGCAAGTTGCTGATGGATAATCCTGGCTACAAGGTTGTGCCTATGCAAGTACTCCTCGTTAGCTAGACGAGAAGTGAAGTGACATGCCCGACAAATGTCAACCGTGCCATCCTTCACAATAAATCTCCGGTAGTTATTCGTCATGATAACTTCGTCCATAATTGCACAGACAAAACCTTCGGTTTCCAACAAGAGGTCACCGAAACGCAGCCAGGCTGCGGACGCTGATTGGTCATCGGACCCATATAGGGCCCGGAAAAAGCTTCCGTGAAGCTCCTTACTATTATAATTATTAGGCCGGACTGTCTGAAAAAATGTGCGGTAAAAAAGGAGGCATTTTAATTGATGTTACATAGATATGTATGGAATAAAAACCAAACTGCTAAAGATCATAATATGAGGTAGCACTATTGGTTGATTTATGGTATTGCTGATGTCCAAGTCCACTAGCTCTCCTGAACACTTACTATCCAAGTAGGCCGTGGAGAGCAGTGGTGGCCCAGTGGTAACGGCCCCGACTTACCAGTTGTAGGTTGTGGGTTCGAACTCGAGCAGGCGCTTTACTTTGTGTAATTTATTTCATCACCATTACTCTAAAAACGGTGAAGGAAAACATCGTGAGGCAACCAGCATTGATGAAAATTCATAGACATGTGACATCTACCAATCCGCACTGGGCCTTTCAGTGTTCCAGCAGTGGGAACACTGAAAGGCTGATCATGAAGTTGGCCGATTGTTGGTATGTTAACCAATCAATCAATCTGCCTAGGCTTTTCCCAGCTATATTGGGGTCGGCTTCCAGTCTTACCGGATTCAGCTGAGTACCAGTGTTTTACATGGAGCGACTGCCTATCTGACCTCCACAATCCAGTAACTGGGTAACACGATACCTCATGGCTAGACTGGTGTCAGATTCAGGCTTCTGACTACCCGTAACGACTACAAAGATCTTCAAATGACAGCCGGACCCAACGGCTTAACGTGCTTGCCGAGGCACGGAGGAATCTCGGTATGTTGAAATGGTCACCCATCCACGGACCGACCTCGTCAAGCGTTGGTTAACCTTGAAGATCGACCCGTGCGGCAGTTATTGTTTAGCCACGAGCTCCTCATCAACATAAAATAATTAATTAGGACAGACGTTATGCCTTAGAACTGAGTATTATGGTACATTTTGGTATCAAACAGGAGGGCGATGGAAGTATTTTTAAGAAACATTCGCAATCTGTCAAGAGTCCCCTCTAATTTCCATTAATTTTGACACATATTTGAGATTGTCGCCTAGCTATATAAAATTACGATTTGAATTTCGAATATTTTTAAGGACGTGCGAGACTTGGGCTTTCAAGTACGATTGATAGATTAAGGTGATATATACGCCCCAATGTAACGCAGTACTGGCCGTGCGCCCGCTCGATGCCAAAATATCAAAATTGAATCTCCTTTTGAACAGTTTTGTTTGCAAAATATTATTTGATTTACATATGCTATGTTAGGTAAAAAGAAATTCCAGTCATCAATTTTTCTGTATAAAATTATTTTTAAACATCCAAGTCGTTTTGGAGGAGTTTCCAAAAGTTGCGAATAAATATCGTGTTGTTAATTATTTTTTTAAAGCAAAACTATTAGTTACACGAAAAAACCCTGTGTTCAAACTTATGTACATGAATCAATAATAAATATATATTTTTTGCAAACCTTTTAACCTAGCCGTTACTGAGGAGTATGCTTTATAAAGTTACCGTTTTACGGCACTAAAGCGTATGTAGGCCCTTAAACAAAAGACAATCGCGAATAGGTACGCCAAAGAAAAACAAACGCTATCGAAAGCTCCAAACTAGGATAAGGTATCGCTAGGGGCCATTCATTAATTGTTTACAAACAACATTATCAGCATTATCTCGCCCGCGTGATGCCTGTCACATGATGTCCAGGCTATCACCGTCATGTGAGCCGTTATCAGGACAATGACAGAATGAAGGTAGTTTATAGCTGCAGCCACACTTGTTATGTTTGATTGTGGTGGGTGATGCAATTAGTAACATGTTGAACCGTTGTTTGATGAGTATGTCATGTGAGGTGGAAATTTCTTTGGCGTATCTTTAGGTAGGTATGGGGAGTTGGATACGAGACTGTGAAGTCGGTTATGAATCGTGCTGTGGTGATAAATATATTATCAGACAGCATGGAGGACGCAGATATAGAAGTCGTAGGTTGAAGCTTTGCGACTTTTTGAGATGTTCTATTGCACTCTATGATTGTATCGGAATTTAAAGCTAAAAAAACTTTTTTTACTAAAAATAAACCGATTTCAAAAGTAATACACTAAAAAGTGCAAAATAACCTTCGTTTCGGCGGTCGGTGTTTTTGGTACCAAGTTTAGTTTTATAGTGAAGTACACTATAACTAAAAGTGAGCTATTTCTATGGTACGGTACCTAAAGGATTAACAAAAAACCCATAAAAAATAAATTTACACATTCGTGCTGTTTGTCGCTAAGGGGTTCGGTTGTATGCTCCATATCTTGAAAACTGCTGGACCGATTTTGATGAAACTTGCACTATTCCCTAAGTTGAGAGATACTCAATCCAACACAAAGAATGTTCACGAACCGATAAATAGTTTCGGAAAAATGCGTGGACAAACATACATACACTCACACTTACGAAATTATTCACTTATGAAATTTGTCACACGTGCTAAGAAGCGCACATAGAATAACATATGTGAATATTGTGTAGTTCCAACAATATTACAAACATACGAGTCGAACTGATTACCTCCGTTTTTTTGAAGTCGGTAAATATATGAACGGTAAATTTTTAGCAAATGTGTCTTTGGAACACATACCCGTTTTGGTGAAGCATCGACTACCTCTTTAGGAAACCTAATCACAAACATACCGGTGAGCTGTCGAACTCTTTGCCAATCTTCGAAAGTCGTTAAATGTCCCTTAAGAAGAAACAGCTATATGCCGTTTACCGCCAGAGTTTTGTTGGGAACTCATTAGACGGACAAGACCACGCACTGCGGCCAATGTCGTCCAAATCTCGCTGGTATAGGTCTATCTGCAACAGTCACAAACTGACCAGACATAGTTATTCTTTGCTGATTAATTTTGTTGCGGGATCCAAGACAGTTAAATTCATTCTGGGTGACTTCGTCGAGCTTCATTGCCTCGGCGCTTTTCTGGTGATCGCCACTGTTGTTTCTGGCTTTCGGGATTTGCAGTGTTTTGGAAATTGTGCGGTGGGACTGTACCAAAAAAAAATACCAGACATAGGATAGAAATAAAGAGAGAGAGGTCCATGGCCCATAGACTAGTCCGTCTAGTCAACTCCCCGCTTTAGCTATTGCTCGCAAGAACGATAATGGTTGATAATAACATATCATTTATTAATAAAGTGTAATCTAGACCACCTAGTATGATATTAAATTATTGAGGCCTTTCACTGCAGGCTATCTTTTATTATAGAGAAAGTAATTTTATCTAGACCTATATTATTGACATACGAATAATACTAGGTACATATTTATTGTAGTCTTATCGTAGTTTTTATTGTTTTATACTTTTATTGGTTGTAAGAAAAACATGCCACAGACAACGCTTAACTACGAACTCACTTAATTAGAGAATTAATTTAGTTAAGCTAATGTGTGATTCATTTGGAGCTACTTTGAAAAAAATTAAATAAATACCGGCCAAGTGCGAGTCGGACTCGCGCACGAAGGGTTCCGTACAATTACCGCAAAAAACCACGTTTTTTGTATGGGAGCCCCCCTTAAATATTTATTTCATACTGGTTTTAGTATTTGTTGTTATAGCGGCATCAGAAATACATCATCTGTGAAAATTTCAACTGTGTAGCTATCACGGTTCATGAGATACAGCCTGGTGACAGACAGACAGACAGACGGACCGCGGGGTCTTAGTAATAGGGTCCCGTTTTTACTCTTTGGGTACGGAACCCAAAAAATCGAATTTGTCGCCTGTTTTATTTTTATTATCATCCAAATAACCATTCTTTACATTTGTTTTTTAAAGATTATATCTTTCTAATTTTACCCGTAACGGCGGTTAACATGATCCATTCTGCAGTTCAAATTTTCGATGACGCGTCCGAGCATTTGGAGTGGTATTGGCGACCGTTAGAGTAAACGACATGGTCCCAAGAATTGCCACATGTAAATGCCAAAAGGCAGGGTTTCCTTGCTCGCAGAACGGATGAGTGATGGGGCCAAAAGGTTCCGGTGTTCTGACCGCGTACCGGAAGACACGGCGTAGCAGGCCTTTCACGAGGCGGACCGATGACTTGAAGGCGACTCTCGATCGATATGACGACGCTTGGAGGAAGCCTTTGTCCAGCTGGACGTCTTTCGGCTGAAATATAATGAAGATGATTAAAGGTCGTAGCTCATTTAAATCACCTCGCTCCAACACAGCCTTACACAGATATGACTGCTCGGTATCCACGCGCCGAGCTAGCAGGCAACCAGCTGTCCACACGCTTACAGCTAGCAGTCAACTAGCTGTTCCCGCGGCGACCGCTTTCCCCTTACCTTTTTCGACAATCTAGCAACGTGCTTCAAGCGAGCAGTCAGCGTGCGTACAGCGCGCGGGCCGTTTACTTGAAGCGCTTGGTAAGCATGTGGTAAGCGAGCAGTCTGCTAATTTGTGTTGTCAATGTAAAGTATGTCTACAGAGGAAGTCCTGAAGCTTACATTTCAATGAACATTATTTTGCCGGGAGCGGTGTCGTATAAGTCGGCTAAGACCTTAAGAGTATTGTTCGTAGATTTGAAATTAATTTCTTCAGATCTTGACGAATGTGACATGCCATAACAACCGTTGCTAAGGTACCAATGTTGCCAACGGTCAAATTAACTAGATTTGTTTTTCTTAATTAGACTTCTGCCACATAAAACGTTGCAAACGTAATAAAACGCTTGTTTTTAATAAAACTATCATAACATGTCTATAAACTTCTATCAACATGAGATAAATTCTTGAATTTTTGTTTTTCCGTAATTTATAAAAATAACTGAAAAACCGAAAGTTGACAACGACGAACCTACCGCTTTATGAGCGAAGGTATTAATGACAATAAATATCCTTGCATAAGCATTTCATTGAAGCCGATGCCGAGGCCGGCCCAGAAAAAGGCGAAGAGACGGCTTAGGCGCGTATAGTGCGTGCCACGAAAGATGAGACTTTGACTGCGCTTCATGCGCTCTGTCCGCCGCACTTTTGAGGCCCGGTCCCTTCCCGCACTCAGACCTCATACCGCTAAAGAGACCTATAAATCGTCAACTGCGCAAGTCAAACTATGTGGTGTGTCAAGTCTCACCTTTCGTGGCAAGCACTGTACTGTGAAAGAAAGAAAGAAAACACATTTATTTGACACAAGCCAGAGCACACAGCCCGAGGGCTTGGCCCGTACTGGCCCTACGGGGTGGTGCGGTAAAAGATTACCTGGAATGATTTGGGGAGCCCTGTGCTAAGCAGTGGGACAGTTTAGGCTAATAAAAATGTATGTCATTTATTAGCCTTTAAGTTCCCCACTGCTGGGATACAAGCCTTTTACTAGTCAGAAGGAGCGGGCCATAGTCTACCACGCGGCCCATTGCGGATTGGATATAAATAAAAATCCTTAAATGAGTTCAATTCAAAACACTCCGGGTCAGAAACCGGTTTCAAACAGAAATATCGAGGTTCGGTCAGCGACTTGAATCACGTGAGGGCAGGACAAAGCCACTGCACCCTCGATTTGAAGCGATAAAGGTCAAATGACTCAGAAAAACTTCGACATGTTTTACATTACTTCACTCTTGTAATACCCAAAGGGTTTGGCAGATTTGTAGCTATAATAAGACCCACCTTTTGTTAGTTATGTTGTATAAAACAAATTTGTTTATAGACAAGACTTGTCAAAAAAAATTGACAATATTTATTTGACACAGACAACAGAAACAATCAGAAAATAAAGAAAAAAAGAAAATGTTTATTATAGACAACGGCAACAATCAGAAAAAAAAGAAATAATAGTTATCACAGACAACAGCAGCAATCAGAAAACTAAAGAAAAATATTTATTACAGACAGCAGCAGCAATCAGAGAATAAAGAAAACATTTTTGTGCCTATAAACATTTGGAGCCTCAAATACCAAGATAACCAGTAGTAGTATTTAGTATTATTCATCATATCAGCCGAAAGACGTCCACTGCTGGACATAGGCCTCCTCCAAGCGCCGCAACATTGATCGGTCCCGTGCGTCTCGCATCCAGCGGATCCCCGCAACCTTCATCAGGTCATCGGTCCACCTGGTGGGAGGCCTTCCAACGAAACGTCTTCCGGTTCGCGGTCGCCACTCCAGAACCTTTCTGCCCTATCGGCCATCCGTTCTGCGAGCGAAAACCACATAATATATACAGTTTTAATGCAAAATATTTGTGTTTTCTCGTGATTTGAAATGCAAATGCAGTTTGTTTGTAGTTATAAGAACGCAAACATGTCAGCATTTCATGGTTTGTTTTTGCAACGTTAGTATTGTCCTTTTTAGCATTCATTTGTTTGCTACCATTTCGTCATACGTGGAGGTAACTAGGCTAAAAATAAATTTGTGGTAAAAATTTAATAAGTATTATAGCCCGTCCTCTTGAAAATAAGGCAGGTCGGATTTTATCACACTTAAAACTCAAGTATTTATGCGATACTTATTGATAACAAGGCTTACCTACATAAAATACTTTTTAACCGACTTCCCAAAAAGGAGGAGTTTCTATGTTCGACTTCAAGTTTGTGTGTTTTTTTTTTATTTATTTTTTGTGTATGTTCACCGATATCTTTGTCAATTGTGGACCGATTTTGAAAATTCTTTTTTTATTTGAAAAAGTATGTTCCGAAATTGGTCCCATTTTAATTTTGTGGAGATCTGATGAAGAACTTCGGAGATATACATCAGAACTCTTCAATAAATAACGGCAAATCTCTCGGGATTGCTGCAATCGCATGTCTGTTTGTTGTTTATAACATTTCATAACATAAAATCACGCCAGTTCGCTCTTAAGGGGTAAGCAGATCTCTCATTTCACCGGTTATGTTCAAGTTTCATGAAATCTATTCTGTCGAAATAGTTCCCTTACTAACTTGCCTATTAGGTATGTGCAACTAAAAAGTGAAAAATAAAAAAACTTTTTGCAAAAAAATACTACCACAATTTCACTTTGTAGTTTTGTATTTGGAAGTCGGTAGTATTTTTTTGCAAAAAGTTTTTTCATCTCCGACGTTAAAGTATGTTGAAGTACCGATAAAAATGAAGCCTGAATAAGGATAGCTTATAAACCCTCGCTTCACTGAAATAAAGCTCCGTAACACAAATATAAATCTTAACTAGATAACGCAAATCTCCCCATCCCTATGTAAACCAAGCGAGCCACATTTTCAGATACAATTTAAAAATAAAATTTACTTAACAATGATAGAAAACATTTCCAATGCTTCGGCCAACTTTTTCTATAAAGTTTTTACATCTCAATATGGCATAAATAGTACATTACTGCAGAATCCAGTAAGTAAGGCTTCCTGGCCAAGTATGAGTTAACCGGACCGAACCGCAGGTGAGGTCCGGTTATATACGAGGCCAGGATGTCTTTCTTACTGGTTGAGGCTTGTATAATGCTTTTCTCAAAAATGAAAGAAAGTTTAACATCAAATTCGTTTATTAATATTTTAGGTTACATTCATATTAGGGCAATTACTAATAGATATTGTGATCGATTTACCGGGGGCATTTATTTATATTTTCTCAAACATGCTTGGAAATTTGAGAATTATTTTGACAACCTTCTTCGAGAAAAATCGAAATTGCAGTACAGACCAAATACATGAGAGCAGCGGCCGGCAAAAGTTGTATGAAAATCCATATCTGTCGTGTGTAGCGGCCAAATAAAGTACATAGTAAACTCATATCTGTCGTGTAATTTAAAAATAGAACGATCTTTTTCACCGAAACATGGCAACCAAGGAGGTAACTTATCAAAGGTTTTATTTAAATTTCGAACTGGCTTGCTAATAGAAAGCTGTTTATTGAAAAAAAAAAACAAATGAACACTTTAAGGCTTAGCGGGCACTGCGATTTTATTTGCGCGGATTTATGTAGTTTTTTTCCGCAATGCGTGCAGCTTCATACGATTCCATAGGCCGCAGAACGAGCGAAAAATCGCGCGAATAAAAAGGCCAAACGAGGGCATAATTATTTTTGTTCGTTGTTCGTCATTGATTTTGAAAAGTAAATGGTTTGGTTCGGTTTTCAGATTTCGGTATTAGTAGTACAGTTATATTAGATATAGTTTTTGTAATATCGGTTATTTTGATATTGATATCGATATGATATGATATCTAACACATATCCGATATAAGTTACGTTTTGTTATATCGGACCTATCCCTACTACTGTCCAGTAAGTAAATTACATACGTAAGTAATTACTGGACAGTTGTGAATAAGTCTCCGGTAGAATTCACTTTCTGGAGACTTTTTAGAGATGTTATGGCAATATTACATACCATTTTTGAGAAAAAGACATTTTTCTATATTTCGGTGAGTTTACGGTACCGATCATTGATCGTAATTTTACTACGTTTTTGACACGCGTCATCTAGTTAGTTTTATCTCTGTGCTCCGTCATCATTGGTCTACCATTGCAATGCTGTTTCAGCCTTCGAAGCTTCAGAAATATAAAGGAACCTATCATAGATTTTAGCAAAGCAGCAGTAAGAGGAATATCGAACAGTAAAATCGAAACGGGTCAAACGTCTGGATACCTCATAACGTTCACGACAGCTCTGCAAAGAGTGCACCGACTCAAAAAAACGGCCAAATGCAAATCGGACTCGCGCACGAAGCGTTTGTTGTATGGGAACCCCACTTAAATATTTATTTTATTCTGTTTTTAGTATTTGTTGTTATAGCGGCAACAGAAATACATCATCTGTGAAAATTTCAACTGTCTAGCTATCACGGGTCATGAGATACAGCCTGGTAATCAGCAGACAGACAGACAAACAGACGGACAGTGGAGTCTTAGTAATAGGGTCCTGTTTTTACCCTTGGGGTACGGAATCCTAAAAAGAAACCCAATCTTTTAGTTAACGTACCGCTGAAGTCTACGTGATTTCTGAATCGAAAATGTCAAAATACGAATTAGATTAGAAATCCCACAATCTAAATCACGACATTTGATGGACATACCGTAACGACACACTATCAGCATAACAGGTAGTGACTTATACAACTAAATCAATCAGACAATCTAGAACGAATTCATTTGCCTAACAGACCATCAGTAGATAATCTTTCCATGTGCTACTCCGACAATTAGAGCGACTTAACAATCAAGTCTTTAATGACTTCGAACGGAAACGTTAGCAATGCATCACGTGCTCCGTGCATTTGCATACAGCGTGTTACTAAATGAATATTCAAATACAGGCTGTTGACTTTCTTTTTTTGGCCATAACTCGTGAATGTGGGACGATTTACTGATATGTGGTATATTGTTTAGCGGTGATTTGTTTACTTTGTGGTTGAACAATGAATTACTGCAGCAAATTTTGAAACTTTGGTAGCATATTTAAACACATTGTATTTTTTATTAACGACTAGCTGACCTCCGCGGCTTCGCTTTCAATTGGCTACCTACATACCTACCCTACCCATCTATCTACCCTACGCACCTACCTACCAATTTGTTAGAATATTGATTTGAATAAGAATTAATTCTGCATAATAATTAAAATTTAGAACATAAAAGCTGCTATTGTGACTTAACTAGTTAGATACATTCTCTTGCAGACTTTTTTGTAGGTAATATTAAGTACTTTAGTCATAACAGCACATATTTTTTATGAATGTATCATCAATAGTTTTCTCAGTGCACGCCAAAGAATGAATTTTATAGGCAAAATTTTGCTACTTTGGGTTACATTATTGCAGTTTTCATAAGGATCTCTATTTCTATTTGAAAATAACTTGTAGCCTAGAATCTAGATCACTCAGGTATAATGTAGCTTTGCTTGAATTTTCGAAATCGGTTCAGTACAACCTCACAAACTTAACCTCTTTATAATATTAGTATAGATAGGCTCTCGTATGACCACCATCTCACCTGATGGTAAGCGATGATGTAGTCGACGGTGAAGCACGCATGTCTAGAAGAAACCTAGAAAGCACTCTTGACTTAAAGACTCCTAGGTTGCAGCTACCAGGAAACGCAGACTCCGGCAGGGACTTCCACTTCTTAGCTGTACGCTGTTGTATATTGTATGTTTCTTTTGCTCTATAGCATCGCCAATTTTGTAAATTTTATTATTTTCATCATCCTAGGTAGCTCTATTTTTGTGGTTGTTTTATTCTGTTAGGTATATCTACACCTTGACCCAAATTCTAGTACTCACAAGAAGAAAGGATAATCTAAGATTGCTTAAAACCAATGCACACAATGGGTGTTAGCTTTAGTTCTTTGCTTATTATATCACGCTACACTTAACTGTTATTCCGCATCATATTGTTACTGGGAAATGTTTTCTCCATTGTGTCTTTTATTGCTTACGATAGCAGCCACATGATCTTATTGCTAAAGAGGTTTGGACATTTTTCTACGAAAGCTGGTAAAGTCACTGGCATATTTTGACGTGTTGAGATCTCACTTAGCGATCTTGATTTTATCTCCAAATATTACTACCACGTAACTCTTGCAATTTCACAATACGCCATTTTGAAGACAAACGAAAGTGTCGATAATGCTAGCCCGCAATGCAATCAAATCAGGCCATCGCAGTCCATTGCTAGAAGTTGGCCTCTACCAAACTGCGCCACAAAACCCCATGCAGTCTGTCCTAGTTACCTTTTTAAGGTCGTCGGTCTACATTGCTAGGCTAGGGGTGAGGCGCCCCCTAGCAATGTAGATCGACGACCTTACCGATACACGGTATCCACTATCAGACTCCTCTGTTCCATATTCACCAAATCCATATATTGTCAACAGCTATACAGTAACAGCACAACGAGTGGTACCAGTGACAGCATAGCAAGCACAGGGTCGGCGATGTTGCATAGGAAGAACAAACTCGGCCTAGCGCTGTTGATCAGCGTCAATGATTCCACGCAAATGTGAGTACGACTGATTTAATTTGGTCCTTTGTCTCTTGTACATAAGGACCATTTTTTTCTGCTACTAGGTTTTAATAAAGTCGATATTTTCAGTCAGTTACCAATCCAAGCAATAGTTCTAACCTGCCAGCGCAGTTGAAAATACTTATTCATACTAATATTATAACGATGAAAAACCAATTAATGTCAAATTTGGAACACGGGTAGACTGACCGGGAAAGATGATAGAGCACTTCGTATCCCGATTGTACGTTCCTGTAGGATGGTTTTCAAGTTTCACGTGGGCGAATCAGATGGCGAAAGGTAGACTGATGTTGAATTTAGTTGGTGCTATCAGATGTATAGAACTTTTGTTTGAGAATGGAACAGCCTTGGTGTATGACCTAAATAGGCTATTGTGTACACATGCAGTATCAGTATTAGGCATGTTCTAGGTCATAGTTAAATCTAAGGCGCAATCTGCGGCATTAGCTTATCTGTACAAATTTGTTTTCAGGATATTAAATTAATGGTAACTATAATAAAAATCGCTTGCCATTTGTCACATTATTGTAATGAGTAGTTAATTTTCTACATTCAATTATTTTGCTGCATCATTGGTTATTCCTACATAATAGGGTAGTTTACTAAAAAAAATGTTATTTGTCCGTCAATAAAAAATATTGGACACGTATTTTTTTTGGACACGTTAACATAAAGTGATGACGTAAAATGCGTGGATATATCGTGTGACGTCACGCCGTTTGTACACTGTATAATGACATAGTGACGTCACCAGCCCCTACTCATGAACTTTGATGCGCTTTAACTTTGTATTTTTTTATTGATTTGGTAAAGCAAAAAATACGCGTGCAATATTATTTGATAATCTCACTGATGGACAAATAAAATTATAATTTTTTCCAGGAAACATCCCTATTTATGGTGGTTTGTCTAATTTGGTAATTTTAACGCCAATTTTTTTTTCTAAAGCTTATCGAACAATTTTGAACTTTTGTGATACATCATGATTCTACATAACAAAAAACGGCTCTCAAAAGTAGGTTTAATATTATTTAAACTAGCTTTAAAATATTAATAGATGGTAACCTTGTCACGGGAAAGGATTTGTTTGTATGTTGACGAAGCTCTAACTTGACGTGAGATGAGTCGGAAGGTCATGTGAGTGTATGAACCGAACTGCTCTGTAGATAATTTGTTTTTCTCTCGGAATAGTGTAATCATCATTATGTAGTGCGCTAAGACCAAATTATATGTTTTATTTTTGGTCCAATATTCAGCAAATTGGTGGCAAGTTATTTGCTTCGTCAATGTTTGGCAAATCACAAATATCACACAGTGCCAACTAACCCATTAATATTATTTTTTATCCCTGGTGCTAGCTATAGGCAACTGGGCTTATCCCATTTGTAAACGACCCCTTTGTGCCTATTGACCTTGTTTGTTCTGTATCCTGCTTGATATGGAGGGAGAAGAGAAATGGTGGACATTATGTTTTTGTTTTTCTACTCCTTTATTCTTTTCTGATTAATTTCATTGCGGGATCCAAGACAGTTAAATTTATTCTCCAGGACTTCGTCGAGCTTCATTGCCTCGGCGCTTTTCTGGTGGTCGCCACTGCTGATTCTTTTAGGAGTTGCAGTGGTTTGGGAATAGTGCGGTGGGTTGGCCCCAGAAAAGAAAAAAAACTATATATGTTTGACATAACCATACAATAGTTCTCGATTGTCATTATTCCGTATAGTAAAGTTTGTTATGAAAAATAAACTACGTTAAGTTCCTGGTATTTTGTTTTGTTTTCGTTATTAGCGGTCAATCGTTATTTGTCCGGTGGAAAGATTTTCGTGTAAATTTACCGGGCGACTATTAAATAAATAAATAGTTTATTGTCACAAAGAAACATACATTAGTATACATCGATTAACAAGATTCTAAATTACGCTGTAGAAGTCTGTATACAGATATTGTGAGCCCTGCCTCTCAAACTAGGATAACCTGTATCTTAAGAGACAGTGTTCAGCTGTGAGGTTACTTAAAAATAGGGTTTATACAATTGCGGACTGTGCCAACATATTATTCTTGTTAACAGTCAGATTTACTTTTATACATATTATTATTATATTCTACGAAAAAGGAAAAATAGCATCTAGCAGCAATAGCACTATTGTAACCCAAAAAGGTTTTTTTGATACTTTAGTCCTCAATATTATTTGAGCATGGTTGCACTAGCCCGTTCGATTCTTTGGATTGTAGCGCATACTACTGTTCAGGTTTTAAGAATCATATTTGGAGGGTTCACACTTGCAAATCTCATGAGCTAATAATCGTCCTTTTTGTGCAGTGACGTTGTAAGGCGATGTCTGGAACACTCGCCGCAGCTACAAGCACTGGTGTGTCGGCTGCGACTAGCGACTCTAGCGGCCGGTGCCACCGGCGGCCGCGTGTCTACATTGTACCGCGCGGCCGAGCATGCGGCCAGCTGGTGAGTGACATAAGTGTGAAAGTGACGTGCCTGGAACACTCGCCGCAGCTACAAGCACTGGTGTGTCAGCTGCGACTGGCGACTCTAGTGGCCGGTGCTACCGGCGCGCGGCGGCCGCGTGTCTACATTGTACCGCGCGGCCGAGCATGCGGCCAGCTGGTGAGTGACATAAGTGTGACAGTGACGTGCCTGGAACACTCGCCGCAGCTACAAGCACTGGTGTGTCAGCTGCGACTGGCAACTCTAGCGGCCGGTGCCACCGGCGGCCGCGTGTCTACATTGTACCGCGCGGCCGAGCATGCGGCCAGCTGGTGAGTGACATAAGTGTGACAGTGACGTGCCTGGAACACTCGCCGCAGCTACAAGCACTGGTGTGTCAGCTGCGACTGGCGACTCTAGCGGCCGGTGCTACCGGCGGCCGCGTGTCTACATTGTACCGCGCGGCCGAGCATGCGGCCAGCTGGTGAGTGACATAAGTGTGACAGTGACGTGTCTGGAACACTCGCCGCAGCTACAAGCACTGGTGTGTCAGCTGCGACTGGCGACTCTAGCGGCCGGTGCCACCGGCGGCCGCGTGTCTATATTGTACCGCGCGGCCGAGCATGCGGTCAGCTGGTGAGTGACATAAGTGTGACAGTGACGTGTCTGGAACACTCGCCGCAGCTACAAGCACTGGTGTGTCGGCTGCGAATGGCCACTCTAGTGGTCGGTGCCACCGGCGGCCGCTTGTCTACGTTGTAACGTGCGGCCGTTCATGCGGTGAGAGACATATGTGTGACAGTGAAAAGTCTGGCACATTCGTCACAACCGACCGACGACCTTAGAGCTTATGAGTCATTCCGTAAACTTCAAAAGCCCGAAAGTAGTATTTATTCTTATTATAAAAAAAACCTTTAAAATTGAAAATACTTGGCTTAAAATCATACTATAATAAAGACCTTTCATCCTTAGGTTATCAGACCTGGTGTACGGGCCTCGCCTCCAGCCGGTGTGGTTGAATCTAGTCACGGGCGACTCGCGGGCGTCCAACAAGCTCGCTGAGACGCTGCTTTCCGATCTCTGCAACGTACTCTCTGTGGGAGACACCAAGACCACTAATTTGTAAGTATTATTAAAATTTCTTATAATTTTAAGTAACTTAATATATTAACCTGATCAGACTTTCTTAAACTCAAAACCAATTTAATATAAGCTCCCAAAATTACAAATTAATGTTATAAACCATTGTTCTATGAACTATGTTGTAGGAACTATGTCTTATGTTGTAGGAACTATGTCTTATGTTGTAGGAACTGTCCTATATCCGCCAATAGAGTCCGCTGTAAGCTACTAAGGACATGTCTTGCTCAAAATTAACTAATTAAAACTAATCCGGCGAAGTATTGCCATGAAGCCTATATCCTTCTATCAAGTAGCATATTTGTGTTCCGGTTTGAGAAGTATATGTGTTGTAGAGGTCCATAAGCGGCTGTAACCACTTTCAATCAGGTAGGCCCGTGTGTCAACCATAATTAAAAACCGGCCAAGTGCGTGTCGGACTTCGCACATTAAGGGTTCCGTACCAAAGAAAACATCTGATTTATCAATATATTGGTATTTATTCGTTAAATATACGTAATAACACGGGGTCCCAGCGCTAACAAAGAAAATTTGGTTCAAATAAATGTCACTAGATGGCGTGATATGCATCGATTTGTTATTGAATTGTGTGTAGAATTAACATTTTCTGGAATTGATCATAAATATTGTATGTTCTTGTTACTCAACTCTCCTAACCACACAATTATGGAATATTAATATAAACTTAATTCACATTTCAAAGATAATGCTAGTATTATATTACCTGTGGTAATAATAAACATTATCACCAAATTTCAAGTTCTTAGCTCAATGGGAAGTTATAAAATTCCTCGGAACAAAATTGTGTGACAGTCGATGGACACACGGACAGACAGATGGACACGTGAGTAACAGCAATAGGGCTCCGTTTGGACCCTTCAGGTGCGGAACCCTCAAAAGTGATAACCTAGAAAAAATTGACTTTAGACATCGATACAAGACTTCTTAGTCATCTTATAAATATAGGGAACTAGCTTTGGCCAGTGGCTTCGCCCGAAAGCTAACATACTCCCGGGAAAAAGTCTCTTATCTATACTAATATTATAAAGAGGTAAAGTTTGTGAGTTTGTGAGTTTGTGACGTTGTAAGGGGTAATCTCTGGATCTACTGAACCGATTTTGAAAATTCTTGCACCGATAGAAAGCTAGATTATTCCTGAGTGTCATAGGCTATAAAATATTTTCAAAAAAAATAGAGATCCTTATGAAAATTGCAATAATGTAACCCAAGGTAGCAAAATGTTGTCTGTAAAATACATTATTTGGCGTGCGCTGAGAAAACTATTGATGATAGATACAAATTAGTAGGTAGGGTAGGTAGGATAGGCAGGTTAGGCAGGGTAGGCAGAGTAGGCAGGGTAGGCAGGGTAAGCAGAGTAGGCAGGGTAAGCAGAGTAGGCAGGGTAAGCAGAGTAGGCAGGGTAAGCAGAGTAGGCAGGGTAGGCAGGGTAGGCAGGGTAGGCATGGTAAGCAGAGTAGGCAGGGTAGGCAGGATAGGCAGGTTAGGCAGGGCAGGCAGTGTAAGCAGAGTAGGCAGGGTAGGCAGGGTAGGCAAGATAGGCAGGGTAGGCAGGAAAGGCAGGGTAGGCAGGGTAGGCCGGGTAGGCAGGGTAGGCAGGATAGGCAGGGTAGGCAGGAAAAGCAGGGTAGGCAGGATAGGCAGGGTAGGCAGGAAAGGCAGGGTAGGCAGGATAGGTAGGGTAGGCAGGGTAGGCAGGGTAAGCAGAGTAGGCAGGGTAGGCAGGGTAGGCTGTGTAGGCAGGGTAAGCAGAGTAGGCAGGGTAGGCAGGGTAGGCAAGATAGGCAGGGTAGGCAGGAAAGGCAGGGTAGGCAGGGTAGGCAGGGTAGGCAGGGTAGGCAGGATAGGCAGGATAGGCAGGATAGGTAGGGTAGGCAGGGTAGGCATGGTAAGCAGAGTAGGCAGGGTAGGCATTGTAAGCAGAGTAGGCAGGGTAGGCAGGGTAGGCAGGATAGGCAGGGTAGGCAGGAAAGGCAGGGTAGGCAGGGTAGGCAGGATAGGCAGGGTAGGCAGGAAAGGCAGGGTAGGCAGGATAGGCAGGGTAGGGGCAGGGCAGGCAGGGTAGGCAGGGTAGGCATGGTAGGCAGAATAGGCAAGGTAGGCAGGGTAGGCAGGGTAGCCAGGATAGGTAGGCAGTTGACGGGAGCGAAGCCCCGAGGGTCAGCTAGTGTTCTAATAAAGGACATTGTTCACCCGTGTGTCAAGTTTCAGCCAAACGCGTTCAGCCGTTGACACATGAAAATGTAACAAACAGACAGACAAAGTAACTTTGGCATTTATAATATTAGTATGCATGATACATTCTTTGATTCGTAGAGTATTCCTGTCTAGGTTGTTAGCCCCATTATCTACTACTATTTTCAACAAGACGAAATATATTCGCACGATAAAGTCTAATCCAAATAAATTGTAGTATTCTTATGCCCACGCAAAACTGAAATGAATGAAAAACTGAATAGAAATTCTGTTTGCTTTCTCAAGCGTAACTTGTTACGATCGATTCAGGTTAACGGGCCACTATGATAGTAAGTTGGTACCAAGGTGTATCAGCTTTTTGTGTATTGTTGTATTGAGAGCAGTCTGGGTGAATTTTTTTGGTGTGATTTGTGTACAAAATAAAAACTCACAGACCTTTTTTTTTTGGGTGTGAAGTCACCCAATGACTTCTCTCGTTCAGAGTTAAGCGGGAGGGCGTGGCAGACTTTTACTGACTAAAACAAAACCCACCCGTGTTCCTTCAGTTGCTTACCGCGGTACTTTATCTTATCTTGTGGAGGGGCCGAGAAACAACTCGGACACTTCGACCCATTGGGATCTATTGTAGTCAACCGCGGTACTTTAGTTTTTGGTGTACAATAAAGTATATTCTATTCTCTCTTTCAAATTTATCCGCGACCCAGACAGGCATCGGCTATAGCGGACCCCTCAGTTTTGGTGACTTCTCTTTGAGGCGCGCGTCGAACAGCGCCGTCGACTCAGGCCTGGTCCTTATCGGACGGCGAGCTACCCATTACTCGCCATCTGCAAGCCTGCGCCTACGGTGTCTGGGAATCGCCCTGCGTTTGGCGACGCCCAGGGCGTCTCCTGCGGTGGCTAGGGGCGTGAGGGCGTCTCGTACCATGGCCTGAACCAGGGCCAGACGCGAGAGGTCGCCACCGCCGATCGCCTCCAACAACCCCCAGATCTGGCAATCATTCTTATGATGTACCTGATATCTAGTTTACAACGCATCAACATCGTCATTTCAGCCGAAAGAAGACCACTCCTCCCCCAGCCGTCACCACATTGACCGATCCCGTGCGTCTCGCAACCTTAACCAGATCATCGGTCCCCCTAATGTCAGGCCTACCAACGCGTCGTCTTCCGGTTCGCGGTCGCCACTCCAGAACTTTTCTGCCCCATCGGCCATCCGTTCTGCGAGCAATGTACCCTGCCCACTGCCACTTAAGTTTCGCAACTCTTCGGGCTATATCGGTAACTTTGGTTCTCCTGCGGATATCCTCATTTCTGATGCGATCACTCAAGGAAACGCCAAGCATAACCCTCTCTATTGCCCTTTGGGTGACTTTAAGCTTTCTGATAAGACCAATTGACAACTTTTTCAGTTGTAAACAAAAGTTAAACATCTGAAATAAATAAAATACTAAACAAAAAATCGATTTTGAAGAATTAAAAATACGGTTTTACTAATTAATTAATTTTAATAAGCAATTGTTTGCAGAACTAACCAATTAAATGCGCTACAATAAAACAAAGATCGTCTACAAAAAGCTACCTACAGGTTTTCCGTTATAAAACGTAAGAAAAACTTCAAGACTATTCAATGGTCCGAGAGATATTCTTATAACTCACATCAACATCACGACAGCATCTAATTAACAAAACACACGAATATATTACTCTAGTTTCAACATACCAACACTTTCTACACCCAAATAGCTGGCCAGAGACAATTATTTTTATCTTGATTTAGTGGCTCGATCACATGATAGTAGGTCCCGCACAATGGTGGAGATTAGTACGACAGGCCGTCTCGTAAATCACGTCATTTACTGCTCATCTAATATAAATCTCAAGGGAAAACATGTTGGTTATAAACGATTGAAACAGTAAAGTTATGATTGAAGTTTATGGACCTAGTAACAAGTTGGCATAAAAACTTTAATCTTAACTCTTCTTAGGCCCAACAATAGTACAAACTTCCTAATGAACTGAAATATTTATTAAGAATTAAACTTATAAAAAATGTCGAAGAAATACCCAAGAATAAAGAAAGCCCCGCAGAATACAATCACAGTACTAGTCGCAAGCCTGATCCCCTTTTGCAAAATAGACAAAGTTTTATCTCCTACCTAAACCCTTTAAGGAACGCATTTTCAAAATGCCTTCTTTAGTGCTCATTTTATAATGATCTAGCTGTCCCACGAGGCTTCGCTCCCGTCAACTGGTTACCTACCTACCTTACCCTACCTACCCTACATACATGAATGTTGCGTAACTTTAACCGCTTACGCAACACGCAACGGAAGCTCTCAAAAAGGAATAATTTATTCCCGTTTTGCAACATTTTTCATTAATGCTCCGCTCCTATTGGCCGTAGCGTGATGTTATATAGCCTATAAGCTTCCTCTATAAATGGACTATCCAATACAAAATAATTTTTCAATTCCAACCAGTAGTTCCTGAGATATGCGCGTTCAAACTAACAAACTCTTCAGCTCTATAATATTACTATAGATAAGTTGTCTAGTTTTTGTTAAGTCCGCTATTAACAAGCACATTGAGACATTTCAGCCTTGTCTTTAGGATTTGGGACTTTCGTAATACATCTGCTTCTGGTATTACCGACGTCCATGCGAGGGCTTGTTTGCCGTTTACATAAAGAAGAAAGTTACCATACATAAAAAAAACAGGGAAAAAAAAATTACCGGATGTAGTTATTGCCTAAAAGGTTAATGATCACTAAATGCGATCTCACGAGTCGTGATCAATCTGCTAAACGATGAATCATTCTGTTGTTAGAACTGAGAAAGGGATTAACACATTTTCGCCTTATCATTATTACATGGTCGCGAATTAGGAGCAAACAAAAAATAAATAAATGTTTATTACACATTACAAAAATATACGTCATACGCGCTCATTTTTTTACAAAGAAAATATGCTGAAATGTTTTCTGGCTAGAAAAATGATAATTCTATTTAGTCCGTTAGTGAGATTACTCGTATTGGACACGATTTTTTTTGTTTTACCAAATCAATAAAAAATGACAAAGATAAAGTGCATCAAAGTTCAGGAGTATGGGCTTGTGACGTCACTATGTCAGTATAAAGTGAGACAAAAGGCGTGATGTCACACGATATTTTTTTTAATTTATTTTTTTATTGTTGATAGGCTTGCGTTTGACCACTATCTCACCTGATGGTAAGCGATGATGTGGTCGACGATGAAGCACGCTTGCCCAGAAGAAACCTATTCACTCTTGACTTAAAGACTCCCAGGTTGTAGCTATCAGGAAACGACGAAAGGACTCCGGCAGGGAATTCCACTCCTTATTTCAACGCATTATATCGTCGTCACTCTATGTTAACGTGTCAAAAGAAAAAATACGTGTCCAGTATTTGTTAATCTAGCTGACGGGCATAAACATAATTTTCAGTTACATCCCAATTGTCACAAATAAAGCATGCGATAGGAAGGACCAAAAACTTGACGTGGATTAAAGGACCAATTTTTATAACAGTTAACTTGTAATATTGCAAGTAAAACATTACTATTACGTGAAGCATTTTTCAATAGATTACTATAAAAACATTTAAATTTTTTAAATTACCTCTGTAACCAATAAACAAGTTACTTATCCACGTCGTGTACAGAGAAAACTTAATTCCTCTTTTAAATTGTTGTAGGTGTAATAAAAATGTCTTGAACGGTCGATTTTAAATCGTGTTGACAAGCACCACCCACTGAGAAATTCCTGGAGATTCAAACCTGTATCGTTTAGTAAATGAATGCCAGATTTTTACTACACAGGTGGATTTGGCAGCCCACACAAACAGATAGATAATTTTTGAATAATGCAGATTTTAAAATTAAGATAAAATGAGGTTCCTACCTATATTTTTTGGAACATTTGGCTCAAATTACCCTGGAAATCTTGGCAGTTAGTTGGTGTGAAAGAAGTACTCATTAGTGGTAATTTACGTAAGTACTTCCTTCCTGTCATACATATGTACATGTGGGTCTTACACATGCTCCGAAAATTGTTACAACTCAACCACTTGAAGATTTTATATCAACAAGTTGATGACAGTATATTGGGTTAAGGACCTCGGGTGACCAATCGCGTCGCAACAAATAGTCACGACAAAAAGATGCAAAAAAAATTTTCATAGATTAATTAAATTACACGAAAAAAATCTCTTTTCTCATTGTAATGTTTCTGATGTCACAGTAAAGTTCCGCATTGAACTGCCAAACGTCCTACAACGGATTCCTGTAACCGTGAAATTCTTGTGTAAATATTTTATTATTTCCTATAAAACTCACGTGATTTGTGTAGGCGATAGTAGAGATATATTTTACAGTCGTTATAGATGTATGTTGGTACTTCGTGGCGTTGATTATATGTCTCCTCAGATAACTGGGTACAAAACATTATCACATGATTTTCTTAAAACTATAGTTGAGATGTTATGTTTTACAATCGTTCTAAAAGGTGTTTGCTTTGGATATGAAAGCGGGTGTTTGTTATACAGCTGTATTTGCAGTAATTATTTACACAAGTTGTGCTTAAGTTTAGAGTTAGTTGTGAGGTCATGACGCGTGACTTGAAGAGCTTTATTTTACAGAACTTTCATGTTTTATTTGAGCATATTACCTAAAGACACGGGGTTCCATCGCTAAGAAAGAATATTTGGTTGAAATAAATGACACTAGATGGCGCGATTTGCACCGATTTGTTATTAAATTGTGTGTAAAATTAACATTTTCTGAAATTGAACCTAAAAATTGTATGTTCTTGTTTCATCAACTCTGCTAAGCACAAAATTATGGTATATTGGGCTCTTAATTCACATTTCGAAGATTGATATTTGAACGGCTCATTTAAAATTGATGCCAATAGATGGCGCGGTTTTAAATTTCAGAGCTATTCCACTCGATTGTTTAAATTTGCATCGTAACATATCGCACCCCCGGTGCGACACTGTCACTTATGCAAAAATGTAGTTTTTCAGGAGAAGCATTTAAAACTTTGAACCCTCACAAAACAATGACATAAGAATATATAGATGAGATGAACAGCTTATACTACAACGTCAACTTTTAACTTTACTTTTGGATAAATATTAATCACTTTATATTGTAAAAAATATACTATATCATTATTTAAGCCTTCCAACCCCCTCAGAAGTGACGTTGTGGCTCTAACGAAAAATTATAACTGTAGTTATGTCACAATGAGTTAAAAAGAAAACAAGAACAAATTGTTTACTAAGTTTTATTTTAAATCATAAATACCCACTGTTATTAACGAAAGAAATAAAATAAGTCAAAACTTCAAAATAAACATAAGAAACTTTGTACTTCTTAACATTTCTACATAAGTGTCACTATTGCTCCAGAATCAAAAAAATATTATGTCACAATTACCTTAGTAACAGTGTAGCTCCAAGACGCATTTGCACTGGCGGGGGGACCGCGCACAACTTACCAATAAAACGATGTTGCTCCCAGCGACGCGTGATTCGCGCCAAAACGGCAATGACACTCACGCCCTCATTCGGAAACTATGCGTACTACAAAAGTAACGTTATCGCACCAAGTAAAGGGGTGCTTTAGGATCATTTTTAGATATTTAACTCATTTTTGCATTTTTTGCAAAAGTGACAGTGTCGCACCGGGGGTGCGATATTTTGGTGCAAAGAAACTGTAAAAACGTGCAAAAAATATTATAAAACAAATCTTCACTGTATTTAAAGAAAAACATATTCACGAATCGAGTAAACCCTTTTACTTGCAAGTCGCTGCTAACACAATCTGTCAATCGCCGTTAAACGGAACCGAACGTGATCGATGGATAAAAAATAATCAGTTTAATCAGACGAAAACGCTAGTTACGTCGGCACGGTTTCTTTGTATGGGATGAGGCATCTGTATGCTAGTATTATATTAACAGTGCTAAAGATAAAATTTGCAAGATGAGAATTTCATTATACCGTTGTAGCACGTGATTTGATTTGTTTTGCTTTTTAAGTTTCTGAGATGTTTTTTCATTCATTCCGGAGTTACAAAATTTAGTTGTTCTGAAAATCCACTCAACCTTCCCACAAAAATTCTGCCGGTTCATTTTCCACAAATACGATGACAACTCGACAAAACCCGCGAAACATACACAGCCCATTATTTTTTTCTAATCAAAACAGTCGTTTACATTAGTCATATTTCATATCAGGCCGCATCGCACCCACGCGACTATTATGTAAGTTCGATAATCAATCTCGGCTCCAGACGTGACTATCTCAACGTTCACCGTCTGGAACGCGTCCAACTCCACCGATTAATGACTAAATAAATAAAAAAAAAACAACAAAATCTCTATGCTCGTGCTTTTTGGCGCGAATTCGCACGTCAATTATCTGAAACAAAGTGTGAATGGAAACGCTGTCTGTTTCGTTTCTTTAGTTTATTTTTCGAATTTCGAAGTTAGTCAGGTAATGCTACTTAGCTATTTTCGTCGTAATGTTTACGTATTAAACTCACGTGATTCCTGATGATGTTGTTTTTTTAATAGATTGACGTCCGTTCAACAAATTGGCCAACATAAGACTGCGAAGAGTTCGCATATCTCGAAATACATTGGCGATGATTTGAACACGTTTTCCAATGATTTATCTAATCAGTTCGCTGAATATATAGACGAGTCTTTTTATCTGTTTATTTGATAGAGTTCATACTCTATTCTGTTAATTGAATTAGTTTTATGTGATTAGAATTCGATTCAATTGAACCGTTAACATTGAATTTTTGTTATTCGATACAATGTCTGCAATCAATTCGATATTATTCTACGGATATTTTCGTTCCATTCGAAGGCTACTTTAGTTAAATAAGTTAGCACTTCCAATTACTTAGCGCATATTTATTACGTGACACGTTCTTATTAAGCAATTATGTTTAATTTAGCTAATCGTGAATCGTGGTGTGTTAATGACCGAATTAAATACTGATAATCGTGATCGTGAGTATACACGACGTTCTAACGAGTTCTTTCTTTGATTACAGTTTCATCAGCACGCTTCTGACGCACGTGCTGACTTACCACCTGGGCTGGGTGGCCACTGTGAGTCCCTACGACACTATGGACCACCAGGCGAGGTCTCAGGACACAGTCGAGTCCTACAAGCCCTACAACGCACTCTGGGCGCAACTCAACGATCTCTGCGGAAGTATCGGCTTTCCCCCCCGCGCCGCCCGTACCATCATCAGCGGCCCTACCAACACACATTTCCTCAACAGATTACTCGTCGTACTCACCTACTTCGTCCGCTGCGGTGACGTCAGACGAAACGACTTCCAATTCCAAGACTGCATCCTCAAAGAAAGTAAAGTCGTAAGCGTCACGCCAACGCCCGAACCCACCGGGCTAAGAAGAACCGCCACACATGTGAACAAGCTCGGACAGTGCGACGCGGACAGTTTGACAATGCCGTCAGTGAATATTCAGAACAGTGATAGTAGTGTCAGTACATTAGCGGCCAGCGAGGTCAGCATTAAGCGATCATCCACGCTTGCCAACTTAGGTCAAAAGCTCTCTAACAGCTCCGAGTTCGTAGTGGTAGATTGTAGTTCCACGAGCGACGTGCCGGTCACCAGCCAACTCAAGAGGAACCCGACTATGATGCTGTCGTTAAAAGCTTCCTCAGATTCTAGTCTTAACTCGTCGCTCTCAGAGAACGAGACGGAGGAGAAGAAAGTCCTGTTCGTGTTAGGTGATAACGACAAACTAGTGGGGCTGAAGAACAAGTCTGCCGATGGGAAATCCGTGAAGAAGTCTTCCAAAGTCCACAATGAACCCCTAACCCTCGAAGTACCAGAGAAGACGACTGAACCTTGCAAGAAACAAGGCTGTGAGCAGGATAAGCGGGCTGACAGTCCGTCGAAATGCTGCGGGCAAACGCTTCAACATTCCAAACCAATCAAACATTCCGGTTTTAAGTTCGAGTTCGATAAGTACCCTCAGATAGTCACTAATTATATGAAGAGCAAAAACTTAGAGATATTAGATAGACATTATATTGGTAAACCGGGGAATTTGAAGTTGGATAACTTCCAGTTTGACCCGACGATCGTTCCGCCGATACAGGAGGAGAGGTGTGAGACTTGTGTCAAGTGTCAGTTGATGGAGTCCATGCTGCAGACGCCAACCAATGCTTCTGAGATGGAGTATATGAATGATATGCCTCGACAAATAGAGCCACAGTTCGCCAAGGAAACCATTGTTGAATCATCACCTGAGCGAGAAGTATCACCTAAAACATTCGTGCGTCAACGTAAAGAAAACACAGTTGTAGTTAACTTCGTGAAGTCAAAAGTGGAAGGTTGTGAGCCGAAAAGGCCGGAGAGGCCAGAGAGGCTTGAGAGGAGGTTGCACAAGGCGAAGGTTGCGGAGAAGCTGGTGGACGTTCAGCAGGTGGTGCAGTTCCCTGTGGACGAGCTAAAGTCCACATGCGGGCTGCGCAAGCGCTCCGGCTTCGACGCCTCGCTGCTAGGGGCCGTCACCGATCACTATGTACCTGATTTAATTTTACAAGGTGAGTTATTATTGCCTTTGTTTTATTGCATATGTTTACTCGACATTGATACATAATTATCATCAAAATATTTACTTGGTCTGACAACAGAGACTTATATAAACTACTAATGCATTAATCTTTTGAAAAGTAATAATTACTATTTTGTATGTAAGGAAGGCACTGTCGCGGCTAAAACCTGAGGAGATCTGTAAACTTATAAAATCGAAAAATATCTTAAATGGTGACACTGACAACTGTGAGGTGAGGGTGGAAAAGGCATAAAAAATGCACCTACAAAAGACACATTTGGGTTGTGAAAATGACGTCGTGAAAAATGCACTGCTACTGAAGAAAAAGTTTTTTTTTTCCCACTACCTCTCTATTATGTAACACATTGCCTAAGAAATTCGTTTTGAAATATGAACATTTAGACACAAGATTATAAAATAAAAATTTAAAAACAAAATAACAGTAACGAAATGACTTTTGTATGGAATTTTGATATCATTATGTATTACAAGGATTTTTTTTTGACGGACGAGTAAAACAATTTGCAAAATAAAGAAAAAAAGTACGTAACTGACTAGGCTACTGTTGGTAGACGCATTCTGCCGCTACGCCCGCGCTTTTTCCACCGCCCCATCCGGCAGAATGATACTGAACCTGTTACCTCTCAAAAAAGCGCGCGTTGATTGTGTTTTATAGTCTGTGGTTTTTAGTCTGAACGTTTCTAATAAATTGTTGTTGGAACTTATTTGCATTTAATTAATTAAGCTCATCAGATAGTGGAAAAAGATTCGTTCGTGTCTTCCATAAAAAGGCTTTATTTTAACCCTCGCATGTAGCTTTCGGCTACATCGCTCGTGTTAAAATCTCGACACAAAATGTACTATTATGTAACATATCCTGTCGTCATTACAGGAACAATAGCCAAGCCATGCTCATGGGAGACTGATCTACGGCGCGACCTGGACCTGACGTCGTACATCAACAAGACGACGGAGTCACCCGTCCAGGCCGTCGCCATCATAGGAGATATTAATACTTGGTAAGTGCATCATCATTATACTTTTAGCCTAAAGACGTCCTCTGCTAGGCCTCGACCGGCTTCTAGCATTTAGCATTTTGACAATCTCAGTACCCTGGGCTCCTGGTCCTTAGAAAGGCGTGCGAGGGACCGAAGCCAACTCGCAGAGGCCTTGTTAGGCATGCATCAGGAAACGTGACACCAACCGACGATTATCCCTGTATGCACTGAGCAAGTGCACCCAAGGGCAATCCCCGGTTGTTGCAGGACTATTGCAAAATATGGAGAAAATGGATTGGGTTATGGGTTTGGTAGGTTTAGTGGATCGATTGCCTTAAATTATAGGACTACTGGCCCCTGACTGACCACTGTTGATTAGACGGCTATAGCATTTAGCATATTATTATAAAACATAATATTTTTTAAGCAAAAGAAGTATGTAAGGATTATAGCAGGTGGCGTTTCTGCCCACCCCCATGGGAAAAAGGTGAGAGTTTATGTATGTATAATGTTTAATATAATGAAAAACAATGTAAACAAACTTTCACATTGATACAACACATTTTTTAGAAAATGTAACAAACACAAAAAAATCTGATACAAGTCATGCGTTTATCCAACTAAACTAGCAGAATTTTGGCAGCATTTCTTGATGCTGCGTTTAGGTCTAGGCAGCGCCAATAGGGATGTTTCCTGGGTAGATAAATTATAATTCTATTTAGTTCGTCAGTGAGATTATCTAATCAACAAAGAGACGACCCAGGACTGAGCTGCCTGGAGACGCATGATACGGAGGGCCGACCCCAAGTAAAATGGGAAAGGGCCAGGCAAAAGAAGAGAGAGATTATCTAATAATATTGGTCACATATTTTTTGCTTTATCATGTAAATAAGAATTGACAAAGATAAAGCGCATCAAAGTTCAGGAGTGGGGGCTTGTGACGTCATTGTGTCAGTCTAAAGTGTAGAACATCGTGACTTCACACGATATTTTAACGCACTGTATCATCGTAATTTTATGTTTATGTGGCAAAAGTAAAAATACGTGTCCAATATTTTTAGGTTATCTAACTCAAATTGTTTGTTACTCTAGAAGCTTTTACGTGCTCGTATTTTTACATTGTTCTCAAATATATATGTCGGGTTTAGTCAATAGTACGGACGTCAAAACAAATCTTAAGCACGTCATCTGGCGGCAAAGCAAGAACAACTACGCATTGGCGCGCTTTTACTGAGCGCTTGCGCTGTGGGGACAGTGGAATAGAGCAGTTGAGCACTGATCGCCTCAGAGCTAACATGTCGTAGAGTCTGTGTCGAACCGTAATATTAGTAAGCAAGATTGTAACTGTGTCTATTTGAATAAACCCAGTGTATCGAATAATTTCTGTGATTTCATTTGCACGATTGTACCCACCGACCTACCCACACACGATGTCTTAACCTAAGGGAATACATCTTGACTTCCCGATGGTTTGCATCTATCGGCCAGCCTTGATGCGACATATATTATATTTTTTCAACAAGAATGAAGTAGCCAAAAACTGTTAGCAAAGAGTGTCCGTGGAGTTTCTTGCAAATTCTTCTCCATTGAGACTCTTACAAATTTGCAACTATCCTTCATAAAAGATAGCTTGATCTCTGCGACAGCTGTCAGTATCATTACAGTAACAATAGCGCTTGACAGGCTAAGAGTAACGTATACGTCAGTTTGACATAATGTCACAGAGATCAAGCTATCTTTTATGAAGTATAGTCATCTTCTTTTTTTTTTGCTTGACAATTCATAAGTACCTCTTAGGTTAAATTTGAAATAAACTATTTGATTTTGATTTTAAATAAAAACTGTCAAATAAAGCACATCAAAGTTCAGGAGTAGGGGTTTGTGACGTCATTTTGTCAGTATAAAGTGTAGCACACCGTGAAGTCACACGAAATTTTAACGCACTGTATAAGACGTATTGTTTTGTTTATATGGCAAAAGAAAAATACGTGTCCATTACTTTTAGGTTATCTAACTGACGGACTAAATAGATATTTTTTGTCAACTTTCCTATTTGTATCTATATTAATTAGTTGTGAAAAATAATAGATTTTTCTGACAAAACGGCCTTTTAGTAGCCCGCCAAGCGTATGCAAATGTGTTATTTCATTATAGACAGCAAAGTAATACTAATATGTCTTGTTCTCAGGGAAGTGCGAGTGATAGGCAGAGACTGCGGCTCGGGCGGCATGTCGTCACTGGTGGGCGCCATGCTGGACACTCTGCCCGCTATGTGGAAGGCCAGGGTGCCCGCGCAGCAGGTAACTATTATTTTCTGAAGCATTCTTCGAATTGAACCGCATTCTAAAAAATAAATTGGGCAAGATTAACAGCATAAAAATACTTAGTAAAAATATAAATGCTACGGTAGAAGATTTATGTTAATAACACAGACTACCGATTCAAAAGGGTTTAAAATTGCGCTATAACTTTTCTGGACGTAAGATATACCCTGTGAGGTGTGTTGTATACAGGCCTGCGGATCACAAGCCAAGAACAAGCAACACTGGGGCCCATGAGCAATGTTGCGAATCTTGGATCCTACAAGGTCTATATCCGCGAAACCGCGATACGAGGCAGCGGTAACTAGGGGTTTGTTTTTTGGGATACCGAAACCGTATAGTTGGAAAGCGTTAGTCCTACAATCCTACAAGCATACACAACTTAAATTTGTCCCCGTGGTGGTCTCCTGGTCTCGTTCAATCTTGTGTCCGGTCGGGGGTTATTGGGGGACAATATATGTAATAATAAGGGAGAACCGATGTGGTCTGGACCGGGATTCCCGGCAGACAGCCAGACACGTTCCCGACGAAAATACTACGCTGCGCGCGAAATGTATACGCAAACAAATGCACGGGCGATTCACAGTACCACTTCCGGATCGCGGACGTTATTTCGAATAACAATAATATACATATACAATAATAATTGGTTTGTTATAAACCAATTTCAACAAAATTAAATCAAGACCAACGTTTTACGTCTCGCGATATCAATGATAATTTTTCAAGTGTTGCCAACTGCCCAACCAAAAACTTTCAATATCGATGACAGCGAGTTGACACAGTGTTGCATCAAAATAACAAAAAAAAGGACGAAACCTTTATTGATTTCGAACGAGGTGTCTATAGAAAGATAGAACAATCTAATTACTTTCTTCTTTCTTTCTACATTAAAAAAAAACTAGTAAAGCATGATTATTTTTCCATACAAGTGTTATTGAAATCCATTTTCATCAGCATTGGTAATCATAAGACTATTCTTCACAAATAAACAACTAACACGTGTATTTTTCAATTACAGTGCATATCCTTCCTCGAAGGCAAACTCCGTGAATTCTGCGTGCTATCAAAAACGTTAGCCGACATGCTAATGTCAACAGACTTCTGCGATATCGCCACCTTAACAAAGTCGCTGAACATTGACGTGAACGATGTCCCCTTGTTACTAGCTGTGGCTACCACACATACTCCTCAAGTGGCTACTAGATACGGGATCAGCTATGGATAGCGTTGAAGAAAGGCGTGGGCCACCACGCGTTGGTAATCAGATGAAAATAGAGTATTTGAAACAGTTGTACTGTTCTGCAGCCAAAAAAGTCTGGCTTTTGCGCTCGGTAGTGCAAAACTTTTAAAAAAATCAGTCAGGCTTGAACTAAGGAAGCCCTTTCGAATCTATGTATGTAGGGTTTCTATGAGTAAGCTTCAACTGTACCTATGTACTGTTCTGTATTAGAAAATTCACATAATGAAAGTTTTTATTCTCATCATGAGGTTTCTAGGGCTTTTATTTTTAACATCACAAATAATAATATATGCACCTTTTTAAATGACGTTTGCCATATTTTATATCTGTCAAAGCCAAAGGTCAATGATACGTCACATGTTGTCGACGTTTGTTTGGAATTTCTTCTGCGCTTGCGTCGATTTGCGACGTTGCTGTGTGTCATACTTGCGTAGTTAATAAATGGAATGCCAGCGTTGCTTCCAATGACTGTATATCGTCGATAATGGCCATTAAAATGTAACACGGAATGCTACACTAGACCAAATGAGGCGCAATGACACTTTTCGTGTCACCCACGTCATAAATTTTTTCAAATTTTAAATTTCGAATTGCGCGTTATTTTTTTTTAATTTCCACGCATCCGTGGTCAATGTGGAAGGAATTCAACATTCAGTCTAAAAGTACACGAAACGCTACCAAAGTCTGATTACACAAATCTGCATTGCTTATATTCCTTATAGTTTTGTATGACCAAGTTGTATTAGGAATGAGTGACAGTCAATAATTATGATCCGATTTGTAGTTTGAAAGGATCTAAAATGTAACTGAGAATTCCCTAAGCTTGTAGCTATGGCACAATATTCTTGTTATTATTATAAAAGTATATAATAAGGTAGGCATACTTAATATTTGGTGGTCAACAAAAATAATAATACTGAAAGCTGAATTGTAGCGGCCCGCGCAGGAATATAATAAGTAAATTTTCTTAATATCCTGTTAAGAAAGTTATTATATGTATATAGATGATTTTAAAAATGCATAATAATCATTGATGTTATTAAATTATTATAACTTGCCATAATGTTACAGCAGAATGACGTCGTAAAAAGCAAATCTATCTTTTAAACTATTTCAGAAGTATAACTTTGAAATACAAACTCTTGTAAAGCGTTGCGCGGGAATCTGTGATGTTTTATTTAATTTTGTAATATTCAATAATTTATATTTTTGTAATTGTCGCGGGCAAAGTTCACTACATGAGGAATGTGAGTGTCTTCCGGCCAATGCCAGCATTGTCGAATTAAATTATAATTGCTGAGAAATGCGAGAAAACTCCCTCGTCAACATTTTATGAATAGGCGACTTTGCCCGCTGCACAGTATCTATTTTGATTGTGATAAATCGTGAAATATTATTGGAATATCAGTTATTCTGATTTGAAATCAGTTTAGGCTTTAAAAAGGCCTACGTAATAATTGTGATAGTCAATTCTTTTTAAATTTTATAAATTTATTTATACATTGTAAGCTCAAAAGCTGTCAAGATATTTTATTATGATATATTTTGTTTGAGCCGTGTTGTCGATGCACAAAATATTCAGAATAATCGCGTAGATGTAGGAATTTGGCAGCATTCAGCAGCTAGGCAGTCTAATAAGGCGGCAGAAAAAATAAAATACTGCCTTTGTATTAAAAGAAAATTTTTCAGTCAGACAATACGATATAACGATAAAGTTAGATATATTATTCTAGTTGCAGTGAAGGACTTCGATAAACTGAACAAATAATAATCAAGACTAAATATAAACTAATTAGTGTGGTTCTGACTCTGTTGTTCATCGGCTGAATAAAGTTCAAAACGTTGCTAACTGATTCTCTTTGGTTAAAGAAGCAACAAAACATGGAACGTAAATGACAGCTGTCAAATTAAATGTCAATATATTGACAGCTCTAAACTATCACTATATTTTTCTTGAAATAGCCTAGTAATACCTACTCTTAGTCAGGTCGACGTGCCACAGAATCAGTACCGAAATATTCTCCACAAAATATAATACTCATTGAACGACGCGCGACGTTGTCAATCACGGAAATTTCGACGCAGAAACATTCCATTGCGTGTTTTGATATCCGCTTTTTTAGTAGTTGTTAGAAATAGCGTGATGGAGTATTTGGAGTTTCGTGCTTGAGATATTCGTAAAGCTATCGCACACATGGCTAAAGTCCGTTAGATGCTTAGTTTCAATTACTGTTACAATAAGTAATAATATTCAGATTTAACTTAAATTGTTGTTATAATAAGTATTAAAATTCAGATGAAATAACTTGACATAAAAAAAAAAACATATTTATTATGCTTGAAAAAAATTTAAATGAATAAATCTCTAGCGGCTAGCGCGGCTTTGTATCCCCGTAAAAAAAAACACTCTTTTGAATATAGCTAAGTGTGTAGCGGTCTTTATCTATTTAGAGCAGCGTCCTATAATTCCTAGTCCAGGTATTCGCACCATTGTTCGTTATTTAATAAAGAACATTATTAAAGTATAACTTTTTGGCGTATAACGTGCAACCTTAATAAAAAAATGTATATAGCGGTTTGATTTGCGTTAGCGCTTCTATTGATCGTAAAATTTATTTCGTGATAAGTACCGTGTGTCATTTCATTTCAAGTTCTCTTTTCATTCAGAGTCTCAATAAAAGTTCTAAAAAAATAACTCAAGTCTACTCTACTCTAGTTCCATTAACGATTGCTAGAGGCGCTGATGTCAATCTCTTCGTTCAAAACTTTTTAATAAAAAAATGCATTACAGCACATTTTTTTACTTATTTGCGATTTTTATGTGAACGGCAATACAGTTTATTATTATAAAGTTATATATACATATCCGTTTGTACCTACTACCTGAGACTATGTTTCTGTACCTAAGTACCTTGTCTGTTTTCTTGAGGGTGATATGTATAGTTATTTTTTAAGTTCTCATTTTTAAAAGAATGAGTAATAATTTTTTTATACTTTAATCCGATAATAAATTATTTTTTTCATATTGAAAATGTGTTTTATATGCTTAGCTTCTCATTTTCTAACCATAACTAAAATAATTATATAGGTAACGTGGAGACGACAAGACGATTACATTACAACCACTAGCTTATAGGAGTATAAATAAATTATTTATAAAAAATCTTTTTTTTTCGTATCGCCATTATCGCTTAAACGGCAAAAAAATCACGACTGTTTTTTTTTCGATATGCTCGCGTTTGACCCCATCTCGCCTGATGGTAAGTGATGATGTGGTCGACGGTGAAGCACGCTTGCCTAGAAGTAACCCATTCACTCTTGACTTAAACACCCCAAGGTTGTATCTATCAGGAAACAAAGACTCCGGCAGGGAATTCCACTCCTTAGCTGTGCGTACAATGAAAGTATTCGCAAAACGCTTTGTACGTATGGGTGAGATGTCCACCATGTACCGGTGGCACATTGCCGTACGTCTTTTTGTCCGGTGATGGAAATGGATAGGCGGAATCAATTTGTGCAGTTCCATCGCACAATCCTCGAAATGTAACCGATAAAAAACCGACAGACTGGCCACTTGGCGTCGATGTTCAAGGCACTGGAGCTTTGAGGCGACCAGTGCATCGTTGCCGATAAGCCTCTTGGCTCGTTTGTCAACGACTCAAGTGCACTAAGTTGATATTTGGCAGATCCGTCCCAGAGGTGAGATCAGTACTCCATGCATGTCCGAACTTGCGCTTTATACAATTTGAGAAATTGTTCAGGCATGAAGTACCGTCTCACCTTTGCAAGGATCCCCAACTTTTTTGCGGAAAAACTCACGCCTGGTTCTTAGCAGCATTGAAACTGACTAGATTGGCATCGCCCCATTCGGAGACTGCCTCCAAAGACAGGTTCAAGCCAACCATCGCCTCCCGGAGAGACCGGATCTCAAGCCCAGTAGCCCGTGCGCCGGACACGTATCTCTCAGCAACCATGCTGTCGTCTGCGTACCCAAAGGTTCCGGGTTTTAGCAGGTCATTAATGTGCAGCAAAAAGAGTGTAGCCGAGAGCACTGACCCCTGAGGGACTCCGGCTTAATACCTAATTGACCGGACGAGCAGCCATCGATAACCACTCGGATGGACCAATCTCTGAGGAAGTCAGCAATCCAGTCACACGGACCACTAGGCAGACCGAAGGAAGGAAGCTTACCAATAAGGCTCTCATGCCAGACCCTGTCGAAAGCCTTCGAGATGTCAAGCGAGACAGCAAGCGCTTCCCAAGCCAAGCCTTTCCCACGCTTCCAAGCGTGAATGGCATAGGTACACTAGAAGATCCCCAGTTGACCGATTTCGGCGGAAGCCGTATTGGCGGTTATTGAGGATGTCGTTGTCTTCTAGGTATCCCAGGAGCTTATTGTTCAGCACACGTTCCATACTCTTACAGAGCACCTTCGGCACCTAGGCGATATAGGCGTGTCAGTTTTTAGTACGATTGCCGGTATCCCGTCGCAACGCCCCTCCCTCTGATGGATGCGAATATCCGACATACTCGTCCCACATCCAACAGGAGACGGAGGGGCCGCACGCTATCAGAGTTCAGCCGCGAAGATGCCGCAAAAAGGGCGGCAAACATGTTTGCCTTGTCCTCGGTGGAGTGGGCCAGTGACCCGTCGGGTCTTAGCAGTGGTGGTAGTGAGGGGCGACAGAAGTTTGATTCAACTGACTTAGCCAGGGACCAAAACGCTTTGCTACCAGGAGGGTATGAAGTTCCCCCCCGGTGTGTTCCCGCATTGTCGTGGCGGAGGGCTCAGTCACCGTGGCTTGGTCACCCACGGTGAAGCAAAGAGGAACTCGAGGAGGGGCCGCTCGTCAGGGCTTTTGCCGACAAGCCGACGATGTAACGGCCAACATTTAGGTTGCGGTGTTGTCTGGGTGACATCGCAACTGAGGCGGGCCGCGATGTCGAATGGGGCCTCCCAAACCCATACGACATCGTGGCTGAAGGTTGGAGGCCGCGGCGGGTATTGCGGTGCGCCGCTCTCTCTACCTTTCGCGGCCTGGACGGGGTCGCCATCGTCTGATGGCAGACGCGGTGGGGCCGCAGGGGAAGAGGAGTGTCGGTATAGCGTTGGCCGGTCTCCCTATCCCCTGCGGCCGACAAATGGTAGGTGGCGGGGCCATTAACCTTGACCCGTCACTAGGGGACCAATGGTGCCATACACGGGGTCGTCTGGCACCCATGTGCTGGTTTGGTCCCTGGGCCGGTGATGGGGGTATGCCCCGAGGTGGGTCCGGTGACGGACAGCCGCGGCGGGTTCGCGGTGAGTGCTAACGCGTGCCCGTGTTCCCGCCATAAGCGGCACAGGAGGAAACCGTGGAGTTTTAGTGGGTTGGAGTCCCACATAACTGCGCTATCTCCCCGTGGTAGCGCAGTATGCATGAGCATTTCTCAAAGATAAAAAAAAATGGTCAAAACGTGCCCTTCGCATCGCCTTTTTGCAGGACTTGGCAGCCCTGTTGAAGGCTCTCTTCTTCTGAGTTAAGTCATTTGCCTTGTGCACTCGAGCGTCGACCCATGCCAGGTAAGCCTTGTGTTGTGTGTGTGTCCAGGTCCAGGTCCAGGTAAGCCATGGTCGGTCAACGCCGGACAGTGCTACGTCAGAGAATGGAATGTAGTACTCCATCCCCTGGCGTACTACACCTGTTTGTTGTATGGGAGCCCCACTTAAATATTTATTTTATTCTGTTTTTAGTATTTGTTGATATAGCGGCAACAGAAATACATCATCTTTGAAAATGTCAACGGTTCATGAGATACAGCCTAGTGCCAGACAGACAGACAGACGGATCGTGGAGTCTTAGAAATAGGGTCCCGTTTTTACCCTTTGGGTACAGAACCCTAAAAACTAGTCCGCCATCTTGGATTTAGAATGACATCACTTAGCTAATCATGCATTGTCATCCAAACTAAACGTGTATGCAAAATTTTATCTTTATCGGTGAATGATAACTGCTTTAAAATTGCGTTGCAAGATTTCTGAAGAAGTCGGTTGTATTTTTTTGTAAAAGTATTTTTTTTTCTGGTACGTAATGGACAAGTTTATAGAACTTGTCCAAGTAGCACAAAAAAATGTTAAGGTACTTAAAATGCCCACAGTGATGCCAGAATTACTCTTACTAACTAAAACTTGAACATAACCAGTGGAATGAGAGTGTAGTTACCAGGGTGAACTGTACACATCTGCGTACCCGTTTGGAGCATACTGGCGTGGTGGTATGTTATGAAAGGTGTAAACAATAAACAGACCTGCGATTGCAGCAATTCCGAGAGATTTGCCGTCATTTATTGAAGAGTTATTTTGTATATCTCTGAATTTTTTATCAGATCTTTACCAAATTTAAATGGGATCATTTCGGAATAAATTTCTTTCGAACATAAAACGATTTTTTTGTAAATCCGTTCATAAATGATGGAGTTATGCCCGAACAAATAAACAAGAAATATAAACATCCGAATTGAGAACCTACTCTTTTTTGGAAAGTCGGTTAAAAATAAAACTTATCAACGACATCCACCTAAGTATGATTTTTACCCGACTTCGGTTTGCCATGCGACATGTGACAGGCGATAGCGCTATCCAAGGCTTGGCACCGGTTTAGAAATAACCGGTTATTATGTGCTATAATTTTTTTATCGTTAATTTTATCGGAGTGTTAACCTTAATTAAACGGTGAATGCGGTGCGCCCGCAAATTTCAGAAATATAATTATTTGTGTAGATTTGTACGTCGCGCGACCGTTTCCAATGTCTGTTTGTTTACGACTGGATCGTTTTTGTACTTCAGCACGTTTGCGCATTGAAGGTAGGCGACAAAAACCGTTTATAACCGGTTAGTTTCACAAAACATATTTACGAACTTTTGTTAAATAAAACCTTTTAATTGTGGTTGAAGGTAAAACAAAATAGAAAGAAAAAGTTCCCTATGTAAGAACTTAAGCGTTAACCGGTTCGAATTATTTCTTGCCGGTTTCCCAGCCTGCCATCAATGTTGACACTCCCAAGTCTGCCTCGTTATCGCTTAGTCAAAAATAAAAAACAGTATCTATGACACTGGCATCGTACCTAAAACCCATTGAATATCTTTGATTGAATCTTGGAACGCTAATGAAACTTGGGAACCTACCTATACGAAGTTCAGCTATTGTTTGTCTTCACATTGTATACCACTACCTATAAAGATCAGCCTACTTCTATATGAAGCAAAACTCTGCCTTGGTACACAATAATTAAATTTAGGCAATTTTCGAACTACATAGCTTAGTTGTTGAAGTTGGCTGGTTTCGCCGACTCATTTCTGCCGAACTTGGCTTACATTGCCCGAACTTGTCTACCAAGTTTTAGGGCGTAAGAACTTCTGTATATAATTTCTGAGGCCCTGTTTAAAAGTTGCCTACTGTCCGTTTTATCCTGAGAAGATTAACGAGTGGTACGTACGGTCGGGATAGAAATCCGACTAACCAATGTTGGCTATTTTATATATATTATTATAATAATATTATAATCTCCTATCTAACTACCTATTAAATTGATGTTAGTAAATCTGTTCCTTGATTAGTTTTTATTGCTTTCAATATTTTTGATGAAGACTTAGGTATTTATTTATTTTGATTAGGTTAACCAACAATTGTTTACACTTAATTGAAACAAACAATACATGCTTAAACTAATCTTACAGTGCAGTACAACAATTACTTAAAGGCAAACACCACATTTATATTTTCAAAGAATCAGTGCTAATTAACTATTCATACAAGTGGATAGTCATAAAACAAAACTAGGTAAAACAAATGAAAAGTTGTACAATTGATCTAATAAAATTGATTAAATTTGTAAAATATACCAAATTGATAAATAATCAATATAAACAAAATTGAAAAATATTGACGACTTCTCCTATTACTATCCTCTATGACGTATGCCTACGAAAGAATACAGGGGTCCTGATATTCAATAATGAAAGAATGAAAACAAACGAAGTTATAATTGACTTTCGTTGCTGGCTGTACCTACAACTTTTTATTTTCGGTTTGGATTAAATTTTGCTGCAAAAAAGTATTAAGTACCTACCTAAGTAAGTATCTTACATTTTTATGACGGGAAAATGAAACTCATTTGAATTGCCTTCTGGCTGTTTGTGGCGGACATTGTAATTTCTTTTTGTGATGTAACAAATTAACTTATGTTTGTCTTGTGATGGAGTTAGCGACTTCAAAGAAAAGGGGGTTATCAATTCGATACGTATGTTTGTAATGTGAACGGAATTGCACAATATACATATATGTTAAACGGATGTCGCCCTGTTTTCCTCTTTTAATTGTTTGAAAAAATAAACAAGAATAAGTGTTCGGAACTCCTTGTTTTTTTTAATATGTAAATCCAGCCACTATGCTGTAAATCCTGAAAACCCGAATCAGCTGTTGCAATCTCCAGAAACGTAAGAGCCGTGAAGGAAAAGAAAGCTCGCAAGATGTGCTGGTGATATAATTCAATTGTCTCTATTGGACAAGAAATTAATCAAAAGAGAAGTTAGAAAACACATAGTTACATATATGTGTCAGAAGTGCAGTAACACTCTGCCAAAACAACAGCGGCATTTTGTTGTATGCATGTTAAAATCTATACTTTAATTACTATAGAACATAATTAAACCAGTTGTAGATAACTTAACTTCTACAAAAACTAGCCATTTGTGTTTTGTGACAGTAAGACCCAAAACACAAAACACTTTTGACCCTTGACTGTACCTTCTCAGTTTTTAAAACCTACCTGGTTTTTTATTTGAAATAGGCTTGCGCTTGACCACTATTTCACCTGGTGGTAAGCGATGATGTGGTCGACGGTAAAGCACGCTTGTCTAGAAGTAACCTGTTCACTCTTGACTTGAAGACCCCTAGATTGTAACTATCGGTAAACACAGACTCCGGCAGGGGATTCCACTCCTTAGCTATACGCATGATAAAAGTATTCCCAAACTTTTTATTGTGTTTGGTATTTATATAGATTCAAAACAAAGTTCGATTTGGAATTCTGAACAAGATTCAAATCTTAAACTTTTACAGTTTCTTACCAAAACGAAGTATTTTTTCAGACTAGATCGAGTCGGCCATTTATATTTACAGATTGCTTCATCAATCAGGTCTCTGATTATAATCACAGGGCTTTGCTCTTTAATTTACAATTCTATAGAATTGAATGAATGGCTGGCCGAAGATAATAACCGAGGGACAATGCTGACATGATTTTCTTTCAGATACAGATTAAAATTGTAAAGTACTTGAAGAAAAGAAATGAATTAGTTTTCATTCAAGAAAATTGGATCTTAAAATACCTAGTTAATTGGGTATTAGTTTAAATTGAATGAAGTCTATATTAGATCGAGAAGCATTTATCTATATTATGTAAGTTCTTATAAATTGTCTGACTAACAAACAAATTGTCGACTTTTCATGCCTTGACTGATGCCAGACAAAGCGACTTTCTTATTGCTCGACGCAATTCGGTTAGTATCGCGATTTTTACCAAGCAAAATGGCAAGTATTTTCACATGGAACCAGTGCGATGCAATTCGACCGATTTGCACTTGCATTTTGTTTGCTTTTTTGTTACGTTGTGCCTTGATAAGCCAACATAAACAGAAAAACTTTCATGACTTACCATTTCACTCTTCTTTTTATTTCACGTTTTAAATCAATTCATTAATTTCTTTTGCAAACATGGGTAATTGATGTTCTTTTTTACATACTAAAGTCCTCCATATTATACCGTCGCATGGGCATGCAAATAATATTAAATTTTAAAATCAAATTCAAATTAAAATAGAATACGACTAAAGTTATACCTATGTCAAATCATAAAAATTATAAATGTAAAAGTATAAAATGTCTTCATTGAATTTATTTCTGAATGTCGTGCCCGTATTGGATCGCTTTGACGGCTTCACGGACGAGCTGTTTCTGCGCCACTCTGTCTTCAGCTCTACTCAGGGCAGTGGTCACTATCACTCCTGTAATCGCCCTTTTCTGGTCTGACTAGCGAGTAGGTGAACGACCGCGCGGTCTCTTTACCTTCCCCAACCAGTTTCTCCAGGCTGAACGGCTGTCTCGTTCAGGACTCGTTGGTAGCAGATCGTGGAGAGTCTGGATCCGATGTTACCATTTCACACCATCTCCATAATTATATATTTTTTTATTATATACCACACAAGAACTCCACAAAGCGCATGTTTTTATGTAGTTAGGTCTTTAATTACACTACCACACAACGACTCCACATTTCAACCCCACGTAGCTCTAACCCAGATAAGCTCATAAGTGGAGCGTATGCGTAGGCTATTTCATAATTAGCCTCGCGCGGCCCAACCGGGGCCATTACCGGGATTACGTTCGCACAAAGATAATATTTTATGAAAGGATCACTTCACTCTGTTACGACTGCGCCTCATATCTGGGAGTTACGTTGGATTGCACTTTAATATTGATAATGATGCCTTTTAGTGGGAATTGGAGGCGTTGTTTGTGAGGAGTTCAAGAAAAGAGTTAAGTCGTAAACTGCTACGAATGCTACGGCGTAGCGGTCGTAGCTATTCGTAGCGTTATGTTATTTACACGACTGCTCAAAAAAGGAGTGCGTTGTTTTTAATATTGCCATGTTACCGGTTTTTTTTGATGATGTTTTCAAATATTACATCACTCTTATATTTCCCTAAGGGGTAGGCAGACGTGATTAAATTGTATAAAAAACATATTACTTACATGTACAAGGCTAGTATGGCTTTAATCGTGGTCAAGCCCACTCAGACACATAAGGTCAGTATCTAACTAATGAATGTATTCCTAGAGTTGCACCTATTTAAAGTTATGAAATTTAGATGGCTTTACTTGAACACAAAAATAATTTGTTTCAAATAGAAAAAGAATTCTATTGCTTCACCACAAAAACCTATCATCCTACCATCCTTGAAACAAGTAATAAAATATTCCATTACAGTAATTTAAAACTTTTATTGCGTTCCTCAGGGCTTTCTAGCTAACCGACAGAAACACTATGGGCGGCAATTTACGAGGTTTTTATAGCCTCGCTTACATCCCGCTGAGGTAATCTCATGTGATTATGTAGAAATATAGCCCTTAATGTGAGTTTGTTATGTATGTCTTCACGTTGTATGGCTCGTTGAGTGACTTGTTGAATGGCTATAAATTGTATAATTTGTAGATGCGCACGCTTGTACCTATCTGACGTGTTCAGGTATAGTAATAATACTTGTTTTGTTAACCTACATTTATTAATTTAATACTTCATGCACACACAGAGGCGGACAATGCCTTTGGTAGGCATTTGAATTTAGAAGATCGGCCATCCGTTCTGCGAGCAATGTGCCATGCCCACTGCCATTTAAGTTTCGCAATTCTTCGGGATATGTCGGTTACTTTGTTACTCCTGCGGATATCCTCATTTCTGATGCGATCAAGCAAGGCAACTGCGAGCATAGCCCTCTCCACTGCCCTTTGGGTGACTGTAAGCTTTCTGATAAGGCCCATTATGAGGTCACGGTCACACTTCTCGGTCCCACACTGTTCATAGACTTTTGTCTTGAGACACTGCGGTAAATTGGACCAGAAGATACCGCGCAACTTCCCGAACGCCGCCCGCCGAGTCAGATTCCACGGTTCAGACGGAGCGTAATTGAAAATCCTTATTAACCGGTTTATGCGGGGCGCTCACAAATTTTTGTGTCTCCCTGCACGTTGATTGCACAAATATAATTATTTTTGTAGATTTGTTCGACGTATGGCAGTTTCCAATGTGTGTTTGTTTACGACTGAATCGTTTTTGTTCTACAGCACGGTTGCGCATTGAAGGTAGGCGACAAAAACCGTTTATAACCGGTTAAATTCACAAAACCTATTTGCGAACTTTTGTTGCATAAAACCGTTTAATTGTGGTAGAAGCTTTGAACAAAACTGAAAGAAGAAGTTCTATATGTAAGTGCTTATCTATATATATTTTCCGGTATTCCAAGCCTGCCTTCAATGTTGACACGCCCAAGACTTCCTCATTATCACTTAGTAAAAAGAAAAACAGTATGGCGCTGGCATCATAAGCTATTAAGAGGAAGAGCCTTTGTTGAAGGCACAAACTAAAACCCGTTGCATATCTTTGATTGAATCTTGGAACGCCAATGAAACTTGGGTACCTATACGAAGTTCAGCTATTGTTTGTCTTCACATTGTATACCACTACCAATAAAGATCGGCCTACTTCTCTATGAACCAAAACTCTCCCTTGGTACACAATAATTAAATTTAGGCAATTTTCGAACTACATAGCTTAGTTGTTGAAGTTGGCCGGTTTCGCCGACTCATTCCTGCCGAACTTGGCTTACATTGCCCCGAACTTGTCTACCAAGTTTAGGGCGTAAGAACTTCTGTATATAATTACTGAGGCCCTGTTTAAAAGTTGCCTACTGTCCGTTTTATCTTGAGAAGATTAACGAGTACCTACGTACGGTCAGGCAATAAAGCCGATTAACAATTTTAGCTATTTTTACATAATATTATAATCTCCTATTTACCTATTAAATTGATGTAAGTAAATCTGTTCCTTGATTGCTTTTATTGCTTTCAATATTTTTGATGAAGACTTAGGTATTTATATATTTTTATTAAGTTAACCAACAATTGTTTACACTTAATTGAAACAAACAATACATGCTTAAACTAATCTTAAAGTGCAGTACAACAATTACTTAAGGGCAAACACCACATTTATATTTTCAAAGAATCAGTGCTAATTAACTATTCATAGAAGTGGATAGTCATAAAACATAACTAGGTAAAACAAATGAAAAGTTGTAAAATTGATCTAATAAAATTGATTAAATTTGTAAAATATACCAAATTGATAAATAATCAATATAAACAAAATTGAAAAACATTGACGACTTCTCCTATTACTATTCTCTATGACGTATGCCTACGAAAGAATACAGGCGTCCTGATATTCAATAATGAAAGAATGAAAACAAATGAAGTTATAATTGACTTTCGTTGCTGGCTGTCCCTTACGCACAATCAAAATAACCTTATATTCAATAATGAATAAATAAACGAAGTTAAAATTGTGTTACGTTGCTGGCTGTACATACAACTTTTTATTTTCGGTTTGGATTAAATTTTGCTGCAAAAAAGTATTAAGTACCTACCTAAGTAAGTATCTTACATTTTTATGACGGGAAAATGAAACTCATTTGAATTGCCTTCTGGCTGTTTGTGGCGGACATTGTAATTTCTTTTTGTGATGTAACAAATTAACTTATGTTTGTCTTGTGATGGAGTTAGCGACTTCAAAGAAAAGGGGGTTATCAATTCGATACGTATGTTTGTAATGTGAACGGAATTGCACAATATACATATATGTTAATCTATGTGGGCTTCTTAACATGTGTGACAAAAAACGGATGTCGCCCTGTTTTCCTCTTTTAATTGTTTGAAAAAATAAACAAGAATAAGTGTTCGGAACTCCTTGTTTTTTTTAATATGTAAATCCAGCCACTATGCTGTAAATCCTGAAAACCCGAATCAGCTGTTGCAATCTCCAGAAACGTAAGAGCCGTGAAGGAAAAGAAAGCTCGCAAGATGTGCTGGTGATATAATTCAATTGTCTCTATTGGACAAGAAATTAATCAAAAGAGAAGTTAGAAAACACATAGTTACATATATGTGTCAGAAGTGCAGTAACACTCTGCCAAAACAACAGCGGCATTTTGTTGTATGCATGTTAAAATCTATACTTTAATTACTATAGAACATAATTAAACCAGTTGTAGATAACTTAACTTCTACAAAAACTAGCCATTTGTGTTTTGTGACAGTAAGACCCAAAACACAAAACACTTTTGACCCTTGACTGTACCTTCTCAGTTTTTAAAACCTACCTGGTTTTTTATTTGAAATAGGCTTGCGCTTGACCACTATTTCACCTGGTGGTAAGCGATGATGTGGTCGACGGTAAAGCACGCTTGTCTAGAAGTAACCTGTTCACTCTTGACTTGAAGACCCCTAGATTGTAACTATCGGTAAACACAGACTCCGGCAGGGGATTCCACTCCTTAGCTATACGCATGATAAAAGTATTCCCAAACTTTTTATTGTGTTTGGTATTTATATAGATTCAAAATAAAGTTCGATTTGGAATTCTGAACAAGATTCAAATCTTAAACTTTTACAGTTTCTTACCAAAACGAAGTATTTTTTCAGACTAGATCGAGTCGGCCATTTATATTTACAGATTGCTTCATCAATCAGGTCTCTGATTATAATCACAGGGCTTTGCTCTTTAATTTACAATTCTATAGAATTGAATGAATGGCTGGACGAAGATAATAACCGAGGGACAATGCTGACATGATTTTCTTTCAGATACAGATTAAAATTGTAAAGTACTTGAAGAAAAGAAATGAATTAGTTTTCATTCAAGAAAATTGGATCTTAAAATACCTAGTTAATTGGGTATTAGTTTAAATTGAATGAAGTCTATATTAGATCGAGAAGCATTTATCTATATTATGTAAGTTCTTATAAATTGTCTGACTAACAAACAAATTGTCGACTTTTCATGCCTTGACTGATGCCAGACAAAGCGACTTTCTTATTGCTCGACGCAATTCGGTTAGTATCGCGATTTTTACCAAGCAAAATGGCAAGTATTTTCACATGGAACCAGTGCGATGCAATTCGACCGATTTGCACTTGCATTTTGTTTGCTTTTTTGTTACGTTGTGCCTTCATAAGCCAACATAAACAGAAAAACTTTCATGACTTACCATTTCACTCTTCTTTTTATTTCACGTTTTAAATCAATTCATTAATTTCTTTTGCAAACATGGGTAATTGATGTTCTTTTTTACATACTAAAGTCCTCCATATTATACCGTCGCATGGGCATGCAAATAATATTAAATTTTAAAATTAAATTCAAATTAAAATAGAATACGACTAAAGTTATACCTATGTCAAATCATAAAAATTATAAATGTAAAAGTATAAAATGTCTTCATTGAATTCATTTCTGAAGGTCGTGCCCGTATTGGATCGCTTTGACGGCTTCACTGACGAGCTGTTTCTGCGCCACTCTGTCTTCAGCTCTACTCAGGGCAGTGGTCACTATCACTCCTGTAATCGCCCTTTTCTGGTCTGACTAGCGAGTAGGTGAACGACCGCGAGGTCTCTTTACCTTCCCCAACCAGTTTCTCCAGGCTGAACGGCTGTCTCGTTCAGGACTCGTTGGTAGCAGATCGTGGAGAGTCTGGATCCGATGTTACCATTTCACACCATCTCCATAATTATATTTTTTTTTATTACATACCACACAAGAACTCCACAAAGCGCATGTTTTTATGTAGTTAGGTCTTTAATTACACTACCACACAACGACTCCACATTTCAACCCCACGTAGCTCTAACCCAGCTAAGCTCATAAGTGGAGCGTATGCGTAGGCTATTTCATAATTAGCCTCGCGCGGCCCAACCGGGGCCATTACCGGGATTACGTTCGCACAAAGATAATATTTTATGAAAGGATCACTTCACTCTGTTACGACTGCGCCTCATATCTGGGAGTTACGTTGGATTGCACTTTAATATTGATAATGATGCCTTTTAGTGGGAATTGGAGGCGTTGTTTGTGAGGAGTTCAAGAAAAGAGTTAAGTCGTAAACTGCTACGAATGCTACGCCGTAGCGGTCGTAGCTATTCGTAGCGTTATGTTATTTACACGACTGCTCAAAAAAGGAGTGCGTTGTTTTTAATATTGCCATGTTACCGGTTTTTTTTTTGATGATGTTTTCAAATATTACATCACTCTTATATTTCCCTAAGGGGTAGGCAGACGTGTTTAAATTGTATAAAAAACATATTACTTACATGTACAAGGCTAGTATGGCTTTAATCGTGGTCAAGCCCACTCAGACACATAAGGTCAGTATCTAACTAATGAATGTATTCCTAGAGTTGCACCTATTTAAAGTTATGAAATTTAGATGGCTTTACTTGAACACAAAAATAATTTGTTTCAAATAGAAAAATAATTCTATTGCTTCACCACAAAAACCTATCAACCTACCATCCTTGAAACAAGTAATAAAATATTCCATTATAGTAATTTAAAACTTTTATTGCGTTCCTCGGGGCTTTCTAGCTAACCGACAGAAACACTATGGGCGGCAATTTACGAGGTTTTTATAGCCTCGCTTACATCCCGCTGAGGAAATCTCATGTGATTATGTAGAAATATAGCCCTTAATGAATGTTATGTATGTCTTCACGTTGTATGGCTTGTTGAGTGACTTGTTGAATGGCTATAAATTGTATAATTTGTAGATGCGCACGTTTGTACCTATCTTACGTGTTCAGATATGGTAATAATACTTGTTTTGTTAACCTACATTTATTTATTTAATACTTCATGCACACACAGAGGCGGACAATGCCTTTGGTAGGCATTTAGATTTAGAAGATCGGCCATCCGTTCGGCGAGCAATGTGCCCTGCCCACTGCCATTTAAGTTTCGCAATTCTTCGGGATATGTCGGTAACTTTAGTTCTCCTGCGGATATCCTCATTTCTGATGCGATCAAGCAGGGAAACATAGCCCACATAGCCAACATAGCCCTCTCCACTGCCCTTTGAGTGACTTTAAGCTTTCTGATAAGGCCCATTATGAGGTCACGGTCACACTTCTCGGTCCCGGTCGGTTCAGACGGAGCGTAATTGAAAATCCTTATTAACCGGTTTATGCGGGGCTGTCGCAAATTTTTGTGTCTCTGCACGTTGATTGCACAAATATAATTATTTTTGTAGATTTGTTCGACGTATGGCAGTTTCCAATGTATGTTTGTTTACGACTGAATCGTTTTTGTACTTCAGTACGGTTGCGCATTGAAGGTAGGCGACAAAAAACGTTTATAACCGGTTAAATTCACAAAACCAATTGCGAACTTTTGTTTCATAAAACCGTTTAATTGTGGTAGAAGCTTTGTACAAAACTGAAAGAAGAAGTTCTATATGTAAGTGCTTATGTATATATATTTTCCGGTTTCCAAGCCTGCCTTCAATGTTGACACGCCCAAGTCTTCCTCGTTATCACTTAGTGAAAAGAAAAACAGTATGGCGCTGGCATCGTAAGCTATTAAGAGGAAGAGCCTTTGTTGAAGGCACCAAATAAAACCCGTTGCATATCTTTTATTGAATCTTGGAACGCCAATGAAACTTGGGTACCTATACGAAGTTCAGCTATTGTTTGTCTTCACATTATATATCACTACCTATAAAGATCGGCCTACTTCTCTTTGAAGCAAAACTCTCCCTTTGTACACAATAATTAAATTTAGGCAATTTTCGAACTACATAGCTTAGTTGTTGAAGTTGGCCGGTTTCGCCGACTCATTCCTGCCGAACTTGGCTTACATTGCCCCGAACTTGTCTACTAAGTTTAGGGTGTAAGAACTTCTGTATATAATTACTGAGGCCCTGTTTAAAAGTTGCCTACTGTCCGTTTTATCCTGAGAAGATTAACGAGTGGTACGTACGGTCGGGAAAGAAAGCCGATTAACAATGTTAGCTATTTTTACATAATATTATAATCCCCTATCTACCTATTAAATTGATGTAAGTAAATCTGTTCCTTGATTGGTTTTTATTGTTTTCAATATTTTTGATGGGGTCTTATTTATTTATTTTATTAGGTTCACCAACAATTGTTTACACTCAATTGAAACAAAAAATACATGCTTTAACTAATCTTACAGTGCAATGCAACAATTACTTAAAGGCAAACACCACATTCACAATTTCAAAGAATCAGGGCTAATTATTAATACAAGTGGATAGTTATACAACATAAAAGTAATAAAATAAAAAGAGGAGCTCATGGCTAAATAATAACAGCCGCACGGGTCGATCTTCAAGGTTAAGCAACGCTTAACGAGGTCGGTCCGTGGAGGGATGACCATGTCAACATACCGAGTTTCCTCCGTGCCTCGGAAAGCTCGTTAAGCCGTTGGTCCCGGTTGTCATTTGAAGATCTTTGACAGTCGTTACGAGTAGTCATAAGCTTGATATCTGATACCAGTCTAGCCAAGGGGTACCGTGTTACCCAGTTACTGGGTTGTGGAGATCAGATAGGCAGTCGCTCCATGTAAAACACTGGTACTCAGCTGAATCCGGTTAGACTGGAAGCCGACCCTAACATAGTTGGGAAAACGCTAGGCCGATTGATTGATTAATTAAATTAATAAAATATTCAAAATTGATAATTTAACAATATAGACTAAATTGAAAAACATTGACGACTTCTCCTGTTCTCTATAACTTATGCCTACGAAAGAATACTCGCTTGCTGTCCAGGGGGGTGACCATAAGCTCTTAGAGTAAGGTTATTTTGAGTGTGTGTAAGGGACAGATATATATGACTTGCATATATCTGTCCCTTATGCACACTCAAAATAACCTTATATTCAATAATGAATAAATAAACGAAGTTAAAATTGTGTTTCGTTGCTGGCTGTACCTACAACTTTTATTATTTTCGGTTTGGATTCAAGTTTGCTGCAAAAAAGTATTAGGTACCTACCTACCTTAGTAAGTATCTTACATTTTTATGACGGGCAAATGAAACTCATTTGAATTGTCTTCTGGCTGTTTGTGGCAGACATTGTAATTTCTTTTTGTGATGTAACAAATTAACTTATGCTTGTCTTGTGATGAAGTTAGCGACTTCAAAGAAAAGGGGTTTATCAATTCGATACGTATGTATGTAATGTGAACGGAATTGCACAATATGCACATATGTTACTCTATGTGGGCTTCTTAACACGTGTGACAAAAAACGGATGTTGCCCTGTTTTCAGTGAAGCACGAAACTTTACTTCTTTTCACTCTTTTAATTGTTTGAAAAAATAAACAGGAATAAGTGTTCGGAACCCCTTATTTTTTTAGTAAGTAAGTTCACCCACTATGCTGTAAATCCTGAAAACCCGAATCAGCTGTTGTGATCTCCAGAAAGCGCCGTGAAGGAAAATAAAGCTCGCAAGACGTGCCGGTGATATGATTTAATTGTCTCTATTGGGCAACAAATTAATCAAAAGAGAAGTAAGAAAATACATAGTTACAGATAGGTGTCAAAAGTGCAGTAACACTCTATCAAAACAGCTGCGGCATTTTGTTGTATGCATGTTAAAATCTATACTTTACATAATTAAACCAGTTGTGGATAACTTAACTTCTATAAAAACTAGCCATTTGTGTTTTGGGACAGTAAGACTGCACTTTTGACCCTTGACTGTACCTTCTCAGTTTTTAAAACCTATCTGGTTTTTTATTTGAAATAGGCTTGCGGTCGACAATGTGGTATGATGTGGTCGACGGTAAAGCACGTTTGCCTAGAAGTAACCTATTCAGTCTTGACTTGAAGACCCCTAGATTGTAACTATCGGAAAACACAGACTCCGGCAGGGGATTCCACTCCTTAGCTATACGATTGATTAAAGTATTCCCAAACTTTTTATTGTTTTTGGTATTATATATAGATTCAAATAAAGTTCGATTTGGAATTCGGACAATATTCTATAATAATAATGTCCCTAGCCATGTTTTGTAAAATGCCTCGCATTGTGCTGCCTTGGGCAATACAAGTTGATCATGGGTGTGGAATGTGGGATTGTCTGATCCCGATGGAATTTTATTTGTTTTTCTTAGCATAATCAGGTATTTAAGTTATTGTTTAATCATTATTTGTAATGTATTGTGACACGAGAGCAACTGCCGACAAACTGTTTTACAGTTTGGCAGATTTTTTGTATGTTATAGTGTAAACAGATTTTGAATAAATAAATTAAAATTAAAATCTTAAATTTTTACAGTTTCTTACTAATACGAAGTAATTTTCCAAACTATGTCGGCCATTTATATTTACAGATTGCTTCATCAATCAGGTCTCTGATTATAATCACAGGGCTTTGCTCTTTAATTTACAATTCTATAGAATTGAATGAATGGCTGGCCGAAGATAATAACCGAGGGACAATGCTGACATGATTTTCTTTCAGATACAGATTAAAAATTGTAAAGAACTTGAAGAAAAGAAATGAATTAGTTTTCATTTAAGATTGAATCTTAAAATACCTAGTTAATTGGGTATTGGATTAAATTGAATGCAGTCTATATTAGATCGAGAAGCATTTATCTATATTAAGTAGGTACTTATAAATTGTCTGACTAAGAAAAAAATTGTTGACTTTTCATGCCTTGACTGATAGACAAAGCGACCTTCATACTGCTCGACGCAATTCGATTAGCACTAACCAAGCAAAATGGCAAGTATTTTCACATCGAACCAGTGCGATGCAATTCGACCGATTTTCACTTGCATTTTCTTTGCTTTTTTTTCGTTGCGCCTTCATAAGCCAATATAAAAAGAAAAACTTTCACGATTTACCATTTCGCAAACATGGGTAATTGATCTTCTTTTTCACATACAGTCCTCCATATTCTACCGTCGCATGGGCATGCAAATAATATTCAATTCTAGAATCAAATACAAATAAAAAAAAAATATATTACTAAAGTTATACCTATGTCAAATCATAAAAATTATAAATGTGAAAGTATAAATGTCTTTGTTAAATTTCTGTTAGTAAATTCTGAAGGTCGTACCCTTTTTGGAACTCTTTGACGGAGTCACTGACGAGCTGCTTCTACGCCACTCTGTCTTCAGCTCTACTCAGGGCAGTGGTCAATGACACTCCTGTAATCGCCCTTATCTGGTCTGACCAACGAGTAGAGGTCTCTTTCCATCCTCCTTCCCCACCACAACCAGTTTCTCTAGGATGACCGGCTGTCTCTGAACGACATGACCAAAGTAGCTCAGGACTCGTTGGCAGCAGACCGTGGAGAGTGTGGGTCCGATGTTACCATTGCATACCAACTCCGTAATTACCATGTTTTTAATTACACTACCACACAAGAACTCTACATTTCAACCCCGCGTAGCTCTAACCCAGCTAAGTTAAGAGTCTTTGGTCAACCGGACCCACTCGAAATAAACCCGCGGGATCACTCAACCCCATCACATTTTGAATAGGTCGACTGGACCCACAGCCCAATTTCATTATTAGTACAGTCACGGAGTAAAGCCGAATCTTTAATCGACTGCCCAAAAAGGAGGAGGTTCTCAATTCGATTGGTATTTTTTTTATGTATGTACATCGATTACTCAAAGACGCTTGGACCTATTTGGAAAATTCACCACTTTAAAGGTTTTTGGAAATGCTGAAATTTCCTTCATAGTGCACCACTAGACCCTTCCATCAAAACCGAAACCCTGTGCAGTAAGATTTTTATCAAACTTTAACACCCCCTAAATCGTCTTTTGGGAGTAGTTTCGAAAAACTAATAATGTCAACCTGTATCATTTACTTAGATTACTATTTGTGCCAAGTTATAAGAATATTAGCTGAAGGAATTCGATTTTTCATACAAACTTTCAACCCCTTTGTACCGCCTTTGGGGTGGTCCATTCTTTTTGCTCACTAACGTTACTTGAGAAACCTTTCTGCCAAGTTGCATCTCTATACGTCAAGTGGTTTTTGATATTTCGTTATGAGTGATTGAGTGACCTTTCGCTTTTATACATGTAGAATAGATAGATAAAAGTTTTATTTAATTTAATTTATAGATTTAATATTTGGTTGTGAATAAACGTTTAAACCTAATTGAATTGCATTTTATTATATTTTCAACCGACTTCCCAAAAAGGAATGACGGTTGATTAAGTTTTTTTTGTCCAGCCAATTTTAAGCTCGACTGTATCCACGGGTAGCTTTAAACAATGGATGTTTTTTTTAATTTGAATGTGAGTCCGGTTAACCAATAAAAATAAAGAAAATAAATTATGTGGTCAAGTGGACTCGCGGGTCCAGTAGCGAGTGGGTCCAGCTGACCAAAGACTCCTAATAAGTGGTTTGCATGTTTGTTTGTATGTAGTTTGTAATAATCCTTTAAATTAATAAATGCACAATGTGTGCAAAAGGCAGATAGTGCGAGAGCATCATCTTTTTCCGACTTTGTATACCCACAGCCTCACTATTACTAAAATAAACAGTCAAACTTTCACGTTTCAAGATTTCACACCAACTCCATATTTAGTAATTTTTTTATTACACTACCACACAACGACTTCACATTGCTTCCCCGCGAAACGTATAACCCAGCTAAGCTAATAATAAGTTAGAGCGTACGCGAAGGCTATGTCATAGATACAGAACTTAAGAAAAGAAAATAAATAATTTTCATCCGAAAAAAGTGAATATATACCTAATTGGGTATTGAATTGAATGTAAGCTGTATTAGATTAAGAACTAGGTACCTTATTATAAATAATCTGACAAAAAAAAATCTTCTCACTTTACTATTACCAACATAAACAAAACAATTTAACGATTCACACGTTGCCATAATTTTCAAATTTTTAATTATACTACCACCAACAACTCCATATTTCAACCCCGCGTAGCTCTAACCCAGCTAAGCTAAATAAGTGGAGCGTACGCGTAGGCTATTTCATAATTAGCCTCGCGCGGCCCAACCGGGGCCATTACCGGGATTACGTTCGCACAAAGATAATATTTTATGAAAGGATCACTTCACTCTGTTACGACTGCGCGTCATATCTGGGAGTTACGTTGGATTGCACTTTAATATTGATAATGACGCCTTTTAGTGGGAATTGGAGGCGTTGTTTGTGAGGAGTTCAAGAAATGAGTTTAGTCGTAGACTGCTACGAATGCTACGCCGTAGCGGTCGTAGCTAATTCGTAACTTCATGGTATTTTCACGACTGCTTAAAAAAGGAGTGTATATTGTTTTTAATATTGCCATGTTAACAGTTTTTTGTTTCTATTTTGATGATATTTTTAAATATTACTTCACGCTTATATTACCGTAAGGGGTAGACAGAGGTGTATAGATTGTATATAAAGAACACTACTTGCATCTACATGGCTAGTTTCACTTGAATCGTATCTAAGATCAGTATCTAACAAAGAATAAGTTAATACGATTTTCGCATTTAAAATTAATGTATTCCGAGAGTTGCACCTCGTTAAAGTTATGAAATTTATATGGCTTTACTTGAAACACAAAAAGAATTTGTTTCAAATAGAAAAAGCATTCTATTGCTGTACCACAAAAAACCTCTTAACCTACCATCCTAGAAACAAGTAATCAAATATTCCATTACAGTAATTTAAAACTTTTGTTGCGTTCCTCAGGGCTTTCTAGCTAACCGACAGAAACACTATGGGCGGCAATTTATGAGGTTTTTATAGCCTCGCTTACATCCCGCTGAGGTAATCTCATGTGATTATGTAGAAATATAGCCCTTAATGTGATTATGTTATGTATGTGTTCACGTTGTATGGCTCGTTAAGTGACTTGTTGAATGGCAATAAATCGGATAATTTGTAGATAGGTATGTCTATACCTATCTGACGTGTTCAGGTATAGGGCAATTACTTGTTTCTAATCCCCGAAGGAAAAAGAAGGGTGTTATAAGTTTGAAGTGCGTACCTGTGGGTTTGTGTAGTATCATAGCTACTAAACGGATGAACCGATTTTGATTTCGTTATTTTCATTTTTAGAAAGGTGACTTTATCGAGAATGTTCTTAGCTATGAATGAAGAAAATCGTGTAAGCCGTTCAGTAGTTATGTGCGTTTTACTGTTTGAATTGGGCTGTTTTCGCAAGATATCGTGTCATAATTACGTGTACAATAGATTGTCGATCGAAACCTGTCTACTACTAGATAAATTAAGTATGTAGTATGAAATAAAAATGTGTCAGGGTAAAAAATTTGTATGAAAACAACAGTTTTCGAACGGCAAAGTTAATTTTGTGCCTTCGTTAGAGCAATGTTCGGTGTGACTTGTTGAATGGCAATAAATCGGCTAATTTGTAAATAGGTATATCTGTGCCTCTCTGACGTGTTCAGGTATAGTAAAAATACTTGTTTTGTTGACCTACATTTATTTATTTAATACTTCATGCACACACAAAGGTGGGCAATGCCTTTGGTAGGCATTTAGATTTCTTTTCATATATGGTTCTATTTATAAGCTTTTCTATACATTTAATTTATTGTAGGTACGCGCAGCAACTAGCCTGATTAGTAGTCAACTTAGTACCTAATATTTTTTAAACCGGCATTCGTCAACTTTTGTCTTTGAGATGCAATCATTTCGTTAGCTTTTTCTCTTATCTCTCAATCAAAACCAGCTTTTGCCCCTTGAAAATAAAGAAACCTTGCTTCGCCTCCTTCACCCCCTAAAGGAAAGACAAAAACATATCTTATAAAGAATTTGTTATAAACGTTTCCACGTACGCCTATTACATATTTACCGACGTACCTACCCGCGGAACAATCCAATTAGTGAAGAGCCGGGGCGAAACTTTTTCGGTACTCAACCCTACGTGGCGGGTCGTAACCGCTAAAATACCTGCGTTTATGAAATAATCTCATATTCTCGTATTGTTATGAAATATGAAATATTCTTTCGCTCCGTTTGCCTTGGTTTCGTAAACTTGGCATTTAATATTGTAGTGACTGTGTGTTGGAGGAGAATCATTATAGGTTTTATTTCGTGATGAGCTAGTTCTTAAACTCAGTCTCCCCTGCAGAAAAGTTAAATACTAATCGATGGACCTAAAATCATTTTATTTATTTATTAGTTTATCCTCGCACTGGAACGTCTTGCAGCAATTACACCAATGGAGCACTATCTTATAATAAATTCACTATAAGTCCAGGTTTCCTCACGATGTTTTCCTTCACCGTTGTCAACGATGTCCAAGATTAACTTAGAAAGTACATATGAATTGAAAAATACACATTGGTACTTGCCCGGAGTCAAACCCACGACCTCAAGCATGAGAGTCGCAAAAAAAGTGAGTAACACTAATAAAATACAAAAAAAAATAGAATATTACAGTTGAGCCATACGTTCTGGCCAAGAATTGCCATGAAAAATTAAAATATAAGTTACAAGATCTACGTAAACAACATTCCTAATATTCAAAACAAAACGAGTGATTTGACTATGATCATACCTAATATTTACATTAATAATATCCATAGCATCACAATAACAACTGCAATAAAAGAACCACCCTTCTTGACTCTCAGATGTACAAGAAAAACATGAAAATAACATATAACTTTTCATCCCCTTTCAGCTTCAGATAGGCTTATAAATTATGTGCGCATATAACATGACAACCCCCCTTTGCCTATAAGAAGAACTCACACTTAAATGTTGAAGTCAAAAAGTGCACGATTCAATAAATTCTTGCCATCGAGAATATAGAAGAAAACCGACTTCCAAAACAAAACACTTCAAAGTGAAAAATAACTTTCTTTTCCAAAGTCGGTGTCTTTTGTACCCATTGTTTTCCGTTATTCGACACCGACTTTTGTTTTGGAAGTCAGTTTGACTTTTTGTTAAAAAGTTTTTATTTTTCTCTTTTTAGTTTTGGTAGGTACCTCCAATTAATATGAAAATCATTTATAGCCAAAGTACATCTTATGACAATTCCAATAAGCCCAAACACGACTAGGATACATTGTTTTATTTCTAGTGGCCATTGTGGTCTTCTTCATCAGTTCCACTTCACTAAATGATACTTTCTGAGTGCAAATGATTGCATTATTGATGAAAATACCAAAATCGCTATATGAAAGCCTATAATATTTGAGGAGTTCCCTCGATTTCTCTAGGATTCCATGATCAGATCCTGGTTTTATTATCATGGTACCACCCTTGGAATATCTCCTTTCCAACAAAAAAAGAATCATCAAAATCGGTTCATAAACGACGAAGTTATCCGCGAACACACATTAAAAAAATATATATACGGTCGAATTGAGAAACCTCCTCCTTTTTGGGAAGTCGGTTAAAAATAGCAATGTAAAAAATCTTGTGAAGTTCTTTGTGATTTATTTTATGCAAAGGATTTATGGGGCAATAATAATGCTGTTTGTAGTTTGTAGATAGGGGATGAGAATACCACTCAGGGTATTTTTTTAAAATTATTTATTCGTTTTTCCTTGCATTATAGCAATTACACCAATGTAGTGCAATATTATAATAATCCCTAAGTCCAGCAGCCCAGTTGCGCAAGTGAATTCGGCAAGGCACAGGGTTAAACGCAATCAATCAAATCAAATCAAATCAAAATCAAATCAAATCAAAATTTCTTTATTCAATTAGGCCATTAAGCGGCACTTTCGAACGTCAAAAATAAAAATTAAATGTAATAATAATTGATTCTACCGTCCATTCGGAAATGTAGCTTGTTATGGAGAAGAACGGACAAGAAACTCCAAACTTACTCTTTTAAAAAAACAAAAATGTGTTTTACAAGTATTTGGTTACAATAATCTTGTAGGAAAAATACATATATGTGAGAACGATGTAAAAAAAAAAAAAAAAAACGCACTTAAAAGCGTCTAGAGTAAAACAAACAATTAAAAATACAATAAATAGGTAATTAAAAACATGCGGAGGCAGCTAAGATATGACCAATCCCAACTGACGGCGCCCGTTCACGAACATGACACATGGATCGGCACCACTCAGCTCAACCATCATGAAGGGAACCGAATGATCCAACACATGTGCCACCATCAGAGAGACATTAGAGAGAGCATGACACACTCAACTGCCGGGGCACACTGAAGTCAACGAACGACACATAGGTACAGTAAATGGTAGATTTACAGTTAGTACATAGTACTCACATATGTGCTGTGCAGTTATATAATCCAAAAAATAAATTGAGTTTATACAACACAAATATACATTATAATTATTCGTACAGTCTTCAGCAGGTCCAACAATACTTCAGAACTTTTCTGCTTATCACTTGTTTTTGTGCCCTAGTGGATGTGGAGCTGGAATAGCGTTGGGCCAAGCATTTTTATCAGCGATGTAATCCCCCAACCTATAATATGCCTGCCTGCATAGTGTGCGTTTTATACAAGTTTTAAATTTCGTCTCATTCAATTCTAGAATGTGTGGCGGTATTTTATTGTAACATTTTATACAGTACCCCCTAAAAGATGACGCTACTTTAGCCAGCCTGAAACCTGGTTGAATTAATTGGTCCCTATTTCTAGTAACATAACTATGTCTATCGCTGTTTTTATTAAAAAGATGTAAATTCTTTCTAACGTACATGATGTTTTCGTAAATATACTGACAAGGTACCGTCATGATGTTAATGTCCTTAAACAGTTCCCTTAGAGAATCGCGCCGGCGAAGATTGTATATCGCTCTGGGGGGTTACCACAAGCTCTTAGAGTAAGGTTATTTTGAGATCGAGTAAGGGACAGATGTATATGACGTGTATACATCTGTCACTTACTCGATATCAAAATAACCTTACTCTAAGAGCTTGTGGTCACCCCCCAGATGGCTCGTTTTTGTAGAACAAAAATTGACTGAATGTCTGCAGCCCTTCCCCATAGTAATATGCCGTAAGACATTATACTATGAAAGTAACTAAAATAGACCAGCCTCGCGGTATCTACATCAGTAAATTGACGAATTTTTCTAACAGCATAAGCCGCCGAACTTAACCGCCCCGCAAGTGATATTAAATGAGGACCCCATTGTAACCTTGAGTCTAGCGTGATACCCAGGAAAACGGTTTTGTCGACGAATTCTAGCTTCTCGTTGTTTAATATAATGTCACAATCATAACTTTTGACATTCGGCAAGGCAAATTTTACACACTTAGTTTTTTTAGCATTCAAAACTAAATTATTAGCAGTGAACCAATTTAGAACTTGCCGCAATGCATTATTTACGTCGGCAACGTTACTCGTACGTCTATTTATGTTAAAAATCAAAGAAGTGTCATCAGCAAATAACACCATGTTCAGTTTGTTTTTCAATCGACCAATCACATGCGAGATGAAAGACGCGATGTGAATTTCCGTCTATGTGATTGGTCCATTGATGGCGGTCAAACCATGTGTACATTGGAGTAATTGCTACAAGGCGTTCCGTCATCCCCATACGTACGGCAATGTGCCATCGGTACATGGTGGATATCCCACCCATACGCACAAAGCGTTTTGAAAATACTTTAATTGTGCGTACAGCTAAGGAGTGGAATTCCCTGCCGGCGTCCTTGTTTCCTGATAGCTACAACCTAGGGGTCTTCAAGTCAAGAGTGAATAGGTTACTTCTAGGCAAGCGTGCTCCGCCTTCGACCATATCATCACTTTTAGCATCAGGTGAGATAGTGGTCAAACGCGAGACTATAATGAATAATAAAAAAAAAAGGTGGAACAGGATGTAAAGTCACACAAACCTCAATAGAAAAGGGTGGATCCTCCGACCAGACGGGTGTTGTGTCTGGCCCGGCCAACTGCCCAACAGTTATTGTGAGACTTTTGTATGTGTTCAAATCGCGCCGAAAACTTTGCTTGCGCGATGCAGGATTTGTGGGACTGCATGTCATTAGTTCGCAAGTGGCGGCGTTGGTGCCGCTACAGTACCAAGTTTTTTATCGGTTACATTTCGAGGAGTGTGCGATGGAATGGCACGATCTAATTCCACCTAGCCCGTTTCATCATCGGACTACAAGACGTACGGCGATGCGCCATCGGTTCTTGGTGGACATCCCACCCATACGCACAAAACGTTTTGGGAACACTTTTATTATGCGTACAGCTAAGGAGTGGAGTTCCCTTTTGGAGTCTGTGTTTCCCGATAGCTACAATCTAGGGGTCTTTAAGTCCAGAGTGAATAGGTTATTTCTAGGCAAGCGTGTTTCACTGTCAACCACACCTTTGCTAAACATCCGGTGAGATAGTGGCCAAGCGCAGGCCTATAGACAATTTAAAAAAAAAACAAGGATTTTTCAAATATTAACGTGAAAAATGTTTTGCCTTAAACTATCCATCCATTTCGAAGTTTGGACTAAAGTTGGTCCCGGCTATTGTCAATAAATCTTGGAGATGTTCATCGGAAAGTTTATCTTGTTAACTATCTGGATGCGAGACGCACGGGACCGGTCAATGTGGCGGCATATGGGGGAGGCCTATGAAATGATGATGATGGAATCTGTCTTAGATAGGTCAGGATATATAGGATAGGCCAGCTGTGGTCCGGATCCGGATCGCGGTCCGCCATTTTGGCGACCCTTGAGCTAGTGAATAAATGTTAAATGAGTTTGAATATCAGAACATGTCCTATTAAATTTAAACATCAAATTGCTACAAAAATGAAACAGATACATATTTGAATGGACTTCTGCGACATAGGTTATCCGTATTGCTAACCACGAAAGTTTTCTCGCTACAAAAAGTAAGTTAACATTTCGTTTGTTTAAGACGTGGATTACGCGATGGCTTTTCTATTGTCGCGCTAATTTAGAGCACACGAGCAGTTAAGTTAAACCTGTAGGTTGATGTGATTGAAAACAACATGAAAATATAGTATTAGCTTGTACTGATTTCAGCTTGAGGTGTATACACCTTAAGAATGTACCTATCAAATAGAGTGGGTTTTTAGCACCTTATTTAAATAGCATTTTGTCGACTAACCTAGCTGAGCTCCACGCTACACTCGAATTAATTGGAAGAAGTTAATTGGCGTATCATCCCGCGATCGTCATTGAAATTTGTACTTAGAAAGGAATTAAAAAGATTCAAATAAGCCATTACGCAATATGGTGGGTAGCATGTTCACGCAATTAATATACATTCTATATAATAATAATTTAAAGAAGTGAGCAGGTACCTGCGTTTTTTCCTATACTAATATAAATTATTAAAATTGCTTTTTGTATTATCAACTTTAAAGATTAGGCTCCGATTTCTGAATTTGAATTTGATTTGATTTGTCAAACTCTACTTTACCCAGAAAACATATGAAGGCATTAAATTATGAATTATTCTTAACCCAAAATACACAAATACGGAAACTGAAGGCGTTAATGACGGTGAAATTATAGAGCAAGCCATTATCTGACCATCGCTTTACTATTTCTTGTCGTTTAAATCAATGTTAGTTGTAAAATGTCATGCAAACAGGTTCACATTTGCAGCACAGATGCATTATCCTATAGCAGTTTATACTTATCTTTAATCTGAACTAGTATCTAAGATAAACGCAAGATTAAACTTGGTAACGTCTGCATCGCATCGAACAAGCACAATATTACATCCCAAGACATTGATCTTAAGGCGCTACCCCGAGCAAAACGCCGCGCTAGCCGTTTTTCGTGCAGTTTTTAGGAGCTATCTATTCGTTACTTAAAATGAAATATCAACTAATAAAAATACATTAAATTTCTACATATTATTGATTCCAAAATTGTAGTTTTTTTTTTATGAATTATATGTTTCACTAATTGTAATAAATATAAATTTCTCATTTTTATGGTTTTGTTGGAAGGAGTCCAACAAAACCATAAAAATGAGAAATAAATTTTGATAGCATGCATCTCCTCGTAAAGTGTTCATTAATAATTGTTTGTACTAACAGTAATGGATAGACACTTTGATAACGAACATTTTGTAAGTTTTATTTTTTCAAAAGACTTATATTAGATTTTATAAAGATTTTATTCTAAAATCTGGGCGTATTCACTACTGTAATTTATGCGCCACCAGTGCCGCTAGGCCAATAAGAATGCTCATATCTCACGCTGATATTTTGGTCAGGGTACGGCCTTAATCTGGAAATAATGATCTTCTAGATCGATTAGACAACTAACTGGGCGCGATGTGTGCATGTAATGAATTTATCTTGTACCAGTAATTACGCCTGGTCTTTCTCTCTCTTGACATTTTGCTGAGAAATTGCGATAATCGATGTTTCAGCTGATAAATGTTTATTCTTTTATTCGATTGGAGTAATAAAACTTACTGTAAGGAGGTTATCTTTCTAAAATCTAGTTCGTTGCATTAAATGTGGAAATAGCTTATACTTACCGATTCTATGGTAAGACATTAGCGAGACTTGAAACCATGTTTACATAGTTAATAATCTATCCATTCAATAGATGAGAGTACACTACCTAGGCAGCGTGGTAAAAGCGTTTGTTTTTTATTTTTATTTATTAACTAGCTGTGCCCGCAGCTTCGCTCCCTTCGACAACCTACTCTACTTACGAACCTGCTTGCCCTACCTACCTACTATTTTTTTTTCTAGTGTCATTCTTCCGCGGAGAATCTTAAGAGAAAATGGGGTCGCAGAAATCCGACTGAATATCCTAAGAAAAAGTCTTAATTCGAGGTTTGTCTCTCGCCTATTTCCTCATCCAATATTGGACCAATTTAAAAGATATTCCATAAACTGAAAAATAAATATACTATGCCCCTATGTTTTCCTTTTTGATGATACATTATCTTTAGAAGCACTAGATACCTCTAAAAATGCTCAAAATAACGCTGTCAACAGATACCTATTGTACAAATTTGACAACTATAAATGAAAATTAAAAACATAGGGGCAAAGTGTATATCTTTATTTTCCTGTTTATGGAATATCTTTAATTTTGTCCAATACTGGATGAGGCAAAAGGCGCGAGCCAAACCTAGAATTTTTACTTTTTAATATGGAAATTCAGTCGGAACTCTCTGCCCACATTTCCTCTTAACACCGTCATTCAGGTCATGAATGACGTCAAAAGCACATCTATCGAAAATGGAGTACAAAGTCCGAGTATCTGAATTGCGCGTGTTCAGATGTTTTACTTCTTGAACACTTCATTCAAATTCATCTATCTTTTGATAGAGGGTACCGATTGCGATGAAACAAAAACTAAGTTATACTTCAAGTTACGCACAATTTTTATGTATACAAGTAATCTACAGTACTTTCGTACATTTTACGTGATGCGTACACAACTAAACATAAAAACAGATTAACAGACAAACATTCAAAGAAGGAAATGGGTTCTGTTGGTTATCCTATAACACCCCGGCAATTTTTTTTTTGAAATATTTTCGATGTAAAAAAATTACTTTTCCACAGATTTATTATATGTATTGATATTATAAGCGTAATTGTAAAGACATAACTTTTTCTTTCTTTCGGTCGGGAATGCACCTACGATATCTCTGATATTGCACATTTTCAAAGGCGGAGGAGTGACCACTTATTAGTTGAACCGCACTTATTTTCTAACCAATATCATATAAACTAGAATTAAATACACAAAGCGTTCCATTCTGCGAAAACAAACATAAACTTGATTGAATATTGCTTTTATATCTTCTATTTTATATCACGAGCGCCGTAAAGCCTCGCACTAACTGGACCGACCGGCGCGGCGGAGCGTATTATATTGCAAGATGCGCTTTGTAATCCCATTTTATACGCCAGCTATTGGTTATTGATATTGTGTGCAGCAAAGTGGATTACGCTTGAATTACGTACCTGCATCTACATATTGGTTAAGCTTAGTTCTGAATTGATTGCAACTTTGTGGCAAGTAGGAACATTGTGGCTTTATGCAACTGCACCTGTAGCCTAGTTGACAATATACAATCGATAACGCTAGTAGAAAACGAATCAATGTATGGGAATGACACATCTGAACGTTAAGTTACGTGGCCAGACCATACAAATAGAAGGCGTTAACGATTGTAGAAAGAGCTTTCGATACGAAACGTTTGTAACTTGGCTAGGGTGGCTGGTAAGGTAAGGGGCTTAGCAAACGGTTATTAGTCAGTCTGGGCTCAGCAGCTCAGCGGAAGCGAACTCAAAGACCTTTCATACCTATATTTTTCATTTCTTTTTTATTTGAGAGAAGCTGCCATCCGCAGCTCCACATGGAATTAGATCTTCCCCAAGAACTTTATAAATTATTAGTTTCTGCCCGCGGCTTCGCCCGCTTAAAAAGTGTATTATCATCCTGTACGGCTCAGAGGTAGCCGGTTACTTACAGTTGAGTTGTTTGATGTGAGTTGACGAAAACCACAGATTACACCACAGTAAAGTTTATTCGTAAAAGTTACACGAAAGTTAGGTTGGATGCTAATCCGCGATTATAGCGCTACGGCAGCTATTGGTCAACTAACTAAATATAATAATAAAGTAAATAAAAACGAGTAGTTAAAAGTAGGTCGCGGCGTAAGCAATTTGCCTGTACGTGAACCGTACATGCTCCCGAGGGAAAAGTGGGATGAGCATCCATTACAAAGCAAATAATAATATAATTAAAGTGAAAAGTAGTTATTTAAAGTTAAATAGTAAACAATAGTTAATGTGTCCTGGTAAAAGATGTAAAAATATAGGTATAGGTTATAACACTCAATTTAGTCAAAGTGAAATGCTTTCATCGGCTGTCTTGCTTCGCTGTAAACGGGCTCCGCTGCTGTCGAATGAATTTCTTGTAGCTCGATGTCCCTTCCAAAGTTATCCCTTCCTCTAGGTGTCACTCCTCTTTCGGCAGAGAGTGTTTTGACGTCTTCCTTTGTTTTCGTTTTCAAACATCGTTTAATAATAATATAGAGGGCAAGCGCAGCGATTCCTCCCAACATCAAAGAAGTAACCGAGTAGAGATAAATGTCGTGACTTGACATGTGAGACGCCTTCGGTAATATTTCTCTGCTTTTCTGGAATTCCAACTGCTGGTCTACTTTTCTTATTTCTACTGCAGTTGGCGTTTCTTGTTCAGTTATATTTAATTTTGCATTCTGCCAGCCGAGGTCAAAGATGTGGTTAATAGTCGAATTAATAGTTGGTATTTCTATCTCTGGTTCCATGTTAAAAGTACTTCCCAGCTGATTGTGTGTAAATATTGTGGCGTCCTTTTTCTGTAGTAAGCACTTTGATTTCAAGGAAATCACTCCAGTCCCGTCAATGACCGCTGGCGTAACTTGATCGTTACATATGACGCGCATCAGCTGTTTCCCGCACAATGTAAATAGCCACATATTCGATTTGTGAAGCTTTGTCCAGGTTTCTTTGCATGTTACATCATTGAGGACGCATGATAGAGACTCTTGTTGGTTGAAGACTTGGGCCTCACATGGGGCGTCTTTATCGTGCATGTTGTAGACTGGATTACGTGAGACACAAGTGAATTCGTCTTCTCCGTATGAAGTACATTGGCGCATGTCTTGGTCTTCCATTGTTATGTAAGAGTTTTTTACAAAGTTGATTGCGATGAAGCTTGAACTTGGTTGTACGAGTTTTAAATGTCCTTGTCTAAGGAACGGTATTGGTATGACTCGATATATCTTGTAGTCTTCATCGCTCAGCAAGGGGATGTGTATTTCAAATAGCATGTAGTTGTTTGTTATTCGAGCCTTCACATGGATCAGGTCATAGATATTTTTCAAATCCCTTTGAGTGCCCTTTACAGGTAACGATAATCCCTGTGGCAACCTTCCGGATATTATGTTTAGCTGTTCGATCAGTTGATTAGCAGGAAATAGATGGGTATCTAAATGCCCTCTGTAAATGTTGGCGAGAGTGTTTATCAGCATTTCCAATATTCGGTTTAGATCACTTATAATCAGAGTTGACGTCACGGCAGCGGAATTTATGTCATTCATTGTGAATAGCATTTGCGCCTTGTTCACTATTTTTGTGATTTCGCTGCAAGTTTGGTTCATGTAGATGCGCAATGTTTTGAATTGTTCATCCATAAAGGCAGTGTTCTTTTTTATAACGTTGTTTTCAGCCTCTACAATTAATGTTTGGTTTTTCATAAGTTGTAGTAGGTAGTCATCATTTGATTGTAGATTCTGTATGTCTCTTTCGTACTTTTCGGCAAAGTCTGCGTCGAGCACTCCGAAAAGAGTTCTTGCTAATTTCCCAACTCCATCAAAGTAACCTCGTTTTGGTCTTGAGTGTTGAGTGAGCAGCATAGAGTTGTAGTCGGCTAGGTGACTCAGTTCATGACGTAGGTGGCCGACAATTGTTTCGCAAGGCGAGTACTCATGTGATATTCTTTGGCATAGTTTATCTATTTGGTTCACATAATCATTGATCTGACCAGTTGCTTGCCAGTATGAGGTTAAGTTGTAGTAAACCAATAGGGTCCATTCGTCATGTATTAGTTTCATTTGCCCAGCTTCATCGAAGTAAATCGGATGATTGCTTGATATAGGTGTAACCTTCAAGTTCAAGTTATTCGTTGGCGCTGATTGTGCAAGCCCCGTCATTGCTAGCATGGCTAGGAGAACTAGTGATAGCCAATTGTTCTTATTTTTTGCTGTGCCTCCCCGTTTTGTAGTTTCCGGAGTAGGTCTCCTTTGCTCTTCCTCTTCGTTTACCCTAGGTTCTTCGGGTTTAAGTGGTAATGGTGCTAGCTTCGTTATTGGTCGCTTAAGTGACCCTTTCCTTGTTTTTAAGGTAACAACCCGTACTCGACCATCAGCGCCTGGATGTAGTTCCTGGACTCTTCCTATAGCCCAGCGGCCAGGAGGTAAGTGCTCAACTTTGACTAATACTAGGGTTCCTAGTTTCAGGTTTTCTTTTGGTTGCTGCCATTTGCTTCGGGTTTGCAGTTGATGTAGATATTCGTTCGACCAGCGCTTCCAGATGTGTACGTTCATTTGTTCAACAAGCCTCCATCTGTTTCTTAGATCGTGCTCAGCAAAATCTTGTTCTTCTTGCGGTAGTGACAGTAGGGGGCCACCAATGAGGAAGTGGCCGGGAGTTAGATATTCCAGGTCTTCGACATCCTCTGTTAATGGGCACAGCGGACGAGAGTTAAGACAGGCTTCAATTTGATTTAGTAAAGTAGTAAATTGTTCGAAAGTAAGCTTCTGTTCCCCCAGTACTCGATGTAGGTGATATTTCATGGCTTTGACAACAGCCTCCCACAGGCCTCCAGCTGTTGGCCAAAGTGGTGCATTGAAATGCCACTCAATTTGTAAGTGGCTCATCTCATCGAAGAATTCTGAATTCTTAAACGTATTGTGTTTTTCAAATTCCTGTTGAAGTAGTTTTGCTGAGCCCACAAAATTCGTTCCGTTGTCGGAGAATACGTGTCTGGGTGTACCCCTGCGGGCACACATCCTTTTGAATGCGGCGAGGAACGTTTGCGTAGTCAGGTCCGACACCAATTCCAAATGCACAGCTTTGGTCACCATGCATATGAAGATTGCTATGTAAGCCTTGCAAGTTTTAACGCCTCTTCCTTTGTTGATTTTCACATCAACATGCCCAGTATAGTCTACGCCTGTGTTTGTGAATGGTCTTGATGGAGTTACACGCTCCTTTGGCAAGTCTGCCATCAGTTGTACGTTTCGGTTTGGTTTGAAACGATGACATCGGACGCATTGTCGTAGCTCCTTCTTGACTGTTCTGCTACCTCCAATGACCCATAATGTTTGACGTAAATGGGCCAAAGTGAGTCGGGCGCCTCCGTGGAGAGTGTTGCGATGAGCCTCTTGAATAATAAGCTCCGTTAATCTTCCTGTAGCCGGAAGAATAATAGGATGTTTAGCTTCGGGAGATAAAGTTGAGTAGCCTAGTCGGCCCTTCACGCGCAGTATTCCACGGTCGTCAAGGATTGGGGTTAACTTCAGCAAGCTGCTTTTTGTTGATATTGGTCGATTTTTCTTTAAACATTCAATTTCGTCGCCATAGTTTTCATTTTGAACATTTTTGATGAGCAATTCTGTTGCTCCCATAATGTCTTGTGGTGACAAACACATAACCTCCTTTTTGTTACCGCAGTCGGTTAACTTATTGGTTGAGTTTAGTGTGCGTTTTTGCTTACGAATATTGCTTATTCGTACAATCCATCCAAGCACTCGTATTACGCGTTTATAATTACTGTTTTTATTAAGTAATGTATCAAGTATTTCACAATGCTTGTATGTGACTGCGCAGCAGTTTATTTCCTGCAACTCAGTGTTTGTTGTGTAGGTCAGGTGATTGTCCTGATGAATTTTTGGCATGTTTGTTTTTAACCAATCTGGTCCATTCCACCAAAGTTTAAAATCTAGGAGTTGAAAAGGTGTAAGCCCTCGAGTTGCACAGTCAGCAGGATTTTCTTCTGACTTCACATAGTTCCAGCAGTTTGCTGAGATAATGCTGTTTATTTGTTTTACTCTGTTAGCTACATATTTCTCCCATCGGTTTATATCGCCCTGCAGCCAGGCTAAAACGACCTTGGAGTCGCTCCAGCACCTTAAATGTAGATTTTTAGTGCTGAGAGTGTTCCGAACCTTTTCTAGCAGTTTGGCTAGTAAAACGGCCCCGCAAAGTTCCATTCTAGGTACAGTTATCCTGTTGCTGATTGGTGCAACCTTTGTTTTTGCAGTAATTAGTGTAGTCTTGTATTCGCCGGCTTCAGTTTTCACTCGGCTATAAATGACGCACGCGTAAGCTTTTTCGCTTGCGTCGCAAAACCCGTGTATCTCTAGATTGTTTTCTTGACATTGTAACCATCGTGGTATGGAAAGTTTGTTTAGCAACGGGATATCTTTTCTAATTGTTCCCCATTCTGTAGCGAGATCGTCGGTTAAGCGTTCATCCCAGTTGGTCTTGCTTATCCAGATTTTTTGGAACAGAAGTTTGGTTTTTATTGTAAGTGGCGATAGTAATCCAAGTGGGTCGTATAGCTTGCTTATTTCGCTCAGTAGCACGCGTTTTGTCAGTATTTTCTTGATTGGTAGATCCCATTGGTATGTGAAGCTATCGTTGTCTTGATTCCACCTCATGCCCAACATTTTTAAATTAGTTGTTTGTTCTGGGCTAAAGTCGATGTTCGTATTGCGGCTCTTTTGATCATCTCGCAAGTCTTCCAAGATACTCGGTTCGTTAGTTTTCCATTTTCTCAAGTTAAATCCTCCTTTTTTCAGCAACTCAATTAGCTGTGTGACCAGTGTCTTCGATGCGTCGACAGTATCCTGTCCGTAAACCAAATCGTCCATGTAGAAGTAGTTTTTCAGGACGTTTCCAGCTTCCGGATAGGTATCTTTTTCATCTTCTGCGAGTTTATGTAGAGTGCGCATTGCCAGATAAGGTGCACTTTTTGTTCCGTAAGTTACTGTGCCCAACTGCCAATCTTGTAGAGGTTCCTTAGGGGAAGATCTCCAGATTATAGTTTGCAGATGTTGTTGATTTTCGTTTAGCCAGATGAACCGATAAAGTTTTTCTACATCCGCCGTAAAGACGTATCTGTACGTTCTCCAATTAATTAGTAGTGTCAGTATGTCCTTTTGTAAGTTCGGACCGCAGTACATGTGATCATTGAGACTGCTGCTGTCTCCTTTTGTCTTGTACGAGGCGTTGAACACTACTCTTAGTTTTGTTGTAGTGGACTCAGCTCTCATCACGCCGTGGTGAGGTAGGTAAACTCGGCCCCTACTTTCTTCTGTGACTGGTTTCATGTGTCCCATAGCGATGTATTCGTTCATAAAACGCGTGTACTCGTAACTGAGTTCTTTGTTTTTTAGCATTTTCCTTTCCAGTTGAAGGAACTGTGCTAATGCTTGTGACCTTGCATTGTTTAAGTTTGATTCGTAGTTAGGCTTCATAGGCATTTGTACCACATATTGTCCGTTTGCCAATCTTGTGGTAGTTGCGTTGTAATAATCTTCACAGTGTTGTTCCTCACTAGTTGATGATGACTTGTCTGGAATTTCCTCGGTTTCCCAAAATCTTGCCATGTTTTCGAAATCGTTTAGTGTCACCAAGCAGTTGAATGTCTTTACATTCCCGCATAGAATCCAGCCTACTTTCGTTTGTTGAGCTACGGGGTATCTCTCACTCCTGATGACGCCGTTTAGGATAAGTTCTGAGTAGATGTCCGCGCCCAAGAGTAGATCGATCGGGCCCGACAGATTGAACTGTGGATCCGCTAGTTTTAAGTTTTCTAAATAGTCCCAGTTGCTGATTGGGAACGATGCGGTAGGTAAGTTGCTTATGAGTTTTTTCATAATTAATGCTTCAAAGTTTAGTCTGTAGTCTGAATGTATTGACTGGCATTCTAAGTTCATTGCCCCTTTGCAGTTGCCGCTAAGGGTTCCGACACCCGATACAACAGCGCTCACTTTACGTCGCTGTAATCGGAGGCGTTGTGCCGCGTTTTCCGTTATTAGGCTCACTTGAGAGCCTTGGTCTAGTAGGCCTCTCAAGTTGATGAAGTTTCCATCAATTGTTTTGACTTTCAGAAGTACAGTTGTCAACAACACTTCCCTTTGTTCGTTCGTTATGTTGTTGACCCCATAGGAAGTCGAAAGGGTCGACGATGGGTTTTCCTCCCTTGTTGCTTGTCTTTTGCTAGATAGTTCAGTTACATCTTCATGCATAAGTGTATGGTGTGCCTTATGACACAATTTACACGTCTTTCGTGATTTGCATTGTTTTTCTCCGTGGTTGAATAGGCAGTTTTTACAAATATGCAAGTTGCGAATTGCGTCATTCCGTTTGTTTGTGTCCATAGCCAAGAATTGTTCGCAATTCATCAATACGTGATTAGTTTTGCATATTGGGCATGTTTTTGCTGTCGTGAAGAAGGTTTTTGGTGAGTTTTGTGACTTGTTAAAGTACGATGACCCCTGCGTTTTATTCTTGTAGTTGTAATTTCGGTTTTCTGATCCCTTATGAGGCTGCTTTTCCGATTTCCATGGTTTGTTTGATGACGAGAATTTTTGGCTGGAAGTAGCCAAAAATTCAGAGCAATGCAGAGCTTCCAGTGACATGAACTTTGATTCTAAAAACTCGGCGAACTCTTCCAGTTCGGGAAATTCCCTGGGATGTTTGATCTCCTTTATATATTCGTTATACGTAACGCTATCTAGTTTTTGAATCAATAGGTGGACCACGATCGGATCCCAGTTGGTGATGTCTAGCCCGATGTTTTTGAGCCCGTTCAAGCACTCCATCATGACGTCATGAAGCTTCCGTATGCTTGCTGCGGTTGGTTGCTGAATACTAGGTTGATTCAGGAGTGTATTCATGTATGATGTAAATAACAGCCGTTTGTTATCGTAGCGGTGGGTCAGCATGTCCCAGCAAGATGCATAGTTTTCAGCACTGATGCCAAGATGCTGAACCAGTTTCTCTGCTTCACCCTTCAGTTTTGTTTTCAAGTGTTGCATTTTTTGAGCCTTCGAAAGTGTCGGATTGTTGTGTACACTTTCGAGGTAGAGGTCTCTAAAAGTCAACCACTGGTTATAGTTGCCATGGAAATCGGGTATTTGAATTTTTGGCGTAGATTTCTCATAATGTGCATTGTTCCAGATGTTGTGTTGTAGTTTCCTTTTCAGGTCATCATAGAAGTTTTCTGCTGTATTGTATTTCTGTTGATAAATTGAGTCCTCATCTTGTAGTAGGTACTCTAGTTCCCAATTTGCCTTTTCGATTTGCTCCCATTTAGTTTTCAGGGTGCTTAAGTTGTCTTCTAATTCCCATTTTTCCATCGGTACTGCCAATGCTATGTTTACCTTTTCCACAGTGCGTTCAAACGCTCTAAAGTTGCAGTATTGTTGACGCAAAAGAACTTGTTGCTTTTCCGCCGACTCGCTTGCTTCCCGAGGAGGTACGTGGAATTGGATATCGTCGAAAGTAAATTTCGATTGTCCCTTACCTTGCTTAGGCGTAGCAGGTGGTTGTTCCGTCTTACCAGCAGGTGCAGACGGCAATTCCGATTTACGTTTCAACATGTCTTGCAGCACTTCTTCATACATCTTCTTCGTACAGTTGAAAATGTCGTCGTTGAAGTATTGAAGGTCTGTTGCTCCAGACTCTTCCAGTAGATGATGGTTGTGAACAAACTTCTCCCAGTTATTGTTCAGCCGAGAAAGACGCTCCTCCAGGTACGCCAAGTTCTTCCTGGTGGGACTGTCCTTCTTGTAGTTGGTGCAAATAAGCTTCAAGTCTCTGAAGGTTGTTTCTTGATGGCTTATCAGTTCCGTTACGCTCTGAACCATGGTTATTAGTTATTGGCTTGACCGTTGGTGGAGTAGAGTTGTATCACCGCAGGTACTAGTTCACCAAAGTTGCGAAGTTTCCGCAAGTTTTGGATATCAAGTGCGTTAGCGCCCCACTAACGCGATCCGCTCTTCTGGGACTCCAGCTAGACAGATTCGCTAACGTTAACAGAGAGAATACGCACCTGTTATATCCGGCTCGAAGGACCAATTTTATGTACGGCTCAGAGGTAGCCGGTTACTTACAGTTGAGTTGTTTGATGTGAGTTGACGAAAACCACAGATTACACCACAGTAAAGTTTATTCGTAAAAGTTACACGAAAGTTAGGTTGGATGCTAATCCGCGATTATAGCGCTACGGCAGCTATTGGTCAACTAACTAAATATAATAATAAAGTAAATAAAAACGAGTAGTTAAAAGTAGGTCGCGGCGTAAGCAATTTGCCTGTACGTGAACCGTACACATCCCAAGGGTATACAAACTGTCCAATGTCCTGAAACTATTTCCATGTCAAATATTCATCTAAATCAACTCAGTAGGTCCAGAGATTACTACTTTAACTGTTTTTATTTTGGGTGGGAAATCATCCAATAAATTTTCCCGCTCTGGGTGAAGCGGGAAGGCGAGTCAGACTTTTATTGACTAAAACCAACCCGTGTTCCCTCAGTTGCTTGTGCCAGGGCTGCGGTAATTCTCAGTACCCCCTAAAACCTCACAAACTTGACCTCTTTAAGATTTAGTATAGATAACCTATGTGTTATTCTAATGTACAAGCTATAGGTATAATTGTGAAGTTTCATCAAATTCCGTTCAGTAGTTTTTGCTTGCTCTTTAACATCCATCTTCATGCACTTTCGCGTTCATAATAGTAGTAGGATAGTCCGTATGTTTGGTCATCAGTCACGCCTCAACACCTAAGCGGATTTGGACGAGACTTGGGGCACGTGTAGACCATTGCCTGAATTAGGACAAACCTACGTTTCTGTTGAATGATTGTTAATTTTCACGCGTGCAAGGTAGTTGGTAAAACCTAGTCTTAGTATGAGTATTCCTACATGTTAGAATGGCTACATTTAAGAGTATAAAATGATCGTTTGTCCTTTATATTAGCCGATCTCGAGATACTAGCAGTCCCAAAGGGATGTCGTGTGTCGAGTATAGGGTTATCATTCAATTGAGTTGATCTTTGCTGGTCCCTTCAGAATGGAAGTTTCAAATTACTTTATCTTGTTCTTATTTCTTTTTGCCATGAAATTCTCTCGACGAGAAGTTTCCATGTAGTTTATTACTCGGGAAAATATCTAAAACAAATAGTGACTTTTATTAGTGGCTTCTGCCAGCGGCTTCGCCCGCGTGAATGTTGAAAATTATCACAAGGAAACATATTCCCGGGATAGAAAGTATCCTGTGTGAGATTATAATCTATATCTGTGCCAAATTTTATCCAGTTCCGTCCAGCCGTTTGGGCGTAAAGAAGTAACAGACATACAAACACACTTAAATACTCATAAAATTTCGCCTTTATAATATTAGTGTGATGTGACTAGCTTCTGCCAACAGTTCTTCCCGCATAAGAGTCAAAAAGTATCCCGAGGGAACATACCCCCAGGATAAAAAGTATCCTATGTGCTATTCCTGACTCTCTCTTCTAATTTTGTCTGATATCACTGTGCCATCCTTCATCCAGATAAGTTCAGCCACAGATATAAATCTTACTATATGACGCGACTGTATGTACTTTACGCGTCAAAAAACTGAGTAAAATAACGATAAATGATCGTAATATGAGCTTTTCATTTAGCATTATCGCCACCGGAAATCCACCGAAATCTTGAAAAATGCCGTTTTATACCATATTGAGCTGTAAAGACTGTATGGAAACAGTTGGCCTAGGCATTGAAAATGTTTCTTTCATTGGTAAGTAAATTTGTTTTTAAATGTGAGAAAGTAGCACGCTTGGTTTTCATACAGATGGAGGGACTTGCGTTATCTAGTTAGATTTATGTCTGAGCGTCCAGCTGTTTGAGCGTGAACAAGTAACAAACACACTCACAAACTTTTGCCTTTAAAATATTGATAGGAAAAGTTGTATAGTAGGATGTAGAGATCTATTGCATAGTAATAATTTATCACCTGACAATGCAGCAAAGAAAACCACTACCTACCTAGTTATCTTTACAGTTTAATTATCTGTAAGTAAGAGATGAGAATTAAAAATTAATAAAGTGAGAAGCAAAGTGCGACCACTCTAGAAGAAATGCAAATCGTTTTCAACTTCTTCTCGGGAGGTGTCTTGTCGGGGAAATACATTATTTAATAGTTGATGTCTGTACGTAAGGAATGACAATATTAATTGTGTTTTTGTTTCCTATCTAAATTGTCAAATCTACTGCACGAAAAACTTAACTTAGAGTTAGATGCTATCTATAAATTGACAATCTGTCACACAATAGTCAATTAAAACTCGTGTTAACAACTAAATCTGAGTTAATGTTCTTCGTGCAAGCCAAAACTGGAATTGCATTACTTTTAATTTGTTACGGTAACTAAAATCAAGGCCTATAAAAGTGTATAAATAGACGAGAAAACCAACACTTGTTTGTTTTCCAAGAAGTAGGCTAAATCTGAATGAAAACTACGGCAAAACATCTAATGCCGGCTGTACAATCTCGCGCGACAGCCCTAGGAAACGCTGTACATTGAGTTTTTAAACAAAATACTTCATGATTGAACTCAGTACTGAGAGCAATGTACATCATCCTCGCGGGCTGTTCGGCACACACAACCAACACATCGGCACCATCTATCAAAAGTCAGAGTAAAAAGTCCTTACAAAATACTGTTCCAAATTCAACGCCAAAGTAGATACAGTAAAAGAGGCAGAAATAAAAAGTCTGTCTCACGAAACAAGAGGGCGTTAAATAAAAAAGAAGAAAAAAATAAAGAAAAGCGCCTATAGTTTCAATGACACGGTTAAATATGAAAACTTTAGAAAGTTTTAGTGAGACGGCCGGAGTTTGGTTTACGGCCGCGTGCTATATTCATGGAAGCAGTGTTTTACGAATTTGTAGATGTTTCTGAAGTTTTGTGTTTTCTTTTCAGGTGTTTTTAGGCAAATATGTTCTTTTATATTGATCGCTCCGAAAAGAGAAAAGAAATTTCATGTTGGTTTTCGGAAGTCAATAAAATGGAAGACACTTTGGATGCCCTACACAGACATCGAGTAGGACCTATATAGACATTTACCCACAAATATAAATTTGAAAATATAACTTAATAATCTGGCAGATATCTTAGCCGGTTTTAAGTGCTGTCAGTTAAAAAGTACCAATTACAATTTAGTGTAATATCAAGTAGGTTTACCTGAGGCACTGATAATATAATACTAGCATACAGTTCCCTCATCCCATACAAAGAAACCGTGCCGACGTAACTAGCGTTTTTCATCAATAGATAGATCACCATCTATACCCGTGGAACAGAACCGAACGCGATCTATGTACAAAAAATAATCAGTATAATCAGTACAGTACGTCGGCATGGTTTCTTTGTATGGGATGAGACACCACTGCCTGGGGGTTGAAATCATCTAACTGAGGAAATCAATGAAAACAAACTGCGGTTGTAAACAAATTTTTCCTAACTTGTTCTTCGTTCTGACATCCTTCCTTCTTTAAAACGCAATAAATCTAAACTGCTAAAGAACAAGAGAAAGTTAAACAAAGGAGGCAAACTGAACCTCTATTAAATGCTTAAAGTATAACAATACAACGTCTGCCCGGGTGATTTATATTGCACTCGGGTGCACGGAATTAATTACCTCTCGCTTTAGCCGAGTGACACCGGTGCTGAAAGGTAATCTGCGAACTAATTCTGTAGTAGGGATGGTAAAAAGGATTATAGAAGCAGCTTTAAAGTATTAGTTATATTTAGATTGGGCGGTACGTAATGGGACTATTCAAGATCTATATTATCATTACGTCCACTGCTGGACACAGGGCTAATCGTAGCCACATTGACAGCTCCTCGTTTATAGTGGACTCCCTTGGCCTTCACCAGGTTATTGCTCGGCCTTGTGAGAGGCCTTCTTACGGGACTGTTGCTTCCTGCAAAGCATGATTGATACCAGTGTAATTCATTCTATTGCCACCTTATAGACTAAAAGATTCTTTACAGCACGTTTTCTTATAAAATCAAGGTACTTTAAATTTAAAGTATAACAATAAAACTTCTGCCAGGGTGATTTATATTGCATTCGGGTGCATGGAATAAATTACCTCTCGTTCTAGCGGAGTGACACCGGTGCTGAAAGGCAAGCTGCGAACTATCATGTAGTAGGGACGGTAAAAAGGGTTATAGATTGCTATGATTTGAAAGCTGCCTCTTCTTTGATTGAGTGGTTTGAAATGGGACTATTCTTCATTGTCATGATCATTGCATTCAAAGCAGTCTACTGATGGACCTAAGCTTCCTAACGTTGCCACCACGGCAGGTCTTTAAATTCTCGCATTCGACGGACTCTTGCGGCACTCTACATGTCAACATTGCGGGAGGCCTTTCATACGGTATTTCATACATGATTTCAAGCTGGATCATTAAATTTACACACTTCTGTGTACATTAAATATTGATTGGGATTGGTTAAGAGGGTGAAATACTTTGTTGCTTGGCTTGCTGTATCTTGAAGATTATATTGTTGAGAGCACTGTTGCCGTAAATTAATCCATTGGCACTTAAATGATTATGAAATTTGCACGTTTTGTCATAAAATCAAGGTGCTTTATAAATCAGGCCACCTACTAATTATAATGGACAACTGCAATATCCAAAGGCTCGCTGGATCTTTTCATTAGGAACCAGCGATCTATATGATGAAAGTGAAAAGCGTAGATGAAGTACCTATTAGGTCCATGGATTTAGTGTACCTATAAAAGACAATCGATACCTACGTTTTAACCTTTAATTTCTATTTACAAAGCGCAGAATAATTATCAGCAGAAACATTACAGTCGGTACAGTTTTTTTAGAGATGTCGTTAAAAGTTTCCTTGTTTGATTTTGTTCAAAGTGCTAACAAAATGCTAACGCGTAGAAAACGCGGTTAGCATTTGCTGTTCTTGTTTTACAAGCTTCGGTATGAATGCAATTTCTTCAGTTTATTAACCGACTTACCAAAAAGGAGGAGGTTCTATGTTCGACTTTAGGTTCTCTTTATGTCTTATTTTTGTGTTTGTTCACCGATTACTCCGGCAATTGTGTACCGATTTTGAAAATTATTTTTTGTTTGATTGAGTATGTTCCGAAATTGGTCCAATTTTAATTTGGTGAAGATCTTTGGAGATATACAAACAAACTCTTCAATAAATGACGGCAAATCTCTCGGGATTGCTGCAATCGCATGTCCCTTTATTGTACACATCTGTGTACGCTCTAAAGGGGTACATAGATGTGTATAGTTCACCTTGGTACACTCTCATTTTACCGGTTATGTTCAATTTCCTGATATTAGGTTAATCTATTCTGGCATTATAGGAATCTTACTTAACTACTTGCATATTGGGTAGGTTGAAATAAAAACCGAAATATAAAAAATCATTTTACAAAAAAATACTAACGACTTCCAAATAAGAAAACTACAAAATGAAAATAACTTTATTTTTGGAAGTCGATGAACAACAAAAAATTGGTAACTACATAAGACACCGACTTCCAAAAATAAAGTTATTTATCCTTTTGTAGTTTTCTTATTTGGAAGTCGATAGTATTTTTTTGTAAAAAGTTTTTTCTCTCCACTTGTATATACGTATCGAGAATACGGCAGGAGTAAGTTAATATTCCTCTTCAACATGGCTATAGGGAGAATAAGACATTAGAAAACCCTCCTCAATTAAAAAAATAACAAAGCGATTCTACTAAGTTCGATATCCTATGAAGATCAGCAGGCAGTCAGGAGAAAGATGATAGATACGTTTTTTGCTAACTCTAATCTATTGAAAAAAAAAAGATACACAAAATGCTGGTTTTGGTCAGCCAGCTCGCGAATCCTCGTATAAAATCTTATTCTCTGACTTCACAGCATTATTTTTTTTGTTAACGTATTTTTAGTTCGCTTCTTAAGCAGTCGGATGTTTTGATTTTTGTATTAACTTTTTTATTTATAACGTTTTAGTTATTAACTTTTTTTTTGAATTAGGTACATTTAAAAATATAAGTGTTTAATAAGCAGCCATTTTTCTATTATCCATTTTTGGGGTTCTGTAACCAAAGAGTAAAAACGGGACCCTATTACTAAGACTCCACGATCCGTCTGTCTATCTGTCTGTCTGTCCGTCTGTCATGACGCAGTATCTCATGAACCGTGATAGCTAGACAGTTGAAATTTTCACAGATGATGTTTTTCTGTTGCCACTATAACAACAAATACTAAAAACAGAATAAAAAAAATATATTTATCTGGGGCTCCTATACAACAAACGTGTTTTTTTCGGAACCCTTCGTGCGCGAGTCCGACTCGCACTTAGCCAGTTTTTTTGTAGCCAGTAACACTCGCAAGAGAAAAATCGAATCATCAAAATCAGCGTACGCGTTTGGTCTCTAGAAAGCCACATAGGAACAAACATACATACATACAAAAACTGATAAACACATTACCCTCCTTCGTTAGTCGGGTAATAAGGACGTTGATATTCACTTTTGCTTTTCCCCTAAGGCTCAGTTCCCATAAAAAAATGTACCAGTAAAACTGCGTAGCTTCGGTTCTTATTAAACCATGATTCTCACCACTAAGCTGCTTAGTCATGCTATAAAATGTCTTCCCTGCTTTCGTTTAAATGACATTCTTGTTATTCAGCGGGTTAGTCAGTCGTGGCCAAAGATTACTATTATATACTGGGTATAGATAGGCAACTCAGCCTTTTTTTTGAGTTTCAAACGCAGCGCATGTACAGCGCCATCTATGAACCGGTACCGGGACTACATATATATGTGCGTGTGTGTGTATGGATGTAATATGTATGTGTGTCTATGCATGTGTGTATACTGTGTATATGTATACTTATGCATGTGTGTATATGTATGATTGTGTTGTTTTGGTTGGTAAATTTTATTGGAAATAAAATAATGCAAAAACAAATACAATTTTTGTATATTTATTTTAAAAAATACAAAATAAATTCGAGCATGATGAGGTTTTTTTTAAGTATCAGTATCAGTACAATAAAGAAGAAAAGTAAAATTTTGGTTTACAAAAATACAAAACTTTTTGTTTTTTTTTGGTATCACATTTTTATCAATTATTCAGTTAAATAAAGTTTTATCAAAAACCCAGATTTCTGCAGTGTTTTCCATTGGGATCTCATACTATATGTATTAACTCTTTACAATTTCAATAAAGACACATTGGAAACAAGTCCAAACTGTAAAGTCTCTATTATGTACAAGTTCTGGGTGATGTTATTATGTTTTTAAATATCTGCAGGAATCAGAGTTTTTGATATAGAACATTATTTAAATGAATTATTGATAAAAAATAATACATTGGGTACTGCCGGGTTGTCTTTCGGAGGTTAGCCGCTTTTACCTTTAATTAATTAAAATGTAATGATTTTATTTTGTATTGTAAACAAAGACTACTCTATAGAACCCAGCAGCAATGTATAACATTTTTATCAATTCATTTTAATAACATTTCATCAAAAACCCTGATTCCGGTAGATTTTTCCCTTGGGATCTCATACCATATGTATTAAATCTTTATAACTTCAATCAAGACGCAGTTGAAACAGGTCCAAACTCTATATGCGTACAAGTTCTGGATGATGATTATAATCAAAAATCCGCAGGAATCAGTTTTTGATAAAACGTTATTTAAATGAATAGTTGATATAAATATATACTAATGTATATAATTTTTACTGTACTGCCGGGATGTCTTTCGAAAGTTAGCTGCAAATACTGCAAGTACCTTTATTTAATTAAATTGTAACTTTTTTTTATATATTGTAAACAAAGACTACTAATAGTCCCGGCAGCAAAGCTTTTTTTTTTATCAATGATGCATATAAATATGTTTTATCAAAACACTGATTCATGTAGATTATTGTCTTCGTATCTCATACTATATGTTTTAATTCTCTCTACTGCAATGCAATTTCAATCAAGATGCATTGGAAACAAGCAAGATACAAGCTCTAAAGAGTACCTATGCATAGTCCACAGTAACTTTACAAGTTCTGGATGATGCTATTATGTATATAAAATCTGGAGGAATCAGGGTTTTTGATAAAACTTTATTGAAATGAATGTTACTAATATTATAGACTATAGTAAATGACAACGCAAATACTTTGGTTATTGGTGTCACTAAATTTCATGGTTTTCAGTATAGGTAGATTAAAGTTCCATAAATTGTGGTTAGGTGAGGTTGAGGTCACACAGTCCTGTAATTTTTTTCTCCTATTATCGCGCTGAAACTGTCAGTTATGCTGTCAAATAAATCATCGAAGGACATGAGTAGATCTGCTGCGGCGGTACTTTTTTTTCAAGGACTCCTCATCCTGCAAATGACAAAAAAAAATATTAACACAACTGAAATTCGGCATTTACGGATCGTGTATAGAAGATAGAGAACAGCATCTTTGTTTGTGCTAAGAACATACTGCAATCAGTAATTATGCCTGCCAAGTGTAGAGTATACAAACTGACTGATATTGTTACGATTGAAATTTATATTAAAGACAGATAGCAAATGAAAAGCTGTAACTTTCGAACAATGATTAGTGAACTGCTTACCTGCCGTAAGTCCAAGGGTTACTCCACCTGATTGACTGAATACTTGATTACAATGTTAACCCTCTATAACCTGCTATTCTAGCTCTAGCTTTACGCCTTTATAACCTGAACACTTTTTATACAGCTTCACATTGTGGTCCCATTTCGTAATGCATTCTTCGCGTTTAGTGGTAAATTTAAGGTCTTTAGTGATCAGATTATTTGTAATCCCTTTTATTAGGTGGGGTGGATCATTTGACGTGGAAGCTAGGGTCGGCTTGCTTGTTATAGCTTCAATGTTGAGTTGTTTTCCTGAAACATAATTAAATATCTATATTTAGTTGAAGACCAAGTGATTGTGCTTGCAGATCAAGAATAATATTAAAATATTGTCGATATTTGTTATTTGTTTCGACAAAAAAAAAAAACAAACTGACTTCCAAAACAAAAAATCACTAAAAAGTGAAAAATAACTTTCTTTTAAATTTGAAGTACCTATTGTTTTCAACGTTTTTTTTTTGGAAGACGGTTTGAAACCTTTTATATTTCACTTTTTGGTTTTGGTACTTCAAATTACCATAAAAAATATTTATAGGCAAAGTAAATCTCATGACGATTCCAATAAGCCCAAACACGACTAGAATACATGGTTTTATTTTGGAGTTCCAGTGCCTACCTGGGAATGGAACTATTCCATAAATTGTGGTGAGGTAAGGTTGGGGCCACACAGTCCTGTATTTTTTTTCTCCTATTATCGCGCTGAAACTGCCAGTTATGCTGTCAAATAAATCATCAAAGGACATGAGTAGATCTGCTGGGGCGGTACTTTCTTTTTCAAGGATTCCACATCCTGCAAATGACAAAAGAATATATTAACACAATTGAAATTCGGCATTTACGGATCGTGTAAAGAAGATAGACAACAGCATCTTTGTTTGTGCTAAGAACATACTGCAATCAGTAATATTCCTGCCAAGTGTAGAGTATACAAACTGACTGATATTGTCACAATTGAAACTTATATTAAAACAGATAGCAAATGAAAAACTCTAACTATAAGTCCAAGGGTTACTCCAACAGATTGCTGAATACTTGATTACAATGTTTACCCTCATTTTCGAGATTAATTCCGGCATCACGTGGTGAGATTAGCTTAAGCACTAGCTGTACGCCTTTATAACCTGGATACTTTTTATACAGCTTCACATTGTGGTCCCATTTCGCAATGCATTCTTGGCCGTTGGTGGTAATTTGGTTTTTTGGTGATCAGATTATTTGTAATCCCTTTTTTTAGGTAGAGTGGATTTTTTTTATTGTGTAAGCTAGGGTCAGCTAGCTTATTATAGCTTCAATGTTGAGTTCTTTCCTGAAATGTAATTAAATATCTATATATAGTTAAAGAACAAGTGATTGTGATGAGCATTATTGGCTCGTACAGTGCTTGCAGATCAAGAATAATATTAAAATATTGTCGATATTTGTTATTTGTTCCGACAAAAAAAAAACTTTATAATAAAAAAACAAACTGACTTCCAAAACAAAACATCACTAAAAAGTGAAAAATAACTTTCTTTTTCGAATTCGGTGTCTTTGGTACCTATTGTTTTTCGTCTTTCAACGTTTTTTTTTTGGAAGACGGTTAGAAAACTTTTTATATTTAAATTTTGGTTTTGGTACCTCAAATTACCATGAAAACTATTTATAGGCAAAGTAAATCTCATGACGACTCCAATAAGCCCAAACACGACTAGAATGCATTGTTTTATTTCGAAGTTCCAGTGCCTACCTTCCGGCTTCAGATCAGTTTGATTGTACCTTTTATTTATAAGTATTTGCTTCATCATAGTCGGTTAACTATTCGAGATATACCCGTCACATACCTATCATCAAGAAGTTCCAGTGGCCATCTGTGGTCTTCTTCATCAGTTCCACTTCAGAAAATTATACTTTCTGAGTGATTGTTGATGAAAATACCAATATCGCTATGTGTATGCCTATAATATGGCAGGAGTTCCCTCGATTTCCATGAGTTCCCATCACCAGATCCTGACCTGATGACCAAGGGTCTACCAGGAAGTATCAAACAAAAGAGGAATTTGCCAAATCGATCCAGGCATCTTAGTAATCGGGGAACATAAATAATAATAATAAAAAAAAATATTCTGACTTGAGAAAAGAGAGAGAAATGAGAAGACATTGATAAATGCATTGATGAATATATTTAAAGTTAACAATTATTTGTATTACCTGAAGTATGAAGTGTTTAATTGCCAATTTAGACAGTCTACCAGTTGGATACTTGTGAATTTCTTCAAAATGTCTATGACAGACACGTTTGTTGCCATAGATAGTATGATGATCCAATAAAGCTAATTCTCCACCAATATCTAAAACCCAAGTTTTAAATTTCTCTTCACTTGTCTCTGGATTCGGAAATAGGTGTAGCGGCACATCTAAAAAATATGAAACAATTAGGTGTAACTTAAATCAGTCACTGGAGGAAAGAGAAACTATACCTTATTCAGCAAGAGCTTGAGACAAAGAACATAATAAACTCTTGGGATAAAGGATTATATATACTATATTTCGACTTAGCATGATATTCATGACGTTACATTTCACAATATTTTGTTTTGTTTTTTTCTTTGGCTAATTATTATAGCCATATTTACATAGGTATTTTTAACTCTGATTAATGTGATCAATGAGTCTTCAATCCACATGATCACTAATAGCTGCACTTGTGTGTAGCTAACTAATTTAACCTAAACTAGCTTTATCAATGCTGTCAAACTCTGTTATTGGCTTATGAGATAATTTATTGTCATCATCTCGCTGTCACTGTGCTAGTAACTTTGACGCAACTTCACTGGGCTGTACATTGACAGTGTGACAAACAATATAACACATTTAAATTAGTGATTTAGTTAAGACAGGCTGGTGTCCGCAACTCCATGTAAATTAGTAATAATCTGTTGAGTTTCCAAATAAATAAAACCTTTCTAAACATTCATAAAAAATAATTTCTAACAAAAATAAATTGTGTTAAGCTAATCTAATTGAAACACTTATTTCCCAAGTGAGTTTTGAATTTTTCATAAGATAGTTTTGTATTTCACCATAAAAGAAAATATAGTAAGATTGCTTACATTTTACTAGTTGTGCCTGAGGCTTTGCTCCCGTCAACCCTACCTACAGTACCTACCCTACAATTATGTCAACCTACAATAATTATGCTAAGTTAAACTACAGCACACCCAGGTTCACACCTGGAGGTCAATCTATTTGGGAGACTGGGACAGCAGGAAATTTATATTGAATTAAAAAAATGGATTTGAGAAATGACTTTTTGCACAAATTGCACCAGCGAATGAAAATTTTAAAGGAAACCGTTTGACCTGGTAATATTCGTACGTCATGTAAGGAGGGATGAAACGCATGTTACTAAAAGGTGACGGTCAGAGAAAAGAGGGATGAACTGTAACTGTGTGTAGTGATATGAAAGAAAAGGGAGTTCGTGATAGCGTGACGGGGGACAGGTCGGTATGGATGAATAAAACGTGTAGCGCCGACCACAAGTATCATGGGACAAGGGCAGGAAGATGATGATGATAGTAAATTATCAAGAACAGTCTCAATGCAAATATTTTTCTGCTATGAAGGAAGACAAACAAAATTAACTTACCGTCTTTACCAATTACAGTACATCCAGGTAGCAAGAATTTTGTAACTTGGTATAAAATATTTATATAAATCGCACTTGCGGAACAATGAGAACTTTATTGTAAAAAGAAAAAATAATGCACACGGTCAAACAATCTCTTGCAGCGGCCATTTGTAAATTAGGTGTGCCCATATGAACAAAGGGTCAAAGGGTTTGCATTTTTTTTAAACCAAAATATACCTTCTGCATTATTGTGCTGATAATAAAAACCTCATTATGTTCTAATTTATTTCTTCTGTTGTTTTCTATATTTACTTCAAGAATAACATGTGATTATAATTTTATTTCTTGATTTAGGTTTTTTCTTATATCTGAGGAAACTCCCAGCATCGGCGTAATATATTTATCTATGGCAACACCGCAATTTTGGTTCTGGTACCGGTTCATAGATGGCGCTGTATTAAATCAAAAAATGGAATCGTAATTTTGTTCTAAGTTGCCATAGCATGGTCGTGGCACGGCTGCCGTCTAGTTAGGACGCCCCGCACTGGCTTCCCAGAGTCGGCGGCGATTTAAAAGATTAAATATTTTATTAAACGGTTTTAAAAAAAAGGGGCGGTGTATTTTCACCGGTTTCTCCGTCAATTATGGACCAATTTTTAAAATTCTTTCTTTATTTGAAAGAATATGTTCCGAAATTGATAACATTTTAATTTGGTAAAGGAGTTCGGTGATATACAACAGGACTCTTCAATAAAAAATGGCAAATCTCTCGGGACTGCTGCGATCGCATATATTTTTATTGTTTCTACCATTTCATAACATAACATCACGCCAGTATGATCTAAAGAGGTACACAGGTATTGTGTACAGTTCACCTTGGTATACTCTCATTTTACCTGTTATGTTCAAGTCGTATGATATTCGGGTAATCTATTCTGGCATTATAGATACCTTACTAAACAACTTGCCTATTAGGTAGGTACAACTAAAAAAAACAACCGACTTCCAAATAACAAAAACTACAAAGTGCAAAATAACTTTCTTTTTGGAAGTCGGGGTCCATAACGCAAAAAAATGGTACCTACCAAAGACACAAAGTGAAAATAACTTTCTTTTTGGAAGTCACCAAAAAGAAAGTTATTTTTCACATAGTACTTTTTGTTATTTGGAAGTCGGTAGTATATTTTTGTAAAAAAGTTTTTCTATAAGTTGTTGGTTTTATAAGAGGTTTCTAAAGACTTGTAAAATCACCTTTATTGCTTGTATTTACACTATTTGTAACAAAAGCAATGACTTAAACAAAGTTAAACCACTTAAAGCAGAAAATATACTTTTTTTTTTAATAGCTACTTAATTTTTCGACAGAACAGTCAAGCATATTAGAATCAATTCATCGAAAAATAATTATATTTTGTTTGTCTTTTTACGTTGCTATGGTTATATATTGAAACAAGTAGTCATCAAAAATAATGAAATACTATACCTAGGTATTTCATTACGTAAAAAATGAGCCCTCATTCCTTCTAAATGAGCCCTATTACAGCAGCAGTATTTAATTGAAGCCTTGAAAATTCTCAACGCGACGGTGAAAAATGAAAAAGTCGTAGTGTGAAAAGAATTCATTGGAGCAGGGTCGCTCTCATTTCGCTCGACTTTCGCTTCATAAAATGATTGCAACAGGTTGCGATGTAAAGATTTTCTTGTACTTATGTTGGTAAGTACTTACTGTTTTGGAAAGTGTGTCGGCTGAATTATATGGTTGTTGATATTATTTTCGTCGTTTTATTGTCTTGTTTCAGAGATACGATTCTTTTATGGTGATTGCATGGTTTTATGGATCTGCTGTTTGGTCTGATTGATTTATTGTGTTTGGAAGGGTCAAATAAAATTGGGAGGAGTCGACCCCTTTATTTTTTTGGTAACAGCTTTGTTCTGTAGTATACGAATTATTTTGTTACCAGTGTGATGGCAGCCCCAGATTTTGGCAATCCCTGAAACTGCCGCACGGGGCAGGTGCCCTGGTTTGGCCTTTCCCCCTTCAACAACCGGGTATGTGTGATGGTAACAAAAAAAGCTTTTGACATCCTTTCGTGTGTTTAAGACGTGGATCCACGCGAGACAATTGTTTTCTATTGTGTCGGTAATTACCGGCACACGACACAACCGATTCAGTCTCAATTATGTTCATTAATTACCGCGCTAAACAAACAGAAAATATACACAATTTCTTTCTGATTTGACTTTTTATGGCCAATAAAGAAAAAGAGCCACTCTTTGGTTTTATTTAGATATACCTCGAATAAAAGTCTTATAATAAAGTACTAGCTTCACAACTAATCGTAATTCCAGTGCAAGAAAATATAACTCGGAGTAAAAAATATAAGTCAAGATACTTTTATGAGAAGTGTATTGTTAAGTCACAAAGAAATGCTCTGAGGGAGACGAGGGTGCCTGAAGGAGCCTTTTTTTTTTTTTTTTTCTTGTTTTTTTTTTCCTTTTTTTTTTTTTTTCTCCTTTTTTTTTCCTGTGTTCGTTGTTCACTGTCTGTAGTGGTAATAGTGTGTTACACGTTTCAAAATGGCTGGCGGCAAAGCGGGTAAAGATTCTGGTAAAGCCAAGGCCAAAGCAGTATCCAGATCAGCAAGGGCTGGGCTTCAGTTTCCCGTGGGGAGGATTCACAGACATCTCAAAAATAGGACTACGAGTCATGGACGTGTTGGTGCAACAGCGGCCGTGTATTCTGCAGCTATTCTGGAATATCTCACAGCCGAGGTATTGGAGTTGGCGGGAAATGCATCCAAAGATCTCAAGGTGAAGCGTATCACGCCGCGTCACTTGCAGCTGGCCATCCGCGGCGACGAGGAGCTGGACAGCTTGATCAAGGCCACCATCGCGGGCGGCGGCGTCATCCCTCACATACACAAGTCTCTCATCGGGAAGAAAGGCGGCCCTGGTGCTCCCGTTTAAATATAGGTTATCTTCAATACCACCTTTGCTGCATTTGACTCCGGGCATGTTTTCTATGACACTTATCAGCTGATAAATGGTTTGCAAAAAGTTAGTGATGTGAACAGTGGAGTGTTTCCAGGGAACTTTTGGGTCCGGACTAAATCGTTTAGTAGTATAAGTTCTAGAAATATTTTAGTGATAAGAAGATTTAATATGATTGTAGAATTAAGTTTAATTTTCTTTTTTGTTCTTAAGACATGATATTTTTCTATAGCATTGATTTATTACAATGACTTAACATGTTAAAATTACTTTGCTACCAGTTTCGGTTAAGCTAAAGGCGTTTGCAAATTGTGTCGAGTCTGGTGCATTCAAATTTTTAGTTTGAATAAATATGCAACCTTAATTAATTAATTAATTCGTTCAAAGCTATAAGCTGTTGTATTTTTTTTTGCAGCATTTGTATTTTTAAGTGACAAACACATAAAATATGTTGTTCTAAATTGTAATTTGGTATGATTGAACTGTTACAAGTAGTAAGAAATGTATTTTGATCTTTGAAGGACGTACTGCGGTGTCTACAGCCCTTATGTAGGGGGTTTGTACAGTAATAGTTATATACCTACCTGCCTACTTGTTATAAAAAGTTGTAGAGTATAAAAGCGCCGTACCTGAGTACTACGCGAAACACTATGTTTAAAACTGATAGATATGAACGAAAGAGTAGTTCTTTACGATTACACAGACACAATTTTTCATCACACAATAATAGGGAATATGCATGAAAAAAGGCTACAATAGAATATTAATAATGAAAACAGAATTAAAATAGATCGAAAAACGAAAGAGATGTAGCAATTTAAAGAAAAATATCTGTCCCTCTTTACGAAAAGGGTAGTATTTAAACGGGTGACTACAGTCAATTAATGTTTTAAGTGACAAAAATAATTAATTCCTGTTATAGTATAACTAAGTGAGCGACTGACTGCGAGTGACGAGAAATCAACAGAACAGTAACTTACAAACATTAATTTGAGTTACTTAAAATACAAAATGAGAAGCTTCATAATATTTCAGTGACCTAATACTTGTTTGAGTTTCAACGTTACGTCCTGCATTTTTTTCAATATTTAGTAACTTGAAAATAAAAGTTTGTCGCGGAGCTCCTTTTTCTATCTGCAGGGTCTAAAGTAACCTATCATAAACGAGATGACGGGAGCTAAGTTCGCTCGCTTTGCTCGCTCACTTCAAATCCCGTCATTCCCTGCGAACCTTAACAATCCGTGTCGGGGTGCCCTAAGTTCCCGAGCTCGCTTTGCTCGCTCTTGGATAAATATCTTAATGTTGCAGTGTGAGCAAAGCAAATGTGTGCAAAGTGAGCGACTAGAAATACAGAGAGGGCAACCTCTCTGTATTTCTAGTCGCTCACTTCATACCGCTCAAGTTATTAAAACAGTATCTCATCATCAGTCACTAAGTTATTTTTATTCGATCGTTTTATAAGTCCCCTTACGAAAACACCGTTTTCTATGGCAGCTGTATGGGCGTGCCATGCCATTTGACGTCATGTGGCACGTCGGATTTCTCATTGTAATTCTCAACTTTGACGCTTTATAAATTCATCTCTGACTTAAAAATAATCTTTCATATTTGTTTACAAGTTAATAAGTATTTCACTAAGCAAATAAAAAATATGAAATGCATATTCCCTATTAATGTGTCGTAAGCTAGCTTTAGCAAGTAGGTTCGAAAGTATTTAAATTTATCATTTTTATGTTTGTCTTTGGCTTGCGGGGTAATATAACATTTTTTTTCAAAATAAAAGCACGTTGAATAAACTCTGTGAAGTCTTAAAATCTTACGCTTTAAAGGAAACTCAACGTTTACAGACACGTAACCCGAAAACTGACTAACTGTGATGGTACCACCCTTATCTGAGTCACACCAGGACCTTTCCTGCGTGGCTCCACTAATTAAATTAGGTAATTAAAATTCTCCCGGGAAACTCTCCCGGACGCGCAACTTTACCGGCCCTAAGGGGCCTTGACTTAAACTTATAATGCTTGCCGTTAAAAATGTAAGATATCGGAAGGATGGAGCGGCAGCCTTTTTAATAATTTAGTCTTGGGTTGGACTGAGCTTGGGGAAGAAATCTTGCGAACTTACGTAACCTGTTTCATAAGCTACTGCTTCCCGAAAACGAGATATTACAGGTACTAGGGAGGTCAAGTTAAAAGCCTATATAGGGCTCTATCTTATTTCTGAAATTCGGTTCAGTACTTTTTTACCCGATTACGGCTAAGCCGAAAGAAAGGGTTATGATTTTAGCAGTATATGTATGTATTTTTGTATTTGAGTACGTTCGTCGTTCCGTAGCGCCTAAACTATTCATCCGATATTGATGAATAAGGTGACAATTATTTGATATTGTATATTTTAATATTTAACAATCAAAGGGACACAATCTTGTTTATTAATAATAATTGAACACATTGAACATTTACTATCTTAATATAATATATTATTGCGAAAAATATAGGGGCGTTGAACGATTTCTCCATGTATTTTACATGTTATTTTCAACGCTACTCGTGAGTCGCACTCGAAGAACGCAAGACGAGAGGCCAACCGTTGTCGTTCCGTGGACACAGTTATGATTGTTTCTATGCAAGATGCAAGCAATTAACAATCGTCAATTGACGATAGCGTGCGCATGACGAGCGGTTTACGTGGAAGTGAGCCTTAGAGTTAGGCAGTCGCATAAATTGCCTTCATGCGTAGCTGGTGAGGTCATTCACCTCTGGAGTGACCTAATACAACCTTTTATAACCAACAAAAAAAAAAAACAGTCACTAAAATAAATGGAGACATAATTATAAAGCCCCTTTTAGCAGGAAAAGCTTTAATTCATCCAATTAACGGAAAATTAAAGATCAAAGGCTACAATTATGTCAAAAATAACATTTTTTCTCAAGAAAAAGGGGCAATACGTCTTTCTTTTTTCGTTGTAGGAACCTCTTGTTAAAAAATCATTCGTTAGATTCACTTTTCCCTTTTTTTCCAGGAACGTTTCCTCTTGATTAAGTCGTTGGGGGAGACGCTGTTGCTTTGGGAATAACGAATTGGTAGCCTGATTACGAAATTATTTTTAAATTGACACTGGAAAACATTTTTTGTTCTAACAAATACTCATTTAAGTTAATTTTCAGTTAAAATATCTTGATATAAGCTAGTCGCAAATCTTCACATGTGCATCCCAGTGGCAAATCTTTACATTCAATTTAAATGCCACGTATTTTCTTAGAAAATAAATATGCAAATTCGTCAAATTGCGGTTGTTGTCGCAGCTTAAGATTAGATGGCAGCAAGTCGTAACCTCGTATTCTATTTTGACGACATTAGAATTACTGTTTTTAATTAACTGTCTAAAATCCTTCATGTGGTGTTATGGCGCGTTTACAATAGGTCGGCCACCGTATACGGTGACCGCTTTCGGTTGAACCGGATCGGCTAACCGAATTCGGCTGTTTACATTAAGTCGGTCACCGAATACGGTGACGTTCGTGTTCGTTTAAGTTCTCGGTTTACCGGATTTAGCGACCGCATTCAGCCGAAGTATTTACACTCGTGTAGAAAGCATAATCATATACAGACATATATTGTGTTACGGCAAGGAACAAAAACGAAATAAGAAAAAAAAAACACAATACAAGACGCGTGCACCCTCCGCACTCTTCGATTGAACAATGAGTGGCGGTTTTCAATAAGGCAGCCGTGTTTGGTCACCGAAAATGGTCTGCGGCCGAATACGACTAACCGAAAACCTGTTTACAATAGTTGGTGACCGAATACGGTCTGCGGACGTATATGGCTAACCGAAAACCCATTTACACTAGTCGGTGACTGTTTATGGGCTTCAACCGAATCGGTCAAAACGACCTAATGTTAATAAGCCATTACGTTTTTAATAAACAGGAAAGACGGTATAATTGATGTAGTTGAACTTAGGCGGTGATACGTCCATCGCATCCACATTATAATTGCCGGTCATGATATAAACAAACAATTGATTTTTATGGAAGAAACTAGTCTTATCTAAGAGAAAATCTTAATAGGGAAGTATCAGGCACTAACGAGCGAGTTGGAGTCTATTTTCTAGTTTGTTATAATGAAACCTAAGAACACTGGAGTGAACAGTTAACAGGATGCCCTACAGCCTATTGTTAATAGTATAATAATTAATGAGCTTATAAGTAGGTATCACTGATCAGCAAAGCACCCATTGTTTTACTTTCTTCAATCGTTTGTGAATTTTATAGAGAAAAGTTAAAGAAAAAGATAGGTACGAAAATGTAAAATAATCAATTACATATGTATAATTAACGTACAATCAATATTGTCTCAACACTATTTTGCAAAAAAAAATTCTCTGTAGAAATAACCATTACAATTTTTATACCTATTTTCTTTTCCTTCTTAATTTCTGTAAAAATAAAAGGATTCTTGATATTTGACCGTACCGTTCGTAAATTATTTCGTATTTGATTTATCACAAAGTATTGCTAAAATAGGTATATTTATAAAATAGGTAATCCCAGTTATAAATTTTCAATCGTACGATTTTTTCTCGGAAAAGCACTACTTTTCCTGGCCTAAGTTTTTGGCCGGGTCTATGTGCTTGAGTACGTCGTATTTGTCAACCACGAAACATGAAAACTCAACTGAAAAAACACACTACCTGAAAACATGACCCAGTATTTTGACACCTCGTTACATTATCTAGTTAAATTTATGAATTTAAATAATAATTTATTAATGATTAATCTAGTTAGATTTATGTCTGAGCGTCTAGCTGTTTGAGCGTGAAGAAGTAACAAACACACTCACAAACTTTCGCCTTTAAAATATTGATAGGAAAAGTTGTATAGTAGGATGTAGAGATCTATTGCATAGTAATAATTTATCAAAGAGAAAACACGTGACAATGCAGCAAAGAAAAACCACTACCTACCTAGTTATCTTCACAGTTTAATTTTCTGTAAGTAAGAGATGAGAATTAAAAAGAAATAAAGTGAGAAGCAATGTGCGACCACTCAAGAAGAAATGCAAATCGTTTTCAACTTCTTCTCGGGAGGTGTCTTGTCGGGGAAATACATTATTTAATAGTTGATGTCTGTACGTAAGGAATGACAATATTAATTGTGGTTTTGTTTAAAATCTAAATTGTAAAATCTACTTAAGGCCCACTTGCACGAAAAACTTAACTTAGAGTTAGATGCTATCTATAAATTGACAATCTGTCACACAATAGTCAATTAAACCTCGTGTTAACAACTAAATCTGAGTTCATGTTTTTCGTGCAAGCCAAAACTGGAATAACATTACTTTTACTTTGTTACGGTAACTAAAATCAAGGCCTATAAAAGTGTATAAATAGACGAGAAAACCAATACTTGTTTGTTTTCCAAGAAGTAGGTAAACTCTGAACGAAAACTACGGCAAAACATCTAATGCCGGCTGTACAATCTCGCGCGACAGCCCTAGGAAACGCTGTGACAGTTTTTAAACAAAATACTTCATGATTCAACTCAGTACTGAGAGCAATGTACATCATCCTCGCGGGCTGTTCGGCACACACAACCAACACATCGGCACCATCTATCAAAAGTCAGAGTAAAAAGTCCTTACAAAATACTGTTCCAAATTCAACGCCAAAGAAGATACAGTAAAAGAGGCAGAAATAAAAAGTCTGTCTCACGAAACAAGAGGGCGTTAAATAAAAAAGAAGAAAAAAATAAAGAAAAGCGCCTATAGTTTCAATGACACGGTTAAATATGAAAACTTTAGAAAGTTTTAGTGAGACGGCCGGAGTTTGGTTTACGGCCGCGTGCTATATTCATGGAAGCAGTGTTTTACGAATTTGTAGATGTTTTTGAAGTTTTGTGTTTTCTTTTCAGGTGTTTTTAGGCAAATATGTTCTTTTATATTGATCGCTCCGAAAAGAGAAAAGAAACTTCATGTTGGTTTTTCGGAAGTCAATAAAATGGAAGACACTTTGGATGCCCTACACAGACATCGAGTAGGACCTATATAGACATTTACCCACAAATATAAATTTGAAAATATAACTTAATAATCTGGCAGATATCTTAGCCGGTTTTAAGTGCTGGCAGTTAAAAAGTACCAATTACAATTTAGTGTAATATCAAGTAGGTTTACCTGAGGCACTGATAATATAATACTAGCATACAGCGTTTTTAATCAATAGATAGATCACCATCTATACCCGTGGAACAGAACCGAACTCGATCTATGTACAAAAAATAATCAGTATAATCAGTACAGGACTTCGGCATGGTTTCTTTGTATGGGATGAGACACCACTGCCTGGGGGTTGAAATCATCTAACTGAGGATGATTTCCTCATTTGAAAACAAACTGCGGTTGTAAACAAATTTTTCCTAACTTGTTCTTCGTTCTGACATCCTTCCTTCTTTAAAACGCAATAATTCTAAACTGCCAAAGAACAAGAGAAAGTTAAACAAAGGAGGCAAACTGAACCTCTATTAAATGCTTAAAGTACACTGACCTCTATCATACATTGTACACTGGACTTCATATTATCGATGACAAAATGAAGACTTTTGATTATCGCCATTTTGGCGCTGATAGTAACGCGACTTAACGTGAGAGTCGCATGGAACTAATATTAGAGATGGGACACAGCTTTCGGTAAAATACTTTTATGGGTTTTATCGATCGTGAGAATAATTTAATACGTAAGAGAAAAAAATAACCAGTTATTTTTATTATGATTAATTTTTAAGTAATAGAATAATTGCTGTAAAGGTTAACTAAAAAATATTTTCAGTCAGATTGCAAGCTATAAACTAGTGGATAGCGTGCTAGTAAAGTTATAGCACATTACTGTCAGATCAGTGAGATTTTAATACCGGGGATAGGCTAACAACTTATCCTTAAAACCAGTATATTTGAGCAAGTATCTCCTCGCACACTAGTTAGTTAATACTTACAATCGTTCGGATTCACTCGGTTGACGCCCATCGGGTTCGTGAAGGGTACACCATTTATACAATAATAATAATAAATGAGATGGATAATCATTTACAACGGACGTATTTCTCGCTATCATCGCTGAGATCCTGTCTCTGTAGTGTTAAGGTGCAAATAAGAGTGGTATCGCATTCCAGGAAGACTTTAACTCTGTTTCAGATGCAGATAATAAATTATTTGACTTCAAAACATTTGTTAATATAATTATAACTATCATGATATTATTCCAGAATTAATTCCAGGCTCAGGAACGTGGTGATTGGTACAAGAGAGAGGCCTGTGCTCAGCAGTGAGCGAAGTCGGGCTGTGGATGATCATGATGATGATTCCAGAATTTAGTATTACACATCGCTTTTGAACATATTATTACTGATTATTAGGCATTCATATACCTAACATTCATCACCAATACCAATATGAGATATTTAGTTCCAACATACTACGAGAAGTCAATACAGTAAAAAACTTTTTAACAAAAAATCAAACCGACTTCCAGAACAAAAAACTACAAACCAAAAAATAACTTTCTTTTTCCGAAGTCGGTGTCTTTTGTACCCATTTTTTTCAGTTTTTCGACACCGACTTCGGAAAAGAAAGTTATTTTTTGGTTTGTAGTTTTTTGTTCTGGAAGTCGGTTTGATTTTTTGTTAAAAAGTTTTTTATTTTTCTCTTTTTAGTTTTGGTAGGTATCTCCAATTAACATGATAATCATTTGTGGCCAAAGTACATCTCATGACAATTCCAATAAGCCCAAGCACGACTAGGATACATTGTTTTATTTCAGAGTTCCAGTGCCTACCTTCCGGCTTCATCATCAGAACAGTTCAATGGTACCATTTTCATCAGTACCATTCATTTATAAGTATTTGCTTAATCATAGTCGGTTAACTATTCGAGATATTTTATACCCGTGACATACTTAGCATTAAGGAGTTTCAGTGGCCATCTGTGGTATTCTTCATCAGTTCCAATTCACCAAATTATACTTTCTGAGTGCAAGTGATTGCATTGTTGGTGAAAATACCAAAATCACTATATAAATGCCTATAATATTTGAGGAGTTCCCTCGATTTCTCTAGGATTCCATCATCAGATCCTGACCTGATGACTATGGGACCAACTAGGAAGTATACCCTTCAAAACAAAAGAAAATTTTTTGAAATCGGTCCAGGCGTCTTTGAGTAATCGGGGAACATAAATAAAAAAAAAAAAAAAAAAAAGATTCCGACGAATTGAGAACCTCCTCCTTTTTTTGAAGTCGGTTAATGAGTGATACGCCTTGCCAAGACTACTATTATTAGTGTAATTTAAAAATATTACTAATACTGATATATTAGTTACAATATTATAATATTTCCAGTCAAATATAATCAATCAATTTTAGTTCCTGATACGCTCGAGCGGGGCGCTTTGAATCAGCACAAAAATCAACTGTCATTTCATATAGTATGTTTAGTCCAGCGTACTTGTATAATAGAGGTCAGTGTTAAAGTATAACAATACAACGTCTGCCCGGGTGATTTATATTGCACTCGGGTTTACCTCTCGCTTTAGCCGAGTGACACCGGTGCTGAAAGGTAATCTGCGGACTAATTCTGTAGTAGGGATGGTAAAAAGGATTATAGAAGCAGCTTTAACGTATTAGCTATGTTTAGATTGGGCGGTACGTAATGGGACTATTCAAGATCTATATTATCATTACGTCCACTGCTGGACACAGGGCTCCCCTAATCGTAGCCGCATTGACAGTTCCTCGTATATAGTGGACTCCCTTGGCCTTCACCAGGTTATTGCTCGGCCTTGTGAGAGGCCTTCTTACGGGACTGTTGCTTCCTGCAAAGCATGATTGATACCAATGTAATTCAGTCTATTGCCACCTTATAGCCTAAAAGATTCTTTACAGCACGTTTTCTTATAAAATCAAGGTACTTTAAATTTAAAGTATAACAATAAAACTTCTGCCAGGGTGCTTTATATTGCATTCGGGTGCATGGAATAAATTACCTCTCGTTCTAGCGGAGTGACACCGGTGCTGAAAGGCAAGCTGCGAACTAATCATGTAGTAAGGACGGTAAAAAGGGTTATAGGTTGCGATGATTTGAAAGCTGCCTCTTCTTTGATTGAGTGGTTTGAAATGGGAGTATTCATCATTGTCATGATCATTGCAATCAAAGCAGTCTACTGATGGACCTAACCTTCCTAACGTTGCCACCACGGCAGGTCTTTAAATTCTCGCATTCGATGGACTCTTGCGGCACTCAACATGTCAACATTGCGGGAGGCCTTTCATACGGTATTTCATACATGATTTCAAGCTGGATCATTAAATTTACACACTTCTGTGTACATTAAATATTGATTGGGATTGGTTAAGAGGGTGAAATACTTTGTTGCTTGGCTTGCTGTATCTTGAAGATTATATTGTTGAGAGCACTGTTGCCGTAAATTAATCCATTGGCACTTAAATGATTATGAAATTTGCACGTTTTGTCATAAAATCAAGGTGCTTTATAAATCAGGCCACCTACTAATTATAATGGACAACTGCAATATCCAAAGGCTCGCTGGATCTTTTCATTAGGAACCAGCGATCTATATGATGAAAGTGAAAAGCGTAGATGAAGTACCTATTAGTTCCATGGATTTAGTGTACCTATAAAAGACAATCGATACCTACGTTTTAACCTTTAATTTCTATTTACAAAGCGCAGAATAATTATCAGCAGAAACATTACAGTCGGTACAGTTTTTTTTGAGATGTCGTTAAAAGTTTTCTTGTTTGATTTTGTTCAAAGTTTTCTACGCGGTTAGCATTTGCTGTTCTTGTTTTACAAGCTTCGGTATGAATGCAATTTCTTCAGTTTATTAACCGACTTACCAAAAAGGAGGAGGTTCTATGTTCGACTTTAGGTTCTCTTTATGTCTTATTTTTGTGTTTGTTCACCGATTACTCCGGCAATTGTGTACCGATTTTGAAAATTATTTTTTGTTTGATTGAGTATGTTCCGAAATTGGTCCAATTTTAATTTGGTGAAGATCTTTGGAGATATACAAACAAACTCTTGGGCAATGACGGCAAATCTCTCGGGATTGCTGCAATCGCATGTCCCTTTATTGTACACATCTGTGTACGCTCTAAAGGGGTACACAAATGTGTATAGTTCACCTTGTTACACTCTCATTTTACCGGTTATGTTCAGTTTCCTGATATTAGGTTAATCTATTCTGGCATTATAGGAACCTTACTTAACTACTTGCCTATTGGGTAGGTTCATATAAAAACCGAAATATAAAAAATCATTTTACAAAAAAATACTAACGACTTCCAAATAAGAAAACTACAAAATGAAAATAACTTTATTTTTGGAAGTCGATGAACATAACGCAAAAAATTGGTAACTACATAAGACACCGACTTCCAAAAATAAAGTTATTTATCCTTTTGTAGTTTTCTTATTTGGAAGTCGATAGTATTTTTTTGTAAAAAGTTTTTCTCTCCACTTGTATATAGGTATCGAGAATACGGCAGGAGTAAGTTAATATTCCTCTTCAACATGGCTTTAGGGGGAATAAGACATTAGAAAACCCTCCTCAATTAAAAAAATAACAAAGCGATTCTACTAAGTTCGATATCCTATGAAGATCAGTAGGCAGTCAGGAGAAAGATGATAGATAAGAGTACGTTCTTTGCTAACTCTAATGTATTGAAAAAAAAGATACACAAAATGCTGGCCTCGCGAATCCTCGTATAAAATGAAATTTGTTAACGTATTTTTAGTTCGCTTCGTTTTGATTTTTGTATTAACTTTTTTATTTATAACTTTTTAGTTATTAACTTTAGGTACATTTAAAAATATAAGTATTTAATAATCCGCCATTTTTCTATTTTCCATTTTTGGGGTTCTGTAACCAAAGAGTAAAAACGGGACCCTATTACTAAGACTCCACGATCCGTCTGTCTATCTGTCTGTCTGTCCGTCTGTCATGACGCAGTATGTCATGAACCGTGATAGCTAGACAGTTGAAATTTTCACAGATGATGTATTTCTGTTGCCACTATAACAACAAATACTAAAAACAGAATAAAAAAAATATTTATGTGGGGCTCCCATACAACAAACGTGTTTTTTTTCGGAACCCTTCGTGCGCGAGTCCGACTCGCACTTAGCCAGTTTTTTTGTAGCCAGTAACACTCGCAAGGGAAAAATCGATTGACGTAAGAATCATCAAAATCAGCGTACGCGTTTGGTCTCTAGAAAGCCACATAGGAACAAACATACATACATACAAAAACTGATAAACACATTACCCTCCTTCGGTAATCGGGTAATAAGGACGTTGATATTCACCTTTGTTTTTCCCCTAAGGCTCAGTTCTCATAAAAAATGTACCAGTAAAACTGCGTAGCTTCGGTTCCTATTAAATCATGATTCTCACCACTAAGCTGCTTAGTCATGCTATAAAATGTCTTCCCTGCTTTCGTTTAAATGACGTTCTTATTATTCAGCGGATTAGTCATTCGTGGCACGGCTGCCGTCTAGTTAGGACGCCCCGCACTGGCTTCCCGGAGTCGGCGGCGATTTAAAAGATTAAATATTTTATTAAACGGTTAAAAAAAAAGGGGCGGTTTATGTTTGGTTTTTTTGTGTATGTTCACCGGTTTCTCCGTCAATTATGGACCAATTTTTTAAATTCTTTCTTTATTTGAAAGAATATGTTCCGAAATTGTTACCGTTTTAATTTGGTGAAAGAGTTCGGTGATATACCACAGGACTCTTCAATAAATAACGGCAAATCTCTCGGGATTGCTGCGATCGCATATATTTTTATTGTTTCTACCATTTCATAACATAACATCACGCCAGTATGATCTAAAGAGGTACGCAGATATTGTGTACCTGTTCACCTTGGTATACTCTCATTTCACCGGTTATGTTCAAGTTGTATTCTGGCATTATATATATCTTACTAAACAACTTGCCTATTAGGTACAACTAAAAAAAACAACCGACTTCCAAATAACAAAAACTACAAAGTGCAAAATAACTTTCTTTTTGGAAGTCGGGGTCCATAACGCAAAAAATTGGTACCTACCAAAGACACAAAGTGAAAATAACTTTCTTTTTGGAAGTCACCAAAAAGAAAGTTATTTTTCACATAGTACTTTTTGTTATTTGTAAGGCGGTAGTATATTTTTGTAAAAAAGTTTATCTATAAGTTGTTGGTTTTATAAGAGGTTTCTAAAGACTTGTAAAATCACCTTTATTGCTTGTATTTAGACTATTTGTAACAAAAGCAATGACTTAAACAAAGCTAGATCACTTAAAGCAGAAAATATACTTTTTTTTTTAATATCTACTTAATTTTTCGACAGAACAGTCAAGCATATTAGAAATCGTATTCATCGAAAAATACTTATATTTTGTTTGTCTTTTTACGTTGCTATGGTTATATATTGAAACAAGTAGTCATCAAAAATAATGAAATACTATACCTAGGTATTTCATTACGTAAAAAATGAGCCCTCATTCCTTCTAAATGAGCCCTATTACAGCAGCAGTATTTAATTGAAGCCTTGAAAATTCTCAACGCGACGGTGAAAAATGAAAAAGTCGTAGTGTGAAAAGAATTCATTGGAGCAGGGTCGCTCTCATTTCGCTCGACTTTCGCTTCATAAAATGATTGCAACAGGTTGCGATGTAAAGATTTTCTTGTACTTATGTTCGTAAGTACTTACTGTTTTGGAAAGTGTGCTGGCTGGAAATATGTGTTTGTTGATATTATTTTCGTCGTTTTATTGTCTTGTTTCAGAGATGCGATTCTTTTATGGTGATTGGATGGTTTTATGGATCTGCTGTTTGGTCTGATTGATTTATTGTGTTTGGAAGGGTCAAATAAAATTGGGAGGAGTCGACCCCTTTATTTTTTTGGTAACAGCTTTGTTCTGTATTATACGAATTATTTTGTTACCAGTATGATGGCAGCCCCAGATTTTGGCAATCCCCTGAAACTGCCGCACGGGGCAGGTGCCCCGGTTTGGCCTTTCCCCGTTCAAGAACCGGGTCTGTGTGATGGTAACAAAAAAAGCCTTTGACATCCTTTCGTGTGTTTAAGACGTAAATCCACGCGAGCCAATTGTTTTTCTATTGTGTCGGTAATTACCGGCACACGACACAACCGGTTAAGTCTCGATTATGTTCATTAATTACCGCGCTAAACAAACAGAAAATATACACAATTTCTTTCTGATTTGACTTTTTATGACCATTAAAGAAAAAGAGCCACTGTTTGGTTTTATTTAGATATAGATATACCTCTAATAAAAGTCTTATAATAAAGTACTAGCTTCACAACTAATCGTAATTCCAGAGCAAGAAAATATATTTCGTAGAAAAAAATATAAGTCAAGATACTTTTATGAGAAATGTATTGTTAAGTCACAAAGAAATGCTCTGAGGGAGACGAGGGTGCCTGAAAGACATACTGAGGTGTCTACAGCCCTTATGTAGGGGGTAGTTTTGTACAGTAATAGCTATATACCTACCTGCCTACTTGTTATAAAAAGTTGTAGAGTATAAAAGCGCCGTACCTGAGTACTACGCGAAACACAATGTTTAAAAGTGATAGATATGAACGAAAGAGTAGTTCTTTACGATTACTCAGAAACAATTTCTCATCACACAATTATAGGGAATATGCATGAAAAAAGGCTACAATAGAAGATTAATAATGAAAACAGAATTAAAATAGATCGAAAAACGAAAGAGATGTAACAATTTAAAGAAAAATATCTGTCCCTCTTTACTAAAAGGGTAGTATTTAAACGGGTGACTACAGTCACAAATGTTTTAAGTGACAAAAATAATTAATTCCTGTTATAGTAAGTAAGTGAGCGACTGACTGCGAGTGACGAGAAATCAACAGAACAGTAACTTACAAACATTAATTTGAGTTACTTAAAATACAAAATGAGAAGCTTCATAATATTTCAGTGACCTAATACTTGTTTGAGTTTACCGTAAACAAAATACGCGCTTAGACGTGGAGTTGCGGACACCAGCCCGTCTTAATCTAATCTAATCTACTTGTTTGAGTGTCAACGTTACGTCCTGCATTTTTTTTCAATATTTAGTGACTTGAAAATAAAAGTTTGTCGCGGGGCTCCTTTTTCTATCTGCAGGGTCTAAAGTAACCTAACATGAACGAGATGACGGGAGCTAAGTTCGCTCACTTTGCTCGCTCACTTCAAATCCCGTCATCCCCTGCGAACCTTACTAATCCGTGTCGGGGTGTCCTGAGTTCCCGAGCTCGCTTCGCTCGCTCTTGGAAAAATCGCCTTTATCTTAATGTTGCAGTGCGAGCAAAGCAAATGTGTGCAAAGTGAGCGACTAGAAATACAGAGAGGGCAACTTCTCTGTATTTCTAGTCGCTCACTTCATACCGCTCAAGTTATTAAAACAGTATCTCATCTACAGTCACTAAGTTGTTTTTATTCGATCGTTTTATAAGTCCCCTTACGAAAACATCGTTTTCTATGACAGCTGTATGGGCGTGCCATGCCATTTGACGTCATGTGGCACGTCGGATTTCTCATTGTAATTCTCAACTTTGACGCTTTATTATGTTTTCATTTAACAATTTATTTTAATATAATTTCCATTTAGGGTCATTTTAAATTACTTATTTCAATTTAATTTTAAATTATTTATTTCAATTTTATTTTAATTTATTTTCAATCACTTATTATAATAAAATTTTGATTTGAATTTGATTGAATACAAATATGATGTACCCTCATGACTAACATAGTTTTAAGATAATGTAATACTAACAAAATATGGACATTTAAATAGTCTGAATTAAACGAATTTTATTTTATTTATTTATTATTTATTTAAAAATTCATCTCTGACTTAAAAATAATCTTTCATATTTGTTTACAAGTTAATAAGTATTTCACTACGCTAATAAAAAATGTGAAATGCACATTCCCTATGAATGTGTCGTTTAGCAAGTAGGTTCGAAAGTATTTAAATTTGTCATTTTAATGTTTGTCTTTGGCTTGCGGGGTAAAATAACATTTTTTTTTCAAAATAAAAGCACGTTGAATAAACTCTGTGAAGTCTTAAAATCTTACGCTTTAAAGGAAACTCAACGTTTACAGACACGTAACCCGAAAACTGACTAACTGTGATGGTACCACCCTTATCTGAGTCACACCAGGACCTTTCCTGCGTGGCTCCACTAATTAAATTAGGTAATTCAAATTCTCCCGGGAAACTCTCCCGGACGCGCAACTTAACCAGCCCTAAGGGGCCTTGACTTTAACTTATAATGCTTGCCGTTAAAAATGTGACATATCGGAAGGATGCAGCGGCAGCCTTTTTAATAATTTAGTCTTGGGTTGGACTGAGCTTGGGGAAGGAAACTTGCGAACTTACGTAACCTGTTTCATAAGCTACTGCTGCCCGAAAACGAGGTATTACAGGTACTAGGGAGGTCAAGTTAAAAGCCTATATAGGGCTCTATCTTATTTCTGAAATTCGGTTCAGTACTTTTTTACCCGACTACAGCTAAGCCGAAAGAAAGAGTTATGATTTTAGCAGTATATGTATGTATGTTTGTATTTAAGTATGTTCGTCGTTTCGTAGCGCCTAAACTATTCATCCGATATTGATGAATAAGGTGACAATTATTTGATATTGTATATTTTAATATTTAACTTGCTTATTAATAATAATTGAACACATTGAACATTTACTATCTTAATATAATATATTATTGCGAAAAAAATAGGGGCGTTGAACGATTTCTCTATGTATTTTACATGTTATTTTCAACGCTACTCGTGAGTCAGTCGAGTAGTGACATGCTGCCGCGCGCACTTCATGAAGAACGCAAGACGAGAGGCCAACCGTTGTCGTTCCGTGGACACAGTTTTGATTGTTTCTACGCAAGATGCAAGCAATTAACAATCGTCAATTGACGATATCGTGCGCATGAGGAGCGGTTTACGTGGACAGTGGGCCTTAGAGTTAGGCAGTCGTATAAATTGCCTTCATGCGTAGCTGGTCTGGTCATTCACCTCTAGAGTGACCTAATACAACCTTTTACAACCAACAAAAAAAAACAGTCACTAAAATAAATGGAGACATAATTATAAAGCCCCTTTTTTATTAAAGATCAAAGGCCACAATTATGTCGAAAATAACATTTTTCTCAAGAAAAAGGGGCAATACGTCTTTCTTTTTTTTGTTGTAGGAACCTCTTGTTAAAAAATCATTCGTTAGATTCACTTTTCCCTTTTTTTTCAGGAACGTTCCCTCTTGATTAAGTCGTTGGGGGAGACGCTGTTGCTTTGGGAATAACGAAATGGTAGCCTGATTACGAAATCATTTTAAAATTGACACTGGAAAACGTATTTTTTTTCTAACAAATACTCATTTAGGTTAATTTTCAGTTAAAATATCTTGATATAAGCTAGTCGCAAATCTTCACATGTGCATCCCAGTGTCAAATCTTTACATTCAATTTAAATGACACGTATTTTCTTAGAAAATAAAGATGCAAATTCGTCAAATTGCGGTTGTTGTCGCAGCTGGCAGCAAGTCGTAACCTCGTATTCTATTTTGACGACATTAGAATGACTGTTTTTAATTAACTGTCTAAAATCCTTCATGCGGTGTTATGGCGCGTTTACAATAGGTCGGCCACCTTATACGGTGACCGCTTTCGGTTGAACCGGATCGGCTAACCGAATTCGGCTGTTTACATTAAGTCGGTCACCGAATACGGTGACGTTCGTGTTCGTTTAAGTTTTCGGTTTACCGGATTTAGCGACTGCATTCAGCCGAAGTATTTACACTCGTGTAGAAAGCATAATCATATACAGACATATATTGTGTTACGGCAAGGAACAAAAACGAAATAAGAAAAAAAAAACACAACACAAGACGCGTGCACCCTCCGCACTCTTCGATTGAACAATGAGTGACGGTTTTCAATAAGGCAGCCGTGTTTGGTCACCGAAAATGGTCTGCGGCCGAATACGCCTAACCGAAAACCTGTTTACAATAGTTGGTGACCGAATACGGTCTGCGGACATATATGGCTAACCGAAAACCCGTTTACACTAGTCGGTGACCGTATAAGGGCTTCAACCGAATCGGTCAAAACGACCTAATGTTAATAAGCCATTACGTTTTTAATAAACAGGAAAGACGGTATAATTGATGTAGTTGAACTTAGGCGGTGATACGTCCATCGCATCCACATTATAATTGCCGGTCATGATATAAACAAACAATTGATTTTTATGGAAGAAACTAGTCTTATCTAAGAGAAAATCTTAATAGGGAAGTATCAGGCACTAACGAGCGAGTTGGAGTCTATTTTCTAGCTTGTTATAATGAAACCTAAGAACACTGGAGTGAACAGTTAACAGGATGCCCTACAGCCTATTGTTAATAGTATATAATTAATGAGCTTATAAGTAGGTATCACTGATCAGCAAAGCACCCATTGTTTTACTTTCTACTATCGTTTGTGAATTTTATAGAGAAAAGTTAAAGAAAAAGATAGGTACGAAAATGTAAAATAATCAATTACACATGTATAATTAACGTAAAATCAATATTGTCTCAACACTATTTTGCAAAAAAAATATCTCTGTAGAAATAACCATTACAATTTTTATACCTATTTTCTTTTCCTTCTTCATTTCTGTAAAAATAAAAGGATTCTTGATATTTGGCCGTACCGTTCGTAAATTATTTCGTATTGGATTTATCACAAAGTATTGCTAAAATACGTATATTTAAAGATTCGAGTGAGAGAGCGTGAAGCGAGAGAAAAAAAAAAAGTATTTTGAAATTTTAACTAAATTTAAGACTGTATGCCAAAATTATTGGAAAGAGTATTTTAATGAAAGATCGCTAGAAAAAGGAATCTGGTATAGAACTATTCAAAGTGAACCACCTCGTGTTCCCTGGTTTGCCAACAGTGTACTTAATAGGAAATTTGTCGTAATAGCCCACAGACTCCGGTCTGGACACATTCCTTGCAATAAGTTTAAGCATCTTATGAGAATAACGAACAACCCAAACTGTACTGAGTGTGGTGTTGTTGAAGACGTATACCACTTATTGGTGGAATGTGTAAGGACCGGAGCTGGGAGAGAGGCTCTGATGAATAGATTTAATATTAAATTAATAGACATAGGAATTTTCCAAAGTATCCTGTCAGCGCCTCTGTCGGAAGCAGCCATTTTAGTTTATAAAATATTAGATAAGTTAGAATAAGTGTATGTAGGTATGTGTATAAGCTTAGGTTATGATGGGGCTGGCATGGTCTAAATTGTGACTAAAAGCCCCTAAATAAAAGAAGATAAAAAAAAAAAGATTCGAGTAATCCCAGTTATAAATTTTCAATCGTACGATTTTTTTCGCGGTAAAGCACTACTTCTCCTGGCCTAAAGTTTTTGGCCAGGTCTATGTGCTTGAGTACGTCGTATTTGTGTTTGCAAACAACCACGAAACATGAAAAACCCAACTGAAAAAACACACTACCTGAAAATATGATCCAGAATTGTGACACCTCGAATATTCTATCAAAAACGTTGTCCCAGTCTTGAGTGCCACACCTGGGGGCACTTCAGATAACAAAGAGTTATTCTGTAGACAACGTGCCACAGGAGGGACTTACCTAGATGGCTCGGTCAACCCCTGAGGCGTTGCTAAGCTGAGAGCTTGTGGCGCTTAATAAAATGAAGGTAGTTTAAGCGAGTTTTATGTCCATATAAGTTGGCTAAGTAATTAGAGTGGCATATAGTTTGACAGTGGAATAAGGGGACAGTTTTACGTTAAAAGTTTTCTGTTTTGAACTAATTTCTAATCATTAAAAGGTCGTAGCGTGTGGCTTTTACACGTTAGGGTCAATACTGCAATTTGGCATAAGTTAAGTGTTGTAATGTTATAATTTTTCTATTTGAATGCCTTAGTGCCTTTTGAACCGAAAACCAAATATATTCATAATGACTTGTTTGTAATTTATTCATAATTGGTTTTGCTGTGACTTCGGTTCTGTGGCCTAACCCTTTGAAACTGTTTGCAGTTTTCAGGATTAAAAAAATGCCCTTGACACTCAGCTATAATGTAGGTAACTTCATCTTTCTATCAGTGGTATATAAATCCGATCAGTACCTGCTTCCGGCGTTTACTTTCAAGGTATCCGTACACAAGGGGTCCAAACGGAGCCCTATTGCTGTCACTCACATAACCATCTGTCTGTGTGTCTGTCCGTCGCCTGTCACAAAATTTTGTTCCGAAGAATTATTGAACTGCCCATTGAATTTGAAATTTAGTGATAATGTTTATTCTTACGTATATTTTACTAACAAGTGGTGTGTTAGAGTCGAATACCAGCTAGTCGGCCTTAACAGGGGCGGAATGTCAAGATAAAATCGTTGATAGCCTACAAACTCTCACCAGTAGATGTTTTGCACGCAGCGGCCAAACCCCGGTAAACACGTCGGCTCGTGGGCGAAACCTGGTAGAGAGGGGCTTATGTGTTTCGGCACACAAGTCTTGCAGTTGCTCCCTACATAGTACACTGGATCTGTCTCGGCCGCAATGGCAATCCACCTTCAGTGGCTGGGCAGTTAGGCATAGTGTAAGGCCTTAAGGGCGGCGGTAGGAGACATAGTTATCGTTCGGTGGGTGGTGGTCAAGGAGGGTTGGTGTCAAACTGGCGGCCGACTGTAAAATATTTATGGTAAGCGAAGCTACCTTACAATTTGGCAGATATTTCACTACAATAACCAGAAATAATACCCACCTCACAAATAACAAACAATACCGAGTATTTACACAACACAGCCTCAATTTTTCACACAAATTACACGCACCAATCACAACAGCCCTCTTTTGTTATTGTAATGACAGAACATAATCCCCCTGGTTCGCCTGCTCGCGACAGCACACTGACGAGCCTGTATTTATAATTGAGAGGATTTATATGGCCTAAAGCGTGCTTCTAAATTATTGTGATGTTATTGTTGTCCTAATGAAGTGTGGTATGAATTGGTCGGACATTTAGCGGAGGTTTGAGGCAGAAATCCTACTATAACACAACAAACATGAATCTGGATTTCAAATTTAAGTTACGCCTTTTTTTGGGAGAACAAAAAGAAAACAGTTTAATTAGAAAAAAATATTGAGAATTATGATAAACATCGATTTTGGACGGCTTTAAGGCTTATTCCGTTTTTGAAACATGTTAAAAAATGTGGGGGTGTCATTAACCGCTATTGTTATTCTAGAATGCAATGTTTATTGATTTTATTACATATTGGAAGAAATATCAGTCTTGAATAATATAAAACTCTTTATAATTATTATTATTTAAATTATTTTTATTTTTAAATATTTAGAGGCCAATAGCTATTAGCCTTCCTGATGTATACGAGTAGGATGAAGTAGCAATATTTCTATTTCTTTTTTAGCACATGCTGGTGCAAACTTAGAAGCCATGCAATAAAATAACAGAAATTTTAAAATCCTACTAAATTCAAGAAACCGTTATTTCCATTTTTGGCTCGTATTACAGCAAAAACAAAATCTAAAGTCTAAGGAAAAGAAGACTCACAATATCTTTATTCGAACTAAAAAGATAGAAAAGTTCGGAAAACGTTGAATAAAAGACACATTTTCTTTCAAGGAAAAACTAGATCGTACGTGACACGATTTCATATGAATGCAGCAAACAGAAAAAGATGTATTGGAAATTTGTATTAGTTTTTGTATTAGCCCAGGGGAAAATACAAAAAAAATATTCGAGCAATAACTTGATGAAACTACTTACCTACGTTAATGTTATTGTAAAAAAATATATAAATACCTATCTTCGTTTGAATTAATTTTGTGGTATTTTCTGTTTGTTGTATTATAAGTCATCAATAAATGTTTGTTGAACACATAGCGTTGCAAAAGCGAATATATTCCCTTATACTGGCCCTGTCCTAAAATCTGTTCCTACCTGACATGTCTTAGCTATATTCTATCTCTTTACCGATTTTCTGGTATAAAAAGCCAAGGATTTCATATAAACTTGCGAGAGCCCCTAGTCCAGGCTATCACAAAATTCTTTCTTAGCTTATGTCTCCTAGTCATAAACTCTAGACATGCTAAATTTCAGGACGGTAGTATAAATAAAAAACCGATCTTTCATACAAACTTGCGAGAGTGCTTAGACCTCCTTAATCCAGCCCTGTCGCAAAATCCGTTCTTAGCTGACATCTACTAACTATAAACTACATCCCTGCCAAATTTTAAGTTTGTAGCTCAATAAATGAAGGACTTTCATACAAACTTGCGAGAGCCCTTAGACCTCCTTAATGCGGCCCTGTCACAAAATCCGTTCTTTTCGGATGTTTACCAACTATAAACTACTTCCCTGCCAAATTTCAAGTTTGTAGCACAAATAATGAAGGACTTTCATACAAACTTGCGAGAGTCCTTAGACCCCCTAAAGCCGGCCCTGTGTGTAAAAATCTTTCTTAACGGACGTTTACTAACTATAAACTACCTCCCTGCCAAATGTTAAGTTTGTAACTCCAAAAATTAAGGACTTTCATACAAACATGCGAGAGCCCTTAGACCCTCTAAATCCGGCCCTGTCGTAAAATCCTTTCTTAGCGGACGTCTACTAACTATAAACTACCTCCCTGCCAAATTTCATCTTTATACGTCAAGCGGTTTTTGATATTTCGTGATACGTGAATGAGTGACCTTTTGTTTTTATATATATAGATAGATTTTTTCTTCCAAATCTTTATCCCTATTTGCCGTCTTCTCGAAAATCATCTCCCCTCTTCTCTAGTCTAGATACATGAATCGTTTGATTGGTCTTTCTCAAAACTTAGTTAAAAAACATACACATTCAAATTTATTACGACGGGCCTATAATAACACATTAAAAGGGTGGCACATGGTGATAAGTGAGATAGCATTAAGTCCGCCTCTGTACGTTTATGTGATTAAAGTATTAAATAAATAGCACATACCTATGCCTACAACACTTATAAATCAAACTAATACTTGGGTATACATGCATAAATAATACACTTCTCGTTATTAGATCATAAGTATACCAAAACTTATAATCATGGCCTGAGTAATCAATGTTCATTTAGCCGATTTTGACGCAAATGAAGAAGACATACAATAATTAAACAGAATTCTTAAAAACCGTACTAAATATAACAACCCCGTTGTGGAATACCTTAGGTGCCAATAACTCAGGTGCCGTTAAAACGGATGCCTAATGTGGAATTCGTCATATTGTTAAACATTACTTTGAAAGCACTTGTACGTATTCGCCACATTGTGCGGGCCTAAGCAAAGTCTATCTACTAATAAAACATTTACACAATTGTATTGAGAGAAACACAAAAATTAATAATTTATTGTTACAGGAAACAGGACATTCATCAGCTATCATAGAGATCTTTATCTCACAACAGCGGCCTTTGTAAGGAGGCATATGTTTTATCAACGAACCCCGCTTGTCTGGTGACGTCACTCCTCCCAAACTTATCACATAATTGTTTCTGTACTCTCTTTGAGACTTTCCCTCCATTTTCCCTAAGATGATTAAAGGCATCCCAACTTACGGTACATTTGCTGTCGGTTTCTGTGCGTTGTTACAGCAAAATATTCAAAATTAGGGCTAATTATTAATAGGCATGCATGTTATATTGGGAATAACAGGTAGTAGGTAACAGCGAGATTCTCTATTTCCATTTTCAAAGGATTATGAGCACCGTCTGAATAATTAAAGCGAAATTTCAAGTATGTACTTATCTAATTAAATACGTCCAATATTTTACGAAGACGTGGAATTACGAAAACGTATGTAACTCAGCGTGAAATTTACAAAAGACGTCAACCAAGCGTGAACCTGTTTGCACAGTAACATTTGAAGCGACGTCACATAAAATATTAAACTCATTCCTACGTTTTAGTAATTTCAGAGACAGATGATGAAAATGTACTAAATTCCGGATTACGCCACAACATGGCGTATGAAATAGATCCTTCGGATAAGTACCTGTAACGAATACCTACCTACCCTAGTTAAAGGTAACAAACGCTGAAAGGGATTAAGGAAAGAGATGACAGGGGATTATGTGGTGTAGGATAAATTACGTAATTTTAGGAATCGAGAAAATGTATAATTTAAAGGAAGGTTTAACAAAGCTTTTTAAGTTTTCTTTAGTATTCCAGATCCAGATGTTGAATTTATTTTGTTGGCAAGTGTACATTTGTTTACATATTATCTACGTGTGTATTTAAAGAAACCATGGATGGACTGTGTGACAGGTGATATGATAGGGGGTGACAGAAGTATAGAAATAGATGAAATATTACGTCGACCCTTAGGCACTTGCTCCACCGCCGGACGAGGAAGCGATTAGCTATCGACTATTTACTCGCTGATGAAACGAACAAAATATATAGATCCCGTGTCAATAAAATAAACGGATATATTAATAGTTGAACGTTGGCTGTTCACACTGCCGGCGAGAACTCTCTCACCAGTAAGAAGTTTGTCACAGCGACAAGAGCTTACAAAGATACCACTCGCTCTGCGATAGTCACTCAGGGATGCTCACTTGGCGGTCAGAACTAACGTCGAGAGACTAACCAGCCGCCCGCACCGGCAAACAGCAACAAGTTGCCCCGTGCGATTGGTGCGAGTAATCGCCCGTCGCTCAAGAACACTCGCATAAAGCCGGGTGATAAAACTATCAGAACTACACACTCGCTTCTCGCTGCTTGCCAACTCATATATAGTTTCTAGCTCTACTCGCTTCTCACTGATCGTTGACGGTGGGACAATTGCCTAAATAAATTGACAAGAGAATAATGAGGTGTATTTATTTATCTCTTTGGAAATATTCTGAAGTAGAACGACTTCTTTTTCACCCATAGCGTGGTCGATACAATAACTAACTTTTGCAACACAGGTTTTTCAGGTTACCTAACTCAAATGTCGGGACTTCAAAATCTGGTCAACTCTGTATATGTCAATAAAATATTTGAATTGATAAAATCCTGGCTTATCAAATAATAATCATTATTATTATCAGTTACCATGAGCAAAACTTAAACAAAGTCCGTGTTTAAGTTGAAAATAATGCTGAAAATAATGTTTTTTATTCCCTGAATTTTAATTGAAAAAGTTTTGCGACTTGTTTCGGATTAAATTCATTTGATGAAGATGTCAAATCTTTCCATTGTTGATATAGTCTAGCCCTGTAGAGATTTTAGCTGCTATGAATTATACAAATAAGGCTTTTTGTATAATTATTACTGTTACGTCGCCGAGTTTTATCGGTCATAGATTGTTTCCTGTTTTTTTTTATTGTACCCAATTATTTAATCCATAATATTGTTGTGAGTAAAATTGAAGTGTACTTACTATATACAATCGATCAAATAATAAAAATATATATATATGAAGTTCACTTTAAGCTGCGCTACTCCTCACCCCACTTTCATGAATCTGATACTGCATAGCGAATCGCAGAGTGTTCCGAGCCGTTATTAGATTTAATTCTTCCTGTACCTAATTGAGGCCAAACCTTATTATATAGTATTATATGTACAAATCTCCCTATTCTTTTGGAGAATACAAGCAGCTGTAATATTATGTTCTTTACTAACGCTACACTTCCTGTTTAACCTCGTAACCCGTCTTTACTTTGGCGGTTTTGATTCCCTTGCGAGTGTCAAAAATTTGCGGTAATTTGCGGCATAAACGGCTGTATCTTTTGATTGCGTTGGTTTAGAAGTTTTATTTTTTCACAGCTTTAAGGGACAGTAGACTTGAGTATTTAGTATAAATCTACATACCTTTACGCGTTCCTGAGAAAAAGTAGACAGACGGACGGACAACAAAGTCCACTCCTTAGCTCGCATAATAAAAGTGTTGTTTTTCAAATACATTTAAGTTTTTTTCTGGCTCACAGAAGTATTATTATAATATCGTTTGCTTAGCTTTACAACTTAAAGATCAATATTAATATAAAAAAATTGCTGTCCGAAACTCCGACCCTAATTCGCACGCAAAAGAGTTATAAAGCCTTTTATAAACAAAGTTCATAGATAAACTCCCAAACACCAACTTTTCTGTATTACAATATTCCCATATTGTAATACAGACTTTTGGATTCTTTTAGCAGAAATGAAGGCAAAGCTGCGGGAAAAAAGTCAGCAAAAGTTTAGCCGCTTATACAAAGCTAATGTTAATCGTTGTACCGAGAATTTGGACCACTTATCTTTTAGTTTTCTCGAGAAAGACAGAATTACTTTTGATGTGGTTTTCTCTGAGATAAACTTGATATTCGCTGCGGTAATGACTATTTTCGTGTTCACGTTGCTAACGCCTAATCCGGTAATTTGGTATGGCTTGTCCTGATTTTTGTCGACAGAAAATAATTAAGTAATCTTCGTGCCCTTTATTAGTACCTTCGTGACTCAGGTTAAAATGTTTGAAATGCTTCTTTCTTTTAAGTTTTTACCAAAATAACTGGAATACTTTCAGTCTCTTGAAGCACCAAGTACTTGAGATATTTTTGTATAAAAATAAAACGTACGCCGGCAAAGTTTTCCCACATACAATTTTCTTATTTATTCCATTCAGCTCCTATAACCATAAGGCTATTGATTCCGGAGTTCCTCAGGGGTCTGTTCTCTCTACAACTCTTTTCCTGCTGCACATCAATGACCTACTTCAACTTGGTATTGTTGGGTACGCAGATGACAGTACTGTTTCAGAGAGATACCTATCCAGCGCAAGAACCAGCGTAGATGAAGTTTGTTCCTTGAGAGAGGCTATGGTAGAACGGACAGATTTGACCTTGAGCCTTGTCTCCCAGTGGGGTGATGACAATCTGGTCTCCTTTAACGCCACCAAAACACAGTCGTGTCTTTTTACCGCTAAAAAGAGTCTTTTCGATCAGGCGACTACTTTTCGGGGTGCGTTTGTTCCAGTGACTGATCGGCTCGAACTCCTAGGCATGGAGTTGACATCCAGTCTCAACTTCGGCGCCTCCATTGAGTACAAAGCCCAAATTGCGGCCAAAAAACTGGGCATCCTAAATAAATTGAAGCGATACTTTACGCCTGGACAGCTTTTAACCCTGTACAAAGCGCAAGTCCGATCCTGCATGGAGTATTGTAGCCACCTTTGGGATGGGTCAACTAAGTATCAGCTTACCGCGCTTGACTCGGTGGAAGGCAGAGCCAAGAGGCTAATTTATATTACCAGGTTCACTATCCAATTAGTAAAACAATAGTTATTATTAGTATTATATTACGATCACATAAAATATCAGAAAACCTATTCATTTCATTAGTTTTGACTCTGCTGACTGTACCAAATTCAAGTTGTTGGTATTCGTTGGCACATTAAATTTAATTATTGAAAGAGTAGTATCCGTTCGATATAAAAAATAAAAATGAGATGAACAAATACCATTTTTGGTATAAGAATGGAAAAAATCGATTTTCTGAAGCATCTCTATATTAAAGCTGTAGTGGTAGCTTCAGGCAAACATTTACGCATAGGTAAATGGAATAAAAATATACAGAGCTGTAAATTAAAAACAACTAAATCATAATATAATTAGACTGCTAAATTCTTCCCAATTGCGTATTATGAGGAATTTATTTGACCCTTCACAGTTTAATCGAGCGCCGGCGCTATCCATTGAACAGAAATCCTGCAGGTGGCAATCTGAAGCGGTTCTTTCAAATAAATTGTTTTAATTAGAACCCATTAAAGAAATGGGCATTTTAAAAGGCAATTTCGTTTGAATTGAGCTTTCTCTTTTAATGTGCAATAGAAAATGGGTTTGGTACAGTAACCGTTTCTTTCTTCGATCAATAATTGTTCGAAGGTTCAGGTTCAGTTGTTTCTTGGAATTTAACTTGGTTTATATTTCATTGTAGTTCACCTGGTTGAGATTGCGGGCATCCACTAGATGCGAGACGCAAGGAACTGCAGGAACCAGTTAATGTGGCGACGCCTGGGGGAGGGTCTATGTTCAGCAGTAGACGTCTTTCGGCTGAAATGATGATGACATGATGATATTTTATCGTCCTATCTTGTTGTTTGATTGATTGAGGAAAACCTAATAATCTGATTGCTCTTGCTCGTGTTTTATGTATCATGAATATTTATGATATTGTCTTTCTTTGCAAAACTTTTCATGTCCTTGAGAAACTTTATTTATAAATCCGAAGGTACCATGTTTGCGAGTCATTCTGTCCGTTGAACTAGAAAGAAGAACTTTGGAATTAAATTCATTTCTTTTCTAAAATATAATACAGCCATACTAAGAAAAAGTCTGAAGACGTTTTCGCTTCGACCTCGAAAGTTTGAATACAATATTACGTGACCAAAATAAAAGCCGAAAATATTTGACGAGCCTTTGCCCTTGGAATCATTTATTTATATAAAAGTATGAGAAAATGTCTATAAAAAGAATCTATCGGTTTTTTTAAAGCTTTTTACTCGTATCAGAATTTCAAATCTTGCTTTGTCCAAAATATTTGAAAAATGAAAATGATTGGAGTCTAAGGGTCTTTACTGTTGGCAAGACGCAATTTAAATTGTGATGATAGGCGATATCACGCACTTATTGCCTAAGCAAATTGCAAGTGCAAAATCGGTCGAATGGCATCGCATTGCGTCCATGTAAACGTATGGGCAACTTCGCTTAGTAAAAATCGCTTATCGGTGTGATATAAATCAAATAGCGTCGAACCATCAGCAAGGGCGCTTATAGGGATCTAAATTAAATTCTTAGTAAGCTGACACAGCAGATTCCAAATAATCTCTACCAAAACTGCTAAAAAATGATTGTAAACGCAAAATGATGGTCCTAAGCTAGTTAACAGCTTTGTGTACTAAGCGAATTTTGTCATTTTATGGAGAGAGAGAGTGATTACATTTTTAATCTCCTTAAGTTCTGTCTCTCCGTTTCAATGATTCATGCCGTGTTCCGAATTTAGAATATTCCGTGAATGAGGTTGTTCTTTAAATTAGGCTAAAGGTAGATTGGATTATATTGAAGAGTTTGCTGCTTTGAATTATGAAGATGGTTACTTTGTAATAAGTTTTTGTGTTGTTTCAGGGGTAACTTAGTATTTGTCACTTTTTGTATCTTTTCTATGAATTTAATAAGCCCTCGACAAAAATGATCTACTTACTCTGTAAACTAATTGTTTCTAGAAAAATTTGCACCAAGTGGAAACCCCATATCGTGTCCAGGCCGTACTCTTTCCATTCTAGGTCGCCTGGAAGGGGTCGCGGAACGCGATAACGCCGCCTTTTTACCCAACTGCCGAAGGAGGGTAATGTGTTTATCAGTCTATCTATGTATGTATGTATATATGTATGTATGTATGTTTGTTCCTATGTGGCGTTCTAGAGACCAAACGCGTTGGCCGATTTTGATGATTCTTACTTCAATCAATTCGTCTTAATCTTGCGAGTGTCACTGGCTACATTAAAATTGGTAAATAAAAAAATGGCGGATTTTGGGCGCCATTTTGTGGGGGAAATTTTTTTCTTTCCTTCCAAACCCATCGTGTGGGGTATCAAAATAAAGGGTTTTAAGAGGTGATTTTAAAAATTATGACACTTATATGTTTAAATGAACCTAATTCAAAAAAAAATAACTAAAAACTTGTAAATAAAATAATAAATTCATGCTGTGCAGTCGGAGGATACGTCTGGTTTTGATCAGCTAGCTCGCGAAAATGTATCCTCCGACTGCACAGCATGAATATCTTCTTGTTTACGTCTTTTTAGTTCGCTTTTTAAGCAGTAGTTTTTTGATTTTTTTAATTAACTTGTTTTTGTATGTTTGTTTTAAGATGTTTTTACCTTGGTGCACAATAAAGTATATATCAATTAATAAATAATTACAAACTTTCATACAAACTGACAAATTCTTTCCATTCCTTTTTTATATTTTGTTACTTTCCTGGTTTAATTCATCCATTAAGCAGATGAATTACCTTCCCTTCGTGAGTGCTCACCTCCTTTACATAAGGAACTCATGTAAAAGATTGTATATATTGCAGCCTATACAGCTGGGCTGTATAGGCTGCATATTGTCTGTTAGTGAATGAATTAAAGATATTTTAAAGTAGATTAAGAATACACTGCCATTTAAGTCGAAAACTATTGGAATCAATTCCAAACAGCAATCTAGTCTCCACAGATAGTGCAGCTGAGTATTACTGAAATCAATTCACTGAACTCTACCTATATTATAAAAGACATTTAAATTAAGAATCCCGTTGCCATGGGTACCTACAAGAAGTCACCAATCTGGTATTGCAAATGCCGTAGCTCCTAGCTGATTTTACATTCCTTTTTGTGTAAATATTTTAAAATAAAAAAAGGCAAAACAAGGTCTTCACTTTATTTATTTTGAGTGCTTGATTGTACTTTGGCTATTTTGAGTATATAATATTTAGCGAATCTAATATTTTGAGAATCTGATATTATGCCAATAAAGGATCGAGAGCTATTAACTAGTTTTCTCTACTGTCAAAATATAAAATATTGTTATTTCTGTCTAACTTTGTAGATCTTATTGCAGTGAAGTTCATCTTGAACTACAAATTACTCCATGGGATCACACTCTTAATCTATTATTTTCTCAATTCCACAATATCAGCATACATATCGACGATCAAACTTAAGTCTGGAACCAAGTCTCCATAGATAGTTTTAGCCGGCTTTTACCGCAATCAATTCAGTGTACCCTGCCAACTTCCACAGCTATAGTTGCTAAACTTTGTCAATAACTATAAATAATTTTCGAAACAACCGTTTTAGTCTCCTACTTCAAATGTTATGGCGGTCGCGGAAACTTTGAGCCGTAACCAAGGGGTAAGATGCGGGCAGATCAACAAAGGTTAAGCCGATCGGATTAGGGTAGTTTTCAACATGTATGTAGGAACATACCTGTAGGAGAGTAAGTACTTTGTGTTTGAGTTTGGAAATGAACAGTTTGGGAACAGGTGACGGTGTGGAAGTCATCATTTCAAAGACTCAAGATCTTTGGTAAGGTATAGAGCCTCACTCCAATTTATTAGTGGAAGAAAGTTGGCAAACATATTATTTAGACGTTTCGTCTTATTATATTTATAGACGCTAAGGATAGCAGGAGGCAACATCGCAACTGAGGCGTTCCGCGATGTCAGATGGGACCTTTCATATCGCGGCTGAGGTTTGGAAGCCGCGGCGGGAGAGGAGTGCCGGTTTTGGGGTGCACCGCTCTCCCTACCTGCCGTGGCCTATTATAAGTATGGCGTATTCTATTGTAATCGTTGGTGCTAGCGGTAAGGATAGAACAACAGCTAAGTATAGAAAAGAATAGAATTTACTTTATTCTTTACCATATTAAATTAGTTACACAACTTTTTACAAAAACATGTTACAACAATATTGTATCAGGAATAAGATTGTCAAAAGCTGTACTACTTCTAGATGGCATTTTGTCTAGTGTTAACAATTGTTAAAAAAAACAAAATGTATAGATATGAGATTGACACCTGCAACTGAAATTTTTCAGTGTTCTATCAACAATTAAATTTCACTTTGTCTACTTGTGCGAAATGGTCATTGAGAAAAAAAAACATCCTCAGAAGGCGTATTTTGTGTCAAATCTATACTAATATTATAAAGAGGTAAAGTTTGTGAGTTTGTGACGTTGTAAGGGGTAATCTCTGGATCTACTGAACCGATTTTGAAAACTCTTTCACCAGTAAAAAGCTACATATTTCCTGTGTGTCATAGGCTATAATATAATTTAGAAAAATAATTAGAGATCCTTATGAAAAAACAATAATGTAACCCAATGTAGCAAAATGTTGCCTGTAAAATACATTATTTGGCGTGCGCTGAGAAAACTATTGATGATAGATAAAAATTAGTAGGTAGGTAGGTAGCGTAGGTAGGGAAGGCAGGGTAGGCAGGGCAGGCAGGGTAGCCAGGGTAGCCAGCTAGGTTAGCCAGGGTAGCCAGGGTAGGCAGGGTCGGGGCAGAGTAGCCAGGATAGCCATGGTAGCCAGGGTAGACTGAGTACGCAGGGTAGCCAGGGTAGGCAGGGTAGGCAGGGGAGGCAGGGTAGGCACGGTAGGCAGGGTAGGCAGGTTAGCCAGGATAGCCAGGGTAGGCAGGGTAGCCATGGTAGCCAGGGTAGACTGGGTAGGCAGGGTATGCAGGGTAACCAGTGCAGCCAGGGTAGCCAGGGTAGGGGCAGGGTGGGCAGGATAGGCAGGTTAGGCAGGTTAGGCAGGGTATGTAGGGTAGGTAAATAGGTAGCCAGTTGACGGGAGCGAAGCCCCGAGGATGAGCTAGTATATAATATAATACAGTGATGCAACCAGCAACAACACAAGCAATTCTTGTTAGATGCATTAGGAACAAGAGTCACTTTGAAATGATCTTGTTACATTGTGTATACTGAAGGAGAGTAGTGGGTGTTTGAACGATCTCGTGAAGTCTGGGATAAGGTAGTTTACGAGGTAGTCAGGCAAGTTTTGTTATCGTTAAAGTTGTAACTATGTATGTAGAACATAATTCAGGACGTTTAATTCAGGACGATGACAGAATTATGATTGGAAGACGATGCTTTGTTTGGTAATATATTTAGATGTATTCGAATGGTGATCAGAACTGCTTGTTTAGCTACTTCTTCTTCTTTTCGTGTCGATAATCTCAAATTTTACTCAACTAAACTCATATTTTGTCTGACCAGTATGTAGCCACCTGTACCGCTCTGTTATTTGCCACGTTCAGGTCCTGAAAGGTGCAGGTGGCTGGGCACGAAGGGCAGATAAGGAGGTGGGGCATATCCTGCGACGGGGCCCCACACTGGCACTGTGTTTGCGATGGGTCTATGAGACTCCATTTGGCCAGATTTTTTCTACAGTGACCAACCTGTACCCGCAATCGGTTTAGGGATTTCCAGATTGGCCACTGCAGTTCGTGTCCAGGGGGCAGATGCTCTGCCGGAGTGATGGAGTATGGAGGGGCAGGATGTGCGTTTTGCCACAGTTTACATCTCTCGTCAGTTGCGCTGGCTTCCAACGAGGTCGTGTGTCTCAGAAAGCTTTTGCTACTAATTTTAGTTTAGCTACTAATTTTGCGTTTTTGATGGGGTTTGAGAGATTAAAATAAAAAAGTTATCGTTACAAATGGTTTTTAAAGAATATATTTGTTTTTTTCGTACACAACAATCGAGGGAAAGAGACGGGAACAAACGGGCCAATCACAACAAGTTATTGCGTCATTTAGCTGTGCTATGATTGGTTTACGATGCCATGATCGAATTCTGTTGGGATATTCATCGCAAACAAACCTTTTGTCTTTCTTATACAAATGCCATACATGGGTGAGTTTTCCTACCAGAAAAAAAAAAATAATGAAAAAATACATAAGTTCGTAGGTAAGTCTACCTACAGCTTGAGCTCTAGGCATAGTAGTGATTTCTAAGCCCCTTTCCTGATGGCGCAAAAATTTACATCATACCGATAAGCGATATTGCTAGTATGTTCACATGGACGCAATGCAAATTCGCACCCGTATCAAGAAGGCTGAAAGTTCAGCTAATATTAATTATCAAGAAATATTAAGGCCAGAGATGAACCAGAGCGTAAGTAATGTCAATTTGACAGGCCATCACGCCGAGTATCGAACTAACCAATTTTCATCAAGACTAAGTGTCTTGATGAAAATTATGAACTATTATTATTTTTATTCTGACAAAAGAGCCATCAGAGCCTTAAACAATCCCTGTTGGGGCGATTCTCTAATCACCCTGTCAACATATCTATGAAACCAACACCAGATTTAAATATATTTGGCAATTTATGTTTTATAAAATTAGCAACTTTTCAGTTTTAGCGGCATGACATCAATTTAACGACGCGATGGTCTGTCTTTTCGTCTTCATTTTATTTTGTATTAACATCTCATGCATAACCATAACAGGTTATTCGGTACGACATCATTAAGTCCTAATCTAGGCTCATAAATACAGCGCAGTAAAATGGGAATTTCCAATAAACAGTATATAAACAAATATTTGAGTTCGAAGCTCTGTAATAAATGAACGGTGCCTTGTGTCTGATTCTGTTTGCTCCAAATAAGTATGTAGTTATTTATTGTAGGTCTTGTTTTTCTGATTTATTCGTAGCAAAAAAAATCCACCTCAGGATGCACTTTTGGATGGTGATTTTTCTCTTACGGACGGAGGAGTTTTGCATAGCCAAAAAACTTCTGACGCGGTCGCCACCCAGGTGAGGCTGCGTGTTAAAACTTGATTTATAGTCGAAGAAGATGTTTTGTGATAAACAAACGACTGTTTTGTAAAATATTTGTAATAAATTACCAAGTAATGATTGCTAAAACAATTAGAAGTGTGATCTGACATGCGAGTGACTTCTTGATACTAGCTCACTGTGAGATCCAGACATGGACACACCCATGTAAACCTTTCCACTAGTATAATAACCCATGTAACTTACTTAGGTTTAGCTTTTTGTGCCTGGCTGGAGGCTCTAGTTTAGTCTCCACTGGATCGCGTAGTAGCCAATCACTCTGATTGAACTGCAAGACGCCAAAAACTAAAAAAAGATTTAAGTGTTCTTCATATTATAACGCTCATGCTGAGCACACGTGTATTTAATTAAATAAATATATTTTCTAACAAGTCTTGCGTGTTCATATTTGACTAGGTACCTACTGTATTCAACAAAAATCGGTGTCGAGGTGTGAAAATAAAGTCTTTGATTCAAAAACTTTTACCTTCAAAAACGTTTGCACAAGCTGCCGTTTCAGTAGGTTCAACTATGAAATGAGATTCTATACATAACATAAGATCACGCATATATTGACCGAAGGGTTGGGCAGAAGTGCACCATTAATACACCCACCCACAAAAACCCGATAACACTATGCGCGTTCTGAGAATGGAACCCGTGACCTCTCGCTCTGCAATCGCACTTTACGACCGCGAGTCCAATGATGCAGTCAAATATCTTATTACTAAGCTAGCGAAAAGCAATTTAACTTGTGGCAGCTTCGAACTTGAAGAGTATTCCAGTATCAGTAGAATCCATTAGTTCGCCCAATAGATAGGTGACACGCTAGACTTAGTACTTAGTGTTGCGGAATATATCGAGTTTTATAAAGAAGAAAAGTTAAGTGAAAAATTGTACACGGGAAAAATAAATATAAACCAAATATTTTCGTTTTCAACTATGCTTGTGAATGAGCATGTACAACAAAAAATTTCCTAAGATCTTGTTTCAAGTTCAGCTGTGTCGTCATTAAAGTGTAGTTTCCTTAAACTTGTGTTAGTAAGTATATACTCATAAGCTAATTCGAAATTAATCTGGAATTGAAGTAGGTTTGTATCTATAAACAGTTTTTACATCTTTACCTGGAGAGCATATCCGAAATCGTTAAGTGTCTACCCACTAATACTGTGTGTTGATGTTCTTTCATAATTTAATTAATCTTAAATACAAGTACAGTACATCTATTTTCTTAATGTCTCTCGGCAATCATCGTATTGCCGGATACAAACGAATGCTAAATTCCATGTCCATCAGTTATTAGATTTATCGTGTATAATAATTTGAATTCAGAACTGAGAACTAAATTGTTGTTTTATTTTGATTTCCGTGTGAAATTTATAATGCTGTAAAAATAGCAGCTTTAGCAACTTTCCTCCCATTTTTCAAATAAATTACATTAAGTTAAAAGAGTATTAACAACTCTATATACTTTCAAGTTGATTGAGATCATCCGGTCTGCACCAAGTGCAAAGGGCAATTGATAGAAAGCCGACTACTGACAAAACACGAAGTTTGCCGAGGGACATTAAGAAAATGTTTGTACTACTGTACTTAGGTATTGCGAAAACCTTTAGCAATATGAGGCAAACTCGACTCAAAACTTTCAATTTGATGGCTTTTTCATTGTATGAATGAGTAGAGACTGGGGTGTAATATTGTCCCAAAAACAAAACTATATCATATCGAAAGTTCGTCGAGTCTGGTTCGAATTTGTTAGTTTTTTATATATATATTTAATACATAAAATTAATATTTATAATAACCTATAAAAAAGTATAGCTATCGAATAAAACGATTTGGATTTTGATATTTTATTGAGTCCTTTTGAAAGAATCATTAGTTTCATGTTGTTATTGCCTATTTTGAAAAACAAAATTTATTTATAAATAAACTCTCATAAGTGGAAAACATGTAGTTAATCTTTTTATTAGGAAGTATTAAAAAACACGAATGAGACATAAACTGCAGATGGTACACCGGATATTTTTATAGTGCAGTTATTGTAGCCAGCTGAAATGGCATATTTGATGACCACAACAACACTGGATGTGTCATCAAATATGTCATTTATCGAAATGGGTTGGTAGGGAATACAGGTTGCAGGAAAAATGAGTAGTCAAGTTTTAAAAATTGATTCTGTTCGTGAGAATGAACAACTTCTTAATCTTACCACATTTTTTTTGAGAATTTACTTTGGCTTTCTTGAAGAAAGTTGTTCATTCCCGAAGGTAAATCTTGTAACATTATTTTAGTGTAATCTTAATTTTAATTTTAGTGCGTGTACTGACTAGTTGAGCCCGCTGCTTCGCTCCCATCAACTGCTTACCCTACCTACCTTCCACTTTTTTCCTAGGGTAATTTTTCCGCGGTGAATTTTAACACCACCATTCAGAAAATGACGTCAAATGCACAACGCCATCTATCGAATACGGAGTTCAACTGTCCAAGTATCTGAATAGCGTGTGTTGTGATATTTTACTTTTTATTTTCTTGAACATTTTAAATTCATATATCTTTTGATCGAGTGAACCGATTGTGATGAAACAAAAACTAAGTAATACTCAAGTTACGCATAATTTGTTGACTACCCATTTTCATAACAGACTGTACATTGTACTGGTGGAACTCATAAAATATTAATTAGCCCTTTGTTTGAGATAGATGTCATGAAAATTGGAAACAGTTTTTAATTGTTTTCGTTATGAGAAACGTGACACCGCAAATTAATTATGATTTTGGAATAATTAAATTGATGCTGAGCCTTCAATTAATTTGGAATAAGGTATTTGATTCTTGCTAGAGATATCGGCGTAGTTTGCACGTCTTCAAAAACCGGCCAAATGCGTGTTGGACTTCGCACATTTAGGGTTCCGTACCAATTTAACAATATATTGGTATTTTTTTGTAAGATGTTCGTAATATAAAACATTACACAGAGAACATTACAGGAGAGAGAGAGAAGAGTGTCCCAGCAGTGAGAACATTAAAAGGCTGATAATGATGATAAATAAACATTATCACCAAATTTCAAGTTCGTAGGTCAATAGGAAGTTAAAAAAATCTTCGGAAAAAATGTATGACAGATGACGCACAGACGGACACGGGTGTGACAGCAATAGGGTTCCGTTTGGCGACAATAAAAACAAGGCGATTCTAACAATCAGTCTATTCTGGAAAAATCTCACTGTTAAAACGTACGTGAATGGAGCTAGAAGTATGCTGTGAGTATTATGAAGTATCTAGTTAATGTTAGGGATTGACAACTGACTTTATGGTTACTTTGCCCTAGGTGCATACTTAGTTATAGGTATTTGTATCTTTCTACGATTTGAAGTTCAAATGATTGTATTCCTTATGATTGAGATTCGTTTTCGCAATTAGACAAAGGCATCCCATACGGATTGTCGTCACTCATGATTAAGGAAGCACTTACTTTATATATATATATATATCTGGATTATGTTTTAGTTTATTTATTTGACTGATTATGTTAGTCTGCTCTAAATTTTGCTAATTTTATCTGTGAGACAGAACCTATCCGTTAATATTGAAAAAACAAAACCGGTACCGGTACCTGTTTGTTTTAATCTAGCATGCTTGATTTGTATCTAAACGCATATTTGACAAACAAATTTTCTTTATTGAATCATTTTCTGTGTTTCGTTCCGACTTTTATAACACAGTAACCTCGTGTAACATACTACATAAATCCTCGTAAAGGTACTCTTATTTCTGTTTAACCATGATATATATGAAGTAGAGTAGTCTACATAGCAGTAACATATGATGTAGCCGGTTAGATAGCGAGTGAAACTAACGTCCTGCAGCGTCCGTGTCACTGGAGTTATTTCCTACCAAATTACGAGAGAATGTGAATCTTGCAGAAGCGAATTGGAATGTAGACCGAATGTTGTGACGTTGAAATATATGAGTGAAGATTTTTCAGGGGATGTATAAGATTTATTTATAGTAAATTAAAACGATACAGATACCAATTACATTAATTAACATAGAATTTGAATTGATTTAATGTGTAAATAGATATATTTATTAAAATTTCATGCAACATAACAGGTACATAGTTAGGCGGACTTAATGCCTGAGGCATTCTCTACCAGTCGACCAAGGATTTCTGTTAAATAATAGGTATATCGAGAAAGAAAATATAGTACTGTTTGCCTAACTTTATCTTGAGTAACTTTAGCATAAGGTTAGATCGCAGGTAAACGTCGTCTGTAAAAGAAAAATAAGCTCGAATAACTTTACTTATCTACTTGTACCAAGATAGGCATGGTTTGTACTTTATGTGGAACAGAACGTTGCTTATAGTGATTTGCTTAGATGAATAAAATAATGTAGGTAGAAAAAATACTTTTCAACACACTTGCTCATAAAGTGGCTCTAATTTCACCGCAATTAGGCACATAATGACACCTGTTATCAAACTGTGACTTTTTCATTACTATTATTCACAAGTGAGATAAAGAGTATTTTTTTATTTATTGGTTGAGTTGCTTTGTTCTTAAAAAAGTTTCGATTCAAAAAAGATCGTGCTCAATAGTACAAATGCAACACATTTCATGCAACTTCGTATTTAAATAGATAATTTCAACTTGTACGGGTTTAATAAATAAAACTTTCACTTAAATATAACTTTTGTTTTTGTCTGTAATGAAGAAAACTTGAAATGCCCCATTTTGTACGTGGCTAAAACGCTATCCGCAAAAAGCCAAAAAAAAGATAACTCATTATTTTTAGTCTATGGCCGATCGCCATTCTTAGATGCGCGCGCATAGGAAAACTGAATAATTTTTCCCGCCATTGCGAAAAAAATTTCACAACTCGTTTTCACTGTTGGAAATGATTTTTTTGTATTATTTTCTTCACAAGTGTTTTGTAAAAACGTCGTATGATACACGTGTGTATAGATGATTACCGTCCTCGGCTCTCTTAAGACCCTCACCTAACGGCTCGGGTCTCAATGGCGCCTCAGCGGTAATCACCAACATTACACACTTGTACCATAATGTAGTATTCTTAATTCTAAGCAAGCGTGCTTTACCGTCGACCACATCATCGTTTTTCTACAATCAAGTGGACGAGTCTATCAATAAATAAAATACGTACATCTCTCTACATAATTATTCAATTTTAGCGACGTAAACGACGTCGACGTCACGTTTCAGCGACCTCAAGGTACATTGAATATTTTTGAAAATAGTAATAGCCACGGGGTATGTGAAGGACGCTGAAGGATGTGTGGGGACTGAAATAAAATAATTATTTTTTAAGACTTTTTGTCCGTTTGGCGCCAAAATTACTTAACAGATTCTGTTCAAATTTGACACAATCAATCCTAAGAGGTCAGTTCAACATTTAGGCTATAAATTATGACACTATTTTCTATGGAGGATGAGTAATATTGCATTATTTATGTATTGTACTACACTTTCCCTCGGGATTTCTAAAACAAAATACATTTATTTGTAAAGCACCTACCCTAATATTCATAGGTAGTCAAATGAAAAACAGGTCACCAAAGAAAACAAAATATCTGTCCGTAATTTTTGTACCTATTTATTTACGTAGCTCAAAATGCCGACATTTCCATGTCGTCCCGTATAATTTGAAATATAAATAATACAGTGCCAATAATTAAATTCAAATTTCAAATTCAAATTAATTTATTTCGTGAACACAGGGTACATACAGAAGGTGTTATAATACAAAAGATCCGAGCTGTGTCCCGCCCAAAGGCATATAAAATATTTCACAATAAAATAAAATAAAAATTATGTCACTAATAAAATAATTGATTATTCACTAATATAAGAATGTCACTAATAATAGAATATAAAATAATGTCACTCATTCATTAATAACAACAATAATCAAAATTAACACATTTTTCCAGTATACATAACATAAGAATAGATTGAATTTAGTTAACAGGTATTATAATAAAAATTTGTCATTTAAGTATTCGTCAACAGAATAATACACCTTGTCATTTATCAATTTAAACAAATTTCTTTTAAATTCGTTAATGTTAATACTTGAGATAACTTGTCCTGGTAACTTATTGTATAGTGTTTGAGCCATTGCATAAAAACTGTTGCTATGAAATTTAGTTTTTGTTGCTAACACCTGCAACTTTTTTGAGTGCCGTTTACTTTCTACAAATCTATATAAATTAATGTTGTGTTTCACAAAAATACACGCTTCATAAATATAGAGTGACGTTAAAGTTAATATTTTTAGCTCATGAAAATGTGGCTTGCATGATTCTATTTGTTTTATTTTACAAATCGCTCTGATACATTTTTTCTGTGCTACAAGTACTTCTTGAATCTTAGGGGCATTTCCCCAGAATATGAGGCCATACCGCAGAGCCGAGGCAACATAACCATGGTACGCTGCGAGTAGGGCAGTCTTATTCGTAATTTTACCCAGCATATAAAGAGCATATGAAAATCTACTAAGCTTTGCACAAACACTTTCAATTTGGGTTCTCCATGTCATGTTATTGTCAATATATAGTCCAAGAAATGTTGCAACACTAGCTTCAAGTATTTCACTCCCTCTATAGTTTATTTGAAACTGTGCTTGTTCTTTGTGTCTAATTTTAAAGTTCATAACTTGAGTTTTGGTTAAATTATTTTAAGGTTATTAGCGTTTAACCAGTCGATAATAGGAATAAGGCTATTGTTTACCTGCTCTTCTATTTCTTTTATAGTGCCAGTATCATAAACAACAGTGCTGTCGTCGGCAAATAGTGACATTTGATGTTCGACTACTTGGGGAAAGTCATTAATATAGCAAATAAAGAGTAAGGGTCCTAACACAGAACCCTGCGGAACACCACATGACAGTATTCTAGAGCTAGAGGAGTAAACTATCTCAGTTTTGGTCTTTATATTTACTTTATTAATTTGTGTAATTTGACTTCTATTCTCCAAATAAGATTTTATCAGATTAAGCACGTTACCTCTGATACCATATCTTTCGAGCTTAATTAATAGCCCTTTATGGTCTACAAAGTCAAACGCCCTAGTCATGTCCATAAACATAGCCATCACTGGTTTTCTGTTATCCATGTTATGATGTATTTTCTCTAAAAAATTATAAATAGCCATATTAATGGTTATATTTTTTCTAAAGCCCATTTGTTCTTTGCAAAAAATATTATTTTTTTCTAAATAACTGTACATGCTGATATATAATAACCTTCTCAATTTTTTTTGAAAATATTAGTATCAGTGCAACTGGTCTATAATTGTTAACTTTTGTTTTATCGTCTTTTTCGTGTAATGGTTTTATTATTGAAATCTTTAGCTTATCGGGAAAAGTGCCCTTCTGAATACTATTATTTATTATGTCACTTAATATGGGTGCTATAATGAGAGCAACTGATTTGACTACTCCGGTGTTAATATCATCATACCCTGTACTGTTGGTGTTTTTAAGAGTATTTATTATTGTAATTACATCTTTTGGTACGGTTGGTGACATAAACATGGATTTGTGTGATCCTGGCGTGTTATAAACATTTGACTTTGAGTAATGGTCATTAAATTGTTGTGCTATCTCTTTGGGGTCTGTTAAATATTTGCCATTTACATTAATCGCATTAATATTACTTTTAGGAATGTTAGATTTTATAGATTGAATAACTTTCCACGTTGCCTTCGACTTGTTGGTGCTTGTTCCAATAAAATAGGAGTTCTGTGCTTTCTGTGTTAGTTTGATAACGCTTTGATATCTTTTCGAAAAAGACTTGAATGCCATTTTTGAATCACTGTCTCGAGTCAGTCTATATTTCCACAATAAAGATCGTCTAGTTCTACTACAACGCTTAACTCCGCGTGTGATCCACTTTGGTTTAGTAACTGTAGAAATTTTGTGTCTGACAACTGGGAAACAGAGATCATATATTAATTTAAATAGTTCAAAAATGAATTAAAGCATTTGTTTACGTCATCAAATTCATAAACTTCGGAGAAACTGAGACTGGCGATATGTTTCCGAAAAACGTTCATATTTTCCTTGCTATAATCCCGTTTATATATATAATAATATGGTAAAATACACTTTTGTTGTACCGGGAACTTCATAAGTTGGGCTGTGTGGTCCGATACACCTAGCTCCAAAATTTCACTTTTGCAGCCTCTTATGTTGTGGAGAAAATTATCTAGACATGTACCACTACTAGGACGCGTAGGTTCATTTATTTCTAGTTTCAAATTAAATTCCTTCAAAAGTTGCTTAAATAGTGTAGAGTTTTTGGTCTTCCGAAGAACATCAATATTAAAGTCACCGCAGATTATTATTTTTGGTTACTTTTATAGCAAAACTGTTGCAATATGTTCGCTAAATTATCAAAGAAAAGATGCACCTTAGTTGGATTGGGAACTCGGTAAATACACAAAATTATAACGTTATCGTCAGTTAATGCCACTGCACAGCACTCAAACACATTGGGAATGCTATTCATTTTAACAGAATCTATTTCTTTGAAATTAATGTGCTTATTAATTAATATGCAAGAACCACCATTCCGCTTTAGTCTAGTGAAGCTTGCAGCTAAGATAAAATGTGGTATTTTCAGAAGATCAAGGTCACCTTGCTTCATATTTTGTTCTGTAAAGCATAAAACACCAACACATATCCCATTCCTTGCGAGGCTATCTAAATGTTCCTTTATTACATCACCCTTGGGTAAAAGTCCATTAATGTTTTGATGCAATACACGCAATTCATTATACACGAAAAAAAATCTGGTTGATTACGTCAGCAGTACATGAAGTAAAGGAAAGAGGTGAGTCGCAATACAAAAGGTCTTTTCCCGATACCGACTCGTTCGTAGGTTCCTGAACATTAAAATTACAATCAGTTGAAATATAATATTTAAGGTGAGAAAAAATATTTGAAACGGCATAATTGTTAATACGACCACCTCTGCCCTGAAACATCGAATAATCTCATAGTAAATCTAAATTAGAGTCAAATAATGTAGCATAATTGTCAATTTGTATGTCCTGAAATAATAAATTACCATATTTATTAGTAGGTAAACATAATATTACATTTGTGTGCTTTATAACTGATAGACTTTCACGTATGATCGTTATTAATTTAAAGTAATTATTCGTTTTTTGGAAGTTATCTTCACCAATAAATATTATGCAATTGTCCTTCATTGTATAGCCAGACAGCTTAGTTTTAATGTTGCTTAGTAAGTTCTTGATGACACAATTTGGTAAAAGACAATGACACGTTTGATGGCATGGAAAAGTATTTTCCACAATTGGTAGTATTTTATTTGATCGTTTGCTACTTATAATGCAGAGCTTGCTCCTTTCCTCAATGGTCGACTTTGTTTTCCTTTGCATCATTGATTGTCCCGGTATAATCCGAGGAGTAACTTGAGTGGAGGTAAATAGCTCTGGAGTCCCGTATCTTGAGTTGTCTGATTTGTGTGATTTTTGTTTCGTCTGTTTGAGAGGTGTGTGCAATTTTATTTTCCTCTTTGGTGTTACTGTCTCGCTAGCTAACTTCTTGCTCGGTTTTTCCACAATTTTATATTTATTATTAATTATTTCCATCGTCTTCCTTAAATCTGTGTTTTCAATCGAAAGATTATTCATCTCCTCATGTGCCGCCTGCAACTGGGTATTAAGTTCGCAGATTTGACGTTTAAGTTCTTCCATTTCTTCATTCTCGTCATCCATAATAATATTAGGTACGCTAATATTTGTGTCGCCCTCTATTGTCGAATTATTGTAATTACTACATTCCTCGAATGTTTCCATTGCGGGTTCGGAATTTCTTCGAGTACGAAGAGTAACGTTCTCAAAGTAACTAATTTTGTTAAATGTTTAGCAGAAAAATTAAAAAGACAATTTGTAAACTGTGAGATTCGAACTCGGGTCTTCTCGATTCGATGTCGGGGAAGTCCAAAGTCCAGTTCTTTGTTTGCGGAGCGTTGGAACTGGAGCGGTTGTGATTTAAAATTTTGAGTTTTTTCCGTTGTATTTTTGATCACTCTTTTTACCTAAATTTGGTCAGACGGTCATGCAGTTTGTCACAACACTGTCAGTTATGCACCGTACAACAGTTTATGGGTTAAGGAGAGTATTATTTAATACATGTTAAAACTTTTTTACACCGGACTAAAAACTTCACTTGTAGTTAATATTTTTCCGAAAAAACATTGTCACATAATTATTAGTGTATCCTGTCACCAATACACTTGTTTTTTCAAGTGTTCATTATTGTGTTAATGTTTTGCCATTTCATTTGCTTTGAAAAGATTTGTGATAAATATAAGTAAAAGTTTCCGACTTGGCTGCTTTGGCTGTCTTGTTGGCTTAGGTTTGATTTCCGTGTCATCCAAAGAATTATTAGATTTTTCCATCTGGAATTTCTCTGTAACAATTTCGGACTTTAGACTTGTGTCCGGTTGGCAACAGGCTCGACATGGGACTAAAATATTATTGGCGAAATGGGAATGTGCTGGTGCATCTCTGATTAACCCTGCGGTGAATACAAGGGTGAACGCATTTATGTTATTAAAACTTCGGCAAATTCCTTCAAGATTCTATTAAATCTGTATCAATACGAACAGAAGGTCGATCCTTAAAAATATAGTAGTAACTTAAATGTCCTATTTTTAAATCCTGACGGAAAAAGAGGTGTTTTATGTGTAAGTTTGACGTTTGTACCTGTGTGTTTGTGAATATGAGTATCTGTTTATGGCATCATAGCTCCTAAACGGATCTTGATTTCGTTTTTTTGTTTGAAATGTGACTTTATCGAGTGTTCTTAGCTATGTTTGATGTAAATCGGTTTAGCCGTTCAAAAGGTATGGACGTTTTACTGTTAGAATCGGGGAGTTTTCGCAAGATATCGTGTCATAATTACGTGTTCAACAGATTGTCGATCGAAGCGTGTCTACTACTAGATAAATCATATAGCATGAAATAAAAATGTGTTGGAGGTTTGTAAATTTTATTGTAATTTTATTTACCTATTCCTTGTTCTACGCCTGATTATCATGCCAACACACGGGACAGAATGCAATAACGTAAATGTTTGGATCTGGATCTATAGGCTTAACGAGCCACTAGGTTACTTATTCAAACAAAAGAAAATCCTTCTTTTTCGCCACAACGTTTATAAACGACTTTAAGGCTTGCTACAAAATCAAAATCATTTTTTTTTATTTCACATAGGCCTACATGGGCACTTATAAAACGTCGACAAAAGGTGCACGGTTCGGGTTGGTCGTTTCCTATGAAGAAGAACCGGCAAGAAACTCCATGGTTACTCTTTTAAAAATGGTTTGGTTTTACAATATTTCCATGTTACAGCATTAGTACTTAGATATGGGGGGACAACGCAGGCCCGACTTATGACAATAAGTCGTAAGAAACAAAAAAAAAAAAAAAAAGATTATATATTAAATGAAAAAGTTAACAAATGTTAACCAGCTTCAAGAAGGCCTACAATGTTCACACATTCACAAAACAATCGGTAAAAGAATCTATACAAAGGTAAAAAAAAAAATAAGTATAACAAGACTAAATTTAACGTGTGGTGGCACAAATGTTGTTATCAGTGCTGTAACTATTCTTAGCAAAGGGCTATAAAGATGAATGAAAACCATTGTAAAAAGTCTAATTAAAAGAATGAAAGAAAAAATGAGATTGAGAATAGTTAGAGACATCCACTTATTTGTGCCGTTTACAAGTTACCAGGGAAGCTGCATGCGCAGAAGGAGCTAAGGCCAAATGTTTTTATCTTCAACGTAGTCCTTGATTTTATAATATGCTTTGTTAATAAGGATACGTTTGATGTAGTTTTTGAACCTCCCATCGGTCAGTTCTATAACTGACTTTGGCAACTTGTTATACAAGTTACAGAAGTACATTTTCTCTCGTATATTCTTGTACTTACTAAGAATATCACGACAGCACACCGCTTCGGGACATTTACGTCCCGCTTCCACGGTTTATGTACCTTGAAAGTCCCAGTCTTATGTACCTTAAATGTCCCAGTGTTCACTGACTGCGCTCGTAATTATAAAAGCCTTTCATATTACAGATATACGGTAGGGTTTGTTTGTACATGCATGTAGAAGTGTCTTATATTATCTTTATTACTAAATATGTATGTAGGTAATTACTGAGACCGGTGCCTTGAATTTTGTATTATTAAAAGATCTACAAGAATTAAAAAGTAGAAACGCAAGTTTTTAAGCCAGGCTTTCAGGTGAGTTCAAACTCGTTTAATTTTTTTTTGGTACATTGGTCTTACCTCAACATGTCTTCTGTGAAAGACGAAATCAAAAGTACTTCGCGTACTTACCAGCAACGACTTAAAAATCACCCCAATCCTCTCGCTTCACAATTAAAATGTCGAGGCTACACCAAAAGGCTAAAAAGGAAAGACATAATCAGTAGTGATGGGAAACGAGTAGATATTCTTACTGGAGAGTGCACTCGATAACTGACAAATGACAATTACCTACATCCATTCTGCTTGTAGTGCTGTTTTTTTTGTAATGTTTATCTGCTTATTGCAGATACACATACAACAAAAACGTTTTAACTTAAGCTTATTAAGTTGTTGTTGCTTATTGTTATATCTCATACTTCAAAGTAACCGAAAAAAGAAACACCTCAACAATCGGTACCTTGGATGTTATTAGGGCGATTTTAAAAACTGCATCTTGTGCGCACAAAGCTTAAATCACCTACCTTTTATATTCAACAGATTTCTACTTAAATCTGTCATAAAAATGCGGCGTATCCACTAGGTAGAAAAAAATGTAACCCTTAACAAACACAAGCTTAACATAGTACCTATTTATGCAGTTCATAAGAAACGGAATGAAAACTCTCTTCGGATTTCCTGTCTCTAAGCTAGCGACAAAAAAAGGTTATAGTCCCGTGAAAAATACACATAATATGTTTTGATTAACCTACCTATCTGAGTGACGTCTGCCCGTTATGCCCGCAGTATGTAGACTCGCCATTAGTCTTGATTTCCCCGGATTTGTCCTCTTTTCTGTGTCTTTGTTTGCATTTGGGACCGCTGGCGAGATTTTGTATTTGTTTTATTTAACACTTTATATACACGGGTCCCGGGATTTCTTTGTGAATTGAGAGCTCTCGGTGTCTTGGATAACACTTTTCCGCTTTTGCAAAAAAACTCTTGACATTGTTGCGTTAGTTTATTGTTTAGTAAGATTGTACGTATTACCTGCTTATTTTATAAATTAACTAGCTTCTGCAAGCCGTTTCACCTGCCTGTATTATACACATAAACCTTCCTCTTGAATCACTCTATCTATTAAAAAAACCGCATCAAAATCCATTGTGTAGTTTTAAAGATCTAAGCATACATAGGGACAGACAGTGGAAAGCGGCGTTGATTATACTATGTAAGAATGTCGTTTCGGATACGTTAGTTAAACTATCTATAAAGAAAAAAATATTTTGGGTATAATATTTTTTTTATCTTTCCTGAAACAAATACATCTATTGGAGACCCTACGGCAAGTATGTACCTAACCACTCTAGGTAGGTATATGAATAGCTCCCCTGCCATCCTATCTCCCGCTTGCGATTTTTCCCTGTCGTGTGCGAAATAAGCGAAGACTTCTCCAAAACACTCATTAGCCTGGAGATCGACCTGAGCGTAATCCCGCCAGGTTTATGAGAATTTTTCGTAGACACATTTTTTTGCTGAGATTTTGAATAAATGTGTTCAGATTTCATGTTGATAGACGGCAAATGATATAGGCTAACAAATGAGTGAATTGTTTCAATAAGATTCAGTAGATTCAATTGAGATTGAATAAACTTTCTACTAAGAATCTTACTAATACTAATCGGCGCGCCGCTGCTGTACTATAATATTATAAATGTGAAAGTTTGGATGGATGAATGTATGTTTCACGCCAGAACAGCTGGACGGATCTGGATGAAATTTGGCACGGAGATAGATTAAAGTCTGGAATTTTTATCTTGGTATAATGTTCCCTTGGGATGATAAAACACTTAACGCGGACGAAGCCGCTGGCAGAAGCTAGTTTACAATAAAAATGCTCCAAACCTCAATAACTATTATTCAATAGGTATGAAAAGAAACCGGGCTGTCAAGTCTGAAGATCTTGACACGCTTATGCCGCCTTTCGTATGAGACTAGAAAAGTGCCAAATGCCTGGAGGCAAGCTAACGTACAGGCCGTACCCAAGAAGGGCAGTCGAGCTGACCCGGCAAACTACAGACCCATCTCTGTAACGAGCGTGTACTTAACTCGAAGCTCCTGGCATACCTAGAAACTAACGAGATCCTTTTTTGAAGTTGGCCGGTTTCGCCGACTCATTCCTGCCGAACTTGTCTACCAAGTTTAGGGTGTAAGAACTTCTGTATATAATTACTGGGCCCTGTTTAAAAGTTGCCTACTGTCCGTAAATACAAAAACAAAACCTATTTTGACTTCTTAATACGCATTTTTGTAGTCTGTTATATCAAACACGCCTCATGAAGTTTTCTGATATGTTGTCTGGGCATCTACAATGAAAAAAGCAACCGTTATCATTGTTTCCAGAGACGGACACCGCAACAGAGGACGCCAGCATGCAAGATTGGAGGATGATGCTGAAGCTGACGGCTGGTCGTCACTGGAGAAGCGTGGCGCGAGACAGAAGCCAGTGGAAGTTGTTAGATGAGGCCTATGCCAAAAGGCACGCTGAACTGCGAGACATTATTTAGACCAAACCAACTTGTTATTATGCTTTTGTATGCGTAGTTCAGAATAAAGGCCTTATTATCTATATATATAAAAGAAGAAACTGACTGACTGATCGATAAACGCACAGGCAAAACCGCTTGGCCTAGAAGTATGAAATTTGGCAGAAAGGTTTCTCAAGTGACGTAAGTGAGCACTAAGAAATTCCACCCTGGAGGGGTTTAAAAGTTTGTATTAAAATTCTGATACCTTCGCCAAACATACTTCAAACTTGGCAAAAATAGTAATTTAAGTAAATGGTAAAGACTGTTTTTATTAGTTTTTCGAAACTACCCCCGAAAGCTGATTAAGGGGGTGATGAAGTTTGTATGGGAGAATCTGATTTCTTGGGTAAATAAACTTGAAACTTGGCACAAGTATTAAAATAAATAAATAATAAAGGTTGTCACTATTAGTTTTTCAAAACTACCCCGAAACCACTATATAGGGGGGTGTTGTTTATTTTTTAAAGAATCTTATTTTTTGGTTTAATAAACTTGATTCTTGACTTAAATACCAACCTAAGTTGATCGACCACCAATTAATCTTTAATCAAGTTGATTACCAACCTAAGAAGATCCAGACCGATACTCTGTGTTGATAACTTCACCATTGGGTAGTTCCGACCGCTGTCTGGTGAAGTCTGTGTCCGTCTACTCCCCGCCCGATCCCAGCCCAAGAGCCACCCGGCGGGTTTGGCGGTACAGGTCAGCAGATTGGGATGGCATGCGATCTTTCATCGCATGCTATCCCTGGCAGCCTACTTGCTTTTCTTCGGCTGATCCTTCGTCGTGCACGGATGCCGTGACGGGTGTGTTGCGTCAGGGAATGGAGTACTACATTCCGTTCTCTGACGTAACAATGTCCAGCGTTGACCAGCCATGGTTTGGTGCCGAATGTCATTACGCCGACGCGCGATCACGCAAAGCGAGTGACGTGGGTCAGAAGAAGAGAGCCTTTAACAGGTCTGCCAAATCCTGCAAGTTGGTGTTGCGAAGGGCTTGGTTCGACCACATTAGCCGAATAGGGACCAAACTTGCTTCTTACCCAACAGGTAGTAAAGCGTTTTGGTCCCAGGCTAAGTCGGTCGAATCGAACTACTGCCGTCCCTCACTACCACCACTGCTGAAACCTGATGGGTCACTGGCCAACTCCGCTGAAGGGAAGGCAAATTTATTTGCCTCCTTTTTTGCGGAATCTTCGCGTCTGAATTCTGGTGATTCGCGACCCCCTCCTTCTCCTGTTGGATGCGAGACGAGTATGTCGGACATTCGCATCCATCGGAAGGACGTCCGTAGGGTGCTGCGCAACCTCGACGTGAACAAGGCTAGTGGCCCTGACGGAATACCAGCTATAGTTCTTAGAACCTGTGCGCCTGAACTGTCTCCGATCTTGACACGCCTATTCCGCCTTTCATATGAAACTGGAAAAGTGCCGAATGCTTGGAAGCAAGCCAACGTATAGCCCATGCCCAAGAAGGGCAGTCGATCTGACCCGGCTAACTACAGACCCAAATCTGTAACGTCCATACTCTATAAGAGTATGGAGCGTGTACTAAACACTAAGCTCCTGGCATACCTAGAAACTAACGATATCCTTAGCGACCGCCAATACGGATTCCGCCAAAATCGGTCTACTGGGGATCTTCTAGCGTATGCCATTCACATATGGAGTGAGGCCATCGAGAGGCACGGGTAGCGCTTGCCGTCTCCCGCGACATCTCGAAGGCTTTCGATAGGGTCTGGCACGAAAGCCTTATTGGTAAGCTTCCTTCATTCGGTCTGCCCGATGGTCTGTGTGATTGGATTGCAGACTTCCTGAGGGATCGGTCCATTCGAGTGGTTATCGCTGGCTGCTCGTCGTACCAATTGGATATTAATGCCGGGGTCCTTCAGGGGTCGATACTCTCAGCAGCATTGTTCTTGTTGCACATTAACGATCTGCTAAAACCTTTGGGTATGCAGATGACAGCACTGTTGCTGAGAGTTACTTGTCCACCGCACGGGCTACCGGGCCACAGATCCAGTCTCACCATGAGGCTATAGTGGATCGTTTGAACTTGTCCTTGCAGGCAGTCTCCGAATGGGGTGATGCCAATCTGGTCAAGTTGAATGCTGCTAAAACCCAGGCAATTTCACGCGGCTCCAACTTTCGGTGATGTAACCGTGCCAATAACGGACCATCTTGAGATGGTCTTGACATCGACTCTCGATTTTGGGCCATACATTGAGGCAAAGGCTCAGCTAGCTGCCTAAAAGTTGGGGATCCTTGCGAAGGTGAGAAAGTACTTCACGCCGGAACATCTGTATCAAGCGCAAGTTCGATCGTGCATGGAGTACTGTTCTCATCTCTGGGACGGATCTGCCAAATACCAGCTAGATGCACTAGAGTCGTTCGAAAAGCGGGCCAAGATACTCATCGGCAATGAGGCACTGGTCAAATCAAAGCTCCAGAGCCTTGAACATCGTCGCCGAGTTGCCAGCTTGTCGGTTTTTTATTGGTTACATTTCGGGGAGTATGCGATGGAATTGCATGATTTATTGCCGCCCAGCCCGTTCCATCATCGGACGCACGGCGATGCGTTTTCGGTACATGGTGGATATCTCACCCATACGCACAAAACGTTTTGGGGAAACTTTTATTAAGCTTACAGCTAAGGAGTGGAATTCCCTGCCGGAGTCTGTGTTTCCCGATAGATACAATCTAGGGGTCTTTAAATCAAGAGTGAATGGGTTTTTTCTAGGCAAGCGTGCTTCACCGTTGACCATTTCATCGCTTTCCATCAGGTGAGATACCACTATCTAAAGCGAGACTATTGATAAAAAAAAAGAAAGTAAACAATTAAGGTTATCATTATTACCCCCGAAAGCCGATGTAGGGGGTGTTTTAGTTTTTATGGAAGAATTTTATTTCTTGGGTTAATATTCTTGATACTTGAGATGAATACTATATTATTTATTTATTTATTATATACTTTATTGTACACCAAGATAATAATTAATCAAAAAGACATCTTATAACAAAAACAAACATACAACAGGCGGCCTTATCGCGAACCGCGATCTCTTCCAGGCAACCAAGAATGGAAAGAGACAGCCTGGACACAATATGGGGTTGCACTTGCTGCAAATTTTACAACAAATAATTAATTTATTAAGAATGTAGATACTAAATACAAAATATAAACTAAACAAAATAAAATAATAGATACATAAATACATACATACAACTAATAAACAGACAAGAAAACAATTCAGCTTATACAACATTATGATCACAATGACAAGTAGTGTTCCTTCACAAGTCGCTTAAAACAGGCAGTGATTGCGCGCGCTTTATAGTCACAGGCAATGCATTCCATAGACGAGTGGCCTGGACAGTAAAAGATTTGTTCTGGAAGGTAGTGGAATGCATTGGCATTTTAAGTTTCATATTATCCGATGACCTAAGAACCTTAAGGTGCGAGTCACACAGAAACTGAAACCGTGTCTTGAGATAAAGTGGGGTAGAAGGAAGAAAGAGAATATTATATAGGAGAGAAAGAATATGAGCATTCCGGCGATGGCGAATTGGCAACCACTTGAGTTTCACACGAAATTCAGAAACATGGTCATATTTGCGCAAACCAAATATGAACCTTATACAAACATTTTGAAACCGCTCAAGTTTATCAAGTTGCACTTCAGTGAGGTCCCCGAAAGCCGATGTAGGGGATGTTTTAGTTTTTATGGAAGAATTTTATTTCTTGGGTTAATATTCTTGATACTTGAGATGAATACCAACCAATGTAAACTATAAAGGTTGTTATAATTAGTTTTTCGAAACTACCTCCAAAAGACGATTTAGGGGATGTTGAAGTTTGTATGGAAGATTTTTTTTTTGCGTTAGTAAGTTTGAAACTCGGCACGAATACAAACCTAAATAAATGATAAAGATTGATATTAATCGTTTTTCGAAACGACGATTTAGACAACACAACAAAAGACGATTTAGGAAGGATAAAAGTTTTTTGAAGGAATCGTTTTTCTTGGGTTAATAAACTTGAAACATGACATAAATAACAACCTAAGTAAATAATAAAGGTTGTCATTATTGATTTTTCGAAACTACAGCCAAAAGACGATTTAAGGGGTGCTAAAGAATTTATGAAGAATCTTAAATTACTTGGGACTTTTGCCAATTCTTCCTTTACATGGGGGTAAAAATTTCTTTATATAAAAAATCTAATTCTTTGGGGATAAATTCATCATCATCATCATATCAGCCGAAAGACATCCACTGCTGGAAATAGCTTCCTCCAAGCATCACCAGATTGACCGGTCCCGAATGTCTCGCATCCAGCGGATCCTCGCAAGCTTCACAAGGTCATCGGTCCACCTGGTGGGAGGCCTTCCAACGCAACGTCTTCCGGTTCGCGGTCGCCACTCCAGAATCCCCAGAGTAACTCTGGTTCTTTTGCGGATCTCTACATTTGTGATTCGATCACGCAAGGATACTCCAAGCATGGCCCTCTCCATTGGCCTTTGGGTGACTATAAGCTTTCTGATGAGGCCCATTGTGAGCGACCACGCCTCAGAGCTATAGGTCATCATTGGCAACACACACTGGTCATGGACTTTCATCTTGAGACACTGTGGTAAGTTAAACTTCCCGAACGCTGCCCAGCCCAGTTGAATGCGACGGTTGACCTCTTTCTCGAAGTTGGCCTTACCCAACTGGATCGTTTGACCCAAGTAGACATAGTTGTCCACAACTTTGAGTGTAGAGTCTCCGACCTTGATAGGAGTGGGTGTAACATGGGCATTCATCATCTCCTTGGTTTTGTCTATGCATCCTAAGACCAACTCTTTCGGAAGCTCTACTGAGGTCATCAAGCATACTACTGAGGGCCTCCATGGTCTCAGCTATGACCACTATATCTTCGGCAAACCGAAGGCGAGTGATTTACTCGCCATTGCCGTTGATGCCTGTCCCAACTCCTATGACATCCTCCAGAGCAGCGATGAACAATTTCGGCGATATAACGTCTCCCTGTCTCACACCTGACTGCAGAAGGATAGGTTGCGAGGCCTGAAGCTGAAGTCGAACTGGAATGGTGGCGTTTTTGTACAACATGTCAACACTTCGATGTACTGTTAGTCGATTTGGCACCGTTGGAGAAACTGCAGTACAGCCCAAAAATAAAGTAAAAAGAAATACCCTGAGTGTACCCTCCAGATAGGGTTAAGGGGTGTTCAAGTTTTTTTAAGCAATCTTACCACGCAATTAAAAAATTAAATAAAAAGAGTAGATAAGTCTGAATAACATATTTGGGTTGTTAAAAACTCGACTCTCAACGGGGTAAAAGGGGTTATTTACTTTTTAGGGGAGGATTTTACTTTATGGTGGTAATCTAAAATTATTTATTCTTTAAGCTAAATAACCAATCCTCCCAAACCAATAAACCTTAGATATCTACGGCACCCCATTTTTGATTGATTTAACAATAGCTTATTTTTGGTCGCATTCACCAACTGCAAATAAGAAAGTACTAAATCACGCGAACGAAGTTGCGGGTGGAGTGCTAGTTATTAATATATATCATTGCTTCATCCGTCTCCATAACCCTCAAATGCTAATGAAACAAACATAGCGTCGAGACAAAACCACATGAAAAAACGTATCACGGTTTTTGAAACTTCAAAATCTTACAATAAAGCAGAAAATTACTCAAAATGCAAGTGCTAATATCAACAAAGAAATTTGAAAAAGAAAACAATAGAAAAAACTTACTTTTTATTGAATAAATATGATAGGGTCATCTGGAAACGTTCACAGAGCGCGAAGTGCATCACTGTGATTCATGTCCGGAATAGCCGGCCGCGTCTTTTTTCCCTTGTACCCCGCACCACACCACTAATAGTTTACGAGTTATTAGCGTTGCTTCAATTGTACCCTGCTTCAATCGTACCCAGTCTCCCCTATATAGTCCGGTCAAATTAGACCAAAAAATAGGGGTAGGTTTACAATAATTCGCATAGAGCTGAAAATGTAAGAATGTTCGGAACACCATTGTAAATTAAATTTAAAAAGTCCCCATCGATCCCACACTTGCATTTTTTTTTATTCAAGGTCAAAGTTTGCAAATATGGGTGTTTTGCGGTTTTTAGCCGAACGGTAAGTTTTATGATAAAAATAGGTCAAAAAAAATTGTAGATTATGCAATTATCTATAAAAATGTACCAATATTTTTTCTTCTAAACGTGACCGTTTCTGAGATATAATGGTTGAAAAGTTGTATTCTTCATAATATACACACGTTTCCACGCCGCCTGGGAGGTAGTGTACTTGGCGCGTTTTTTTAATTTGGTTTCCCCGATAGGCCTATTGGTTACGCTTCCTAATTTATAGTTCATATTTTATTACATCACCATAGGGCGATTGAGAGGCATTGGTTTAATAGTTCCAATTTATTAAATAAGTGTCACATATCGTTGGTTTGGTGATATCCCGCGCGGTGGCGCCACGGGCATTACGCCGCCGCCACGACCGCCGGCCGCCGGCGGTCGTCGAGTCTCGTTCCAACCACGGTTTGAGTGCACGCACGTCCATCATCACGCATCATCTCGCCCAAACCTCTTAATTGAACCTACATGGAAAGTGTTATCTGTATTCCCTAGACCTACTGTGTTGTGTACCACTGGCCAGCATAGTGTACCTAGTCTGTGAGCTGAACTTTCCGAACGTGACATCCATCTGCATCTGCATGGGAATCGCTGTTTCAAAGGTATGTGGCATAATTAGTAAATTGAACTTTATCCATTGCCTTTCGTCTCATCTGCATACTTTTCTCCTTCAAATTAGCACTGCTGAATCAGCAATTATAGCCTAGATTACTCTAATAATTTAGGTTCAAGCGCGTGTGATTTTACTAGTAAGGGAAATGTAGGCAATGGGAGTCAGTTGGCAATGGTGATCACCTCAAAATAACAAAAACCGAACGCAACCAAACGATGCTAACATAACTACACGCTAGCATTACGTCATTCCCGTGCGCGGCCGTTGATTGGCTCAGTTCGCGCGACGCGTCGGAGAGTAACAGGTGTGTGAAGGTTTCGCGCCATTTTCATCTAATTTTTCGAGTTGATAAATCCGAAGGTAAATCACAAAATACCAAATATTTATTACTGTACTTGTAATGTGTAATAGTCGTAGCATTTTAGTGTGCAATTCAACAGCTTTATTGTTATTATAACCTATAATTTCTCCTCAGGATTTTTTTTTCCGTCAGTTTGCCCATGTAGGTAATCGGAGTCAGGTGATCCCAATTACCTACATACTGATCCCCATTGCCCACACAACCTAATCTCGGTAAAACAGTATTATTTTTTGTTTGTAGATGCCGAAAGTTCGTTCTAGAAAGACTAATAAAGCTAATTGGACTATAGACCACCTGGAAAAGGCTGTAAAGCTCATAGATGAACAGAATTATTCAATACGAAAAGCGGCCAAGACCATGAATATTCCATTTGCCAGTCTTCACAAGAGGTACAAAAAAAATATAGTTAAGGCACCTCGTCTCGGCCGTAATACTGTCTTCACTTCTGAGATGGAAAAAGAATTAGCGGACATAATCAAAAAAATGGCTAACATATTCTACGGGTGCACCCCAAACCAAATAAAAAGAGCAGCATTTGAATACGCTGAAGCCTTAAATCTGAAACACAATTTTAATACGAGTTCAAGATTGTCTGGTCGAGTTTGGTTTGAGGGATTTGTTACCAGGAATAATATTTCTGTGCGGAAGCCCGAAGCTACTAGCATAAATAGGGTTACAGCCTTCAACAAGACTGAAGTTCAACGATTCTATAAGCTGCTAGAAGAATTAATGGGAAAATACAAATTTTTACCGAAAAACATATACAATTGTGACGAAACTGGCATCACTACCGTCCAAGATCCTGAAAAAGTATTAGCTGCAACGGGACAAAAGAGAGTAGGGTCCATAACAAGTTGGGAAAGGGGTAAGAATATCACTATGCTCTGCGCTATGAGTGCTGCAGGTGGATATGTCCCGCCAATGTTTATTTTTCCCCGAAAGAGGATGACCCCGACTCTTGAAAAGGATGGGCCAATAGGAGCAATATATAAATGTTCCGACAACGGATGGATAAATGAAGAACTTTTCCTTCAATGGCTCAAGCACTTTACCCTGTATGCCAAACCTTCTGCAGAAGAACCGATTCTATTAGTATTGGATAATCATGCGAGTCACATTTCTCTGGCCATCTTTGAGTATTGTAAGGAAAACTTTGTCCATATGTTATCTCTTCCACCCCATACCTCTCATCGCATGCAGCCATTGGATGTGTCCTTTTTTGGTCCATTCAAAGCTGCATATAGAAGAGAATGCGATTTATTCATGAAGAGCCAACTTTTACAAAGAATAACACCCTATGATATTGCTTCATTGGTCAAAAAAGCATTCTCTAATGTTGCCTCCATGAGTAAGGCCGAAGCAGGATTCAAAGCAACGGGCATATTTCCTATAAATCCCAATATTTTTCCAGATGAAGACTTTATAGCAGCTGAAGTCCTTCAATCAGATCCAATTGTTGTTCAAGATCTTGCTGACTCTATTTCAGAATCGACTTCTGCTGGTGCTGTTGTCTCCGTATCATCCCCAACAGCTACTATTGAGCTAGAACGAAATATTCCTATTCCAAGTACATCCACATTTTGTCCCACAACTTCTGAACCAGCGACTGCATCGTTGTCTCAATTAAATATACCATCAACATCTAAGGATCTGCCAAGTATTCAAAATTTCATTCAGATGCCTACGAAAGTAACTGTTGTCAAGACAAGACAAGGAAGAAAAAAACAGCACGCAACGATTTTAACGTCTACACCAATCAAAGACGCCCTAGTTGAAAAAGAAAATAAAAGGAAGAACAAAGCTGTGAAAAACAAAGGAAAAGGAAAAGGAACAGGAAAGAAAAGCAAGCCAGAGAAGGTCAGTCGTGAGAAGGTTAAGAGGAAAATTCTGCAGGAGTCAAATGATACTTCGACGTCAGACGTGAACACGGATGAGTTATGCCAGGATGACGAAAATGACGACGCAGAAGGTGCAGGCAACTTGTGTCTTGTATGTGGTGAATTCGGACGAAATAACGAAATATGGTACCGGTGCACTTCTTGTGGGCTATGGGCTCATGCCGACTGTTCTGGATGGGACTCTGCGTACAATTATGTGTGCGATATGTGTTGATCACCATTGTCCACATGCTGATCACCATTGCCAACCGATGTTGACAATCGTGATCAAACTTATTTTTTTTTTATTTTTTTATTGAACCAAAGTTTATAAACCAAAGTGATTAAAGTTGATCTCAATTGATAGTTAAGAAAGTAAAGTTTATAATAAGAACACAGCAATAAATAGTTGATACATAGATTTGCTTTTTTTTTCATTCTCGCTTAAGTGATCCCCATTACCTACATTTCCATCTTCTAGAGGTTATACGCACCATTTTAGTCCTTCGAGCCGGATAAATTAAATTTGGGCCTATTTACAGCCTAATTTTAAGTCCTAAAAGTCTAAATTTAAGCAAAAAGTTTGGGAAATTTCCATATTAATTGCAGATCATCACACAATTCTCGCCTCTATTGCGTTGGGAATAAGGCTGGCTGCCTTGCGTGTTGTACTTTCTACCAGCAAATTAATTGTTAACGTAAATCTTTAATTTCACTAAAAGAAACTCCGAAAAATACATTTAATTGAATATCAACGCTGATTCATAGCGCTAAATAAGTTTATTTAATAAATCATTTAATTTTCGGCGTAATTACATATTTTTTTGTTCGTGTATGAATATTGTGGGTAGTCTGTTAAAACATTCGTCAAGTTGGCCTACGTTACTGTGGAATATTCCAGTTCTTGTTATCGTACGGTTAATTTTTATTTACGCATTGGAAACTTTTATATATTTTCTCTAATCAAGATTTGCGGAATGAATGACATTGATTATTATTTTACGATACACTACTACTGTTGGTTCGTTAAGTAAATGCCTACTATACTCGTATTGCACGAGTAGGTATTTTTTATAATTCTAGACTGAACCGGATTTGATTAATTATTGCAATTAACCAGATTATCATTGCGTCGCTTGTTATTTTATTTTGTAAGGTAACTTGATCTTTTGATAGGAACCTTCAGGTAAAATGACGGATTTGTATAAACTTTACGCGTTTAGTTCTCCTCATAGGAAACAGCCGTATAAAATTGTAAACGTAGTACTTACTAAATAACTTACTTCGAATGGTCATCTGCGTATTTACTTTTTAGGAATTTTATTGTGTTTTACGAAGGTATTTCGTTGCGAACACAATCGCATCGCTTACGGAAATAAGTACCATACTTGTTTTTAAGTTTCACACTTAACTTATTGTTGGTTAAGAAACTGTACATATTCTATGTATTGAGTAAGTTAATCTCATATAAATAGAAGTAGTACAAAAAGAAAAAAAATATATCGCATCGCATCCGACATAAATGTTAATTATCGGGTTGTAGGTATCTCTAAGCTAATCATAAATATATGTTATGGATGGGTACGTTCATAAGGTTTAACGCATGCTCACTATTTTATTTGTATTAGACTTTGTTACTTGCACGCGGTTCAAACTTTGTACGCTTTATATTTTTTTTCACCTTACAATTTATTATTTATAACAGTAGTACGGAACGATCCGATAACGGATCGTTCCGTACTACTGTTTACTTAAGTTGTAAAATATTTGTTGAGTTATCAGTTTGATTGGACCACTAATTTCACTTACGCGGGTTCCGTAAAAGATAAAGATTTGTTGTTTTTTTATTGTTTCCATATTTTAACTTCTGTTCACCATGACGGACAACCTACCATTTTTCGGCCGCAGGGGATAGGGAGGGTGGCCTACGTTATACATACACTCCTCCTCCCCTGCGGCCCCACCGCGTCCGCCATCAGACGGTGGCGACTCAGTCCAGGCATAAACAGGGAGCCGGACGCCCGGTGTCACCACTGTGTCGACTAAAGGAGGACACGGCGTGGCATACGCTGGCAGAGTGTGCCGCTTGGGAGGAGCCACGCCGTGCCCTCATCTCTGAAGTAGGCAGTGACCTGTCGCTGCCGGCTGTAGTCGAGTCTATGGTCGGCAGCGAGGAGTCCTGGGACGCGGTGGTATCCTTCTGCGAAACAGTCGTCTCGCAGAAGGAGGCTGCGGAGAGGGTGAGGGAGATTTCATCCACTAACCCGATCCGCAGCAGACGCGCCGGGCGTCGGCGGAGGGCGGATAACGCTCTCTTCCAGCCCCCATAGATGGGTCCAGGGGCGACGGACTCGGGAAGTCCGTGGCCCCCCAGATATCAGGACCCAAGGTGGTGGCGCGTAGTGTTCCACGCGCGCCCCTCTTAGACGTCGCGGGGGGAGTCCAACACCTCACTCCCCCCCCAACCCGAGCTCGTGGCCCGCATGGGCGGGCCGGCACTAGCCGGGGGTTGCGGAAGTATCGTTGTTCCCGCGATCCCCGGTGTAGGTGTGAGATGGAACACCGGGGTGGTTTTTAGTCAGTAGGAATCTGACAGACCCCTCCGCCCCCCCAGGGCGGTGGACATCCATTGAGGATTTTTCACCCCGAAAAAAAAAAAAAAAAAAAAAAATGCCGCGGAAGGTAAGGGAGAGCGGTGCACCGCAATACTGGCACTCCTCTCCCGCCGCGGCCTCCAACCCTCAGCCGCGATATCGTATGGGTATGGGAGGCCCCATACGACATTAGGTGGCACCGCAACCTACTTGTTGGCGGCTACTTCGTCAGCTTATCGGCAAAAGCCCTGAAGCCTAATTGGGTTATTAATTGAATATAAGCGCTATTAACTCAAGAACTAGGTGTCTACTTATAAATCATCTGACTAGCAAAAAATCTTCCCTCTTTACATGGCTTACAGCCTCACTATTACCAACATAAACAAAACTTTCACGATTTAACGCTTCACACGTTTCCATAATTTCCAATTTTTTTATTACACTACCATCACATAATTCCACATTTCAACTCCGCGTAGCTCTAACCCAGCTTAGTTAATAAGTGGAGCGTACGCGTAGGCTATTTCATAATTAGCCTCGCGCGGCCCAACCGGGGCCATTACCGGGATTACGTTCGCACAAAGATAATATTTTATGAAAGGATCACTTCACTCTGTTACGACTGCGCCTCATATCTGGAACTTACGTTGGATAGCACTTTAATATTGATAATTACGCCTTTTAGTGGGAATTGCAGGCGTTGGTTGTGAGAAGTTCAAGAAATTAGTTAAGTCGTAGACTGCTACGAATGCTACGCCGTAGCGGTCGTAGCTAATTCGTAGCTTTATGGTATTTACACGACTGCTCAAAAAAGGAGTGTATTGTTTTTAATATTGCCATGTAAACAATATTTTTTTCTATATTGATGATATTTTCAAATATTATGTTTCGTCCCGATTTTTGATATTTACTTGCAACACCGTGTCGGTGGGCGGTCAACGATTTGACAGCTGACACTTGACAGTGTAGATAGAAAATTTGTAATGAGCACACGAGAAATTCGGGTTCTTGTCGAAACATATCGAATCGAGATGTGTTTCGCCCATTTGTAATAGCTAATAGCGCCCTCCGTTCGCAATCGGTTTGTGGGGCGCCCGCGAAGGTGGTGTTGAATATATTTCAAGTACATCGATGTGCTTTTGTGGGAAACGCATGTGTGTCTGCCGGAAGCCGGAAGCCGTCCCAGAACGCGTTGGTGGTCCCATCCAATCATTGTCCTTTATTATATATATATTGTCCTAAAACCCTCGGCCAGGCGCGTGATTGAGCGAGCCCAGAGGATCACCGCGGGAATTTCAGGTAAGAGTGCACAAATTGTTTTAGTAGTACCACTTCCCACCTGTCAGATAGGTACCAGGATATCTCCCAATAAGGAGCAAATCCCTAGCTTTCCACTGCTGCGTTACGGCAGTTTCGTGGGTACAGGTTCAGAGAGGGTCCAGGAATCACACCACCGCTATGGGTGTTTAACTCCTGGCTTGGAACCCGAAGACCTGTATGTAACATATTACATTACGCTTATATTTCCCTAAGGGGTAGGCAGAGGTGTATAAATTTTACATACAACATCCTACTTACATCTACATGGCTTGTTTGGCTTGAATCGTATGTTATTGTGGTAAAGCCCACCCAGACACAAAAGTTCAGTATCTGATATTGAATATTTTTTTGGTGAACCTATATTGTCCCACTGCTGGGCAAAGGTCTCCCCATAGCTTTCCACTCTTCCCTATTATTTGCCATCTCCTACCAATCACCCGCAAACGCCTCCAAGTCGTCACGCCAGCGTTTCCTAGGCCTCCCCCGGTGACGACGCCCATCCAGCTCCCACTGCGTGACGATTCTGGCCCATCTATCTTTATGCATTCTGCATATATGACCCGCCCAATCCCACTTCAGCCCAGCAGACTTGCTGCCCACATCGGCGATTCCTGTTTTGGAGCGTATCGTAGTATTACAAAGAAATATTAATAAATATAAGATTATTATCGCATTTAAAATGAATGTATTCCGAGAGTTGCATCTAGTTAAAGTTACGAAATTTAGATGGCTTTGTGTTTCAACACAAAAATAATTTGTTTCAAATAGAAAAAGCATTCTATTGCTACACCACAAAAAAACTATCAAACTACCATCCTTGAAACAAGTAATAAAATATTCCATTACACAGTAATTTAAAACTTTTATTGCGTTCCTCAAGGCTTTCTAGCTAACCGACAGAAACACTATGGGCGGCAATTTACTAGGTTTTTTTAGCCTCGCTTACGTCTCGCTGAGGTAATCTCATGAGATTATGTAGAAATATAGCCCAGTGTGAGTATGTTATGTATGTCTTCACGTTGTATGGCTCGTTGAGTGACTTGTTGAATGGCTATAAATTGTATAATTTGTAGGTAGGTACTCGTAAATCTGATGTGTTGATGATTTATGTGATGTGTTCAGATCAAAAATACTTATTTTGTTGACCTACATTGATTTATTTAATACTTCATGCACACATAGAGGCGGACAATGCCTTTGGTAGGCATTTAGATTTACATGATTCTATTTATAAGCTTTTCTATAAATTTAATTTATTGTAGGTACACGCCTCTGTGATGGGAGGCCTGTGTCCTAACAGTGGGAACATTAAAAAAGGCTGATGATGTGATGTGATGTGATGTGACACGCAGCAACTAGCCTGACCCCCAAGGGCCCAACGACCTTTAGTGTCTATTGGCCTTGTTTGTTCTTATTCTACTTGGTATGGAGGAAAGTGGAAATTTGTATGTTTTTCCTACTCCTTCTTTTCTGATTAATTTCGTTGCGGGATCAAAGACAGTCAAATGCATTCTCCGGGACTTCGTCGAGCTTCATTGCCTTGGCGCTGTTCTGGTGTTCGCCACTGTTGATTCTGGCTTTCAGGAGTTTCAGTGGTTTGGGCATAGTACGGTGGGATTGTCCCAAAACTAGCCTGATTAGTAGTAAACTTAGTAGGCAGGTAAATATCTACCTCCTTTTTTTTAAACCAGGCATTGTCAACTTGTGTCTTTCAGATACAATCGTTTCGTTAGCTTTTTTTCTCATATCTCTCAATCAAAATCAGCTGTAGCCCTTGAAAATAAAGAACCCTTGCTTTGCCCCTTCACCTCCAAAACGAAAGACGAAAACATATCTTAAATAGAATTTGTTATAAACGTTTCCACGTACGCCTATTACATTTTTACCGACGTACCTACCCGCGGAACAATCCAATTAGTGAAGAGCCGGGGCGAAACTTTTTCGGTACTCAACCCTACGTGGCGGGTCGTAACCGCTAAAATACCTGCGTTTATGAAATAATCTCATATTCTCGTATTGTTATGAAATATGAAATATTCTTTCGCTCCGTTTGCTTTGGTTTCGTAAACTTGGCATTTAATATTGTAGTGACTGTGTGTTGGAGGAGAATCATTATAGGTTTTATTTCGTGATGAGCTAGTTCTTAAACTCAGTCTCCGCTGCTGAAGTTAAACTTTAACCGATAGACCTACAATCCTTTTGAACTGAAAAAGTCATTCGTTCATGTATTAAAGTTTCAGGGTCCATGCATTTTATGGCAGATAAATTGAAAATCACGACTACCTATGTATTTACAGGAACATGCGGAAAAAGTGAGTAACATAAATGAAATCAAAACAAATTATTTATTTTCTGATTATTATAGTTGAGCCATACATTCTGGCCCAGAATTGGCATGAAAAAATAAAAAAATAAACAACTAAATCATACATAGGTACTTTAGAATTGACAAACAAAATATGAATCAAGTTGCACATTCGCAAGCGTCAGGAGATCTCTATGGAGAAGAATGTGCAAATAACTCCACGAACACTCTTCCATCAGTTTTAATTACAATTATTTGGTTACATCATTCTTGATGAAAAATACATATGTGAGAACGATGTAAAAAGACGTGTACGTAAAAGCGTCTAGAATAAAACAAACAATTTAAAAATAAAATAAGTATGTAATTAAAAGCCGGCCGAAGCAACAAGTTACGACAAATCCCAAGTTAATTAAATTACAAGATCTACGTAAACAACATTATTGATCTTCAAAACAAAGCGACTGATTTGATTCCATACGTAATATTTCTATTACTAATATCCATAGCATCACCACAACAACTGCAATAAAAGAACCACCCTTCTTGACTCTCAAATGAACACAAAAAAAAAAACACGTAACTTTTCATCCCCTTTCATTTTCAGACAGGCATATAAATTATGTGCGCATATACATGACAACCCCCTTCTTCTATAAGAAGAACTCACTCTTAAATCACTTCAGAAAACTGCACGATTCAATAAATTCTTGCCATCGAGAATATAGAAGAAAATCGCAATGTAAATAACTTGTGACGTTCTTTGTAATTTATTTTGTGCAAAGGATTTATGGGACAAAAATAATGCTGTTTGTAGTTTGTAGATGATGCGGGTGAGAGTACCTACTCAGGGATATTTTTAAATGTATATATTCTTTTATCCTTGCATTGGAACGTCTTGTAGCAATTACACCAATGTAGCACAATATTATAATAAACCCTTTATAAGTCCAGCAGTCCAGTTGCGCCAGTGAATTTGGGAAGGCACAGGGTTTGACCGCCATCAATCGACCAATCACATAGACGGAAATCCACATCGCGTCTTTCATCTCGCATGTGATTGGTCGATTGATGGCGTTTAAACCCTGTGCCTTGCCGAATTCACTTGCACAATTAGGCTGCAGGAGGGTAACCATAAGCTCTTAGAGCAAGGTCATTTCGAGTGTGCGTAAGCAACCCAGCCCACCAGTTCAGTCCCAGCCCAGTTGCACCATGATAATTTTGACACGCTGGTTTCCTCACGATGTTTTTCTTCACCGATGTCCGAGATAAACTTAGAAAGTACATATGAATTGAAAAAGTAAAATCCTTTAATTTTCTCACATTGGTACTTGCCTGGATTCGAACCTACGTCTTCAAGCAATCTAATAAGTTTTACTATGGGACCAAAACGAAATCACGAAAAAAAACTGCTGTTCTTACTACTTTTTAGGGTTCTGTACCCAACGGGTAAAAACGGGACCCTATTACTAAGACTGCAGTGTTCGTCTGTCTGTCTGTCTGTCACCAGGCTGTATCTCATGAACCGTGATAGCCAGGCAGTTGAAATTTTCACAGATGATGTATTTCTAACAGAATAACATAAATGTTTAAGGGGCTCCCATACAACAAACGTGATTTTTTTTGCCGTTTTTTTGCGATAATGGTACGGAACCTTTCGTGCGCGAGTCCGATTCGCACTTGGCCGGTTTTTTGTTGTGTATGTGAACGGATGTTTTCATATTTCAGAGTTGATCACATAATAAAACATAGGTCCTTTCACATTCTGAATTATTATCCACGAAAAATTACTCTGTGTAGTTAGTCACAAACACCACGGTTGGTTATAAGTGTGAATATATCCAATCCATATATCGGCTCACCAGCATCAATGACATTATTTGTTGAGTCCTTATCACCGCCAGCGTACCAGCTGTATTAGAACCTAACGGCTTGGTACATGACGATGGGAAGAGACAAGATGGTATGAATTGTTGCCGTGGAAGGTGGGTAGGCCTCTGGTGTGGGACGCAACCGGTGTCGACACCCTTGCGCCATCTCATGTTCGTAGTTCTGTGAACTGTGCTAGCGCTGCTGCTGCGGCTGCTGAGTTGCTCAAGCGGCGAAAATACTCTAACCTAATTGGTAATTTTTTGCCGTTTGGGTCATGGGGCCCAAGTGCACGTCTCCTTTTTAAGGAGATCTCTTGCCGAATGATCGATACTGTGCGTGACCAGAGGGCTGGCTCGTTCTTTACGCAAAGAATATCAGCCATTCGTGGCATTGCCATTCATCTGGCAATGTTGTTATTTCTACTTTACCCAATTCTCATTAATGGTACCCACGAACATAATTAAAGAAAAAAATATTGGTACATAATTTATCAACCATTATACTACAAAAACAAAACGTTCCCGTGACCTTCGCCTGCCTGCTTACGTATATTTTACGCCAACCAGGAGCCTGGCTAATCGCAGTTTAATTTACGAGGGGCGTTCATTTTGTGTAAATATGCGGCGCGCGAATTTCAGTGAAGCGTGCGCTGCGCGACATCCAGTGACGGCAGGATACGATCGACTATTGAATGTTCTTAATGAATTCCACGGTAGCTGGAACAGGCATGGTGGCCTTTGTACACAAAGCAAACTAGATAGGTTTTCAGAGTACACCAACATAGATGTTGGTGTGCGTAAAATCAACGGGTGTATTACTTCGCCAATTTTTTAGTGTTTGCTTGATAATTATATTTATTTGGGGCAAAGAGTATGAAACATAAATTTATCAATGTTACTAACTGGTGCCGTGGCAAAGGTGTTAAAGCATTCGGCTGATACGAGTATCCAAACGTGTTAGGATCGAGTCTCACCGTCAGCCTCAACTTTGTGCATTCTTTTTATTTATTATTTTGTTATTGGCTGATAATAACGACACACACATTCGAGAAAAATATATGCAAGTAAAATTAAACAATTTGTAATAAGAAATCAACAATACTTATTGACTAGGTTTTAAAAAAATTATAATTACAAATTATAAAGTTTTGTGCATGATCAATATTCTAAGTCGGACAACAACTAACGTTATTTATCATAATCAAGAAGGTGATTTATTTATTAGTGATATAAATAAATATTATAGTAAGTTAGATATGAAGATACAGGTATCCTAAATTATAATCTCACTAACAATAATGTCACTCACATAAAACAAATTTAATTACCCTCTGATATTTTTATTAAGACCCGATTGGTGCGCTTCATCCATCTCTAATAACCCAAAGTAATACGGCCACTGGTCGGGCATGGAAACAAATAAAAATATATTTTTCAACACACTTGCTCATAAAGTGGCTCTAATTTCACCGCAATTAGGCATATAATGACACCTGTTATCAAACTGTGACTTTTTCATTACTATTATTCACAAGTGAGATAAAGAGTTTTTGTTTTATTTATTGGTTGAGTTGCTTTGTTATTAAAAAAGTTTCGATACAAAAAAGGTCGTGCTCAATAGTACAAATGCAACACATTTCATGCAACTTCGTATTTAAATAGATAATTTCAACTTGTACGTGTTTAATAAATAAAACTTTCACTTAAAAATAACTTTTGTTTTTGTCTGTAATAAAGAAAACTTGAAATTCCCCATATTGTACGTGGCTAAAACGCTATCCGCGAAAAGCCAAAAAATAGATAACTCATTATATTTTTAGTCTATGGCCGATCGCCATTGTTAGATGTGCGCGCATAGGAAAACTGATTAATTTTGCCCGCCATTGCGAAAAAAAATTCACAACTCGTTTTCACTGTTGGAAATGATTTTTTAGTATTATTTTCTTCACAAATGTGTTGAAAAACGTCGTATGATACACGTGTGTATTGATGATTACCGTCCTCGTCTCTTTTAAGACCCTCACCTGACGGCTCGGGTCTTAATGGCGCCTCAGCGGTAATCACCAACATTACACACTTGTACCATAATGTACTATTATAGTGCTCACCATCTTTTCGCCACAATATTTTGCGACCGTCCTTGTCTGAATTTAAACATTTTTCATCGCTGACTATAACCATAATTATTATTGGACCAATCGAGATCCAAATATTCTATAGCGAAGCGAACCTGGTTTTATGTTTTTAAACTGTCATGGTCACTAACATTAACTTTAGAATCGGGATATTTACCATGTTTACTGTTTGTAGCGAGTTAAAAATAAATATCTCGATTCTAATGTTAATGTTAGAACCTGGTTTTGTCTGTGCATATCTGACAGTAAAATTTTCTTGGCTGGCCTACGAAAATTCACACCAGCTGCACGCAAGTGGTTCCGTACAGTTTGTAATGTCCTGTGATGTTTAGTCGCCGTGGAACGAGTAGTGTGGAAAGGCTCAGCCATATGCCAAGCAATTATATCACGACGCATTGGCAGTTTGGAATCTGTGTATGCAAATCCGGCCTTTGGTCCCGGTTGGCGAGGAGCAATTACGCCCGAATCTGCATAACGATGGACCCACAATTGCACAGTTGTTGTTCTCTGTAAACAATAATAAAATATTGTTCCAAAAAAAGTTAATTAAAAAAATCAAAAAACCCGACTGCTTAAAAAGCGAATGAATCCTCCGACTGCACATCATGAATTTCTTCTTGTTTACGTCTTTTTAGTTCACTTTTTAAGCAGTCGGTTTTTTGATTTTTTTATTTAACTTTTTTCTTTACAACTTTTTAGTTATTTTTTTTTAGTACATTTAAACATATAAGTGTTATATATTTTTGAAATAACCTCTTAAACCCTTTATTTTGATACCCAACACAATGGGTTCGAAAGAAAAAAAAATGTTCCCCCACAAAATGGTGCCCAAAATCCGCCATTTTTCTTTGCCAATTTTAATGTAGCCAGTGACACTCGCATGGTTAAGACAAATCGATTGATGTATAGATATTACCGATATCATTAAATGCCACGCAATTTAACTAATAGAAACGTTTTATTATTGTCATAATTTAGAGTGGTGGGCAGGTACCTGCTTTTTTAGGGTTCCGTAGTCAACAAGGAACCCTTATAGTTTCGCCATGCCCATCTGTCCGTCCGCAGCTTACCTTATTAATCACGCAGATAAAGTGGTTAAACAAAATCAAGTTTATTTTTGTGTAGTTCCTATACACGAAAAGTGGGAATGTTATTTTTTGTATTTGAAGTGGGGCTCTATCGTTATTGGCAATTCAAAGATATTACTGGTCTGTGAAAACCATTTTTAGATTCAGGAATCCGTTTGCGTAAAATTAAGCTTTAAATTGCAAATTTTTGCTAGAGTGAAGTGCCCCACCCCCCTGCCAGCTAAATGGTACCTTTGGATATTTGAAAAATTCACGGCAGTTGTAATAAAGAAATTAAAAGAAAACTACCTATCACAGCAAAGTAGGATTTACAAGTTTACGAGTAATAGTCGACTAACTTATAAAAATGTACTTGGAAAAGTTAAAAAAATCTTTTCATTAGAGCAATGTTCGGTGCTTTCGTTGTTTATGAAAATAATTATTTTTACCTTATTATGTTGGTGAATGTAGCTGTTTGTACGGGACCCGTACTTGACCGTTTTCTTCATTTAATATAAATTGTTAAAATTGCTTTTGCCTTATCAACTTTAAAGATTAGTCTCTGATTTCTGAATTAACAATCTGATGTTGAGTATTTGTCAAATTCTACTTTACCCTGAAAGCATGCATGTGTTAGAATCATGAATGGAATTCTATATAAAAGTATTGGTATCTACCAAGATAGCAAGCTTTGAATGTCAAGATGGTTATTGGTTATTTACTGTGTATCAGAGTTCTAATGTATGTGGTGTGTAAGGAAAGGGTTTTATGAATAAAAGCACAGAAAGACAAGACTAGGTATTTATTTAAGTAAGGCTTGTCAATTAATTCATATTTAGAAGGCTCATTGAGCTTACTGCCCGTTTCGCTAGACTAGTTCTCGTGGGAAGAAGGGCAACAAACCCCATGGAAGCTTTCGTAGTATTTGTCGATATCTTTTACAAACACAAAGTATTTACAATATTATAGATTCAAAATAACAAGGATAAGGCAAATGACAGAGTAGGCCTTAAATGAATATAACATATTAGGAATAAAGGCCATAATACGATAAAGATACAGCTTCAACACAACCATTAGAAATTATAAAGTTATAATATCAAATAACTTACGTTAGTCTTGTGTAGTCGATCTTACACCAAGTATTATAAAGTAGTAAACTTCTAAATAACAATATCTAGCCCGTACTGGCTTGTAGTTCACCAAAAAGTAAGTCCGCTTATCAATTACACAATATTTTATAATATCGGGTCTATCTGTGTCTCAATACGTCCAATATGAGAAAATGGCGCGGTATCCCGCCATTTTCTATATTGCTTCAAATAATCTCAAAATTAGGTGAACAATAATCAATTACTATGAAGTGAATTGTTTTAAAACGTATCAAGACAATTAAGGAATTTAATATCGCCTATATAGTAATTCTTAATCAATATTCGTAAGAATATTGATACTAACAGACAGTATTGTACTAATTGTTTTAAAGGACTTATAATACCAATATAGCGTTATAAAATCCAGGATATATCACAATGATCATTACAAATTACGTAATCATTTATAGGTATATTATCAACGTGGCTTAAATATAAGTTTAGAGTTATTTCCTGTACACACAACAATATTTGCTTAGGTGGGTACTGTGTGTGTGGTACATTTGAAGGTAGTTGACACCACAATATTAATTAAGGTAGGTACTTAGACATTTGTCGGTAGGTGCTTAATAAATATGACAGGTATGTATTATATAGCAAACCATTGAAAAATGAAAATTAACGATTTAATGACGTCACACATACTTCAAATTCTATCACATGCAAGTCATAAAAATAGAGTTTGTCATGTTCTAAACCCAAAATACACAATATTGAAACTGGCCCTAAGGGCGTATAATTATGATGGTGAAATAATAGAACAAACCATTACCTGACCATCGATTTACTATTTATTCTCGTGTCATGCAAGCAGGTCCATCATTTGCAGCACAGATGCAGTACCTATCCTATAGCAGTATATACTTATCTCTCATCTGAACTAATATCTAAGATCAACGCAAGATTGTACTCGGTAACGTCTGCATCGCATCGAACTCGATAACAAGCACAATCTTACATCCCAAGACATCGATCTTAATAATTAGAAGATCGATTAGACAACTAACTGGGTGCGATGTGTGCCTGTAATGCATTTATCTTGTACCAGTAATTACGCCTGGTCTTTCTCTCTCTTGACATCTTGCTGAGAAATTGCGATAATCGGTGTTCTAGCTGATAAATGTTTATTTTTTTTCAACAGACTTGCTCATAAAGTGGCTCTAATTTCACCGCAATTAGGCACATATTGACACCTGTTATCAAACTGTGACTTTTTCATTGCTATAATTCACAAGTGAGTTATAGAGTTTTTTTTTAATTTATAGGTTGAGTTGCTTTGTTCTTATAAAAAGTTTCGATACAAAAAAGATCGTGCTCAATAGTACAAATGCAACACATTTCATGCAACTTCGTATTTAAATAGATAATTTCAACTTGTACGTGTTTAATAAATAAAACTTTCACTCAAATATAACTTTTGTTTTTGTCTGTAATAAAGAAAACTTGAAATTTCCCATTTTGTACGTGGCTAAAACGCTATCCGCGAAAAGCCAAAAAAAAAGAAAACAAATTCTTTTTAGTCTATGGCCGATCGCCATTGTTAGATTAGATGAGTATCTCTAAGTAGTCTGTGGTTAGCGCACGCATAGGAAAACTGATTAATTTTGCCCGCCATTGCGAAAAAAAATCACAACTCGTTTTCACTGCTGAAATGATTTTTTTGTATTATTTTCTTTACAAATGTGTTGAAAAACGTCGTATGATACACGTGTGTATTGATGATTACCGCTGAGGAGCCATTGAGACCCGAGCCGTCTGGTGAGGGTCTTAAGAGAGCCGAGAACATTACACACTTGTACCGTAATGTACTATTATTCGATTGAAGTAAGTTTTAGTAAGGAGGTAATCGTTTTAAAATCTAGTTCATTGCATTAAACGTGGAAATAGCTTATACCGATTCCATGGTAAGGCTAATGCGAGACTTGAAACCGTGTTTACATAATAATCTAACCATTAAGTAGACGATAGTACACTACCTAATTATTTCAGCCACCGGCAGCGTGGTACAAGCGATTTTTTTAAATATATTCGATGACCAAAAACTACTTTTCTACAGATTTATTATACGTATTATAAGCGTAATTGTAAAAGCACAACTTCTTCTTTCTTTCGGTCGGGAATGCAACCACGATATCTCTGGTATGCACATTTTCAAAGGCGGAGTGACCACTTATTAGTTGAACCGCACTTATTTTCTAACCAATAACATATAAACTAGAATTTAATACACAAAGCTTTCCATTCTGCGAAAACAAACATAAACTTATTGAATATTGCTTTTATATCTTCTATTTTATATCACGAGCGCCGTAAAGCCTCGCACTAACTGGAACAATCGGCGCGGCGGAGCGTATTATATTGCAAGATGCGCTTTGTAATCCCATTTTATACGCTAGCACCACGTTATTGATATTGTTTGCAGTAAAGTGGATTACGCTTGAATTACGTACCTGCATTTACATATTTGTTCAGCTTAGTTCTGAATTGATTGCAACTGCACCTGTAGCCAAGTTGACAATCTATTACAATCGATAACGCTAGTAGAAAACGAAACAATGTATGGGAATGACACATCTGAACGTTCGGACAAATAGAAGGCGTTAACGATTGTAGAAAGACATTTGATACGAAACGTTTGTAAGTTGGCTAGGGGGGCTGGTAAGGTAAGGGGCTTAGCAAGCCGTTATTAGTCTGGGTTGAGCAGCTCTTTCCGGAGCATTTATTAAGACTGGAAGCGAACTTAAAGACCTTTCATACCTAAATCTTTCATTTCTTTTTTATTTGAGACTAGCTGTCATCCGCGGCTCCACCCGGGCGTGGAATTGAAAATACCCCAAGATCTTCGCGATCAGCTTTTTTCTTTCTTTCTATCTTTATAAACTACTAGCTTCTTCCCGCGGCTTCGCCCGCTTAAAAAGTGTTTTATCATCCCAAGTGAATCTAAACTATCCTATGTCCTTCCCAGGGTCTCAAACTATCTACTCGACAAAATTAATCTAAATCGGTTCAGTAGATCTAGAGATTACGCCCTACAAACTCACAAACTATATATATTGTAACGGCTAGAGCTGCGCAGGGTAGCCGGCGCAGGCCGCTAACTGGTAGGTAAGTAAGTTGATGCAAAGAAAACAGCTGGACAAGTTAATACATATAATCAGGTAACTAATGTTCCACAGCTAGGTCGCGGGTAAGTAAAGTCACTGTAGTTCTGCACCGATAACCATCACTAAGTTAATACATATAAACGGTATCGTTCCTTGGCAGCACGTGGTAGACGCGGGGATTGATAGCACAGGCTCAGGAACTGTAGCGGCTAGGGTTGCGCAGGGTAGGCTGCGCAGGCAACGGCTCGCGTGGCTGTAGGCCGCAGGTAAGCAGGGCAAGACCCGGGTCGCATGCGTAGGCAGCGCACCGGCACAATATATATGTATTATTCTGATGTATAAGCTATATAACTGTGAAGTTTCATCAAATTCCTTTCAGTAGTTTTTACGTGCTCTCTAAAAAAAACATCCATCTTCATTCGCGTTTATAATAGCGAAAGGATAGTCCGTATATACTTGGATGTTTGTTCATAAATCACACCTCAACACCTAAACAGATTTGGACGGGACTTGAGGCACTTGTAGACCATTGCCTGGATCAGGACAAAGCTACGTTCCTGTGGGATGATTGTTAATTTTACGCGTGCAAAGCAGCTGGAAAAACCTAGTCTTTATATTAGTATTCCTAAAAGTTAGAATAGGTACATTTAGGAGTAGAAAATGGTCCATTGACCTTTAAATTAGCGGATCTCGAGTTACTGGCTGTCTCAAAGGGATATCGTGTGTCGAGTATTGGTTATCATTCAATTGAGTTGATCTTTGCTAGTCCCTAAAGAATGGAAGTTTCATATTACTTTATCTTGTTCTTACTTCTTTTTCGCATGAAAGTTTCTTGACGAGAAGTTGCCATGTACTTTGTTACTAGGGAAAATATCTAAAAGAAATACTGACTGTTATTAATGAACTAGCTTTGCCTGCGTGAAAGTCGAAAAGTATCCCAAGATAAAATTATTCCCGGGATAAAAGGTATCTTATGTGCTATTTCTGACTATCATCAATCTCTGTGCAAAATTTCATCCTGATGCGTCCAGCCGTTTGAGCGTCAAGAAGTAACAAGTACACTCACAAATTTAAGCCTTTATAATATTTCTAGAATAGGTAATAAAACATAAAAAAAATGTTTATTAGATATATTACTCGTCAAACCAAGCAGGTTTGACGATTTTTGAGATCAATTGCATAGTTATAATTCATCATCATCTTCAACATCAGCCTTTTTGTAATGTGCCCAATGCTGGGACACAGGCCTCCTCTCTGTGAGAGAGGTAATGGCCAGTAATCCACCACGCGGACCCAGTGCGGGTTGCTGGATGTCACATGTATTAGATTTTTTGTTTCTAGGACATGCCGGTTTCCTCACGATGTTTTCCTTCACCGTTTTGAGAGAAGGGACAAAATCAAATAATTAAAATAATCACACAAATTGGTGAAATAATTTACACAAAGTACAACACGACCTACAACTTATATATATTGTTACAAGATAGGCCAACGCCATCTAGTAACGAGAGGAAGAACTAGGTAGTAACTAGTGGCGCCATCTAGTATTGAATAGCGGAACTGATGTTCTCGAAAGCTCGTGTCGAATGGAATTTTCCAGAAGGTTCGAACCGAACATTCTGTATGTTTCTAGTCGCTTCGGGAACAATGAGTTCGAAAGTCGAATGTTCTGGAAGTTTCTCGAATTATCTAGAACAGTATGGAACGTTCCAGAAACTTCTTCCGTGCTATATAAAGAGCGGTTCGTCGTGAGTCAGTTTCGATTGAGAAGCGATACAGAGCGATCAAAGCGGAAAATAGTGCGAGGTAATAGAATTGCCTAAGAAGTGTTTTTGTAATAAACAGTGATTAATTGAAGTCTGCTGTTTAAATAATTTATCCCTGAACCCCAGCTCGTAACAATATTAATGAATTCTAAAATCATCACATTTTTTTGCCAAAATAGTATATAATATATGCATATATATATACATAAATTTATTATTATCTTATAAATTTATAATAAAATTAATAAAATTCTTAATGTAAAGGCGAATGGCAGGCTTGTATGGGCTTTTCGTACCGCTAGTAAAATTTCGTGTTTTGGGATATTTTTTGTTTTAATTGATAGTTAATATCATAGATAATCCCTTTTTTAAATTCTTAGATTTTTAGAACTTGGGACGTAAAAGTTATAACCAGGTTTATTTTTTAAGGTTATGTACTAGTGTACCAATGTAGTAAATTGTTACATATAGGTAAATGTTACATGTTGTGTAAAGTAAATGTTCTAAATTGTTTGTTGCTTTCTTTGTAGTGTTTTACTTATCATTAAGTAGCTAGATTGAAATGAGGATCGTACCTACTCAGTGCATTAGGAGATACCTATGTCCAGCAGCGGACTGCAACAGTTTAATAATGATGAGTTTGATTATTTTTAATGGTATTTCTATTTCTAAATAATTAATTATCATTTCAATATTTGTGTTATTTTACATAAGGTAACTTCTATAAACATAACTGCGTTTAGTTTACGATTTATTACGTTTATTTATTCAAATCTTTTTATTGTTATTAATAATTAATCCGAAGTTCTAAAAATAGTAAACTTACATGAAAATAAATGGTACAAATTCTATAACCGAACAACAATAAAAGTATGCGGTACAAAATCTGCCATTCACCTTTAATTTTAATATTTAATCCTTTAGTACTAAAATATTATAATGTTTAAAAGATAGAAAACAAACTTGGCTTACACCGGTTTGAACTCAGATCATGTAAGATTTTAATGATCGAACAGATCAAAACTTTAAACTTCTGCATTTAAATTTTATCAAGTCGCGGCCGACACTACTAAGCCACCTTTAGTAATAATTAATCAAAGAGAGAACATCTGACAACGCAGCAAAGAAAAACCACTACCTACCTATATAGTTATCATCGCAGTCTTAGTTTTCTGTAAGTAAGAGATGAGCATTAAAAAGAAATAAAGTGAGAAGCAAAGTGCGACCACCGATTTCCATTTCATCTAGAAATGCAAATCGTTTTCAACTTGTTCTCGAGAGGTGTATTGTTAGGGAAATACATTATTTAATTGTTAATGGCTGTACGTAAGGAATAATGTGTTGTTGCCAATTTTAATTGTTTTTGTTACCTATCTTATTTGTAAAAGCTACATTATTGAAGCCCACCTGAACGAAAAACTTAACATAGAGTTAGTTGCTAACACGAGGATCAATTGACAGTCTGTCATACAATATCAATTTAACCTCGTGTTAACAACTAAATCTGATTTAATGTTTTTTTGTGCAAGCCAAAACTGGAAATACAATACTTTTACTTTGTTAAGGTATCTATAATCAAGGACCAAAGTGTATATATAGATAGACGAGAAAACCAAGACTTGTTTGTTTTCCAAGAAGTTTGTAAACTCTGAACAAAAACTATAGAAAAACATCTAATGCAGTCTCGCGCAAGAGCCCGAGGAAACGCTGTACATTGAGTTTATAAACAAAATACTTCATAATTGAATTCGGTACTGAGAACAATGTACATCATCCTCGCGTGAGAGTGTACATCCGGCATTAAACATTTGAACTAGTCGAACTTACTTCGGCACACACAACCAATACATCAGCACCATCTATCAAAACGTCACAGTAAAAAGTCTCCAACAAAATACAGTTCCAAATTCAACGCCAAAGTAGATACAGTAAAAGAGGTAGAAATAAAAAAGTCTGTCTCACTAAACTAGCGGGCGCTAAATAAAAAAGAAGAAAAAAATAAAGAAAAGCGCCTAAAAAAATTACACGGTTAAATATGAAAACTTTAGAAAGTTTTAGTGAGACGGCCGGAGTTTGGTTTACGGCCGCGTGCTATATTCATGGAAGCAGTGTTTTACGAATTCATAGAAGTTTTGTGTTTTCTTTTTAGGTGTTATTAGGAAAATATATTGTTTTATGTTGATCGCTCCGAAAAAAGAAAAGAAACTTCATGTAGGTTTTTTGAAAGTCTTTTAAATGGAAGACACTTTGGACACCTTTCACAGAGATCGAATAGGACCTGGATAGATATTTAGCTAAAAATATAAATTTGAAAATAGAACTTATTTAATAATCTGACAGAATGTTAACCGGATTTAACTGGAGGCAGTTAAAAAGTAGTCTTATATCAAGTAGGTGTACGTACCTAAGGGTTGAAAGCATCCAACTGAGGAAATCAATGAAAACACGATGGCGGTTGTAAACAAATTTTTCCTTACTTGTTTTTGATTCTGACACCCTTCCTTCTTGAAAACGCAATAAATCTAAACTGCCAAAGAACAAGATAAAGTTAAACAAATGAGGCAAACTGAACCTCTATTAAATGCTTAAAGTATAACAATACAACGTCTGCCCGGGTGATTTATATTGCACTCGGGTGCACGGAATAAATTACCTCTCGCTTTAGCCGAGTGACACCGGTGCTGAAAGGTAATCTGCGAACTAATTCTGTAGTAGGGATAGTAAAAAGGATTTTAGAGGATTATAGAAGCAGCTTTAAAGTGTTAGCTATGTTTAGAATGGGCGGTACGTAATGGGACTATTCAAGATCTATATTATCATTACGTCCACTGCTGGACACATGGCTCCCCTAATCGTAGTCACATTGACAGCTCCTCGTAAATAGTGGACTCCCTTGGCCTTCACCAGGTTATTGCTCGGCCTTGTGAGAGGCCTTCTTACGGGACTGTTGCTTCCTGCAAAGCATGATTGATACCAGTGTAATTCAGTCTATTTGCCACCTTATAGACTAAAAGATTCTTTACAGCACGGTTTCTTATAAAATCAAGGTACTTTAAATTTAAAGTATAACAATAAAACTTCTGCCAGGATGATTTATATTGCATTCGGGTGCATGGAATAAATTACCTCTCGTTCTAGTGGAGTGACACCGGTGCTGAAAGGTAATCTGCAAACTAATTTTGAAGTAGGGACGGTAAAAAGGGTTATAGATTGCTTTGATTTGAAAGCTGCCTCTTCTTTGATTGAGTGGTTTGAAACCGGACTATTTATCATTGTCATGATCATTGCAGTCGAAAGCGCAATCATCAGATGTACCTAAGCTTCCAAACGTCGCCACCACGGCAGGTCCTTTAGTTCTCGCATTCGACGGACTCCTGTGGCACTCAACATATCAATGGTCCACATTGAGGGAGGCCTTACTATACGGTACTGTTGCTCACTGCAAAACATGATTTCAAGCTGTATATATTAACCCATTGACTCTTAAATGATTCTGAAATTAGCACGTTTATTCATCAATCAATCAGCCTAGTCTTTTCCCAATTAGGTCGGCTTCCAGTCTTACCGAATTCAGCTGAGTACCAGTGTTTTACATGGAGCGACTGCCTATCTGACCTCCACAACCCAGTAACTGGGTAACACGATACCCCTTGGCATGACTGGGTGTCAGATCACAAGCTTCTGACTACCCGTAACAACTGTCAAAGATCTTCAAATGGCAGCCGGGACCAACGGCTTAACGTGCTTTCAAATTAGCACGTTTGGTCATAAACACTTTATAAATCAGCCCACCTATGAATTTTAATGTACTTCTTCAATATCCAAAGGATCGCTGGTTCTTTTCATTAGGAACCAGCGATCTATATGATGAAAATGAAAAGCATAGATGAAGTACCTTTTAGTTCCGTGGATGTTAGTATACTTATAAAAGACAATCGATACCTACGTTTTAACCTTTAGCTTCTATTACTAAGCGCACAATATCAGCAGAAACATTACAGTCGGTACAGTTTTTTTTGAGATGTAGTTAAAAGTTTTCTTGTTTGATTATGTTCAAAGTTTTCTGCGCGGTTAGCATTTGCTGATTTTGTTTTACAAGCTTCGGAATGAATACCTACATTACTTCAGTTTATTTCTCTCCACTTAAATTTATCAAGGTGTTGAGAATACGACAGGAATTTAGTAATGTTTCTCTTCAAAATGGCTTCAGGGGGAATAAGACATTAGAAAGCACTCCTCAATTCACATATTAACAAAGCGAATCTACTAATTTCGATATCCAATGAAGATCAGCAGGCAGTCAGGAGAAGGATGATAGATACGTTATTTGCTAACAAAACAAACAACCTAACATTTTTTTTTTCAAATTAGGCACATTTAAACATATACCTCAGTGTTATATACTTTTGAAACCAACTCTTAAAACCCTTTATTTTGATATACCGCAAATGGTGTTGGTAGAAAAAAAAATCCGCCTTTTTTCAATTTTATTGTAGCCAGTGAGACTTGTGTGGTTACGACGACGTAAGAATCATCAAAATCGGCTGACGCGTTAGGTCTCTAGTGCGCCGCATAGGAACAAACATACATACATACTCTGATAATCACATTAGCCTCCTTCGTCAGTCAGGTTAAAAAGGATGTTGATATTACCTTTGTTTTGCCCCTAAAGCCCAGATCCCATAAAAAACCTTCCGGTAAAACTGCGTGGCTTGGCTTCCTATTAAACCATGAAACTCACCACTAAGCTGCTTAGTCATGCTATAAAACGTCTTACCCTGCTTTCGTTTAAATGACGTTCTTATTATTCTGCGGATTAGTCAGTCGTGAAACGTCTGCCGTCTAGTTAGGACGTCCCGCACAGGCTTCCCGGAGTCGGTGGCGATTTAAAATATTAAATGTTTTTTAAGTTGTTGGTTTTATAAGAGGTTTCTAAAGGCTTGTAAAATTACCTATATTGCATTTACTTACACTATTTGTATCAAAAGCAATGACAAACAAAGTCAGATTAATTAAAGCCGAAAATAAACTTTTTTTTTTTTCTAAATAGCTACAAAAAATTCCGATGGAAAAGTCAAGTCTGTGATCTATTGGAAATCGTATTCATTGAAAATAAACATAATATTATAGTTAGTAATTGCCACAATTTTTTTTTTCTTATATTGTAACAAGTAGTCAACAAAAACAACGAAATATTATGAGCCTGTACCTAGGTATTTCATTACGTAAAAATATTTAGAACAGAACCCTCATTCCTTCCAAATGAGCCCTATTACAGCAGCAGTATTTAATTTGAAGCCTTAAAAAATTTCTCAACATGACGGTGATAAATGAAAAAGTCGTAGTGTGAAAAGAATTCATTGGTCGCTCTCATTTCGCTCGACTTTCGCTTCATAAAGCGATTGCAACACGTTGCGACGTAAAGATTTTCTTCTACTTGAGTTGATATGTACTCACTGTTTTGGAAAGTGTGTCGGCTGAAATATATGGTTGTTGATATTATTTTCGTCGTTTTATTGTCTTGTTTCAGAGATACGATTCTTTTATGGTGATTGGATGGTTTTATGGATCAGCTGTTTGGTTTGATTGATTTATGGTGTTCGGAAGGGTCAAATAATATTGGGAGGAGTCTTCGTGAATGAACTACAACACAAAAACATTTTTTCAATTCAAACTAGTAGTTCCTGAGATTAGCGCGTTCAAACAAACAAACAAACTCTTCAGCTTTATAATATTAATATAGATAGTATAGATTAAAAAAAAAGATGTGGATGTTTGGTTTTATTTAGATAAAGACTTTTTATATAGATATACCTATAATAAAAGTTTTATAATAAAGTATTAGCTTCACAACTAATCGTAATTCCAGAGCAAGAAAATATAACTCGGAGGAAAAAATATAGGTCAAGATACTTTTATGAGAAGTGTATTGTTATGTCACGAAGAAATGCTCTGAGGGCTACGAGGGTGCCTGAAGGACGTACTGCGGTGTCTACGAGTACAGCCTTTATGTAGGGGGAAGTTTTGTACTGTAATAGCTATATATATACTAACCTACTTGTTATAGAAAGTTGTAGAGTTTAAAAGCGCAGTAGCTGAGTACTGAGCAAAATACAATGTTCAAAAACAGTGCGAAACACAGTGTTTTATAGTGATAGATGTGATAGAAAGAGTAGGTTCTTTCCAATTACACAGATTCAATTACTTATTTGACTATTTTATCGATACAAATACTAAAATAGAATACTAATAGTGAAAACAGAATCAAAAATTATCGAAAAACGAAAGGAAAAACTAATTCTCAACTTTGACGGTTTAAAAATTCGTCTCTTACCGAGATATTTAAAAAATAACTAATATAATATAACAAATGGGGCGCACGGTTGGCGCAGTGGTTGAGCGATTGACTGCTGCGCTGCGTGTCGCGGGTTCGATTCCCGCACGGTACAAATATTTGTATGACCTACAGATAGTTGTTCCGGCTCTGGGTGTTTGTGTATGTGAGTTTATATGTTTGTAAACGCACCCACGATACAGGAAGAAATTCCTAGTGTGGGGCAACGTTTTTTATAAAAAAAAAGGTAGTGTTTTGTACTTTTCTTATTATACAATGACTTTAAAATTAATTGTCTTTGAAATGGTGAAAATTTCATTAAAATACACCCGGCGGTTTTAGTGCGATGGTAATTTTTTTGTACGTGTTAATAATAACAACAAAATAGAAAGTTTACAGAAGGGCCACTCCCGCCGTTTTGAAAATTGACAGCTAATCATTTAGGCATTTACCATGACCTTGATTTTGTCCATTAAACACCCACTCCTACCAAGATTGGAGACTACACTCGAAGTTGAAGACGATTATGTCTCCCTGTCTCACGCCGCGCTGGAGTAGGATTGGTTTCGAGGTCTGATCCTGAAGACGGACTGAAATGGTGGCGTTTTTGTAGAAACACTTCAATACCACAATGTACCGTTAGTCGATCTGGGACCGTTGGAGAGACTGCAGTACAGCCCAAGTCTCGATCGAATCAAAGTCTTTCTCGTAGTCCACAAACGCTAAACAGAGAGACAGGTTATACTCTTCCGTCTTCTGTTTAACCTGCCGCAGCGTATGTATGTGTTCTACGGTGCTAAAGCCTTTTCGGAATCCGGCTTGTTCGGGAGGCTGGAAATCGACAAACAAAAAGTTAATAAAATCAAAAAACCCGACTGCTTATGAAGCAAACTAAAAAGATGTACACAAACAAGAAAAAAATTATGCTGTGCAGTCGGAAGATACATATTTGTGAGCTGGATGACTTAAAACATATTATTATGACAAGTTTCATACCCTTTCCAATTTCGTCTATGGACTTAATATAATTTATTATTTCCCTAGATATTGAATTTTTAACTAATCACGTGAAAAATTTTATGACCTTTCATCATCATCATCATTATATCAGCCGCAAGACGTCCACTGCTGGACATAGGCCTCCCCCAAGCGTCGCCACATTGACCGGTCCCGTGCGTCCCGCATCCAGCGGATCCCTGCAACCTTCACCAGGTCATCGGTCCACCTGGTGGGAGGCCTTCCAAAGCAACGTCTTCCGCTTCGCGGTCGCCACTCCAGAACCTTTCGTTTATGACCTTTATAATTTGAAAATGAAGAAAATAATTAATTTAAATTATATTCGGTCTGTAACAATTAATAAAGGTAACCCAGCCAATGCAACCTTGTTACAGTACTTTATGTATGAATGAAGTGACAAACGCCCGCACAAACCACTCGTGCCAGCCGCGACTGAGCTCGGTCTATTATTGCCCAATATTCCCTGTAAAATCGCAATGTCAATGTGGGTGTGCAAAATGACGCTTTGTTCGTAGTAGCCTCTCTGTCTGCGGCGCGCCGTCGCTTACGTACTTTGTGTCATAACTTGACAAATTAATTACACTATTATAATATATGTATTATATTATAAGAATAAAACTCAAAATTTTCGTAGATGAAGTGCAAATAAAAATAGTCTTATAAATAAAAATAAAACTCTTTTATTCCTTGCATTCGTATGTACAATATTAACTTGATTTCTAGCATGTATATGTTAGTGGGTTAGTTTCTTGTATTAAATGTTTTGTTTAGTTTGTTAGTTTTCCTTTTTTGCAAGAACCCCAGATTGAGTAAAGGCCTCCTCCAAAGATGCCCATGTGTGTCTGTCTTTTGCTATTTGGCTCCAATTTGAGCCGGCTGTTCTTATGACCTCGTCCTCCCATCGTGTCAGTTGTCTGCCTCTGTTTCTTTTCCCCTGAGACCTTTCCATAAGGTTGCTCTTATGGTCCATCGTTGGTCTGTAAGCCTCGCGACGTGACCAGCCCATTTCCATTTAAGCTTTCAAGGCATTTTTAGATTTTGTAATAGATCTTATTTTTGTGTGTCGTATTTTATCTATTTTCCTTACCTTGAGCATGCTTCGCTCCATTCCTCTTTGGCAGGTGGTAATTTTGTGCTTAGTTTTGGCAGTGAATTTCCACGTCTGGCATCCGTACGTCAAACACGGTATGAGGCTCGAGTTCATGTTCATAGTTTTCAGGCTAATAGGCATGTTACTCTTAAAAAATGGTTATGTAACATATATTTTTCCAAAAAATTAGGACTTGCCGTTTAGACCTGATTCTCATTTTAAAATCAGCTACTGAGGTTTATCGGCGACATAAAGGAAAGTTTATCTATAAGCTAGTACAGCGGAAATCCGTTTTCATAATAGTATTATCGTTTTTTAACACAAGGAAACAGAGAAAAGAAAAAGAGACAATTCAACATCACCGCAGTCACTCTCTTAACAAGAGGGTGGGAATAATATATTATATTAAGCTCCAGCGAAATTACATAAAGTGGACGCATTCGCATATATGAGATCCAGATCCAACTCTCATACTGCTAAAACTACAATTCAAAAGACAGCATAGGAAGCAGCATGCAGTGGCAACGGAAGAAAAACACAAACAAATAACAAACAAGCTAATAACAAATTTCTACCCAAACCGGCTGGTCACCGTGGGGTCAGCGACCAAAACCCTCCACTCCACCCACTATATATATGTACCTACAATGCTCGATCACTTCTATCACACGAAAGACTTCTAGAATTCAAGCACGCCATATCAACAATTAAATATGATATTATTGGCCTAGCAGAAATTGGACGAACAGGATACAACATAAAAGAAGACGAAGACCATATATTTTGTCATTTTGGTGAAACAAAAGGCCAATATGGTGTGGGTTTCCTCATCAAGAAGTACCTTAAAGGAAATATAGAGAGTTTTATTCAAATTAATGAACGAATTTGCATTCTACATATGAAGTTTGAACAAACAAAGCTCTCTATCATTCATGTACATGCACCTACCATAGACGCAAATGAACTTATTATAAAATCCACCAGTCCCTTAAAAAGTGCTCAAAAAATCTTCTAATTTTAGGTGACTTCAATGCCCGAGTAGGCCAGAAATTGAATGGTGAAGCCAGGGTACTGGGCACTTCTTGTTATGGAAAAAGAGACAAGAGAGGTGAAGCTATACTACAGTTCTGTTGGGAAAATAACCTGTTCATAATAAATAGTTTGTTTAAAAAGAACACTAAGAACCTATGGACATGGCTTTCGCCTGAGAAAAGCAAAAGCCAAATAGACTACATACTATCGAACATCAAAGAAAAAGTTAAAACTTTGAAATAATAAAGCAAATCACATTCAACAGCGACCACAGGCTTCTAAGAAGTACTTTCTTACTTTCGACAAAAAAATCTAGAGTCAAATACAGAAAAAACAACTCAACATTAAAAACAAAAGAAGAACAAGATCAGTTTAAAGAAACTTTGAAATCTTATACCGCTAACACAAAATTAGAAGAAAACGATGATGTAGAGACATACTATAGAAAAATCAAGAAAGCGATTGATGAAAGCTTACATTCAGTACAAAACAAAAATACAATGAAGAAACAAAAATGAAGAAAATCTAGAGAAATGTAGATAATATAAAGCCATTCACAGACTTATTAAAAATGAACATCAAGAACGTAGAATAAAAACAATTGAAAAGCACCTAACTACGACTGGGAGTATGAAAAAAGCTTGGAAGGAACTAACAACTGTCAAACACAAATACAATACAATACCACCCTGCAAAGTTTCTCTATTCAAGACTTACATACTAAAATGAAATCCCTGAAGAAAGATAAAAGTAGCGGACCTGATGGCGTGTCAAATGAGGCTATTATGGCAGGTGACCTACTATTATTACGTCCGTTAACAGACTTGTTAAATACAGGTCTTCTAATACCAAGCCAGGATCTATCGCTGGGGCCCATAGCAGCGTTGGGACTCCTGGACCCTGTCTGAACCTGTACCCAACGAAACCGCGGTTCGCGGCAGTGGAAATCTAGGGATTTGCTCCTTATTGGGAGATCTCCTGGTACCTATCTCACAGGTGAAAGTGGGACGACTACAAGATGTATTAATAGTACTTACCTTAGATTCCTGCGGTAGACTCCTGGGGGTCGATCAATATCGTGCCGTGAGGTTAGGGATAGGAGAGTATATATATAATAAAGGACAATTATTGGATTGGGAGCACCAACGCGTTCTGATCCGGGCTTCGGCTCCCAGGCAGACACACACGCGTTTCCCACAAAAGCGCCTCGCTGCGCGTGAAAATATGTTCTAAACCACCCTCGAGGAAGCCCCACACACCGATTGCAAACGGCGGGCGCGATTAACCATTACAAATGGGCGAAACACATCTCGATTCGATATGTTTCGACAAGATCCAACTTCCGCGTGTACACGTTACAATTTTTTTCTTTCAACTGTCAAGTGTCAGCTGTCAAATCGTTGACCGCCCACCGACACGGTGTTGCAAGTAAATACCAAAAATCGGGACGGAACATCCCCCCGTCTCGGACATAAGGAGTTATGTCCGCTAATAAATGGGCAAGCGTGCTAAATTGCCACTGCTCGCTTCAAAACCGAATCTCCGACCATGACCTTTGCAACTCTGGGATCTCCGTCAGACCCATAGAACAAATCTTCAATGCAAAGGCAACAATTGTGGTTCTTTAACAAATACAAGGTCTCCGACTTTGGGAGGGTCAGTTTTGTCAGTTTTGTCAGTCCACTCAACTATACCATCAAACCACTATACTATCAAACTATATTTGCAAATGAAAATATTCCAAACACCAACGATGCCAGAAACTTTGGGACATCTGTTGGAGCAATGCAAAACGCGTCAATTGCGAAGGTTTAACTTCCCTGAAGGGGATTCCGGCAGGGCGTTGAGGGGCTGACCAATCAAAAAATGACTTCCAGGTCATTTGGATCTGAGGAGATCGGACAGAGAGGTCGCGAATTGAGGACGGCCTCAAACTTACAAAATATCGTAACAAGTTCCTCAAATGTGAAAATAGTTTGACCAACAACACGGCGGAGAAGCGGTTTTGCTACTATCGCACTATTTACAAAAATGCCAATTAATTTCCATTTGCGCCATGGCAAATCTCGAATTCTGTTTATCCTTATTTAGATAATTACAAATATCATTTAAATATCTATCAGCGTTATCCCTTATAATTAGTACCGTTATCGGAACGGATCAAAGATGTTAATCCTCGGCGGGAAACAAATCTACCTAGCGCTGCAACAAACGCATCTGTGCTAAGGGCAGTTACAAGTTCCAAGTGAACCGCCTTGGAGGCCAGACAAACGAACACACACAAGTAGGCCTTGACAGCCTTGGCATTCCGAAGTTGAGATATCTTCACCAAGAAGGGACTAGCGAAATCGGTTCCGATCGAAGCAAATGGTCTGCTCTCCGTCACTCGGTCGGATGGCAAATCACCCAATATGGGTTGAGTGGGAGCAGCCTTCAACTTATAGCACTGCATACATTTAAAGATGATGCCACGAATAGTGCGTCTAGCCGACAAAATCCAAAATTCACGCTGCAAAATGGCTACGATGGCGTTGCAACCGGCGTGTGCATTATTAATGTGTCGATCGGACACCAACAATTTCACCAACGCTCCTCCTTTAGGGAGCAACAAAGGATGGCGAGCACCATAAGGCAAGTTCGAATTCCGCAGTCGTCCTCCGACTCGGAGCAAACCAGATTGGCCTAGGAATGGATTAAGACGAGCGATTGAGCCTCTCAAAGCTGAGCATTTCTTCAGGGCTTCAATAGTCTGGTCAAAGTGCTCGGCTTGTACAGCACGAACCAACAACATCAGGGCCTCTTGGCGTTCATGAGGCGACAAAACTGAGGATACCAATTTATTATTAGGGTTCCATCCGCTAAGTATGAAACGCTGGACCCAAGCGGTAACTCCTAACAATTTCGACAAAGAACTGTATCTGTCCAAAAGATAATCCAAATTATATGCAGGTTGCGTTTCAACAATTCCAATACGCAAAACTGGCAAAACCTCTGGAGAGGAGAACCTATTCTGGGGCCAGAATGACTTGCGATGCGTCAACCAGTCTGGTCCCCTCCAAAGAGAATGGTCAACAAGGGCAGGAGCCTCGCAACCACGTGACGCGCAGTCTGCGGGGTTCAATTCTCCTGGTATAAGTCTCCAGCTCAATTTAGTCTCAGAGTTCTGAATCTGTGACTCTATTCGCCACAAAAACCTCCAACGTATGAGCTGAGGTGCGAAGCCAACAAAGGACTATTTCATTATCAGTCCTTGGTGCTCAATCCGCGGGGCGGAGCCCTTCAACACGGGATCCGTAAGTCCAAAACCAAAAACCGTCGGTTTAACTACTAACCCATTCGTCTGCAGAACCCACTTGGTCCCGGACAAAATCAAACCCAAAACATCCGCACCCATATACGGGTCTGGGTACCAACCACTTCGGGTCGGCAGGAGTTAGGTCCGACGTCAATTTCACCACTGCAGGGCTAATGGTTACCTGCAGGTGTCTGCCCAAAATATAATTCAAAACAACGGCCTTGGCCAAGATTCTTGGCCCACAATGAACAGGCGCTTCAATACCACCCATATGGTAGAAGGGTGGAATCTCGTGGGAGACCCAATCTCTCCACTAAACAAAAAGATACAAGACAGCCCTGACAAACCGAATCCAACAGAGCACGATCTAACAAAGATTAACTCTTCGGGCCACATATCATTACAGGGACAGCTGGCAGAAGGACTGTCTCTGGCTGGGCGGCTGTAGTGGAGGAGAGGGAGGCGACTACCTATTGTTGATAACCCCCCTGGGGTTGGTAGTCGTCCTGAAAAGCGGACGCCTCCTCCAATTGAGGAGGGGGTGGAGGGGTGCCCCCGCCTTTGTGAGGTATACCCCGTCGAGGATCCACCTTGGGTTGGTGGGGATGCGCTCCCCCGCCTATGGGGGAGCGTCCGGCATCATCAGGGCCACCAACACCATTTTGGTCTGGACACAACACGCGGTGGTGCCTACCTTGACAGTGCGGGCAAGGATCCGACCTCTGGTAATCCCGCTGCAAATGCTGTCCCAGACAAGTGTAGCACCACTTGCGGCTGTTGGTGATTCCACGTCGGTCCCTTGTGTTCCGTTCTAGGAACTTCGGACAGGACGTAACCACATGGCAACATTGTCCAAAAGGCGACATTTCTCATCCAAAGACTTCAACAAATTATCAAAAGGGGGAGGTGTGTGGCATCATCCCCACCATATGTTTCATGTGCAAAACCCCTCAACTTAGCAGTTGCCTCAACAATGTCATCCGAGAAACCGTAAAACTGCGCGAAGTCTGCCTCAACCGCAGCGGCCAACTCAGTTTTCTCGGTGGACAAAAGCGCCAAACACTCCGCAAAGCATTCATCCACCCTGGCTTGACGGGCGGGGAGTTCACTATAACGGACCAACAAAGCTTCTGATCTATCAGATCTACTTATTAAAAAAGAGGCCACCGAGGTCACCCATCTCAATGCCGCTCTAATATTACAAGCAAATGTATAGGCAGTCATACTGTCAAAATGTAAGCAACGGATTAAGTATTAATGAATGCACAAAATGTTCAACAACTTAAATTAATAATATATGTGTGTATCCAAAACAACAGTTTGACAGTAATTCTCTTACCAAATTAAATATCAAATCACAAAGTCTGTAAGAGAAACCACAAGTTAATTCAACAAATAGTACTGAACCCTGTTACATTTACTTAATTATTTTCCAGTACAAATTTATTATGGAACCCCAAATATCAATTTATAAATTATCAAAAACAAAGTGGGTACCTCAAGAAAATAAATTATCACCACACACGAGGGTATTCAAAAAAAACAAAATTATCAACACAAAAGTGGGTATTCAAAAAAAACTAAAATTATCAACGCACAAGTGGGTAGGTTGATTTTACAATAAGAATTCAATATTCAATTTACTTGAATAGTTAAAAACAATGACTTTAACTTGAATCAATTAGAATATTACTGTCAATATCAAACAAATTAACCAATTTTCTTATACAATTGGCAACAACACACTTTACAACAATAACTTCTATAGCGGGCACTGAGTATGTTTATAATGTATTCAAACTTACCAAACCAAGATAGTAGGTTCAAGGTCCAACAATAGCTATGATTCAATTAAATACAATTAGGGAAGACTATTTAGTCTGCACCAAACCCATATTGTATACAACAAATAAACAAATTATATTTTCAATACAAAACTGTAACCTTCTATCCCGGAGTGACAATATTAAGTTGTGAGTTGTACACTTTATTTTAACCAATTGGAATGTAACTATGGGGGCTATTCGCCCCTAACAAGACACAGCTAACTCTGAGTGACTCAAAATGTACCACTTTCCAACCCAGTATTCTCAACAATAAAAAGCAAACCGACAAACAATACAGCGTTCACTGTGAACGAGTGTTCTAGCGTTTACTATGCTCGTGGAATGCAAACCACGCTCTTGCTACCAAATGTTAAATACAGGTATTCTGGTCCCAAGCCAGGATCTAACGCTGGGGCCCATAGCAGCGTTGGGACTCCTGGACCCTGTCTGAACCTGTACCCCACGAAAACGCAGTTCGCGGCAGTGGAAATCTAGGGATTTGCTCCTTATTGGGAGATCTCCTGGTACCTATCTCACAGGTGAAAGTGGGACGACTACAAGATGTATTAATAGTACTTACCTTAGATTCCTGCGGTAGACTCCTGGGGGTCGATCAATATCGTGCCGTGAGGTAAGGGATAGGAGAGAATATATATAATAAAGGACAATGATTGGATTGGGAGCACCAACGCGTTCTGATCCGGGCTTCGGCTTCCAGGCAGACACACACGCGTTTCCCACAAAAGCGCCTCGCTGCGCGTGAAAATATATTCTAAACCACCCTCGAGGAAGCCCCACACACCGATTGCAAACGGCGGGCGCGATTAACCATTACAAATGGGCGAAACACATCTCGATTCGATATGTTTCGACAAGACCCGACTTCCGCGTGTACACGTTACAAATTTTCTCTTTCGACTGTCAAGTGGCAGCTGTCAAATCGTTGACCGCCCACCGACACGGTGTTGCAAGTAAATACCAAAAATCGGGACGGAACAAGACTTATTTAATAAAATATTAGAAGACAAGACAATTCCTAGCGAATGGGCGGAATCAGATGTAGTTCTTTTATATAAGAAAGGAAATCCTACAGACATAGGCAACTATCGACCCATTAGCTTGCAGTCAAATTTGTATAAGCTGTTCGCCTCATGTTTGGAAGAACGTCTTGCAAAATACACGGAGAACCACCAGCCGGTTGAGCAGGTAGGCTTTAGGAAAATTACTCAACTGTAGACCACATCCACACTTTAGAACAAATCATCGAGAAGTATGAAGAAATTAAATGCCCGCTTTACTTAGCATTTATTGATTATGCAAAGGCGTTCGACTCAATTTCTCATGACAGCATGTGGAGAGTTCTGGAAGAATGCGAGGTACCGTCTGAAACTATAGAACTTATTAAAGACATTTATAAGAAAAGTATAAACAGAGTTCGATTAGAAAAAAGGGGATCCGAAATAAATATATGTAGAGGCGTTCGCCAGGGGGACCTTTTGTCACCAAGAATTGTTATCACTGTATTGCAAAGCATAATGAAAACTCTAAAATGGGAAAGTAAAGGTATAAAGATTCCAGGTTAATATCTAAGTGATCTCAGATTTGCTGACGACATAGTGCTCTTCTCAGAAAGTGCATCACAATTAGTATCCATGGTAAATGAGTTAAATGCAGTCAGCTATGATATTGGTTTGCAATTAAACATAACAAAAACCAAAGTTATGACAAACAGCATAAACATCCCCATATGTATTGAAAATGCTCGGTTGGAATATGTTCAGGAGTACACTTATTTAGGCACACAAATTTCATTTAAAAAATCCAGGCAACGAGACGAACTAACTAGACGTGTGAACCTCACCCGGAACAAGTTCTGGAGTTACAAAGAAGTTCTACAATCAAATCTCCCTGTCAGCAAGAAGAAAAAATTTTAGATTCATGTATCTTACCCTGTCTCAAGCTGTTTTTTGTCTTAAGCATTACAAACCTGGATTTATAACAAACACACTAAGAATAAGATACTAACAACTCGAAGATCCATGGAGCGCAGCATACTAAATCTGAAATTAAAACGAACGAAAGAACGAAAAAGAAATAAAGACATAAGGGAGACAACCAAAGCAATTGACGCTCTAGAACACTGCAAAAAACTCAAATAGAAATGGGCAGTCCATATTGCACGCATGAGTGATGATAAATGGACAAAACGGATAACAACATGCAACGGCCCAGCAGGGAAGAGGTCAAGAGGTAGACCAGCAGATAGATGGCTCGATGAGATACAGAGAACTGCAGGAATAAACTGGATGGAAATAACGAAGGACAGAACCGTGTGGAGAAAAAGGGCGGAGGCCTTTACTCGTTGAGAGGTCCTTATTAGCTTACACTAATAAACTATTATAAAGTCATGATGCATGTTAATCATAAATAATTATTATGCATGTTAATATTAATATTAAGAAAAACAATTAGGCATAAAGAGGCTTTTTTATTATTATCGTTTTTAATCTGTATGGATTGTTTGTTTTATGGAAGGAACCAAACATCTTAGTAAGAAATAGCACATAGGTAGCTTTAGTACAAGATAAGACCATCCTGCAAAAACTCCAAGTTATCAGAAAATTATGATGTACTTACTATCAGAGAAAATGTAATAATAGAATGCTCCTCCTTTATTGCAGCATTTCAGCAGAAAAACATCCTGACCTTTATTCTGTAGACTTTTGTTTTGTACCTACATACGAGGCTTGACGTTTTTATACCTGAAAATTTTCAGTAGCAGCCCGGTGTTTGAATTTGAGCCAGTTTGCGGCAATAGATAAAAGTGAATGTACTATACAAACAAACGTATAAACTTTGAACCGCATCAAATGAAGCGCACCAAACGTCGTTGTGACGTCACTTTGTCAGTATAAAGTTTAGCACACCGTGTTGTCACACGACATTTTAACGCACTGTATCGTCGTATATTTTTGTTTATGTGGCAAAAGAAAAAACGTGTTTAATATTTTGAAGTTATCTATCTAACTGATGGACTAAATAGTTAATTTATGTCAACTACCCTATTAAAAATATTATATTTTCATTCCTCGAAACGCACCAAAGATGAAACATAGAGAAGAAGAGCATGAAGGATTTGTAATAAATGATATCAATCATCATCATCATATCAGCCGAAAGACTGCCAAGAGACTGCTGGACATAGGCCTCCCCCAAGCGTCGCCACATTGACCGGTCCCGTGCGTCCCGCATCCAGCGGATCCCCGCAACCTTCACCAGGTCATCGGTCCACCTGGTGGGAGGCCTTCCGACGCAACGTCTTCCGGTTCGCGGTCGCCACTACAGAACTTTTCTGCCTTGTCGGTCATCCGTGCTGCGAGCAATGTGCCCTGCCCACTGCCACTTATGTGTGACAATTCTTCGGGATATGTCAGTAACCCTGGTTCTCTTGGGGATCTCTACATTTCTGATTCGATCACGCAAGGATACTCCAAGCATAGCCCTTTTCATAGCATTTTGGGTGACTGTAAGCTTTCTGATGAGACCCATAGTGAGCGACCACGTCTCAGAGCCATAGGTCATCACTGGCAACACACACTGATCATAGAATTTCGTCTTGAGACAATGTGGTAAGTTGGACGAGAAGATACCGCGCAATTTCCCGAACGCTGCCCAGCCGAGTCGGATTCGACGTATGACCTGTTTCTCGAAGTTGGCCCTACCCAACTGGATCGTTTCTCCTAGGTAGACATAGTCGTCCACAACTTCGAGTGTAGAGTCTCCAACCTTGATAGGAGTGGGTCAAAAAACCAAGGTGATGTTTATCCTAAGACCCACTCTTCCGGAAGCTCTGAATGAATGAATGAAATTGTTTATTTGCTAAATGTAGGTATACAGATTAGATGTTGTTTTTTGTAGAACAGACCCGATACATTTTGCCTCACGGCATGCAAAATTGTTTAATTTAATGTAATTACAGACACCAAACGAAGCAGTAAAACATAGAATGACTCGCAACATAATACAGTAAAGAACTTAAAGGCTATCATTACAAAAATCACCATATAAATACAATAATAAAAAAATATTCATATTAAAATAATAATAATCAATTACAACAATGAAATTTAAACACAATATTTAAGAAGGTAGGAATGATGAATAATATTAATAATGTCAAAATATCAACAAAATGTGTAATAGAATCAATATGCATTATGTCAAATCAACGTAAAATTAAATAAAGTGTCATAAAAATATATCAAACTAGCTGACCCTCGGGGCTTCGCTCCCGTCAATTGCCTACCTACCCTGGCTACCCTGCCTACCTTGCCTATCCTGCCTACCATGCCGACCTTGCCTACCATGCCTGCCCTGCCCCTACCCTGCCTACCCTGCCTACCCAGCCTACCCTGCCTACCCTACCTACCCTGCCTACCCTGCCCCTACCCTGGCTACCCTGCCTACCCTGACTTTCCTGCCTACCCTGCCTACCCTGCATATCCTGCCTACCCTGCCTATCCTGCCTACCCTGCCTACCCTGCCTACCCTGCCTACCCTGCCTAACCTGCCTACCATGCCTACCCTGCCTACCCTGCCTACCCAGCCTACCCTGCCTACCCTACCTATCCTGCCTACCCTGCCTAACCTGCCTACCCTGCCTACCCTGCCTACCCTGCCTATCTTGCCTACCCTGCATACCCTGCCTACCCTGCCTACCCTGCCTACCCTGCCTACCCTGCCTACCCTGCCTTTCCTGCCTACCCTGCCTTTCCTGCCTACCCTGCCTTTCCTGCCTACCCTGCCTTTCCTGCCTACCCTGCCTATCCTGCCTACACTGCCTATCCTGCCTACCCTGCCTACCCTGCCTACCCTGCCTACCCTGCCTACCCTGCCTACCCTGCCTACCCTGCCTACCCTGCCTTTCCTGCCTACCCTGCCTATCTTGCCTACCCTGCCTGCCCTGCCTACTCTGCTTACCCGGCCTACCCTGCCTTTTCTGCCTTTCCTGCCTACCCTGCCTACCCTGCCTATCCTGCCTATCCTGCCTACCCTGCCTACCCTGCCTTTCCTGCCTACCCTGCCTATCTTGCCTACCCTGCCTACCCTGCGTTTCCTGCCTTTCCTGCCTACCCTGCCTATCTTGCCTACCCTGCCTACCCTGACTACTCTGGTTACCCGGCCTACCCTGCCTTTCCTGCCTACCCTGCCTATCCTGCCTACTCTGCTTACCATGCCTACTCTGCCTACCCTGCCTACTCTGCTTACCCTGCCTCCTCTGCTTACCCTGCCTACCCTGCCTACTCTGCCTACCCTGCCTACTCTGCCTAACCTGCCTATCCTACCTACCCTACCTACTAATTTGTATCTATCATCAATAGTTTTCTCAGCGCACGCCAAATAATGTATTTTACTGACAACATTTTGCTACCTTGGGTTACATTATTGCAATTTTCATAAGGATCTCTATTTTTTTTGAAAATTTTTTATAGCCTATGACACTCAGGAATAATGTAGCTTTCTACCGGTGCAAGAATTTTCAAAATCGGTTCAGTAGATCCAGAGATTACCCCTTACAACGTCACAAACTCACAAACTCACAAACTCACAAACTCACAAACTCACAAACTCACAAACTCACAAACTCACAAACTCACAAACTCACAAACTCACAAACTCACAAACTCACAAACTCACAAAATCACAAACTCACAAACTCACAAACTCACAAACTTTACCTCTTTATAATATTAGTATAGATATAGATATATCAAAAAAAAATCAATATATTATGTCGTGTCTGTGTAAAATTTGTAAAATGTCAAAATAGCAAAAAATTAAACACAAAATAAAAGAATTTACCATAAATCAGCATAAAATACAGTAAGTCAAAATATTTATTACAATGTAAACTATAAAGTTTTATCATTAAGAAATTCACAAATGGAGTAATAACATTTATCAATTAAAAAGACTGACAATTTCTTTTTAAAAAGTGAAATGGACTCGTTTTTAATTTCATCGGGTATTTTGTTGAAATTCACAAATGGAGTAATAACATTTATCAATTAAAAAGACTGACAATTTCTTTTTAAAAAGTGAAATGGACTCGTTTTTAATTTCATCGGGTATTTTGTTAAAGATAATTGGGCACATACATAATTATAATACTTTTCCTTAATAATGCAGTGTTATGACTAGTAAGATGTAGCATGTTTGTATATGCTATACTGCCTGTACATGCTTGTACAGGCAGTACAAGCATGTTGTTTGTATACTGTTTGGTCGTGTTCTATTGTCAGACAATTTATTAAAAAGATGCATATTAGATTTTACATAAACAGCCATTTCGAAAATGTAAAGTGATGGAAATGTTAGCAAATTTAGAGACTTGAATACAGGTACCCAATTATCTGTAATTTTCATGTTACACATTGCCCTTATGCATCGTTATTGAGCCTTGAATATCTGTTCTCTCAGAATACAATTTCCCCAAAATATTATCCCGAATCTCAGAATTGACGCCACTAAGCCATGGTAAGCAAATAATCTGGGGGACATATTCACTTTCCTGGATAGATTAAAAAGCACATACGCTGCTGTACACTCTTCTGCGTGTGGCTTCCAGGTTAGTTGGCTATCTATCAGTATACCCAAAAACATTGCAACTTGCACTTGGTCTACTTTTTGTCCATTGTAATTTAAATTTAAAGTTAGCGGTGGTATCCGTTGAAAAAGTGTATAACATTAGTCTTACATATATTAATTGTTAATTTATTTTGATCAAGCCAGTTATCCGTTAAAGTAATATTTATGTCATGTACATACGTTTTTAGGTCTGTACATTTGATCAAGGCAGTACTATCGTCAGCGAATAATAATAATAATAATAAATCTTTATTCCGAAATTAGAAGAGGTAAAAACACAGTTTCAATCTTAGATATCTAATGTAGGTATAATAATGTATGATGCCTGTACTAGGTAATCCTATATCACAGGCTGTAGGAGCTCTAAAAATATGCTTATCCTAGGACAACAGAATTTAAACAATATATAACATAAGAAGTCTAAAAATAGTGGCAATATTGTATAATGTTGAAAATTAATTCTAATTCTTACTTAAAACTATAAACATAGAACTAAATTACTGGGTCATAATTACTTAATGTCTCATTTACCTGTATTGCAAAAAAGTGCACTTTGATTACACATATAAAGATTGGGAAATAATTGCTAAGCAGAATTATAAAGTGAACAATGTAAAATTAAACAAAGACACTTAATTTTTGCAGCTAACGACTAATGTTTTTAGCCAGCAACAAATTGACAGTTAGTAGGCCATTGCAGTGTCAGCAGCAAGCGCTCAACGCGTGTGACCTTGAGTATGACGTACTAGACGCCCTCATAGTCGATACAGTTGATGTGCCTGTATTCTGCTATTTTCCTAGCAGGGCACTCAGGTCTTTATGGTTGGGCTTTTTAAAGCGCGAACAAGTTGCGCATTTTGATGTGTCCGCTTTCTTCGTGCAATCGGACACCGAGTGTCCAACTTCACCGCAGTGAGCACACACAGAGTTCACCTCTCTGCATGTTTTGGCTGCATGACCGTATAATTGGCACTTGTAGCATCTGGTAACTAGAGTGAAGTCCCTAACAGGGCAGGAGGTCCAATTTATAAACAGCCTTGATGTCGAAATTAGGGCTTTACGTATATTGGCTGGAATTTCAATAATGTAATTACAGCTTAACGCATCTTTCTTCCCAGATTTGTGGCTTAATTTAACAGAGGCTATTAATTATTTATACTAATTAATTATTTTTCCATAACTTTAGAAAAAAATGTGATTAAGGCGATTGGCCTCTAATTTGCCAAATCTTCTTTAGAGTTTTTTTTCAAAAAGTCGCTTAGCAATAACGGTATTTAACTTGTTTGGAAATACCCCGGAACTGATACACGAATTTAGTATGTGACTAATATGCAAAGCAATGCCACTCGAAACAAATTTCACGACCTTAGTTGAAATGCCATCGTAGCCAGTACTAAGTTTAATTTTTAGAGAATGTATCGTTCTCATAACATCTTGAAGTAATACTGGATGCATAAACATCGATTGAGGGTTACTTTCCAGATTACTTGTTGGGTTTTGAGGTCATAATATTTTTTGTCTGATCTATAAAATTATTATTAAAAGCGTTTGCAATTTCTGTTGGATCAGTGATTGTGGTATCATGTATTTTTATTTGGGAAATAGGTTCAGTAAATGGTTTATTTTTGTTTATAACTTGCCAAGATGCTTTTGATTTATTTTTTGATGTGTTAATAAAATCGTTATTTTGCGTTTTTTTGCGTCAATTTAATGATTTTCCGAAGTCTTTGCGAGTTATTTTTAAAGTCACTTTTATTGAGGCTTGAAGGTGCTCGCCTATATTACCACAGTAAATGCCTTTGTTTTCTACTGCATTTCCGAATGCCCTGAGAAACCCATTTAATGTTTTTGTTTGAGTTAACGGTTATCAATTTGTAGGGTAAACAAAGATCGTATAAGAGACGAAATTACTCTAAGAAACAATCAAATGCTTCATTAGCATCCTCGGTTTTGTATATTTCTGAAAATGATAAACACTGTAGACAATTTTTGAATTTAGTTATATTTTCACTAGAGAGGTTTCAGGTCCTCCATGGTTTCAGCCATGATCACTATATCGTCAGCAAACCGAAGGTGGGTGATGTACTCGCCATTGACGTGGATGCCTAGCCCACTCCAGTCCAGAACCTTGAAGACATCCTCCAGAGCAGTGGTGAACAGTTTCGGAGATATGACATCTCCCTGTCTCACACCTCGGTGCAGAAGGATAGGTTTCGAGGTCTGATCCTGAAGTCGAACTGACATGGTGGCGTTTTTGTACAAACACTTCAACACCTCGATATACCGGTAGTCGATTTGGCACCGTTGGAGAGACTGCAGTAAAGCCCAAGTCTCGATCGAATCGAAGGCTTTCTCGTAGTCCACAAACGCTAAGCAGAGAGGCAGGTTGTACTCTATGGTCTTCTGTACAACCTGCTTCAGCGTATGAATGTGGTCTATGGTGTTAAATTCTCTGCAAAATCCGGCTTGTTCGGGAGACTGGAAGTCGTCAAAACGGCACGTGAGACGATTCGTGATGTCTCTTGAAAACAGCTTGTAGACATGGCTAAGAAGTAAAAAAAAGGGCATTGTCACCCTTCTTGAAGAAAAATACCACCACACCCCCGCACCATGCCTGTGGCGTTTACCCTTCGAGTATAACGGAACCAATCACCAGATTTTGAAGGGATTTAAGTATTGGTTTACCACCCGCCTTCAGGAGTTCGGCCGTAATTCCGTGATCACCCGGTCTCTTGTCATTCTTAAGCTTTTTAAGAGCCATCCTAATCTCATACAGACTGACGTCCGGAATATCCTCGTTATAGTGACGGGTCAATCTAGCTTTTGGGTCGTTAGCTAGACTCGCAACGGGTTTCGCCGCTTTAATACGCTCGGTATTAAAGCGGCGGAGGTCGCTTTTGAGATCCTTCTATTAAGCTGCGGTAATTCAAAGCATCGTCTGAAGACTGCAGGATCATCTCACGCCTCTCCTTCATGAGCTTGAGAGTAGGATCAGAGAGCTTTTTACTTATATCTATACGGCGGGTCTTGAAAAACTTAGACCCGACCGTATGGACAGCTTCCACGAAACCGTTGCTATATTCATCCACGCAGCTCCCTAGGCACTCAAAACGGTTCTGGAGTTCGAGCCGAAAGCTCTCGAGATTTTGGACCTGGATCTTTGCTGGACGGAGCGTGGACTTCATCAGTCTTCTTCACCTTTCAAGCTTAATATTAATGTTCAATGTGCTGCTTACCATGCGGTGATCACTCCCGTTTTTTACCGAATTGATCACAGAGACATCATTGAACATTTGCTTTTTGGTTGACATGATGAAGTTGATCTCATTTTTTGTTGCACCATCGGGGCTCTGCCAGGTCCACTTCCTGTGTTCACGCTTTTTGAAGAAGGAGTTCATCATATAGAGGCCCTCCTTCTCCGTAAATCTGGCCAGTAGGAGACCCCGGTAGTTCCGACGTCCAAATTGCCCCAATTGCAGCTCATCCTCGTCTCGCATGCCCAGTTTCGCGTTGAAGTCCCCCATGACAACGGTGAAGTGAGTTTTGAAACCATGCATGGTTATAGAGGTATCCTCATACATAGGTTCTACCTCGTCGTCGGGTGTGCCGAGGTCGGGGCGTAGACCTGTATGACCTTCAGCGAATCTCTTGAGGATATTTTGAGTATAAGGTACGCCACCTTGGTCGACATACTCTCGATCTTCACCACGTTGTTCACAAGGGACTTGTGAATGATAAACCCGACACCACGATAATTCCCAAAGATCTTCTGTTGATTTAATTTTAAGATCTTTAAAAGCTTTTAAAATAGCCTGGGGGTTTGTATGTTGAAACTTAAACTCCGAAGGGCACGCATTTACATTATTTCTAAGTAAGGCAGCAGAGAGCACGGGTGAGGAGTTTAAAGCTGCTGTAGTTTTAAGAGGAGTATTAACAAAAAGTTTTCAAATTCCTGAGCAACCTCTACATCTGATTGTATGGGACCATGTGCAGTCGCTTAATTAATTTCAGTGTTACGCTGTTTTTTTCTACCTGTTTAATTATTTATTAAATTCCAGGTAGTTATTTATTTTATCGTCTGCTGATTTTATTTTATTGCTTACATACAGCGCTTTAGCTATTTTGCATGCAATTTTAAAGGTTTTTGAATAATTCGTAACATATTTATCAAAGTTTGTATTATACATATGTTGCTTTAGGCCATAAAGTTCAAATAGCTTTACCCTGCTTTTACGAATGCCTGGAGTTGCCCAATCGCTAAATACGAACTTGGTGTAAATACTTTTCGATTTCAGTGGAAAAATCTCATTAAATTGACGGTTTAGTACTTTAGAAAATTCGGCATAGAACTCATTTGGGTCATCTATATTATTAAAATTTTCAACACACGGTATTCACGGTATTTTTTTTTACAAGTAATTGGTCAAAATTTTATTTGTATCTTTTGTTAAGGTATGTAGGTGCTAAACGTTATTGTTTGCTCACTGTGATTAGATGCTAACTTATTTAAAAATTCTTTATCTAAGTAATCACAATTAAAAAAAAACGTTATCCATACAAGTCGCAGATGAAGCTGTCACTCTGGTTGGCTCCATAAACACATTTTCCAGATTCAATGATTTAAAAAGACTCAACAACCTAATACTGTTATGGTTATTCTCTAATAAGTTAATGTTGAGATGACCCTGCAGTCTTCAGATGAGGCGTGCAAATACGGCAGCTCAATAGACAGATCTCTAAATCCTTGAAAAGAGACGTCCGCCGCTTTAATACCGAGCGTATTAAAGACGCGATCGAGCGAAATAAAGGCTCCAAGGTGTTTTCAAGAGATCTGCCTATTGGGCAGAGCCAACTCACGAAACTGAAGACCGAAGATGGCACGTATCCGCCAAACCGGAGCTTCTGAAGGAGATCGAGACATTCTATGGGCAGTTGTACACATCAATCAGCAAGCCTTTTGCGAGTCTAGCAAACGACCCAAGAGCTTGATTGACCCGACACTATACCAAAGATATCCCGGACGTCAGCCTGTTCGAGATTAGGATGGCTCTGAAACAGCTCAAAAACAACAAGGCGCCGGGTGATGACGGAATTACGGCCGAACTATTGAAGGCGGGTGGAAAACCGGTCCTTAGGGCCCTTCAGAAGCTGTTTGATTCCGTCATACTCGAGGGCAAAACGCCACAGGCATGGTGCAGGGGTGTGGTGGTACTCTTCTTCAAGAAGGGCGACAATGCCCTGCTGAAGAACTACAATCCCATCTCACTTCTTAGCCATATCTACAGTTGTTTTCAAGAGTCATCACGAATCGTCTCGCTCGCAGGTTTGACGATTTCCAGCCCCCCGAACAAGCTGGATTCCGAAAAGGCTTTAGCACCGTGGACCACATACATACGCTGCGGCAGGTTATACAGAAGACCGCAGAGTATAACCTGCCTCGCTATTTATCGTTTGTGGACTACGAGAAAGCCTTCGATTCGATCGAGACTTGGGCTGTAATGCAGTCTCTCCAACGGTGCCAGATTGACTACCGGTACATTGAGTTGTTGAAGTGTTTGTACAAAAACGCCACCATGTCAGTCCGTCTTCAGGATCAGACCTCGAAACCAATCCTTCTCCAGAGCTGCGTGACTTGATGACGTCTCCAGGGAGACGTTATTTCTCCGAAACTGTTCACTGCTGCGCTGGAGGATGTCTTCAAGGTTCTGGACTGGAGGGGGCTTGGCATTAACGTTAATGGCGATTACATCACTCACCTTCGGCTTGCTGACGAAATAGTGGTCATGGCTGAGACCATGGAGAGCCTCAGTATAATGCTCGATTACCTCAGGAGAGCTTCCGAAAGAGTGGGTCTTAAAATGAACATGGACAAAACCAAGGTCATGGTGAATGCCCATGTTGCACCCACTCCTATCAAGGTCGGAGACTCTACACTCGAAGTTTTAGATGATTATGTCTACCTGGGACAAACGTTCCGGTTGGGTAGGTCCAATTTTGAGAAAGATGTCAACCGTCGAATCCGACTCGGCTGGGCGACGTTCGGGAAGTTGCGTGGTATCTTCTCGTCCAATTTACCGCAGTGTCTCAAGACAAAAGTCTATGACCAGTGTGTGTTGCCAGTGATCACCGATGGGACCGAGACGTGGTCGCTCACAATGGGTCTTATCAGAAAGCTCAAAGTAATCCAAAGGGCAAAGGAGAGCGCTATGCTCGGAATTTTCTTGCGTGATCACGTCAGAAATGATGATATCCGTAGGAGAACCAAATTTACCGACATAGCTCGAAGAATTGCCAAACTTAAGTGGCAGTGGGCAGGGCACATTGCTCGCAGAACGGATGGCCAATGGGGCCGACAAGTTCTGGAATGGCGACCGCGAACCGGAAGACGATGCGTTGGAAGGCCTCCCACTAGGAGTACTGATGATCTGGTTAAGGTAGCGGGCAGGCGCTGGATGCGAGACCGGTCGGGATCGGTCAATGTGGCGACGCCTGGGGGAGGCCTATGTCCAGCAGTGAACGTCTTTCGGCAGAAATTATGACGATGAATGATGATGACATTTTTAAAAGGTTTTTGGAAAAACATCTTTTGTTTGGTCTTTGGAAGTAGGTAGGTATAATAATAGAGCCTGCCCACGATCTCTATTGGAAATTATTATTCCGATAGTTTGTTACCTACTATAGCTAGGCTGAGAGGTTTTTCTTGTAAAACTTACGCATAACAAGTACCGGTTCTTAAAAGCAAAAGTAAAAACTCAGAATATAGGCATGTGAAAGGATGGATAGCTATTATATTATAAATCTCATTAAGTGTCAAAAATAAATTAATATGATTTGAAATGCTGCTACAGAGATTTTGTTGACGTATTCCACATTGGGCCCCACTTTAAAGGCACCTGAGGTATTCCACATACGGCACCTACCAATTTTTTTCTCAGGTGCCATTAGTGGAAAAAATTATAATTTAAATCTTATTCCAAATTTGGCACCTACGGATCAGTAGGTACTAGTGTTGGGACGTTTATTCTGTTTTAGGACGTTAAAATCAAATTTTCCTTTAACTCAGTAGAGTTTAACAACATGATAACAATATAACTTCCTCTTTTCCTGTTTTAGTTAGATGTTGAACATAACAACTTACTTAAGAACCAAGAGATTATAATTATGAGGAAGTATTACCGAGGCTGGAATCATGAGATGTAAGTATACCACCTGGTACTTCGTTTGTCTCTACCGCTTATCATTCTAGGTCCGCAAATACTCACAACGGCCCTCCTTTGTTATTGTATTGACAGAACATAATCCCCCTGGTTCGTCTGCTCGCGACAACACACAGACGAGCCTGTCGTTATAATTATAATAAGAGGATTTATGTTGCCACGTGCTTTTAAATTATTGTTGTTTTATTGATTAAGGGAATTAAGTATATGCGTTTATCGAACACTTAGTACAAAAAAAATAGTTTTATTAAACGACAATTAACATCAGCTCCGCGCTAAAAATTCGCCAAAAATAGACGCGTTGAGCTACGAGCGTGAAAAAGTCATCAGTGGAACTGTGCAGAGTCAATTCACCAGGATTAGTGTGGTCAAGCGTGTACCTCCTGCTAGTATCTATAGTATTTAGTGAGGGATGAACTCACGTAGACTTAAGTTAGTTAAGTAAGCCTAAAAATAATATCCGAAGTAGGAGTCAAACAATTGTAATTATCATGAAAAAAAAAAAAACAAAATATAAACACAATAAAAAAGATCGCGGACTGCCACATGTCCGCGGTAGAATACTGAATAAAAAAAAACACTTAGTACAAGTTGAAGTAAAAATTCTTTCCATAACTTATCATCATTGTCTTGGCTATATTCAAATTTATTTGGATTTTGAGGTCGCCGCACCATATTTTTTTCTTATAAATCTTTATCTCTATCTGCTGTCTTCTCAATAGCCACCCCTTCTCTTCTCTAGTCTAGATTCATGAATCGTTTGATTGGTATTTCTCTAAACTTAGTAATAAAACATCCACATTCAAACTTATTGCGAAGGGCCTGTGATAACTTATTAAAAGGGTAGCACATGGTGATAACACAAATATGTCTAAAACACTTATAATAAATAATACACTTCTCGATATTAGAGTATAAGTATTACAAAACTTATAATCATGATCTGAGTAATTAATGATTATTTTGCCCATTTTGACGCAAATAAAGAAGACATACAATGATGAATTCTTAAAAACCGTACTAAATACATCAACCCATTGATAATATTCCTACCAAAAAAAAAAAACTCAGGAAATACCCACAATTTCGTTCTTCGTACTTTGAAGATCGAAAGGTTCAGAAAACATTGAATTAATTAAATACACATTTTCTTTCAAGGAAAACTTGAATGTATGTGACACGATTTCATATGAATGCAGGCAAAATAAAAAGAAGTATTGGGTATTGGCATCTAACTTTCAAAGGCGAATATGGCCGACAGGTCACACGAAAGATACCCTCTAAATTTCAGGTCTCAGTACTTTTAGGTTACGTACATTTTTTATTAGGTTTTCGAGAAAACATATTTTGTCTGACCTTTGGAAATAGGTAGGTATATTAGAGTCAGAAAGAAGTCTTAGTATTAGCGGGGCTGGAATCATTACCGGTAAAGAGTAACTTAAATACCAGGAGATAATAATTATGAGGAAGTACTACCGAGGCTTCATCATGATGTAAAAAGATTACTGGGAGATTTTAGATTCTGACCTCCTGGTACTCTGTTCGTTTCTACCATTTATGATTCTGGGCTCGAAAATACTTCTTCATGATTCTGGCCTCCTGGTAGTTTGGGTATAAATGATTATAATGCTCAACATCTTACTAAATAAATGAAAACCAGCCAAGTGCGTGTCGGACTTCGCACATTTAAGGTTCCGTACCAAAGAAAACGGTCTGATTTATCAACATAGTGGCCTTTGTTAGTAAAGTATACGGAACTAGTACTCCACCCGCGACTTCGTCAGTGAACGTTTATTGGCTAAAATGATGATAAAGGTTGAAATTCCTAAAATTCTTTCTTAGTGCTCCTGTAGACACCTACACATAAAAACCCCGTACACATAAAAACGAAACCCTGTGCATTAAGAAGATTAAGATTCTTAGCTAACTTTAACACCCGCTAAATCGTATGCTGGGGCGAGTTTCGAAAAACTTATAATGACAACCTTTATGGTTTACTTAGGTTGGTATTTGTGGTAAGTTTCAAGTTTATCAACACAGGATATAAGATTCTTCTATACAAACTACAACACCCTCTAAATTGTTTTTGGGGGTAGTTTCTAAAAACTAATAATGTCAACCTTTAAGTACCAAGTAAGTGTACTTAGAATAATATTTGTGCTAAGTTTCAAGAGTATTGCTAAGCCTAAGGAATTGGATTTTTCATACAAACTTTCAACCCCTTAAGGGTAAACCTTAGGGGTGGAAAACCAAAAATCCTTTCTTAGTGCTCACTTTCGTCACTTGAGGTACCTTAAGTGACGTGACCTAGAAAGGTCTAGCGGTTTTTGCTGTGCGTTGATCGATCAGTCCGTCAGTCAGTTTCTTCTTTTGTATAAATGTAAATACTATATATAGAAGATTTTTTTTTGTTTAAAAAAACGTTACCCCACACTAAAAATTTCTTCCTGTATCGTGGGTGCGTTTACAAACATATAAACTCACATACACAACACCCAGAGCAGAAACAACTATCTGTAGGTCATACAAATATTTGTTCCGTGCGGGAATCGAACCCGCGACACGCAGCTCAGCAGTCAATCGCTCAACCACTGCGCCAACCGTGCGCTCAAAAGATGATAAACAATATCACCAAATTTCAAGTTCGTAGGTCAATGGAAAGTTAAAAAAAATCTTGGGAACAAAATTGTGTGACAGACGACGGACAGACAGACACGTTAGTGACAGCAACAGGGCTCCGTTTGGACCCTTCGGGTACGGAAAAGCAAAAGAGAAAGTTATATTTTTATCATGTTATTAAACTCTCTACTGATTTTAATCGATTTTTTTATTATAAAAAAGAAATAAACGTCCCAACACTAGTACCTAATGATCAATACGTGCCAAATGCGGAATAGAATTTTAAATAATAAGTTATTCCACTAATGCCACCTGTGAAAAATATCGATAGGTGCCGTATGTGAATGCATCAGGTGCCGTTAAAACAGGTGCCCAATGTGGAATACGTCATTTTGTTTCACATTATTTTGACAGCACTTGTACCTATTCGCCATTTTGTGCGGGCCTCAGCAAAATCTATAAAACATTTACACGATTGTGTTGACATAAACACAGAAAGTAATAATTTATTGTTTCTGTAACAACAGTTATCAGGAAACAGGACATTCATCAGCCATCATAGATATTTTTATCTCACAACAGCGACCTTTGAAAGTAGGCATGTGTTTTATCAACGAAACCCGCTTGTCTGGTGACGTCACTTCTCCAAAACTTATCACAGAATTGTTTCTGTACTCCCTTTAAGACTTTCCCTCAATTTTCGCTTTGAAGATAACAATCTAAGATGATTAAAGGCATCCCAACTTATGGTACATTTGCTGTCGGTTTCTGTGCGTTGTTACAGCGAAATATTCTAAATTACGACTAAATTCAGGCTCGAATAAATTGAGATAAAGATTTATACGATGTTTCTTAATAGACATGCATGTTATATTGGAAATAACAGGTAGTAGGTAACAGCGAGATTCTCTATTTCCATTTTCAAAGGCTTATGAGCACCGTCTGAATAATTAAAGCGAAATTTCGAGTATGTACTTATCTAATTAAATACGTCCAATATTTTACGAAGACGTGGAATTACGAAAACGTATGTAACTCGGCGTGAAATTTACACAAGACGTCAACCAAGCGTGATCCTGTTTGCACGATAAAGCGACGTCACATAAAATATTAAACTCATACCTGCGTTTTAGTAATTTCAGAGACAGATGGTGAAAATGTACAAAATTCCGGATTACGCCACAACATGGCGTATAAAATATATCCTAAGGATAAGTACTTGTAACGAATTCCTACCCTAGCTTAAGGTAACAAACGCTGAAAGGGATTAAGAAAAGAGATGACAGAGGACTATTTGGTATAGGACAACTTACGTAATTTCAGGAATAGGGAAAATGTGTAATTTATAGGAAGGTTTAACAAAGCCTTTTAAGTTTGCTATAGTATTCCAGATGTTGACGAGATATAGTTATATAATTTATTTTGTTAGCAAGTATTGTTTAGCTCATGTATGTGTTATTTAAAGAAACGATGGATGGACTGTGTGACAGGATGTGACAGAAGTATAGAAAAAGATGAAATATTACGTCGACCTTTAGGCACTTGACCCACCAGCGATTAGCTATAGACAATTTACTCGCTGAAGAAACGAACAAAATATATAGAACCGTGTCAATAAAAGAGACACATACCTATATTAATAGTTGATCCCTGGCTGTTCACACTGCCGGCGAAAACTCTCTCACTACTAGTTTGTCGCAGCGACAAGAGCTATCAAAGATAATACTTGCTCAACGATAGTCACTTAGCGATGTTTGCTTGGCGGTCAGAATTTACGCCGAGAGGCTAACCAGCCACCGGCAACCAACAACCGGTTGCCCCGTGCGATTAATCGTCCGTCGCTCAAGAACACTCGCTTAAAGCCGGGCAACAAAACTATCAAAATTACACACTCGGTTCACGCTGCTCGCCAACTCGTGTGTAGTTTCTAGCTCTACTCGCTTCTCGCTGATCGTCAGCGGTGGGACAAGTGCCTAAATTAATTGACAAGAGAATCAATCAATCAAGAAATATTTATCTCTTTGGGAATATCTACATATACATATATTTTTTGTAATCAATTAGGTACATGCAATAGTAATGTCTTTCCAGTACCTACCTAGCTATCTTACTTATTCAAAAGCTCTTTTAATCTTAATTTCAAATCAATAAAGAATTAATTTCTCTTTCCAATTACTCCGTTTCCACCACAGTCGTAAATCTCCTGATGCCGCCGTATCTTCAGTGCAGGCCGTCACTTCCACAATGTTGCTCGTGCTAACGGCGTTACCGATGTAATGGTCGGCTAGTAGTACGTGATTATGGACCTGGCTTGTGAGAAGTACTCCCGTATCCTGTAGGGTTGTTAACAATAGTAAATCAATTAGTTAAAAATAATTCTGAAGTAGAACGACTTCTTTTTTTCATGGCGTGGTCGATATAGTCACTAACTTTTGCAACACAGGTTTTTACCTAAATCATAAGTCAGGACTTCAAAATATCCTGGTCAGCTCTGTATTATATGTCAATAAAATATTTGAATTGATAATATTGTCTCGGTTTATATTTATTTGATGAAGATGTCAAATCTTCCCGTTGTTAATATAGTTTTTAGTTGTTATCAAATATTCAAACAAGGCTTTTTGTATAATTATTATTGTTACGTCAGCGAGTTTTATCGGTCATAAATTGTTTCCTGTTTTCTTGATTGTATCCAATTATTTAAACCATAATATTGTTGTGAGTAATATTGAATTGTACCTACTATATACAATCGATCAAAAGTCATTTTTTTATGATGTATAAGTATTTTGGTATCAACTTGTTTACCCAAGGTTTGAACGAAAAAAAATACACATTTTTATTTTTTCAACCGTATTACCTATTCCATTCCATATTTCCATTCCATACCAGAGAATGGGCAGCAGCGTTCTCTGTGCACTTTAACAACAAACTGCGATCGCCAACCCGCCTGCCAAGCGTGGCGATTAAGGCAAACCCCCCCCAAACCAAAATGAAAAGCACAAAGAAAAACGGCCCCGAGTGCCCGGCAGCCCGTCTACCCTCGACTACGGTAGCGGTCGAGGCGATGGCGTGGCAAGGGGTGCGAAGAATCTCCGGAGTGGACCCGGCTGCCCTAATAAACACCGACGACTGGACCTGGCAACGTATAACACGCGAACACTCCGGACCGACGAGAAGATAGCCGAACTCGAGGAAGAATTGAGCAGGTTGCGGTGGAGTATTATAGGGTTATCTGAAGTCCGAAGAGAGGGGGAGGACTCGATAATCCTCAAATCCGGTAACCTGCTCTATTTCCGAGAGGGTGACCGGCAGTCCCAGGGTGGTGTCGGGTTTATCGTCCACAAGTCCCTTGTGAACAACGTGGTGAAGATCGAGAGTGTGTCGACCAGGGTGGCGTACCTTATACTCAGAATATCCTCGAGATATTCGCTGAAGGTTATACAGGTCTACGCCCCGACCTCGGCTCACCCCGACGACGAGGTAGAGACCATGTATGAGGATATTTCTAGAGCCATGCATGGTTTCAAAACTCACTTCACCGTTGTCATGGGGGACTTCAACGCGAAACTGGGCAAACGAGACGTGGATGAGCTGCAAGTGGGCCAATTTGGAGTTGGACATCGGAACCACCGGGGTCACCTACTAGCCAGCTTTATGGAGAAGGAGGGCCTCTATATGATGAACTCCTTCTTCAGAAAGCGTGAGCACAGGAAGTGGACCTGGCAAAGCCCCGATGGTGCAACTAAAAACGAGATCGACTTCATCATGTCAACCAAGAAGCAAATGTTCAATGATGTCTCTGTGATCAATTCGGTGAAAACCGGGAGCGATCACCGCATGGTGAGAGGCACATTGAACATTAATATCAAGCTTGAAAGGTCTCGACTGATGAAGTCTACGCTCCGTCCAGCACAGATCCAGATCCAAAACCCCGAGAGCTTTCAGCTCGAACTTCAGAATCGTTTCGAGTGCCTAGGGAGCTCCGTGGACGAATACAGCGATGGGTTCGTGGAAGCTGTCCATACGGTTGGGTCTAAGTTTTTCAAGACCCGCCGTACAGATATAAACAAAAAGCTCTCTGATCCTACTCTCAAACTCATGAAGGAGAGGCGTGAGATGATCCTGCAGTCTTCAGACGATGCATTGAAGTACCGGCAGCTCAATAGACGGATCTCAAAGTCCTTGAAAAGCGATCTCCGCCGCTTTAATACCGAGCGTATTAAAGACGCGATTGAGCGGAATAAGGGTTCCAAGGTCTTTGCAAGAGATCTGACTATTGGGCAGAGCCAGCTCACGAAACTGAAGACCGACGATGGCAGAATCGTATCCGCCAAACCGGAGCTATTGAGAGAGATCGAGAGATTCTATGGGCAGTTGTACACGTCAACAAGTAAACCCGTCGCGAATTTAGCAAAAGACCCTAGAGCTAGATTGACCCGGCACTATACCGAAGACATTCCGGACGTCAGCCTGTATGAGATTAGGATGGCTCTTAAACAGCTTAAAAACAACAAGGCGCCGGGTGAAGACGGAATTACAGCCGAACTCCTGAAGGCGGGTGGAAAACCGGTCCTTAAGGCCCTTCAGAAGCTGTTTGATTCCGTCATACTCGAGGGCAAAACGCCACAGGCATGGTGCAGGGGTGTGGTGGTACTCTTCTTCAAGAAAGGCGACAATGCCCTACTAAAGAACTATAGGCCCATCTCACTTCTTAGCCATGTCTACAAGCTGTTTTCAAGAGTCATCACGAATCGTCTCGCGCGCAGGTTTGACGATTTCCAGCCTCCTGAACAAGCCGGTTTCCGTAAAGGCTTTAACACCGTAGACCACATACATACGCTGCGGCAGGTTATACAGAAGACCGAAGAGTACAACCTGCCTCTCTGCTTAGCGTTTGTGGACTACGAGAAAGCCTTTGATTCGATCGAGACTTGGGCTGTGCTGCAGTCTCTCCAACGGTGCCAAATTGACTACCGGTACATCGAGGTGTTGAAGTGTTTGTATAAAAATGCCACCATGTCAGTTCGACTTCAGGATCAGTCCTCGGAACCTGTCTTTCTGCAGCGAGGTGTGAGGCAGGGAGATGTCATATCTCCGAAACTGTTCACCGCTGCACTGGAGGATGTCTTCAAGGTTCTGGACTGGAGAGGGCTAGGCATCAACGTCAACGGCGAGTACATCACTCACCTTCGGTTTGCCGACGATATAGTGGTCATGGCTGAGACTATGGAGGACCTCAATACAATGCTCGATGACCTCAGTAGAGCCTCCGAAAGAGTGGGTCTTAGGATGAACATGGACAAAACCAAGTTGATGTTGAATGCCCATGTCACACCCACTCCTATTAGGGTCGGAGACTCTACACTCGAAGTTGTGGATGACTATGTCTACCTGGGACAAACGATCCAGTTGGGTAGGGCCAACTTCGACAAAGAGGTCAACCGTCGAATCCGACTCGGCTGGGCAGCGTTCGGGAAGTTGCGCGGTATCTTCACGTCCAACTTACCACAGTGTCTCAAGACGAAAGTCTATGACCAGTGTGTGTTGCCAGTTATGACCTATGGCTCTGAGACGTGGTCGCTCACAATGGGCCTCATCAGAAAGCTTACAGTCACCCAAAGGGCAATGGAGAGGGCTATGCTCGGAGTTTCCTTACGTGATCGAATCAGAAATGTAGAGATCCGCAAGAGAACCAGGGTTACCGACATAGCCCGAAGAATTGCCAAACTTAAGTGGCAGTGGGCAGGGCACATTGCTCGCAGAACGGATGGCCGATGGGGCAGAAAGGTTCTGGAGTGGCGACCGCGAACCGGAAGACGTTGCGTTGGAAGGCCTCCCACCAGGTGGACCGATGACCTGGTGAAGGTTGCAGGGATCCGCTGGATGCGGGACGCACGGGACCGGTCAATGTGGCGACGCTTGGGGGAGGCCTATGTCCAGCAGTGGACGTCTTGCGGCTGATATGATGATGATGATGATGATTACCTATTCATCTGAGAGTGTCAAATCTCATCCGTGTAAAAGGTCATCGACCTCGTTAGCCTTATCCGTTCCGCTTCTAACCATAACCCAATTACTGAACGGTATCAGCGGGCGAGATTTTTCATCTTTTAATTATCTAAATCGATTAGCCATTACTATGGGCGGGTTTCTTAACTGAGAACGTGTCAAATCCTACTTCAATGCCAAAATTTGACAGGTTTTCAGGCTAAAGTAGAGTTTGACAAATAATAATTCAGAAATCGAGGGTATATCACCTAAATGCGATATGTGATACCTACTTAGCAATGGTAATTGCGCATTCGAAAAACGAACTCAAAATATGTTTGCTACAACATAATGACTCATTATCTCTGATAAAAAGCCATAATATTTATGTCAAACACAAGGTAAATACCGCTTCGAAACTTTTCGAAGTAGACTATATTGAAAAATCGCCCAGACTTTGTCCGCCACCCAGGACACATCAGGGCAAACTCTGCCCTATGTGAACAGCTGTAGGTACTAGAATAATATTGTACAAACGAGATCCCACCGCAAAAATCTGCAGTCACTTTGTTTTTGATTACCTAGACTTAATGTTTTAAGAATGATACTTGATAGAAAAATCGGTTACAGCAGGGTTGCCTGGCAATATCTAGCCACGATTTTTTTTTTTCAAATTTGCCCCATCCAACACTGCAGCAATTTATTCCACTATAAAGTATCATTTACGAAAATTTTAATGTACTTGTAGATTTTGGCAGTGGGATCTTAGGCTATTGGTACTTTAAGTACCGTTACGTACGTACCTAAGCATTTATACGTAATTTAATTGAAGCCGGCTTAGTTTTCGCTTTGAATAAGATTAGGCCTGCGTGGTAAAGGTACCTCGGATGAAGGTTTCAGAGGCTTTTAAAAAGGGTTGGTGGAGTAAAATTGGGTTATTGGTGTTTTCTTTTGAATTTATTTTGAGTGTTGATTTGAAAGGTATATGCCATATAGGTATCTTTTAAAGATAAATTCAGTTTTTTTTTGGAAATAGCTGACGTATTTTTCCTGGCTTCTCCCTACTAATAGGTGTATAGTACAGTATGCCATTAACTTTGAATCTACTATAGGTCAATTCAAAGTTAATGACGTCTATAAGGTTCGCTTTTCGCGGCGCAGTACTCCACCCCTCACCCCACTTTCATGAATCTGATACAGAATGTTTCGAGCTGCCATTTGATATTATTATTTCTGTACCTATGTGAGACCAAATCTTAACTGGGGCTTTAGGTACAAATCTCCCTATCCTTTTGATATACAAGCAGCTGTTATATTAATTCTTACTAGGAAATCCAGTACAACTTAGAATAGGGCTACACTTCCTGTTTTCCCTCGTAACACGGCTTTACTTTGGCGACCAGCGTTTAATATTATTAGCAGAATGTTCTACACTAGTATGTGGTGCAAATTGGCGGACGTTACTCCGACATACTGTATGAAATCTTGATTCCAATTCAATTATCTTGATACATGACTGTGATATGGGTACTAAGGATCTATTTGTGTTTTTATTAGGTATTATTGTATCATTATATTTTCAGGTGTCCCACAAGGGTCTAAATTGGGCCCTTTGCTCTTTTTGGTATTTATTAATGACCTGATGGATATGATAATCTGCGATTGTCTAGCTTATGCTGATGATTTGAAAATTTATAGTATAATATCAGATTTAAACGATTGCATGAAACTTCAGACTGATCTTAATATTCTCCAGCAATGGTGTTTTGATAATGGGATGTCGCTTAACGTTAAAAAATGACAATACATAACATTTACATATAAAATAAATTATATTAAATTTAAATACCTTATTGATGGAAATTATCTTGGCAGAGTTTCTGTCATTCGTGACTTAGGAGTCCTTTTTGATACATCTCTATCTTTTCGAGATCATTTAGATGGTATGGTTACTAAAGCTAAAAAAATGCTTGGCTTTATCATTCGTATCTCTAAGCCGTTCCGTAATAACAGCAGCTTCATTCTGCTTTATAATGCATTGGTAAGGAGCTCCCTTGAGTATTGTTCCACTATATGGTCTCCCTATTATTCTAATTATGCAGATAGTTTAGATTCTGTTCAGGCTCGATTTGTGCGGTATTTATGCGTGAAAAATGGAATCCGAAAAGTTATTCCGGAATACAAAAATAGAATGAAACATTTCAATTTGATAAGTTTAAAAGAAAGGCGTAATAATTCTGACCTATTAATACTTCATAAAATTATAAATGGTTCCATCGATGCCCCATTAATAAACTATTTTAACTTTAGGATTAGCCAACGTCGTATGCGTCAGCATCACATATTTGATATCCCATCCTCAACTTTAAATACCTCATTTAATAGTCCCCTTACACGCATGGCAAGGCTGTACAATGAAAGGTCCATCTCTTTGGACAATCCTATTGATGTCTTTTCAATGAAGTTCATAACATTCAGACACTTCCTATTGGATAATGAGCATCAAGAGTTTGACTCAAACTCTTAATGCTCATTACTCTTAACTGATATATTGTGATAAATGTTTACCTAGTTTAGTTGTAGTCTTAATTTGGAATTTTGTAAATGCCATGCATAGGTACCTATAATCTGTATGATTGCTATGTAATTTTAACTTTAAATGTATTCTTTTTTGGATGGTTTTAAGCAGTTGTACTGTTGGTGTGCTTAACAAAATAAAATAAATAAAATAATACTTTATAGATATCATTACTGTGAGTGTTCTTTTAGTTATTTAATATTCAAAAAATCTGTTTTGGAAAAAGCCAGCAGTGTGCCATATTTCACGCATGGTTCGGTCTTTCCCCTGACAATCCTGGATCGCCCAGATTTGAAAACACTCGTGTGTAACAAGCCTGCTTCTGTGTTTGTCGTGAGTAGAATATTATTTACATGCCTGCCGGTAAAAATGGCAAATGCGTATTTGCGAGAGTTTTTCGGTTGGACTAAAAACCTCATGGAGAAAATTAAACCACCTGCCACCGTACCCTGACGCGTCAAAACTATTATGGTTCGACTGTGAAAAAGGGACAGATGTATACAAGTCATATACATCTGTCCTTTACGCACACTCAAAATAACCTTGCACAAGAGCTTATGGTTTTATTAGATTGAGCTATGTATGACAATGAAACATTTTGTTATACTTATAAGTTCTTTTTCAAGCTCACAGAAGTATTATTTAAATATCGTTTGTAAGCTTAGCTTTACAACTTAAGGATCAAGGTAAATATACAAAATTTGCTGACCGAAACTCCGACCCTAATTTTCAGCAAAAGAGTTATAAAGCCTTTATCAAACAAAGTTCTCATAGATGAACCCCCAATGCCCAAAGGGAATATTGTAATACAAAAAAAATAAGATTATTTTTGGATTCTTTTAGCTGAAATGAGGGCCAAAGCTGCGGGGAAAAAGTCAGCAAAAGTTTAGGCACTTACACGAAGTTATAGGTTAATCGTTGTACCGAGAATTAGGACCACTGGTCCTTTAGTTTTATCTCGAGAAAGACAATTACTTTTGATGTGGTTTTCTCTGAGATAAACTTGTTATTCGCTGAGGTAATGACTAATTTCGTGTTCACGTTGCTAACTCCTAACCTGGTAATTTGGTATGGCTCGTACTGATTTTTTGTCGACAGAAAATAATTAAGTAATCTTCTTGTCCTTCATAGACTCAGGTAGAAATGTTTAAAAATGCTTTCTTTCTTTCAAGTTTTTACCAAAATAACTGAAATACTTAGTCTCTTGAAACACCAAGTACTTGAGATATTTTCGTAAAAAAATAAAACGTACGGCATAGTTTTTCACTTTCTGAAGCATCTCTTTATTAAAGCTGTAGTAGTAGCTTCAGGGAAATATGTACGCTAAGGTAAAATGGAATAAAAATATACATAGTTGAAATTAAAACCAACTAAATGATTATATAATAAGATTGCTAAATTATTCCCAATAGCGAATTAAAGGAATTTATTTGACCCTTCACAGTTTAATCGAGCGCCGGCGCCTCGGTAACTGTCCGGAATCGAGAGAAAAGTTGATGATGTGGGTAATCGGTGGGAGAAGAAAGTCGAGGATCAACGTGACCATGTAACGACTGACGTCTTCATGGCCCACAGCCTTGGATTTTATGGATAGGATCATCTTTTTAACTTTATCCTCGGTGGCTGCAGAAAAGCGAAATGGTTCTATGATAGGACCGGGTAGGCAAGTAATGAAATCAATCGTCTGAGACAAGATTTGGGAATCCATAGGGCAAGTGGTTGTGAAATGACAGTTGATTTCGTCCAGGCCAATAATCTTGGGAAAATCCACATGACGATTCCTACCGATACCGAGAGTTCCGAAAAATTTCCAGATATCAGCAGGAGAAGACGATGACATGTTTTCGAGAATATGGCGGCGTTTGGCGTTGCGTATCATCTGATTACACCGATTTCTTGCAGCTCTGAAGAGGTTCTTATTTGCTTCACTGCGATCCATTTTAAACTTCCGAAAGGCTCGATCCCTACGTCTCATCGCCATATGTACCCCCGCGGTCAACCAAAGAGCAGGTGGACGCCTGAGTTTAACTTTCTTCACAGGGGCATGCCTGTCGTAGAGAGCAAGGATCATCCTGTTAAAGCTACGCAGTTGCCGCTGCAAGATGTCCCCAATCGAGTTCCGACGCATCCTGACGTAGCCTTTCAACATCCATACGAGCAAAACAACGCATGTACAGTACTTTAGTGAGAGGTTTTGGTGGTTTCAGGACATATGAAAGGAAAATGAGGTCATGGTGAGAAAATCTAGGTGCAGGACGCTGACCATGAGAGGAAAGCTCCCTCCCAAGGGAGGGAGTGGAAGTAAGGATTAAGTCAAGCCACGTGTCATCGCCTGAGATATTGAAATGAGTGCTGCAGTGGTAGAACATGGAGACTAACTGACTCAATGATGTGAAGGAGTCTACGGGAACGAGGGGATGGGTGACTAAGGTCTGTGTTGAAATCGCCCATGATGTCGCAATGTGCATACTCTGACCCTATTGATATTGTCTTTCTTTTCAAGTATTTTCATGTCCTTGAGCAACTTTATTTATAAATCCGAAGGTTTCATGTTTGCGACTCATTCTGTCCGTTGAACTAGAAAGAAGAACTTTGAAATTATTTCATTTCTTTTCTAAAATATAATACAGCCATACTAAGAAAAAGTCTGAAGACTTTTTTGCTTCGACCTCGAAAGTTTCTGTACAATTACGTGACTAAAATAAGAGCCGAAAATATCGGACGAGCCTTTGCCCTTGGAATCGTTTATTTATATAAAAGTAAGAGAAAATGTCTATAAAAAGAATCTATTAGATTCTTTTTTAAAAGCTTTTTACCCCTATCAGAATTTCAAATCTTGGTTTATACAAAATATTTGAGAAATTAAAATGATTGGAGTCTAACCCCGAGTTTCTCAGCTCAAAATTATCGCAGAATTAATGTGACAAATTGTCAAGCACGTGTTAGAATCATGAATGGAACTCTATATACATGTATTGGTATCTACCAAGATAGCAAGATTTTGAATGTCAAGATGGTTATTGATTATTTACTGTGTATCAGAGTTCTAGTGTATGTGGTGTGTAAGGAAAGGGTTTTATGGATAAAAGCACAGAAAGACAAGACTAGGTATTTATTTAAGTAAGGCTTGTCAATTAGCAACAAACCCCACGGAAGCTCTTTCATAGTATTTATCGATATCTTTTACAACCATATAAAGTATTTACAATATTATAGATTCAAAATAACAAGGATAATGCAAAGGACATTGAGTAGCCCTTAAATCAATGTAACATATTAGGAATAAAGGCAATAATACGATATAGATACAGCTTCAACACAACCATTAGAAATAATAAAGTTATATTTTGTGTAGTCGATCTTACACCAAGTATTATAAAGTAATATACTTCTAAATAACAATATATGGCCTGTACTGGCTTGTAGTTCACAAAAAAGTAAGTCCGCTTATCAATTACACAATATTTTATAATATCGGGTCTATCTGTTTCTCAATACGTCCAATATGAGAAAATGGCGCGGTATCCCGCCATTTTCTTTATTGCTTCAAATAATCTCAAAATTAGTTGAACAATAATCAATTACTATGAAGTGAATAAGTTTTAAAACGTATCAAGACAATTAAGGAATTTAATATCGCCTATATTAATTCTTAATCAATATTCGAAAGAATATTGATACTAACAGACAGTATTGTACTAATTGTTTCAAAGGACTTATAATACTAATATATCATTATAAAATCCAGGATACATCACAATGATCATTACAAATTACGTAATCATTTATAGGAATATTATCAACGTGGCTTAAATATAAGTTTAGAGTTATTTCCTGTACACACAACAATATTTACTTAGGTGGGTACTCTTTTACATTTGAAAGTAGTTGACACCACAATAAAAATTAAGGTAGGTACTTAGACCACAATAATAATTTGTCGGTAGGTGCTTAATAAATATGACAGGTATGTATTATGTAGCAAACCATTGAACAATTAAAATTAACGATTTCATGACGTCACACATACTTCAAATTCTAACACACGCGTTATCTGCTGTGATTATGTCGCGTTACGTAAGCTCAGACGAGCTTAACGTAAGCCACGTTATATAAAAAATAAACTTAGAAAAAGGATATTGAGAATTAAAATACTATGGACTGGCTTCACATGACGTTGGTTGCTTGTGGACGACAGCTAAGCAGGCAACCGACGGTCAGGAACTGTTCAAGGAATTCTTCTTCGGAATGCTCGAGGCAGGCAGGTGGTGACCAGGCACCACGATGGACAAGCAAGCGAAATGGGCAGGTAGCCAGATAAGCCAGTTGTCAAGTAGAACAGGAAGGCAAGCAGCAAGGTAAGAGTATGTGCTGGGTTGTGACGTCTCAGGCAGACGGTCAAGTAGGCGGGTTCAGAATCTGCGCGTGCTGTGGCCGCGCGCGTCTCTGTAGACTTGATTGATGTAGCTCTTGCAACTCGTACCGATCTGGCACATTGATTATTATAGGCAGTAAAAGTACATTTATGAGACCAAGTGCAATTTATTTATAGTTTTTAGAGATTTATATCACTCTTTCACAAGCTGAATATTACAGTTTAGAGAGTTTTCCAGGAGTTTTCAGATAAAATGATACACTTCGTAGTATTAAGTAGTCAACCGACTTTTGGCGTTCACCGCCCGAATCCAACTCAAAAAGCCGAAAAAAAAACGAATAAAAAACGGTTTACAGAGGGGGGCAGTCTGTCGCTGCCCTTATTACAATTTACAACTAGCTTAATGAAGATCTAGCCCATGGTATGTTATGTATATGGCTTAAGAAAATAAAATAGACAGACAGACGTCAGATGAGATGAAAATGTCAGTTTGTTAATAGACAGACAGACGTCAGATCAGATGAAAATGTCAGTTTTACAAATTAGCAATATAAATCAAGTTGAAGATTTTAAATCAATCAGAGATAACTAAAATATGCTTTTCAGGTGTTAACAGTATCAAAAAATACATGAAAATGATTCCCATGAGTTGATACAATATCAAAAGATATGAAGGTGTGGTTTGTTTAGTGTTATAAAACGTAAGTAGACTAAAAGATGTGGAATGAATACCACAATTGGTTAAATTAATTTTCAACAGCCAATCACAGCAGATAACGCGTGCTTGATAATTTGTCACATTAATTCTGCGATAATTTTGAGCTGAGAAACTCGGGGTAAGGTTCTTTACTGTTGGTGCGACGCAATTTAAATTGTGATGATAGACGATATCACGCACGTATTGCCTAAGAATTGCTTGGTATACGCTTAGGGGCACTATGAGCAGCAAAGAAAACCAAAAAAAAAATAGGTTATAACAAATTTTTGGACGAGTCAATATTCAAGAATTTTTTTTTGTTATTTTCCCAAATTTATTGCAGTGTCGGGTTGACCTTGACTATAACAATCATTTAGGCACTGAGAAGCATAGCCCTACGATGCACCGTTTTCGAATTATGGGCCTCGAATTTTATTTTATTTAGCATAAAACACTTTATATTTCCAAATTGGTAGATCGGAAGAAAATCTTTACAAGAAAGAAATTGTTGCTCTAGTCGATAAAAATGAGATGATGAAGGAAAACCCGCTAAAAATTGAAAAAAATAATAATAAAAAAGTGTCGATCTTTCACCTTGCGTAGCCATAGCAGTGGACTTTTCGGAGAGTTTTTTAACACAAATCGTGAATTTTTTTCGCCATCTTATTAACCTTGTCTATAGAAGCAATTTAAGTTCTGAGACACATGGTCCTATGACGCACCGTTTCTGAATTACGGGCCTCCGAAGTTTAATTTATTTTGTATAAAACGGTCTATATTTCCAATATGGTAGTATATTATTCATGTTGGGATGCTGCTAGCTTGGGGGCAACACAGGGGGGTCTAAATTTAGGTTATTTTTTGCCTAGGACACACCGTTTTCGAGATATCGAAAACGGCGGGAAAATGCGGGGGCACATAATTCGGAAACAGTGCGTCGTAGGGCTATGCTACTCAGAACCTAAATGGTTTTTATGGTTAAGGTTAACCCGAAACTGCAATAAAATAGGAACATTTCCGAAAAAAAAAATACAACCGACTTCCAAACAAAAACACTACCAAGTGAAAAATAACTTCGATTTCGGAAGTCGGTGTTCTTGTTTTCGTTTCTTCGTTTTTTGACACCGACTTCCGTAATTGAAGTTATTTTTCACTTTGTAGTGTTTTTGTTTGGAAGTCGGTTGTATTTTTTGTTAAAAGTTTTTTTTTAATTTACAACTTTTTAGTTGTGGTACATAATGTACCAGTTATATAGGCTAGATACCAATGATGCCCAAAGTGAAGCCAGAATAGATTAACCCAATAACATGAAACTTAAACAAAACCGGTGGAATAAGAGTATACCAAGGACAACTGACACACCTGCGACACCTGTGACAACTGTTGACACCTGCGGACCCCTTAAAAGCGTACTAGTGTGATGTTATGTTATGAAATGGTGTAATCAATAAACAAAAATGCGATTACACCTATCCAGAGTGATTTGTCGTCATTTATTGAAGAGTTCTGATGTATATCTCCGAAGTTCTTCATCAGATCTTGATGAAAATTAAATGGGATCATAAGACAGCACCAGCTTTCAAATAAAAAAATAATCATCAAAATCGGTACACCCAATAACAAGTTCTGAGGTAACACACATAAAAAAAATACAGTCGAATTGATAACCTCCTCCTTTTTGGGAAGTCGGTTAAAAAAGTCCTCGCGCCATAGTCTCCAACCGAAATCGCTTATCGCTTATCGAACCACCAGTAAGGGCGCGTATAGGGGTCTAAATTAAATTCTTAGTAAGCTAACACAGCAGATTCCAAATAATCTCAACCACAACATCAAAAAAATGTTCGTAAACGCAAAATGATGGTGCTAAGCTAGTTAACAGCTTTGTGTACTAAGCAAATTTAGTCATTTTAAAGGAGAGAGTGATAAAAAAATTAATCTCCTTAAGTTCTGTCTCTCCGTTTCAATTATTCATGCCGTGTTCCGAATTTAGAATATTTTGTGAAAGAGATTGTTCTTTAAATTAGGCTGAAGGTAGATTGGATTATATTGAAGAGTTTGCTGCTCTGAATTATGAAGATTAGGTTACTTTGTAATACGTTTTTTTATTGTTTTGGAGAGGCAGGTAACTGTGTCTCAGTCGCATTTTGTTTCTTCTCTATGAATTAAATATAAAACAGAGATGGAATTAGCCATCGACAAAAAATTACCTACTTTTGCACTAAGTGCAACCCCATATTGTGTCCAGGCTGTCTCTTTCCATGCTAGGTTGCCTGGAAGAGATCGCGGAACGAGATGAGGCCGCCTGTTGTATCTTTATTATACATACAAACAAATTGACAAACTACTTTCCTGGTTTCTGAAAATTCATTCCTCCCGTCGTGAGTGCTCATCTTCGTTACATAAGGAACTCAAGTGAAAGATTATATGCTTCTATACCCAGCTGTTTAGGCTGCATATTGTCTGTTAGTGAATGAATTTAAGATTTTTTAAAGTAGATTAAGAATACACTGCCATTGAAGTCGATAACAATTCGCTATTGCAAACATATGGCCGAAAACTATTGGAACCAAGTTCAAACAGCAAGCTAGTCTCCACAGATAGTGCAGCTGAGTATTACTGCAATCAATTCATTGAACTCTACCTATATTATAATTGTCACTGAAATTAAGAATACACCAATCTGGTATTGCAAATACTTAGCTTCTAGCCTAGGGCGCGGTACCATCAAGTTTTCTCTACTGTCAAAATAGAGAATATTGTCATTTCTGTCTTACTTTGTAGACCTTATTGGAGTGAAGTTCATCTTGAACTACAAATTACTCAATAGGATCACACTCTTAGTCTATTGTTTTCTCAATTCCACAATATTAGCAAAAATATCGACGATCAAACTTAAGTCTGGAACCAAGTCTCCATAGATAGTTACAGTGGGCTTTTACCGCAATCAATTCACTGTACCCTACCAACTTCCACAGCTATAGTTGCAAAACTTTGTCAATAACTATAAATAATTTTCGAAACGACCGTTTTAGTCTCCTACTTCAAATGTTTTGGCGGTCGCGGAAACTTTGCGCCGTAACCAAGAGGTAAGATGGGAGATCAACAAAGGTTAAGCCGATCGGATTAGGGTAGTGTTCAACATGTCGGTAGAAACATACCTGTAGGAGTGTAAGTACTTGTGTTTGAGTTTGGGAACAGGTGACGGTGTGAAAGTCATCATTTCAAAGACTCAAGATCTATGGTAAGCTTCACTTCAATTTATTAGTGTTAGAAAGTTGGCAAACATATTAAATAGCCGTTTTGTCTTATTATAGTTATCATAGATATTTATAGACACTAAGGATACTTATTTCCCCCCGGTGAGTTCCCCGCAATGTCGAGTCGGGGGGGGGGGCTCAGTAGCCGTGGCTTGATCACCCACAGTGAAGCGAAGAGGAACTCGAGGAGTGGCCGCTCGTCAGGGCTTTTTCGATTAAAACGACGACGTAGCGGCCAACAAGTAGGTTGCGGTGTCGCTAGGTAATAAAGGCGACATCGCAACTGAGGCGGGCCGCGATGCCATATGGGGCCTCCCATACGATATAGCGGCTGAGGGTTTGAAGTCGCGGCGGGAGAGGAGTGCCGGTTTTGCAGTGCACCGCTCTCCCTACCTTTCGTGGCCTGGACAGGGTCACCAATGACTGATTGCAGACGAGGTGGTGCTGCAGAGGAGGCGTGGCGGGGCCACAGATCTAACCCGTCACAGGGGGACCACGGCTGCCATACACGGGGTCGTCTGGCACCCATGTGCTGTTTTGGTCCCTGGGGTGGTCACGGCGTGCAATATGTTCTGGTACGTCGGTCATGGGGGGTACTCCCCAGAGGAGGGTCCGGTGACGGAAGGCCGCGGCGGGTTCACGGACAAGTGCTTACGCATGCCCGTGTTCCCGCCATAACCGGCACAGGAGAACACCGTGGAGTTTTAGTGGGTTGGAGTCCCACATAACTGCACTATCTCACCGTGGTAGCGCAGTATGCAGGATTTATTTAATGAGTTAAGAAACGTTTCCGTAATTTTCATACTAAATGTTTTAAAATTAAAAACAAGTAATATGAATGGTGGGTTTTTACCAATAGTTAGTTATTCGAGGTGTTCCTGTGAGATCCATAGAAAACGTTATGTGATGTTTTTGGCATAGGTATTATATAAGTAGAAGTAAGTATATAACACCTATAGTAGGTATGTCTTGCCATAGGTATACCAAAAACTTAACATTGAAGAAATACTTATGTGAATTATTCACCCTAATGCCTTTTTAAACCAAATTTATTTAAATCTAACTATTATATGTCTTAACTTACCAAAGAAGGTCAAAATCAAAATACCAAGCTAGTTTTAACTTAGTTCCTGTAACAAAACTTGTTGTTATGGTATAAGTTGGCGCTATACAATACTTGGTAATATTTAACGTGTTCCAAGTTAAACTTCGGTTCTTGAACCGAACCAGACCTTGGTGGTCTGTAGTTGGCTTACTTTAACGTTTGTAGCATGCCAGCAGATAAAGATACAAAACTTTATTGGAGCTTGGTCACGGAAACTTGCAATAAGAAATGGGTGAAAATAGAATGTCTGAAAAAATACATAACGACATAAAAATTACACTCAGTCTGTCTGGAGTTTTTATATTCTTATATCGTCAGTACCTATGTAGTTAAAGTTTTATATAAGAGCATTTAGGTGCAAGTCTGTCGCATTTACTTAAACCGTTTGTATATTAACATTTGTGATAACAGAAAGTCGGTTTATCTAGGAACATCCTACTTCAGACATCTTTCTCTCTCTAAGATTTTAGGTATATTTTATTAAGGTTAAAAATACCTGTTATTATGAAGATATACAGTTATGATTATTACGTTCCTACTAAACTGGTTACATTTCCTGATGACAATGACAAAGGATGCTTTCTGTAAGCATAGCCTTCGTGTTCAGTATGATAATGCCTTCAGGGTGCTGAAGGGGCTGCCACGCTTCTGTAGCGCATCAGGGATGTTTACGGAAATGCACGTTGATTGCTTTTATGCATTGATGCGTAAAAGATGTGCATCCTTGTTGCGGGCCAGCTCCAACGGCATCCTGGACATGATTGCTGACAGGCTGGACTGTGTTCATATGAATCGTTGCTCCAGTATTTCAGCTGGAATGCTGAAGCAATGATCATTGAATCTTTGTGGAATTGTAATAGTTGTTAAAATTGCTACTAATATAGGTATAAGTTTGTATTGTTACTAACACCATTCTTATGTATGTTTAGGTTTAAGTTATTTTATATGGGCCCTGTCGCCTGAAATAAATGGATTAATAATAATATCGATAGCAGTCGATATTGAGTCGGCCCAAAACAGGCCTGGCCTAGCAACAAGTTAGGCATCATCAGTGATATTTGATATTGATATATTGCATAAATTTGACAGATTTTTTTTTACATATTCTTGATACTTTTGAGATTTTATAATTTAGTTTCACTGTTTTACTTTCTTTTGTTGACATAATTGCTTTTAGATTCATTTCATTTATTATTTTTATTCATTCATCATTACATTTACTATTTTTATTCATTCATCGTTTAATTTGTTATTATTATTGTATTCATTAATTCGAGTTTTGTACGCCACAGTATGTAGCAAACATGTTTGATTGAGTCTTTTTTTATTGTAATCCTGCAGGCACTTATTATTATTATTTATTTATCGATAGGCTCCCGTTTGACCTATTGGCGAGATATTTCTCGCCTGATGTTAAGTGATGATGTGGTCGACGGTGAAGTACGCTTGCCTAGAAGTAACCTATTCACGCTTGACTTAAAGCCCCAAGGTTGTAGCTATCAGGAAACAAAGACTCCGGATGGGAATTCCACTTCTTAGCTGTGCGCACATTAAACGTATTCGCAAAACGCTTTGTACGTATAGGTGGGATGTCCACCAAGTACCGGTGCCGCATTGTCGTACGTCTTGTTGTCCTGTGATGGAAAGGGCTAGGCGGAATCAGATCGTGCAGTTCCATCGCATACTCCCCGAAATGTAACCGATAAAAAACCGACAGACTGGACACGTGGCGTCGATGTTCAAGGCTCTGGAGCTTTGAGGCGACCAGTGCATCGTTGGCGATAAGCCTCTTGGCCCCTTTGTCAATCGACTCAAGTGCATTAAGTTGATATTTGGCAGATCCGTCTCAGAGGTGAGAGCAGTACTCCGTGCATGTCCGAACTTGCGCTTTATACAATTTGAGCAGTTTTTCAGGCGTAAAGTAGCGTCTCACTTTTGCAAGGATTACCAAATTTTTTGCAGCCAACTGAGCCTTTGCCTCAATGAATGAACCAAAATTGAGGGTCGATGTTAACATAACACCAAGAAGGTGTTAACGTAACGTTACACCACGGAAAGATGGAGCCGGGTGGAATAGGTTATTTTTTGCGGAAAAAAGTCACGCCTGGGTCTTAGCAGCATTGAAACTGACTAGATTGGCATCGCCCCATTCGGAGACTGCCTCCGAAGACAGTTTCAAGCGCTCAACCATGGCCTCCCGGAGAGACCGAATCTCAGGCCCAGTAGCCCGTGCGCCGGACACGTATCTCTCAGCACCGAGCTGTTGTCTGCGTACCCAAAAGTTCCGGGTTTTAGCAGGTCAATAATGTGCAGCAAACACAGTGTAGCCGAGAGCACCGACCCCTGAGGTACTCCGGCGTTAATACCTAACTGACCGGACGAGCAGCCATCGATAACCACTCGGATGGACCGATCTCTCAGGAAGTCAGCAATCCAGTCACACAGACCACTAGACAGACCGACGGAAGGAAGCGTACCAATAAGGCTCTCATGCCAGACTCTGTCGAAAGCCTTCGAGATGTCAAGGGAGATAGCATTATTAGTTGTATGTAAAGACATGTTAATGCAAATCGATATACATATGCGAGACACACAGGGCCGGCCTATGTTCAGCAGTGATCTTTTGACTGAATTAATGAAGATTACGATGATTGATTGGTGAGATAGATGACATGATTAACAGCAGCCATAATGCGTAAGTGATTCGGCAAGTTAAAGGACAAAAAGTATGAACAACCGACCAATCACATTTATGGAAATCCACATCGCGTCTTTCATCTCGCATGTGCTTCGTTGATTGGTCATACTCTTAGCCAGGCCCTTCCGATTTTACTTACGCAATAAGGCTGGGACTATCATTATCAAAAATCTGGCCCCAAATTGCAAAAGACCGGGCAAAGTCTAAGAGGGAAGGAGAGCTTTTGTTCTACTCTGCAGTGATGAGAGTACTGCCTCATCTATTCTATATAATACTAGCTGACCCGGCAAACTTTGTTTTGCCATAAAAACACCAAACATTCATCTACCCTACCTAACACTATCTACCCAACCCTACCTACCCTACCCTACCTTCCCTACCCTACCTACCCTACCCTACCTACCCTACCCTACCTACCCTACCCTACCTACCCTACCCTACCCTACCTACCCTACCCTACCCTACCTACCCTACCTATCCTACCCTACTTACCCTATAAACCTCACGGAGCCCGAGACCTTTCCAACGAATGCAAAACCGTTGAAATCGGTTCGTGCGTTCTGGAGTTATAGCATCAGGTTATTGTGACTGTCAAATAATAACAGACAAATAATTAGCAATAAATTAAAATTGCGACTATAATTTGAGATTTAAACTATCCTATCTCTCAAGTTGGATCGAACTGCACATGGTGTGCGAATTTTATTATAATCGGTTAAGTGGTTTAGGAGTCCATTGAGGACAAACATTGTGACACGAGATTTATATATATTAAGATTATAAAGCTGAAAAGTTTGTTTGTTTGTTTGAACGCGCTAATCTCAGGAACTACTAGTCCATTTATCGATGAAGGTTATAGGCTATATAACATCACGCTATAACTAATAGAAGCGGAGCATATATGAAAAATGTTGCAAAAACGGGCAAATTTAATCCTTTATGGGATCCTTTGCGTGCGCTGCGTTATTGGTTAAAGTTACGCAACATTCATGTGGGTAGGGTAGGTAGGGTAGTGTAGGTAGGTAGCCAGTTGACGGGAGCGAAGCCGCGTGGGACAGTTAGTAAACCATAATGATATTAATGTCCTATGGCTAGGTTTATGTTAAGGTAGCCACTGTTCGAACTAGGACAACATATATGACCTATAAACTACGGACTGCAGTCATACACTACGTCTTACGAGTATCTAAGTAAAAAGTTATATTACCTCCTACAAGAAGCAATACTATTCGCTGACGTGGTTTATAGCTTGTTATTTCACGCTGCAATGCGCATAACTCTTCGTACAAGTAATTTGATGATGCGAGATGCGAAACGCACAAGATCGGTCAATTCGGCGACACTTGGGGGAGGCCTTTGTTCAGCAGTGACTTTCTTTCGGATAAAATTATAAGTCTATAATATTACGAGGTCTTCCCTTTAGCTAAATTTATTTGGGGCCAGCGCAACAGGTCTTGTTTCATATTTTTCTATTATTTGTCCTCTCAGTTTTCAGGTTTCTTGCCATATCATCGTCCCCAGAGTACATCTATCTTTTGGTCTTCCTCTTCCCTTCAAAATACCCACGTTCATACTCAAAACTTTTCTTATGACTGTTGCCTCATTTCTCCGCATCTCATTATCAATACATGTAATAAAATCTGCTGAAAAGACATTTTTGTACATCGAAAATATAAAAAAAAAAACATGGTGTTAAAGGATAACCAACATAACCCATTACCAGTATTTCTGGCATATTTGTCTGTTTAGTTATGCAAGCATCCCGTAATATGGACGAAACAAATTTAGATAACTTGTATGTATAACAATTTTGCGTAACTTGAAGTATTACTTAGATTTTGTTTCATCGCAATCGGTTCACTCTATCAAAAGTTAGATGAATTTAAAGTGTTCAAGAAGTAAAATATCACGATACACGCAATTCAGATGCTCGGACAGTTAAACTCCATATTCGATAGATGGCGTTGTGCATTTGACGTCATTTTTAAGATTCTCCGTGGAAGAATGGCCCTAGAAAAAAATTTTAGGTAGGTAGCAAGGCAAGTAGGGTAAGGCAGGCAGTTGACGGGGGCAAAGCCGTGGGCATAATTAGTTAAATACTAAAGGTGGGACCGCACTAGGCGTAACTGCGCGGAAGCGGAGCGACGCGACAAAATATACTGTATGAGATAAAGTGTCGCGTCACGTCGCGTAGTTCCGCTGCCGCGTGGTGCGGTTTATCTCATAAAATATCATAAAAAGTATATTTGGTCAAGTCGCGTCGCGTCGCTCCGCTGACGCGTAGTGCGGTTTGACTTTTAAACTGATGTCCTTGTTCGAGTTTTAACCGAACACTCAGCGAAAATGCATAATTGCATCAAACGCAAGTATGCACATTCGCTCGATTACCAAAATATGGGACAGTTCGCGTTCAGATCTGGTCAGAGACACCACTCATGTACTCATAACCAAACCATAACCATTTTACCATCCTTTTTACCATTAATTTAGTTACACAGTTTACCATAATTAACCTGTTCGTGTATTTAAGTGTTATATAGTGATTCAATATAGTTATTTCCCTTATAATCCAAGACTTTAACTTTACCATATCCTATCATTACAAGAAAAGTGTGTTAGGTCACCATAGCACCAAGCAGTACTTTCTACATGGTCCTTCGAGCATTTAATTACCAGTGACTACCAAGTGATACAGTGCCACGCAAACCAGGATATCGCTGCAATTGGGGGAACCTCGGATTGCAGAGACGGTCGGTTGGAGCATAAAGGTCAGATCAAACCAGTTATATTAACTAACCATTACCATTTTTTTTTCTCAAACCAACCCTTAACATGGATTCCGATACTCTGTTCATCAACCAAACGGAGCTCTATGAAATCCTGGACAAGTTCTTAACCAACATAAAGAAGGATGGATCCGAGAGGAAGACCATCGAAAATTACAAGCGTAAGGCTGATATGTTGGAAGCATACTGGAACACCTACCAACAAAACCATAAGAAAATGTGTCAGTTTGCGGATGTTGAGCACATTTACTTCAAAAAGGGATGTTTCGAAACAGTCCAGGAAGTTTATTTCAAACTAAAGGAGATAATTGATAAAACCATGAGGCAGTTAGGTACAACGCAGCTGCAGGAAGAAAGCCCCCGTAGACCAAAAGCGGAGGAGGTACAGCCATTACCAGGTGTCCGAGCTAGGTCACAGCTAGGCGCTGACCATCTTCGGTCGGAAGATGAGACGGTGCAGCCACCACCAGGTACGTCGTCTCGCTATAAGGAGTCCACGCAGCGAGAGAACTTTCCCCATACAGAGAGAGGGTCCAGCAAGCTGAACGGGTTGGTAAAGAAGCAGATTATCAATTTCAAGGCGTTCATGAGAACCGTGAGTAGTATAGAAGTAGACAAGTTCGGGAATCAATGGCAATTCGAGAATGCTCTAAAATCACTGGATAGCCGATGGGGTGAGATTGACAGACTTCACTGGGAAATTGATGGTGAGGATGGAGGCGACGATATTACGTACCAAATGGAATTCAGCAAGCATGAGGAAAAGTACAGTGAGTTGACAAACGACATCAACAAAAAGGTGTGGGCAGTGAAGCACCGAGAGAAGTCAGCTCTGCCAAACTTACTGCCAAAACTGTCTATGCAGTCATAACAAAAAACCATGTCAATCGAACAAACGATGTCGTAAATGCTTAGCTACACACAACACACTACTTCACGAAGCAGTGGAAAAACAAAGTCCAACTGCGTCAGCAGAAGGAACCACCAACAATGTTGCAACCAAAAAGAGCACATCTAGGTCATCTCACGCGTCATGGGATGATAAATCGGAAATACTTTTAGCCACCGCTATTATAAAAGTCAAGGGAGCTAATGGAACACAACACAAGATGTGTTCCATTAGCTCCCTTTAGATTATCGTTAATAACTGAAAACGCAGCCCAGATCTTGGGATTAAAGAGGGCTCATTTCAAAGGTCAAATATTCGGCGTCGGTGAAAAAGAAAATAACGCGAAAGGAATGTTACAGGTAACACTCCAGTCTGCAAATAGTGAATTTACCTGCGACACGAACGTTATTATTATGAATAACTTGATCAAGCGATTGCCAAATAAAACGTTTACCAAACCAACAACATGAAACCATATCCAAGGGACACAATTGGCTGATCCAGAGTTTTACGTAAGTAGACGCGTAGATATACTCCTAGGCGCAGATGTTTACAGCAAAATAATGTTAGGAGGTATCTTGAGAGGAGACAACGACAAGCAACCAATCGCTAAACAGACGCAAATAGGATGGCTACTCTGTGGATCTATGATACCACACTACCAGTGCAACGTGGTTCTTAACAACACAGAAGATCTTCTGAAATATTGGGAGAAGCAAGACATACACCAGAAGATAGAGATGTCCAACGATGACCATGAGTGTTTACAGTATTTTATAAAAACCACTAAGAGGCTTGCGGACGGAAGGTACGAAGTCCGACTGCCACTCAAGCCGGAATACAAGGACAAGTTGGGCGCAACCAAACCGCAAGCATTAGCTCAATTTAGAAACTTGGAGAAGAAATTTGAGAGGAACAGCGCATTGAAGAAAGATTACAAAAGGTTCATGGACGAATATTTTGCATTAAACCACATGATACCATGCAACATTAACCAGGCGCCCGAATGCTACTTACCACACCATGCAGTCATTCGGGCTGAATCTACCATTACCAAGTTGAGAGTAGTTTTTAACGCCTCAGCAAAGTCTTCATCAGGATACAGTCTAAATGACGTCATGTACAGTGGCCCTAATATACAGAAGGATCTTCAAGAGCTTATCCTGAAATGGAGACAATTTCAATTTGTATATACTTCGGACATCGAGAAGATGTACAGAATGATCCGAGTGCACCAAGAAGATCAAGCTTACCAAAAGGTACTATGGCGAGAATCAAATAAGCAACCAATACCAATTCCAGCTCGTCACGCTTACATACGGAACCAAACCAGCAGGATTTTTAGCGATGATGTGCTTGAAACAATTGGCGTCCGATGAAAGACAGAAGTTTCCTGATGCAGCAAAAGAATTAGAGGACAGCTTCTATTTGGACGATTTTTGCGGAGGGCGTCACTCAATGGAAGCAGCAAATAAACTGAAATCAGATCTCATAAAATTATGCCAATTGGGACGATTTAATCTAAGAAAATGGACCTCAAACAAACCAGAGCTATTAACTGATTTAGAGAGAGAGCAATGTGACCTGTCAACATACGAGTTCAAGCAGAGCGATTCGACCAAAACTTTGGGTCTCTGTTGGAACCCACAGAAAGATAATTTCATTTTCAACTCGAAAATAGAACCCGAATCACCAGCAATTATTACCGAAAGAGCTCGACTTTCGGATATTTCGAAGCTGTTCGATCCATTAGGGTGGTTAACCCCCCTGAGTACTACCATGAAACTACTGTTTCAAAATGTCTGGTTGTCTGACATAAAATGGGATGACCACCTACCCGAGGCAATGAACTCCGAATGGACAAAATTAAAACAAAAATTGCCGGACATAAACACTATAGAAGTCAACAGATGGCTGGGAATGGGAGAGAACCAAAATATTGCATTGTATGGATTCTGCGACGCATCAAACAAGGCATACGCATGTGTAATCTACTGCAAGGTAGTAAAGAAGGAAGGGACAACCATTACATTAGTTGCGGGAAAGGCTAGGTTAGCACCCATAAGCAAAGTCATATCAATACCAAGACCTGAGCTAATGGGCGCTCATCTTTTAGCTCAGCTAATGAAAAAAGTACAAAATTCCTTGTCAGAATACCCGACGGATGTCTACTGTTGGACTGATTCAACTGCAGTACTAGGATGGATACAAGGTGATCCAGCCCGATGGAAACCATTTGTAACAAATCGGGTAAAAACCATCACCAAAACCATACCATCAAAACATTGGCAATATGTGAAGACGACAGATAATCCAGCTGACTGTGCAAGTCGTGGTTTGACTGTCAGGCAACTCAAAGACCACAAGATATGGTGGCAAGGGCCGTCATGGCTGCCATCATACACCAATCAAGAAAATCACCAAACCATTTACGAGACGAATTTAGAAGTAAAGCCGTCTATTTTAAACCAAACCAACGCGGTAGTCATTGGACAACCAAGAGAATCGCTGACTACCGAAATGACTAAACATTTGATAAACAAATATAGCTCCATTACAAAAATCATACGTATTTTTGCGTGGATACTGCGATTACCTACCTTGAACAAACAAGTTCGCCGACCCTACCTCGAATTACACGAGATTCGCCGGGCTAAACAGCTGATAATCAAAAACGTTCAGCTGGCAGAATTTGCAAACGACCTAGATTCAATAAACAAACACGGAAGAGTGCACTCCAAAAGCAAGATTTTGAGTTTGAATCCTACCATAGATGAACGTGGCATTTTACGTGTGGGTGGGAGATTAGAAAACGCCCACATGAGTTTTGAGATGAAACATCCCATCATCTTACCTCACGACCACCCGTTAACCACATTACTTATCGATCAAGCTCATAAATTAACTTTCCATGGCGGAGCGCGTCTAACGCTAGCAAACCTTCGACAACAGTATTGGATTGTCGGCGGATACATGGCAACTAAAAAGTTTATAAGAAAATGTGTCATATGCAGAAAACAAAATCACGTGCGGCAGCACCAGCTTATGGGAGATTTACCAGAACCAAGAGTGAATCCCGAACATGCGTTTTATCACTGCGGCGTAGACTACACAGGCTTTGTAGAGGTCAAGGCTAATAAAGGACGGGGAATTAAAACTACGAAGGGGTACATAGCAGTTTTTATATGTATGGTCACGAAAGCGGTTCACTTAGAGCTCGTGTCAGACCTGAGCAGCTCCGCCTTTTTGGCAGCTCTAACCAGAATGGCTGCCAGAAAAGGGGCACCACGACATATGTACAGTGACAACGGCACTAACTTTGTGGGAGCAAACAGGATGATACAGGAAGAATGTAAACAGCTTCGTGAAGTATTCACTGAAAATTTTATAAACGAGATAGCTGAGATGGGCATAGAATGGCACTTTAACGTGCCTAGCTGGCCTAATGCCGGCGGTCTATAGGAGCGAGCAGTATGCAGTCTGAAACATCATCTCAAGAGGGTCATCGGTCAACAAAGACTAACCTTCGAGGAGTACGCCACACTGTTAGCTAGACTAGAAGCGTGCCTCAACTCACGACCTCTTTGCGCGATATCAGAGGATCCCGATGATATAAACTTCCTTACACCAGCTCATTTCTTATCAGGAAGACCAGGAACAACTGTAATAGAAACCGAGCAAGATGCCAGAACCAGGTGGCATCTAACCAACAAATTATTCCAAGATCTTTGGAAACGATGGAAGACTGAATACTTGGTACAACTATCATCTAGAAGTAAATGGATGGAACCACAGAAAAACATCGTAATTGGAGATCTAGTAGTTATTCATGATGAGAATCTGCCTCCAGGAAAATGGGCTCTTGGACGTGTGGTCGACACACATCCAGGAAATGATGGTCTAACCAGAGCAGTTTCATTAAAAACCAAAAATGGGGTCATGAAACGCCCTATTGTGAAACTCTCAGTTTTGCCCGTTGACCAGAATAACGAAAATATAACAGAACCAGATATAAAACCAACAACCAAATTATCAGAAGGAAAAAGAAAACCAAGGTCTAAAATCGCAACTATAGCAACTGTTTTACTGAGTTTTTTTACGCTGATCTTACCATCTTACGGTTTAGACGCCCTGAAACCATTTCCAAACAACCAAACGCTTTATTTTGACCCTATTTCAAAAGTACAATTAATCAGGGATAAATGGACATTAGTCATGTACTACGACATGGGACCCTATTGGACTGGCATAAACACTTATAACAAACTAGCCAATTACCAAGAAAACTTGTGCGCAACCATAGAAACACAAAACCATTGTAATACGATCGTGCAGCAAGCCCGGCACGATTACCAGGAACTCGAATACTACAATGAACTTTTGCTAACACAGCATTTTGATGTCCACGCTAGACGGCGACGCGCTACGGGGAAGACGGGTCGGCGCCGACGAGGCCTAATCAACGGTATCGGGTATCTAGCAAATGACTTAATCGGAGTGTTGGACTCGCGTTTTGCAGACCAATATGAAAAGGACATTGAAACCATACATCGCAATGAGAAACACCTTTCTAATTTATGGAAAAACCAAACTTCCATAATTGAAGCAGAGTTCAACCTTATGAAAAGAATGGAGATCACTGTAAACAAACAGCACAAATTAATAAACAAGAAGCTTATGGAATTGCAAGAAAATGCTAGTACTCTCCAACGACAAATATAAAACATTTCATACATCAATAACTTCACATTGTCAGCAATGTCTGGAAACAGCTTGCTGCAAGGATTAAGGCGACTTCAAGATACTCTGCTCGATGCATTTACAGACATCCACCACGGTCAAATTAGCATACATTTACTGCCACCAACGCAACTTAAACGTGAGCTCCAAACCATATATGGCCAGATGCCAAGCGAACTCACACTACCAATTACTAGTTTAGACACTGATCTTCAGTATCTTTACAAACTACTGAAAGTCTACTGAAAGTTTGTCATAATTGAAGTTACTTTTCCTCTAATATCCAGAGAAAGTTTCAAACTGTACAAGATAATACCTGTACCGCACCAAACAAACACCACGATGACCACGATAATACCAGTTTCCGAATATGTGGCAGTTAACCTAAAGAAAGATTCATACTTCAGCATGTCAACACAGGAACTAACGGCATGTCTACACCATGGACCAACTTAGATGTGTGAGCTGCTAAAACCAATAATAGACCTGCAAAATGACGAAAGTTTTTGTGACAAGAATCCGGCAACCAATCAATGTAAACTGCAAAAAACCAAATGCACCAACGTATGGATTGAATTACATTCGACTTCTCAGCACTTTTACTTTTGTTGTGACACCTACACAATAAAAATCATATGCGGCGATCATGTAACAGTTCGCCAGCTGACCCAAGCTGGGGTCATTGGCATAGGTCAAGAGTGTGTCATCAAAGGAAAGGACTTCTCATTATATTCAATACGTCAACAGTCCAACCAAGTGAACATTTCACCAACCATTTACATGCCCGAATTCGATCAAATTAATCACTTGATTAACCTCAAAATCCCTGAAGAAAGGCAGAATGATGACGGAAACGAAAACATATCTATGACCAGTCTGGGGGAGGCGATAGAAATCCTGAAGAAAAGCGATTCAGAAATAGAAGATATGTCACCCCACGATATCCACCAATACGTAATATGCTACGTGTTGATGTCGATGGCTCTATGCGTGGCAGCAGCCTGGATGTGGCGAACGGGGCGATGTCGCTTGTACCGGAAGACTTCTGCTGGGCATCGTGGCGAGCGATCCCGCCGGCACCAGACCGCGGTGACTCCGCCGCCTCCGAGACCTCGACGCCGCAGCGAGAGTCGCTGCCAACAGATGTTAGCAGCGACTCCGCTGACTCCGAAACCCACCAAAATACGCGAATCAGATAGTGAAGTGCTCAGTGCCAGTGATCTAAATAATAAAAGTGAAATCGGTTTTGCCTTACAAAATTATGCCAAACGCTGGCCTAGCGCGAACTATAGTTCGCTAAAACGGCACAAAAAATATAAGGACACAGGCAATCAAAATATTGCTTTTACTGTAGAAGACTCTATAGTTTAATTTTAAACCACCATTAATGTTTTTTATAATGATAGTTATTTAAGTAGACCAATATGCTTTCAATTTTTGCTTTTAATATTATCAATGTTGTTAAGCTTAACAGATATGATTACTGGAAACTAATATGTTTAAGTAATTTAATGTTATATACATATAATATCATCATCCCGCATTTCTTCTCGCTCTTGGGAATATGTTCGAGTTTTAACCGAACACTCAGCGAAAATGCATAATTGTATCAAACGCAAGTATGCACATTCACTCGATTACCAAAATATGGGACAGTTCGCGTTCAGATATCGTCAGAGACACCACTCATGTACTCATAACCAAACCATAACCATTTTACCATTAATTTAGTTACATAGTTTACCATAATTAACCAGTTCGTGTATTTAAGTGTTATATAGTGATTCAATATAGTTATTTCCCTTATAATCCAAGACTTTAACTTTACCATATCCTATCATTACAAGAAAGGTGTGTTAGGTCACCATAGCACCAAGCACTACTTTCTACAGTCCTATTATCTTAATCAAATAATGTTTTTTCAAGTAAGCCAAATAAATTATAATATACTTATTAGTCAGGTAATACCATCCCAAAATTCTAAACGAAAATAGATTGAATACATAAGCAAATATTCAATAACCGCCTGTCCAAAGTTAAGTCGTTAACCCGTAACCGCTGTCCGCTCAAAATTGGGGCGTTCACCTGAAATCAGTCAGCAACAGAGGGCCTACCCTATCTACTGTGATATTTGTAGAGCACAATCAATTAAAACTTTTTCAACAGGACACGGGAAAGCTGTGTAGGTGGTTGGTGTAAGCAATCGGAAAGTTTTCTCATTTCCTCGTACACCTCGCGAGCGGGATTAAATGTTCTGACAGATTCAAGTGAACGCAAAATATTGGCTGCGATTTCTTTGTTGGTAGTTTCAAATTTGACATTTAGTATACTATTGTTATCGTTGGTGCTAGCGGTAAGGATAGAAGAAACAGCTAGGTATAGTAAAGAATAGAATTTACTTTGTTGTACACCATAATAAAATAGTTATACAACTTATTTACAAAAACATATTACAACGATATTGTATCAGGAATAAGATTGTCAAAACCTGTACTACTTCAAGTGGGCATTTTGTCTAAGTGTTAATAATTGTCAACACTCAAATTTTGTAGGTATGAGATTGACACCCGCAACATAAATGTCTCTCACTTTGTCTACTTGTGCGAAAACGTCCATTGAGCAAAAAAAATACCCCAGAACGCGTATTTCGTGTCAAATATCCAAGTTCTGTGTGAACACCATTAGAAGGTGTACAGTGATGCAAATATAGCTAGAACAGAAACAATTTTTGCAAGATGCATTAGGAACAAGAGTATTACACTCTGAAATGATCTTGTTACATTGTGTAGACCGAAGGAAAGTAACGGATGTTTGAACGATCTCGTGAAGTCTGGGATAAGGTAGTTTACGAGGTAGTCAGGCAAGTTTTGTTATCGTTAAAGCTGTAACTATGTATGTTCTAGTTTAATTCAGGACGACGATAAAATTATGACTGGAAGACGATGCTTTATTGGGTAAAATGTTTAGATGTGTTCCAATGGTGATCAGAACTGCTTGTTAACTACTTTGGCGTTTTTGATGAGTGTTTTTTGAGATTAAAATAAAACAAGTTGTCGTTAGAAATGGTCGTTAGCGAATATATTCAATTTTTTGCTCAGGCCGATCACAACAAGCTATCGCGTCATTTAGCTGTGCTGTTAAATACAGGTCTGCGAATCCCAAGTCAGGAGCTCATCACTGGGGCCCATTAGCAGCGTGCCACTCCTGGATCCAATCAGAACCGATCCCACGAAACTGCCGTAACGCAGCAGTGGAAAGCTAGGGGATTCGTTCCTTATTAGGAGATATACTGGTTCCAACTACGGGTGTAAGGTAGCACAATTTGTTTTTTTTTTTTTTTTTTCTTTTTTTATTAGGATCTCCAACAAGTAACAGAACACAAAAAAAAAAACTATGTGCTTCCTCAATTATAGGAGACCACATCATGCAATAGAGAACAATTAAACAGTATGGGATACCCAACTTAGAATATGGCAGTTAAAGTTACAGTTATTTAATATCATTACTTAAAGTTTTCCTTTTCTTTCCTTAATAATAATCAGTGATTAGTGCAAACTCAAATTACAATTGTTTCATAGGTATATGTATAACTTTAATAATAATTATTCTATAGGTAGTATCTCGAGAGTAATTATCATTAAATTTGGCAATTTGAATTTAAATTAAACAAAAACAAAGATCAAACAGCAAAGAAAAAACAGGAGAGAAAAAAAAAATTGCTTACAGACAAACAAAAACACCAGTAAACAAAACACAACTAGACAGGCAGTTCAACACCTACATAATACGCAACCGTGTACAGATCAATGACCTATATTTACCCAGAGTATTAGAAAAAATGTCTATGTCTTCCGATGCTGGCTCATCCTGGCAACCGGTGAATGTTTACCCAGATTTGTTCGGTATTGTGGGGCTTTGAGTAATGGCCGGCGATAACGAGGGATTCTAGGAGGAACATTAAGGTTTATTCTGCTTAGAAGATCTGGACAGTCAATACCACTGTTAAGCAACTTAAACAGAAATGTTAAATCAGAGACTGTACGGCGAGACTTGAGAGGAATGATTTTAAAATTCCTAACTCTAAACCGAAAAGCTAGGTGACGAACAAGTTTCTTTTGGACTCTTTCTTTTCTGTTTGTGTGAACCTGGTATGTTGGATTCCAGACCGTGCTACAGTATTCCAACTGACTTCTTACATAGCTATTGTATAACAGAAGTGTAGTAGAAGGTTTTTTGAATTCTTTTGAAGATCGCAATATAAATCCAAGAGCCCGATAAGCTGAGTTGAGCATTTTGTCAATGTGTTCGCTAAACCTCAAACTGCTATCCAAATACACTCCCAAATCTCGGATAACCGTCACTTCATTTAATGTGTTTCCCTGAATATTGTAGCTCGACTGAATTTTATTACGTTTTCTAGTAAATTTGATGTGGTAACATTTGGTACAGTTTAGATACATTTTATTTTTCGTACACCACTGAGATAAGTTATCTAAGTCCGCTTGCAGCAACTGAATATCGGATTATGCGTGTCAACTTTAGATCGTCCGCAAATAGGTATGGTGTAGTATATTTAAATACGCTCAAGATATCATTCACAAATATAATGAAGAGCAATGGGCCCAAATAGGACCCCTGTGGAACACCTGAGGTTGCAAAATAAGGCTCCGACTCATCACCCTCTATGACAACTATAGATGGCCTATTGTTAAGGTATGACTTACACCAATCTAATGCGGCACCGGTGATGCCTAGGGACTGAAGTTTAATCAACAATAGTTCATGATTCACCTTGTCAAATGCCTTCGAAAAATCAGTGTATATTGCATCTACTTGTAGACCCTTGTCAACTGCGGATATTAAATCAGTGACGTAAGTGATAAGATTTGTGTCTGTAGACTTTTTAACCATGAAACCGTGCTTACTTAAGGTTAGGTAGCTTTTAACCTGGCTGTTAAAAATCGGGTACACTAGTGATTCGAAGACCTTAGAAAAAGTACATAGAATCGAAATTGGTCGATAGTTAGATATCACCTCTCGTTTATCGTTTTTGTGAATAGGCACTATTCTTGCCCGTTTCCATGTATTCGGGCAGACACCTGTTTTAAGTGAAATATTATATATATCTGCTAATGGAGAGGACACATAACGAGCACATCGTGACCAAAATATTAGGGGTATATTATCAGGTCCTGCTCCTTTTGACAGATCAAGGTCAGAAAGTTTTTTATATACTGCCTCTTGAGATATTGAAACATCATTAATGGGTGGAATAATGATTGATGTAACGGGTAGATTATCGACAGAGTTACCATGGTCAAGACTTTGCGAGTCGTATACCGATGCGAATTGATCAGCAAATAAATTCGAGATAGCTTTACTTCCAGATGCAGTTACAGTACCTAGGGTCATTTTAGAGGGATATGAAGTGTTACTTTTCCGAAGTTTTTTAATAAATGACCAGAAGAATTTGGGATTGCATTTTATTTTATTTTCTAATTCATCCATGTAATTATTGTAACATGTTTGCATTGATTTTTGACAGTCCTTCCTTAGATAATTGAATTCAACTACATCAAGTGGATTATTATATTTCTTTATTCTGTTATGATATTTAAATTTTTGTATAAGCAATTTTATCAATTGGTTAGAATACCACGGTGGGTATTTTCCTAGCGTGAAAATAGTTACCGGTACATATTTCTTAATAATGTCCCTAACTATACTGTAGAATTTATCCAGTATTTCATTTACATCATGAAAACATAGTGCAAATTCATTATCCCAGTTGATGTCCTTAAGTGCATCAGTTATCGCTTCGTAGTCAGCTTTGTAATAATTGGGTTTGTTTAATAGTTTGCAATCATGTTTAATAATTACGGGTAAAATGGTCATGAATACTAAAGCAGGGTGAAACCTATCCAACTCCCTTATGGGGTCAAGGCAATTGCTAATTTTGATTTGGTCGACATCGGAAAGTATTAAGTCTAATTTATTTTGGAAGTTTTTGATGCAATTGAACTGTTTTAAGTTATTTAAAGCTATAAAATCAAGTAGAAGATTCTTTACATTTCCAGTGCCACGTGCAGAGGGCAAGCACGACTCATTACCAGCATCATGTATCCAATCAACGCAGCTCAAGTTAAAGTCACCAACTATTAATGTGGGACTGTCGCTGTTGGTATTCATGATTGAGTTGCAGTTTTCGGTAAAATGTTCAAAAACTTCCGTGGATACCCGAGGGGGTAAATAGACGCCGCATATCTTAAAAGATTTCACGCCAGAACTCGATTTGGTCTCGAGCGTAAACCATAAGTCTTCGCAGTTACTTTCCCACTCAACCATGCGAGAAGAAATCAACTTATTTGAAACTGCTATAAGTACACCACCACCGGTTTTTTTGTGTTTATTGAAAAAAGATGTTTCACGATCCCTTCTATATACCGTATAGGAGCCACTAAATAATTCGGCATCAAAAACACTACTGCAAAGCCAGGTTTCGGTTAGGACATAAACATCGTTCGCGTTATTATGTATGTGTTGACGTACCTCACTCAGTTTACTACGCAGACCTCTAGTATTTTGGTAGTAACATTTTAGGGAATTGAATTTTGAAAAATAATGCTATAGAACATTCTTAGAGTTACACTGATACACGAATTTATGTTAACGACATTAGTTTATCATGATCTCCAATAACCACAGTTTGAGAGGTTTCATCCTTCCTCAAGAAAATTCTTTCATTGCGGACCCACACGAACTTGTATGCTAATTCTTTAGCACGTACTCGCGTAGCCGCATGAAAAGCCTTATTTTCCGGGGACAGATGTTCGACGACGAATATTGGAACAGGTTTATCAGCAGCTATACCAAGGTGACTAGAGGAAAGTTTGCCCTTTGGATTGGCCCTATTGAACTGCATTGATGCTGCCAGGAAGGCATCGCTTATACGGGAACTCATAAATTTAATTAATACTGATCTCGGTCGCATATTCTGTGAGTCCTTTTTAGCAACCCTCGTACAAAGTTGAATGTCACTGTCTTTTATGTTGCAGTCAAGCACTTTGCTCAGCTGGAGAACAGTACTTACCAAATTCTCTGATGTGTTCGGGTAAACATTGCAATTCAATGTTATTCGATCGAGCATGCTGTTCTATAATGTTCACACGCTTAGTGAAGTCTTTCAGAGAATTCTTTAAATTGGAGTTATCTTTTTCGAGTTTTTGTATTCTGTTAGCCTTTTCCTCCAGTGTTACTCTAATTTCCTTGTATTTATCGTTAAAAAATGACAGCGACTCCTTGAATTCTGACACTATGTCATTAATTTGGTTGATTTGGTCACTTACCAGACCCTTTATTGTGTCCTGTAGCTGTAAGCTTGATTAATTTCTTGCCTTGTCATATCTCTGAAGGAGCCACTTGTAATTTCTGTCAGTGGCATGTCGGCCTGATCGTCAGGATGATGAGGCAGTTCACCACGAAAGCTTATTTTATTCTCCCTGGCAGGAGAGGATTGACCACTGCCTCTATTTGGGCTGCTCTGCTTGGCGAGTTGGATTGGGGTATTAGTATTATCAACTTTAGGTTGCTTGTTGAGGCACCTAGAGCACTTCCAAGTCTTTTTAGATTCAGCATTCATTAATTTAAATCTCCTTTCTGATATATTACAGCATAATAAATCATACCACTGAAAGCAAAAAAGCATTGTAAACCTTTTCCAGCTTTGAAAGCGCTCATGCAACTAGTGCAACTTAATGTAGACATTCTTTCGTTATCGATCGTAGAAATTCAATTCGATCTCAGAAGCAGTTTGATTCCAAGCATAGACGACCTCCAAAAACTGGACACGAACAAAGGCCCACGACCAGAAAAAATATTTCACTAGTTGAAGGCGTACACTAAAAAATGCCCACAGCGAGTGAGTGACCCGAAGTCCGCGACCAAAAGGTTTTAAGTGCGCGGTATACGGCGTCGCTTACGCGTTCGCGTCAAGGGCTCTGTGATTGATGCGTGGTTGGGTATATTCACAAAAAGTTCACTAATTGTATCTTAAATAATTCTATATTCTTAAATATATATTCTATATTCTTATTTGTAATTCTTATGTATAATTCCTTCAACTCACGAGTACTAAGCATGTCACCAACACTGAACCGAAACCTTGCCAAAACTGTTCGCTCTTACCTGAGATTCCGTGGTGATCTTCTGTTCCTCGTTCAATCCCGTGCCGTGCGTTGTATAGGGGGAGGAAAGCATATATATAATAAAGGAAGATGAGGGATAACTGACGGCTGACTGAACCGGAGACTCCAGCCGGCGTCCACCAGGCAGCACGTTCCCGTCACTTCGCTGCGCGAAATATACACAAATCCGACTGCACGGGCGCCCCACAATGCCGATCGCGAAAGGCGGGCGCAATTACAAATCACGGTGAACGAATTATAGCTCGATTAGCATATAATTCCACAAGAACCCGAATTTGTCCGTGAGTTTTTTCTACCAGAAAAAGCTTAACTTAATGAAAAATACATAAGTTCGTAGGTAAGTCTGCAGCTGAACTGTTTACAAGGTTTGAGCTCTAGACACAGTAGTGATTTCTAAGCCCCTTTCCTGATGGCGCGATGCAATTCGATTTATATCACATCGATAAGCGATTTTTATTAAGCGATATTACACGTAGCACGTTCACATGGGCGCAATGCCATGTAAAAATTAAAAAAAAAAACCGATACCCACTTCAAATTTTCTAAGAAAATACGTGCGCGATATCGCCTATTGACGCTATTTAAATTGCATTGCGGTCCTAACAGCGATTTCAAAATGTTTGTGATTATTCACGTGACATTTTTCTAACGCATGTTAATTGTATGTTTTTATCATTATTGCTATTAGAATTTGAATTGTTAGCAGAAATAAATCTTTTTTCAAAAATGGTATGTAATATTGCCATAACATCTCTAAAAAGTCTCCAGAAAGTGAATTCTACCGGAGACTTATTCACAACTGTCCAGTAAGAAGCGAGATTTTAAATTTGGATTCTCCTACTGTCCCGTAAGTAAGTATGTAATTTACTTACTGGACAGTAGTAGGGATAGGTCCGATATATCAAAACGTAACTTATATCGGATATGTGTTAGATATCATACCATATCGATATCTATATCAAAATAACCGATATTACATAAACTATATCTAATATAACTGTACTACTAATACCGATATCTGAAAACCGAACCAAACCATTTACTTTTCAAAATCAATGACGAACAACGAACATAATAACTATTCCCGCGTTAGGCCTTTTTATTCGCGCGATTTTTCGCCCATTCTGCGGCCTATGGAATTGTATGAAGCTGCACGCATTGCGGTAAAAAACTACATAAATACGCGCAAATAAAATCGCAGTGCCTGCTAAGCCTTAAAGTGTTCATTTGTTTTTTTTTTCAATAAACAGCTTTCTATTAGCAAGCCAGTTCGAAATTTAAATAAAACCTTTGATAAGTAATTACCTCCTTGGTTGTCATGTTTCGGTGAAAAAGATCGTTCCATTTTTAAATTACGCGATAGATCAGAGTTTACTATGTAATTTATTTGGCCGCTACACACGGCAGAAATGGATTTTCATACAACTTTTGCCGGCCGCTGCTCTCATGTATTTGGTCTGTAATGCAATTTAGATTTTTCTCGAAGAAGGTTGTCAAAATAATGCTCAAATTTCCAAACATGTTTGAGAAAATATAAATAAATGCCCCCGGTAAATCAATCACAATATCTATCAGTAATTGCCCTAATATGAATGTAACCTAAAATATTAATTCAACGAATTTGTTGTTAAACTTTCTTTCATTTTTGAGAAAAGCATTATACAAGCCTCAACCAGTAAGATAGACATCCTGGCCTCGTATATAACCGGACCTCACCTGCGGTTCGGTCCGGTTAACTCATACTTGGCCAGGAAGTCTTACTTACTGGATTCTGCAGTAATGTACTATTACAAAACAGCCAAATGAATGTAGAAAATTTTAAGACAAGTAAGAATGGAAAATAAATTTTCTCTGACTGAAACATGGCGTGAAAATCTTTTTTTATGCATTTAGCCTTAACCCGCAGCCGAATTGCGCAAGTGAATTCGGCAAGGCGTAGGGTTTGACCGCCATCAAATCGACCAATCACATGCGAGATGAATGACGGTGTGGATTTCTGTCTGTGTGATGGTTCGATTGATAGCGGTCTAACCCTATGCGTTGCCGTATTTACTTACACAATAAGGCTGCTGGATTTTCCAGTGTTTTTACTGGTGTGAGTTAGTTTTGCTCGTGCGAGTGTGTGTAAGCTAAACGTAATATTATTATGCAGAAACTCTGAACTTGCTTTAATGATATACCTCGTATAACGATGTTTATTCCATGCATGTTTTCTACTTCTTATGTACACATATGTAATGTATTTAGTTATGTATTTTGTCTGCAGCAACGCTCGCGAGAAGTTCGTAAATTTTCTCACGGGCACGAATTATACGCATTACAGTATTTTATGTCCTAAGCCAACATCAAAATCTGTTTAGCTAATGAGGCGTATTTGAGTAACAAACATACAGACTTTCACTAATTTGTAGGAAGTAAAATAGAATAGGATTACGTAATAAAAAGTGGTAATTATAATACTCGTATAACCAGGAATAATAGAAAAGGGGGGAGGGAAGGGAGATTATGTTAATTCCGTTTTTAATGACACAAATCTATGCCTTAAAAGCGATAAGGTGTTGAATCATAGAAGGCTGAAAGTTCAGCTAATATTAATTATCAAGAAATATTAAGGCCAGAGATGGAACCAGAGCGTAAGTAATGTCAATTTGATAGGCCATCGCGCCGAGTTACTAAGGAACCAATTTTCATCAAGACATTTGATTATGAATTATTATTATTTTTATTCTGAAAAAAGAGCCATTAGATCCATATACAATCCCTGCCGGGACGATTCACTGATCACCTTTTCTATATATTACCTATGAAACCATCACTTGATGTAAACAATTTGGTAATTCCTTTTTACAAATGATGGTCTGTCTTTTTGTCTTCATTTATTTAATTTTGTATAAACATTGTTATTAAAGGTCATTAGGTATGACATCATCAAGTCCCAATCTAGGCTCATAAATACAACGCAGTAACATGGGAATCTCCAATAAACAGTATATAAACAAATATTTGAGTTCGAAGCTCTGTAATAAATGAACGGGGCTTGTGTCTGATTCTCTTTGCTCCAAATAAGTATGTACTTATTTATTGCAAGTTTTTTTTCTTATTTATGCGTAGCAAATAAATTCCACCTCAGGATGCACTTTTGGATGGTGATTTTACATTTACGGAGGAAGGAGTTTTGCATAGCCAAAAAACTTCTGACGCGGTCGCCACCCAGGTGAGGCTGCGTGTTAAAACTTGATTTATAGTCGAAGAAGATGTTTTGTGATAAACAAACGACTGTTTTGTAAAATATTTGTAATAAATTACCAAGTAATGATTGCTAAAACAATTAGAAGTGTCATCTGACATGCGAGTGACTTCTTGATACTTCTTATACTTCTTTTGCTCACTGTGAAGTCCAGACACGATCACATACACGTAAACCTTTCTACTAGTATTATATAATAGCCCATGTAACTTAGTTACGTTTAGCTTTTTGTGCCTGGCTGGCAGCTTTAGTTTAGTCTCCACAGGATCGCCCGGTTAAGCAGTAGCCAATCACTCAAAAACTAAAAAAAGATTTTAATTTTAATTTAACAAGTGTTCTTCATATTATAACGCTCATGCTGAGCACACGTGTATTTAATTAAATAAATATATTTTTTAACATGTCTTGCGCGTTCATATTTGACTACGTACCTACCGTATTCAACAAATAAACGGTGTCGAGGTATGAAAATAAAGACATTGATTTAAAAAGTTACCTTCAAATAGGTTTGAACAAGCTGACGTTTCAGTAGGTTCAACTTTAAATACATAACATAAGATCACGCATATATTGACCGAAGGGTTGGGCAGAAGTGCACCACTAATACACCCACCCACAAAAACCCAACAACACTATGCGCGATCTGAGAATCGCACCCGGGACCTCTCGCTCAGCAATCGCACTTTGCGACCGCGAGTCCGACGATGCAGTTTAATATCTTTTTACTAAGCTAGCGAAAAGCAATTTAACTTGTGGCAGCTTCGAACTTGAAGAGTATTGCAGTATCAGTAGCATCCATTAGTTCGCCTTACGTAGATAGGTTTCAGGACACGCTGGACTTAGTACTAAGTGTTGCGGAATATATCGAGTTTTATAGGGAAGAAAAATTAAGTTTAAAATTGTACACGGGTAAAATAAAACATAAACAAAATATTATCGTTTTTCAACTATGCATGTGAATGCGTAGTTGAAAGCATGTTCAACTAACATTTTCCTAAGATCTTGTTTCACGTTCAGCTTGGCAATATAAATTTGTAGTTTCCATAACTTTTCTCTTAATTCGAAGATACATTGTGTTAGTAAAGAGACTCTACACTTTCAAAATGATGGATTTTTCATTGTATGAATGAGAAGAGAATGGTGTGTAATATTGTCCCAAAAACAAAAATATTTCATATCGAAAGTCCGTCGAGTCGGGTTCGAGTTCGTTAGTTGTATTTTTTTAAACATAATATTAATAAATAAGAATTATCAAATAAAAATAAAGCCATCGACTACCAGGATTTGAATTTAAATATTTTATTGAGTCCATTTGAAAGAATCATTAGTTCCATGTTGTTATTGCCTATTTTAAAATAAAATAATATTTTTGAAGTAACACTCATAAATGAAAAATATGTACTCTTTTTACTAGGAGGTATTAAAAACTCGAATGAGACATTAACTGCAGATAACCGGAACCGGAAATTTTTATAGTGCAGTTATTGAAGCCAGCTGTAATGGCATATTTTTGATGACCACAACAACACTGGATGTGCTGTGGTCATCAAATATGTCGTTTAACGAAATGAGTTGTTATGGAATACAAGTTGTAACCAAAATGGGAAGTCATATTTTAAAAAATTGCTTCTGCTCATGGGAACGAACAACATTCGTCAAGGAAATCATAGACAAAACCAAAAAAATATATTTTACTTTCCATATAAAATTATGATCAGCTGTTCGTATATCTTACTTTTGACGTTCGTTTTCTTGAAAAAAGTTGTTCATTACCAAAGGAAAATCTTGTAAAATTATTTTAGTGTAATATTAATTTTGATCTATATTTCAATTTTTAGTGTTGATATTGATTTGAATTTTTAGTACTGACTAGCTGTGCCCGCTGCTTCGCTCCCGTTATTTGCCTCACCTAACAATTTTTTTTAGCTTTGAGAAATGCTCATGCATACTGCGCCACCACGGGGAGATAGCGCAGTTATGTGCCGCGGCTGTTCGTCACCGGACCCGAACCCGGAGTAACCCCATCACCGGCGCACCAGAACACACTTTACGCCATGACCACCCCAGGGACCAAACCAGCACATGGGCGCCAAACGACCCCGTGTATGGTATCCTTGGTCCCCTTGTGACGGGTCAAGGTCAATGGCCCCGCCACCTACCACTTGTCGGCCGCAGGGGATAGGGAGTGCTTATAGCGTTGGCCAGTCTCCCTATCAGCCAACGCTATACTGACACTCCTCCTCCCCTGTCGCCCATCGCTGGCACTCCTCTCCCGCCGTGGCCTCCATCCCACAGCCGCAATATCGTACGGGTATGGGAGGCCCCATACGACATCGCGGCCCGTCTTAGTTGCGATGTCGCCGCAACCTACATGTTGGCCGCTACGTCGTCGGCTTATCAGAAAAAAATTGTAGCAAAGACTGCCAGACTGGCTCGCGTACAATGCTGTCACGTGAATGCTGCCACCCCGCGGCATGTGAGCTTAGCCTGTTCGTATTTAGATTTTTATTTTAACTTTGCTTTTATGTGATTTTGATTCCGGCTTGATTTCGATTTTAATTTGGGGTTTGGTCGAAAACATAATCATGTTCGGTGAGTACAAGAAGTCAGCAAATTTTAAGTAGGGGTCCAATATCAATCGGCAAATAAGTAATGCATGATGTACTTACCTGTAAAAAATTGGTATACTAGTCTATAAGTATAATTAGATGTATCTTATATCTTTGTATCAGTGTATTCAATTGTTGATGAGCCAAATAAAAAATATAAAATAAAAGCAGTTTTTAAATTGTGACTACCCATTTTCATAAAACCCTGTACACTGTACTGGTGGAACTCATAAAATATTAATTAGCTCTTTGTTTGAGATAGATTTCATGAAAATTGGAAACAGTTTTTAATTGTTTCTGTAATGAGAAACGTGACACCGCAAATTAATTATGATTTTGGAATCATTAACTTGATGCTGAGCCTTCAATTAATTTGGAATTAGGTATTTGATTCTTGCTAGAGATATCCGCGTAGTTTGCACGTCTTGAAAAACCGGTCAAGTGCGTGTCGGACATCGCACATTTAGGGTTCCGTACCAATTTAACAATAATGTTGGTATTTGTTAGTAAAATATGCGTCATAATAAACATTATCACCAAATTACAAGTTCATAGGCAGGGACTGAATTACCCAAAAATTAAGATACCTTAAAATTTCGGTATGACGTCATACCGTTAAATAAGGGTTACCGAAATATTTTGATATCGTTATTTTTTTCAGTAGTGGAATTTTGAGGTTTGAATTGCATACCGGTATATTTCGGTAGAAGTACTATAACATTTTAGAAATATTTTGGTAGCGGTACCGAAACCTTAATAAATAGGGGTTTTCTTGGACGCACCGCCTCACCACTCTGTCTGTCGACCTGTCGTGTTATAATAACTCAGTCGGTATTGGTTTTTATTTCCGATCGGAAGGACACGACTGTGGCCGGACTAAGCCGAGTGCCTACCTCGGCATTATTCGAGTGTGAGGTTTTCTTACGTTTCTCTGCTTTCTTTCGATTCGTTTCTATGATATTTCCTAAAATGCATATTAGTTAGGTACCTACACTACCTACGTCCCTCTAATAGGTTAATTTAGCAACATTACAATATTGGCATACATGACAGTTACATGCCTGTAACTTGTATAAAAGTTTGCTAGTAGCTTGCATGCCAATGTGCCATAATAACTTCTGATTGGTTAATGTCATAATGGCATATATGCAAGCTACTTGCACATATTTATGCCAGATACAGGCATGTGTATTTTTATCCATACTCTATTATCCACGTCGGTAGGTAGTTGATTTCGACTAGGTAACTAACTAAGAGGACCCATAAGCAAGCTTACCTACTGGCAATTTAACGTTAGCGTGGCATGTGGTTTAGTAGGTAGGTATATTTATCTTACGAAGGTCACAACATGCATGACAGGCCCGCGGAGCGCCCCGGAGCCGGACTCCAGCTTCATTTCCCTCAATTTTTACATTTTAAATATTTTGGGCCCAGTAGGTGGACACGCCAAGCTAGGCCTAGCTAGGTGCGCAACCGGTTGAGTGCTGCATTATGGGTATGAAACGTGGAAGGTCACAAAGGATACAAAACAAAACATCTAACGCCAAATCAAAGATTTCGTTTTTCAACCACTGTCTACGTCGCATTCTCGATATTTACTGGCCCGCGACTATCTCCAACGTAGAGATTTTGGAGAAATGCCACAAGAGCCCGATCGAGCACTAGATCAAGCGTCGCAAGTGGAGATAGATTGGCCACAAGCTAAAAAGGGTCTCGATCACATACCCAAACAAACATTGGACTGAAATCCCCAAGGGAAAAGAAAGCTTGGCCGTCCCCATCAAACCTGGTGTCGTACCATGTTGGCAGAAGCGACGAGCATCGGAATGACGTGGAGCGAGGTGAAGCGCGGGGAGGTAGCCTTTGTACATGTACTTTATTATCACATGTATGTAATGTTGTTTTTAGTGTACAATAAATAATAAAGAAGCGTGAAGCTTAAGACCAATCGCGATGGTGGATATTTGTGGACGCCCTCTGCCCTTTTTTGTTAACCTTCAAAAGGCGCCAGGACTTTTGATTAGGGAGTGTGGTCTTTTTAACTCACTAAAACCACCCCGGCACACATCCGTGGGGAGACTAAAAGAGCGTCTCCCCTGAGCCTCGCTGTGCACGGCAGCACGTCATCACTGTGCCACCGTCTTTCTTGGATTCACTTGGTGGGTGGACAGAGTCTCCAGTCTGAGCGCCCATGACCCCTGAATCCCGCCTGCTTATAATGCAGGGAGGGTTTCGACGTTTTAGGCATCGGGGCGATTGGCTTTCCGGCTCCTTCTTTTCCGAGTGGGATCGGCCCTATCACGACCCCGCTCGGCGGCCTTCTTCTGGACCATCACGGTCTCATCGAAGGAGGCCATTTTCCTTCAGTTTTCTATCTCTGCCAGCATGACCCTCACCACTAATAGAAAAGACAGGTCTGGCCCGATCCTGGCGACTAAGAACTGCCGCTCAGAGGCTTACTGGGCACTCCTCGAGCGTGTGCTGTGCAGAGTCAAGGTCGCCTCCACAGTGGTGGCAATTTGCCGTGGTGTCTCGCCCAATCCTATTCAGATACTCACCGAAGCAACCGTGCCCGGGCAGTACCTGGCTGAGCCTGTAGGAGATGCGTTCCTCTCTTTTCAGCCATGCTTCAAAGTGCGGCAGGACGGCTTCGACAACGTGCTTGTGTAAAAATTGCGGCTGATGTAGCCGCTCGCGCCACCGCTCGAGCAGCGCGTGTCGCCGTTCCTGCCTTCTCTGCCTAAATACAGCGATTTCTGGCGCGCTATCACTATTCTGGCGGATGCCGCAAATTCGGTTGTAAACCCTCGCTTCCATATCCGCCAGAATATCTAGCAGAGGAAAGCGTGCCAGGAGTGTTGCCGCCTCAAAGGATATCGTTCCGTAACCTCATGCGATACGAATGACCATTTTCCGCTGCAGTCTTTTTAGTCCTGCAGCGTCGGACACCTGATAGTCTGCTTGACCAAACAGGCGTCCCATTAAGGGCCATCGATCGCACGACACTGCGTAGAGGCGGCGAACTTCTTCTCATGGTCCCGCGAAGTTGAGTAGTAGTGTCGCGCATGCAAAGCACCCACTACCTTTTCAACTCGAGGGACTTGCAGGCGATCGAAATGCTTTTCAAAGCCTCACCAACCATCCAGGGTAAGGCCAAGACAGTTAATGTATCAACCCACCTGGGCTTGCGCATCTCCAACTGTCACTGACAAGCTGGGCGGCTATCTGCCCCTCTCCAGTTTATGAAAACATAGCCTCAGTTTTATGAGGCGCTAACTACAAACCCAGCTCGCAGATCGACGCCACGACTCTTGCCACCCCGAGCTCGGAAAACTGGATGGTCTTGTCGAAAGTGTCCCCGCCGGCTAACACCAGGGTGTTGTCTACGTAAATAACGATATTAACGCCGGCGGATGGGTCCACACTAAGGATCAAATCGTATGCAAGATAGTCATCGTCATCATCATCATTTCAGCCGCAAGACGTCCACTGCCGGACATAGGCTTCTCTCAAGCGTTTCAGCCACATTGACCGGTTCCGTGCGTCACGCATTTAGCGGACAGATCAGATCGGTGGTCAGATTGTGACCGGTCTTGATATAGGGTATCGTATTACCCAGTTACTGGGTTATGGATGTCAGATAGGCAGTCCTTTCATGTAAAATACTGGTACTCAGCTGTATCCAGTTACACTGAAAGAAGAGCCCAACCTCTTCTTTCTTTCTATTTAGTTGGAAACAAGGCTTTTTTCATTTCGCCTGATGGCAAGCTATGATGTGGTCGACGGTGAAGCACGCTTGCCTAAAATTAACCAATACACTCTTGACTTAAAGACCCCAAGGTTGTAGCTGTCAGGAAACAAAGACTCCGGCAGGGAATTCCGCTTCTTAGCTGTTCGCATAATGAAAGTATTCGCAAAACGCTTTGTATGTAAGGGTGGGAATGGTGGGATGTCCACCATGTACCGGTGGCGCATTGCCGTACGTCTTGTTGTCCGATGATGGAAAGGGCCAGGCGGAATCAAATTACGTACAGTTCCATCGCACACTCCCCGAAATGTAACCGCTATAAAACCGACAGACTGGCCACTCAGCGTCGATGTTCAATCCTCTGGAGCTTTGACGCGAAGAAGATCCCCAGTTGACCGATTTCGGCGGAAGCCGTATTGTTTGTCACTGAGGATGTCGTTGTCTTCTAGGTATGCCAGGAGCTTATTGTTCAGTACATGTTTCATACTCTAGGCTAGACAGATTGATTGATTTCATGTCAGTAAACATAATTAAATAATAATTTAATTTAACTCAAACATAGCCTCCGATAATTATTAATCCTATTTTTTGCCTTTGCCTAGTGTGGCGGACCACACTCGCAGAGAGCGCAGTTTAAAAAAAGTCCCGGTAGTTTTTTGGGTCCCAGTCCGACGCTGATTTAAGTTGATGAACTATCAGAGTATCAGCGATCTGTTACACGGCCGACCCCGTAGATCTTTTTAAAAATAAACTATTTTCTACCAAACCACTTATTTATTCACAAAAACCCACAATTACACTTTTGATTAAAGTTCTATTTAATAGTACACGAAAATACACCAACCGAAATAACGACTTTCTATAATCTCTTTTATCTCTCGAGATAAGTCTAACGAATTTGGGTTTACGCGACGGCTTCCAGAATCTAACTAACTAAATTAATATTAAAATTCCGCTAATGTGCGATAACTGCAATTCAGCATTGGCTTTGCAATGAAAACTGAGACTATAACTAGAGAATGCAAAAGTTGGATTTATTGCCTTGTAATAAGGGTTGTAACAGATCGACAAAATAAAAACGTATTGCGCGGCACACAGTCGGCAACGAACATAGATTTGAGTAAAAGAGTAGGTTCAGCAAACAAATTGTACACAGTTCTAACGTGTTCGACATTTTTCGGTACCGAAATCGTTTTAAGCTTAAACCGTTATTTAGCCCAACCTTTATTTATAAAGGTATCGGTATAGCTCTACCTTTATTTTAAAGGGGTACCGATATTTTTTGAGGTATCTTAACCGTTAACCGTAACCGCTTTCAGTCCCAGTTCATAGGTCAATGGGCAGTTAAAAATTCTTGACAACAAAACGTGTGACAGACGATGGACAGACAGACGGACGGACACGTGAGTGATAGCAATATGGTTCCGTTTGGACCCTTCGGGTACGGAACCCTAAAAACCAAGGCGATTCTAACAACCGGTCTATTCTGTAAAAATCTCACCGTGAAAACATACGTGATCTAATTAATGTTAGGGATTGATAACACTTTATGTTCACTTCGCCTTAAGTGGGCACTTTGTATCCTTCTACGAATTGAAGTTCAAATGATTAAATTCTATCTACATGATCCGTAATCTACCACGCGGACCCAGAGCGGGTTGCTGGATGTCCCATGCCTTCAAATTTCTGGTTCCAAGACATGCCTGTTGCCTCGATGTTTTCCTTTACCGTTTTGAGTTTTTTTTTCGCAATTGGACAAAGGCATCTCATACGGATTGCTTTCAATCCAGGTTTTGGGCCACATCTGAATTATGTTCTAGTTTACTTATCTGACAGATTATGTTCTAGGTTTTGGTTACTTGATCTGTAAGACAGAGCCTATCCGTTAATATTGAAAAAGCAAAAACTGGTATTGGTACCTGGTTGTATTGATCTTGTATGCTTGATTTTTATGTTAACGTATGTTCGACAAATACATTATCCTTATTGAATAAAATTCTGTGTTTCACTTACAACTTGCATAACACAGTAACCTCGTGTAACTTTATATAAATCTTAATGCAGGTACTCTTATTTCTGTTTAACCACGTTATATAGGTAGTAGTGTAGTCTACATAGCAGTGATATACGATGTAGCCGCCTAGATAGCGAGTGAAACTAACTAGATAACGCAAGTCCATCCATATGTATGAAAACCAAGCGTGCCACTTTTCACACACAATTTAAAAACAAATTTACTTACCAATGCACTTTCGGCCAAGTATATAAAATAAATATCTGTATAGAAAAAACGTGGCACTTTTTCTATACAGTTTTTACAGCTCAATAATTACGCATTTTTCTAAATTTCGGTGGATTTCCGGTGCCGATAATGCTAAATGAAAAGCTCAAAGTACGATCATTGATCGTAATTTCACTTCGTTTTTTGAAACACGAAGTACACATAATCGCATCATCTAGTTAGATTTATATCTGTGAGTGAAACTAACGTCCTGCAGCGTCCGTGTCACTGGAGTTATTTCCTACCAAATTACGAGAGAATGGGAATCTTGGAGAAGCGAATTAGATTGGAATGTAGACCGAATGTTGTGACGTTGAAATACATGAGTGTTATAGCGGTTTGAGAAACCTCTTCATCCTTGTGTCTATCATGAAAAGTGGACTGTATTTGAAGGGTTCTGGCAATAGTGCGTTGAAAATAAGCGGGAAAATATTCACGGATCAATTCGGGCGATCTAGTATGGAAATGAGGGAAGTAGTACGCCTTACCTTGTAGTGGTCGATGCCAGCCCACGTGTGGCAGCGAGCTGGTGTTCTTCTACTCCAAACTGGCGACCTTCAGGATCCACACACTTCACACAATTGTTATATATCCGCGAGGCGGGTGAATAGACACGGTTCACAAGGTTCTCAGCAATCTAACTAATTAGATGCATCAGTCTCCAGCCAGGTGGCTTGGAAAGCTGGCGGTTGAGATACGAGGCCCGTTCACGTTGAAGTTTCGGTTCGTTCTGGCGACCTGTCATTAAGGCGTACATAAAGGGAAAAGGAATGAGGAAGGAACGAGATAATAAGGATATCGATCGCCCGCGAAATCTCAAATGCGTTTGTCTATATGTTTTTGGTCATTGATTTATGACATTTACAAGAGATGGCGCTACCATTTTCCCGGCCTTAAAGGGTCACCTTTAATGAAAATTAAACTTAGCCCTATGAGGTGTACTACCGTATACCTATTCAGCAATACGGACTAAGATGCGGATTTTTATATTTCAATTATTAAGATTTAAGATAAATACTGCGAGTTGCATAATACATTAAGTTGCATACCTATAGTTAAATCTTAATAGAAAATTATGTTGCGTCGCTAACTAACTAAAACTAAGAGACCTAACTATCAAGCCAGGCCTTATTGAGTCGGTAATGGACACAGACGCACAACAGGGCGCACATAGCTACCCTTTGCGGTTTTCACAGTAACAACACGGGTTGTACCGTCCTTGGAGGTATGCAATTTATCAATAATGCCTAACGGCCATGAAAGGGGCGGAGAGTTATCAGTAATGATAACTACAATAGTACCCTCTTGTATAGAAGGTGCAGGACTATTCCATTTGGATCTAGCCTGCTCTATCAGCCTAGTAACCCGATTGGCAACAAAAGTTTGCCAGCGGTGCGGTGAGGAATTTATCCAGGCGAGCACTACTTTAGAGTCAGTAAACGCGTATACCTTATGGATGCGGTAGTGGGGCGATATTGTGTCTTGTACCTTGCGAAGCAACTTAGACAACAGTAGGGCCGCGCACAACTCTAGTCTAGCCACCGAAATGGTTTTCACAGGTGAGACTTTAGACTTCGCACTAACTAACTGCACGGAGTAGTTAGAACCATTGTATATTTGCATGTATAAGACTCCACCGTAAGCACGCTCGCTGGCGTCAGCGAAACCTACTAAATTCATGGTGCATCCGTCGACCAACCCCAGATGACGCGGGATAATAATTTCATTAAGCGTAGAAAGCTCAGTACAAAACTGCTTCCAGGCGGTGACTATATGTTCAGGTGGTATGTCGTCCCAGTCACACTTTGCTAGCCAAAGTTCCTTAATTAAGAGCTTAGCGTACAGAATAGTGGGGGCGACAAAACCCATTAAGTCCCATAGCCGAGCCACTGTGGAAAGCATGGTTCGCTTGGTACATTTATCATCTGGTGTGGTGACGTCAAAGCGGAAACTGTCACAAGACTTGTCCCAGCGTAAACCCAGGACCTTATGCGGTATAGACTTCTCATACTCGATATCGGGCGAAGCCTTATGAGTATCAGGTATGTGTGCGAGAACCTCTTTCGAGTTACTTGTCCATTTGACAAGGTCGAACTGGCCTCGCTTGAAGAGCTGAATAAGCTCATCACAAAGCGAAATTGCTTGCGGTATGGACATGACACTACAGGCAATGTCATCCATATATAGGGCGGAAGAAGCAGCAGCAGACGCTGCAGGGAAATTATCGCCTTCATCAGCGACTAACTGGCGGACTACACGTAACGCGTGATATGGACTAGACTTAAATCCGAAGCAAACACGATTAAATTGGTAGACCATTATAGGTTCATGTTTACTGAATCTGTAAAAGATGCGTTGAAATCTACGGTCCGATTCACGAACGCCGACATTGAGAAACATTTGGCGGCAATCAGCAGACAGGGCTATTTGAAAGAGACGAAAACGAATTATAATATTAAATAAATCACCCTGTAGATTAGGGCCTGCATGTATAATGTTATTGATTGACTGTCCCGATGTAGTTTGACTACTAGCGTCTAAAACTACGCGAAGTTTAGTGGAAGTCTTATCTTCGCGAACGACACCGTGATGCGGAATGTAATATGTCAGATTAGAAACGTTGTCATCTTTTAAAACCGGACTCAAATATCCCTTGTTAATGTAGTCCCGCATGACGTCATTGTAAGCGCTGCGTAACCCTAAGGACGCATCAAGTTTGCGCTCCAAACAATGAAAACGCCTAAGTGCGGCAGCGTATGAGTCGCCTAGCGAATAAGGGTCGTCGCAAAATGGCAGCGACACAATATATCTACCACTGTCATCGCGAACAGTGGTAGCGCGAAAATGTTCCTCGCACTCGAGATCCTTAAGGCTCTGCGAGGGCGAGGCGGAAATTTCTTCAAGCTCCCAGAATCGCTTGAGAAGCGAATCTAAACTGGGATCTTGAAGAACAGAACAACATGAAGTTGTACTCGTACAGTGTGAAGTATGTGCCGTAGGTACGGAACCCATAACCACATACCCCAACACAGTTTCAATAGCGGGAGGTATATTATATTGCTCGCTATGCACTATGTTAGGCAAAAGCAAGCGCGGGAATATAGCAGCACCAATCAAAACATCGATACCGCTCGGCTCCGCAAACTTCGAATCTGCGAGCGGTAATGTTTTGAGATGTGTAAGTTTAGAGACATCGACGAGAGCGGTCGGCAATGTCTCCGTTATACGTTCAACAATAAGCGAAGAAACGTTAAAATTAATATCACTACTAAAACGAGAATATAATTTCATATCTACGGAACCTTTAACTGGTTTTTCCGACCCACCGATTCCTTTAACTATTAAATTAGAAGTATGAAAGTTCTTCCAAAGTCCTAGACGCTTAAAACATTCAGAAGTAATAAAATTACTTTGAGAAGCGCTATCTAGTAAACAACGTATTATGTGTGGCTTATCATTTACATCGTAAATTACGACTTGAGCAGTATCGAGCAGAACGGTTGTGTACGCCGTACATTGCGGGCTATCTCTCGCCGACGGCGACGCCGCAACGCACCGAGCGTCATTCGAACGCGATCGAGCGGCGCCAGCGACAGAGGTCGTACACAACGATACCTCAGACTGTGAGGTAATAGAAGGTACTGTCGGCATAAGCGTTGGGACCGGATTCGGCTGTGACGTCACTACAGTTGATAATTGCGGGTTTTTATTAAAATGTAACAATGTATGATGACGTTGATTACATGCGCGACACTTTAATTTAGAAGAACAGTTAACCGTTTTATGTTTAATACTCAAACAATTGACACAAGCATTGTTGTCTTTCACACATTTGAAGCGAGCTGTCGGAGTCAAATTATAAAAAGCGGGACATTTATATAAGTGTTTATGGATATATGCTTCGCACAGACACTTGTTTGAATTATTTAACTCAGAGCAAGCTACATAGGATTGTGGATTAGGAGCGGTCATTTTATTATTAAAACTACGCGATTTATTAGACTTATGTGAATTGTCTGAACTATTAGGCTTATTATTGTTAGCTAAGGGTGGTTGGGTATTACGGAATATCCGACACTGATCATTGATGAAGGTGACAAAACTATCTAGAGTGGGAATCTTACGATTACGTTCTGTCATCTCGAAAGCGCGAATAGTTTCAGTGTCAAACTTTTTTATTGCGAGGTGCAATAAAATGAAATCCAGAAGGTCAACTAATTTTAGATTCTTTAGGGAATTAATTGCGGTGACGAACTTGTCCACAAATAGCTGGTAATTCGAAACAGACGCGGGACCGGATAATTTAAGATTTAAAGCTTGATCCAAATAGGTAGACGCGAGGACACGAATATCCTGGTACCTATCGAGGAGTGCCTGGAACATGACTTGGTAATTCTCAGCACACGGTGTGACTCCCGCGAACACAGACTGTGCCTTCGGCGATAGCTTACCTATTAAATAGTACAACCTGTCTGCATCCGTCAGCGACTTATTGTCATGAACTGTAGATTTAAAACTTGCATAAAATAATGGCCAGTTTCGTATATCACCGTCGAACGACATGAGTTCGATTGGCGGCAACCTTGGTCTACATGTTGCGGAATCACTCATACTGTGCCTCCCGGACGGCTTATCTTCCAATTGAGACATCACACGTTTCACGGAACAATACATATCCTCGAATGAGGCGTAGGCTTGATAGCTAGGCTTCGCATCGGGATATATAGCCAGTAACCTAGCATTATAATCATCCAATAATTTATAAAAGTCCGTTCGAATATCATCTATTGTTACACAAGAACTGAGAAAGCCTTCTCTCACCGATTCGGAAGTATTAGCGACTTTAGAGCGATCATAAATTGACTGAATACGCTCGAAAAGTATATTACGCTTAGCTTCTAAAATCACTAACTGTTGATCTTCCGAAGAAGCGATTGCTTTCGCATCACGCGGCATTGTTATGTTATGTAGTTACAAATAACCACACAAACAAAACAATGTACGGTAATTATTTAAACGAACAACTATATGTAGAAAAGCAATACTACTGATTGTGACTGTACTGTGACAACGGGTTTCGCAATATTTGCGTAGTAACGAAATAAGTTTTTTCGTAGTACCCACTAACCAAAGTAATTATATAGTACAAAATGTTAATAGCATTACTATCCCAACCAGTTTTATTGTTAAGTTTGAATATTGTTTAAGATAAATTAATAGGTATAAATATGCAACTTATAGCCCGCAATCGTCGAAACGTATTCGGTAAAGTTATGATATTTATACTGCGTAGGTACCTACAAGTAGTACACCTATTTTATTTTTCTCTTATAGAATGAATGTCTACCCCGCGGTATTCGGAAAGTAACTTATTCCTAACAATTTATAATTGGAGGTAGGTGATTCCTATAAGGGCGGTTAAACTAAAAGACGCTTGAAATATAGAAATTTACAATACGACAAGTTAGTTTTAAATAAGAATTATTTTTAATAATAGCAGATACGTAATTATGAACCTGCTATAGCGGCGTTGATGGAACCACGTATTGGGTTTACAACTTGATTATGTGGGTAGGCGGCTAGGTGCCACGACCCTAGTAGGAATTTATGATTGATTCCTACGTAAGAAATAAAGGAAAATGGATATATTATAGTAATATATCGGGCTACGAAGGACCAAAAATGTTATAGTGGTTTGAGAAACCTCTTCATCCTTGTGTCTATCATGAAAAGTGGACTGTATTTGAAGGGTTCTGGCAATAGTGCGTTGAAAATAAGCGGGAAAATATTCACGGATCAATTCGGGCGATCTAGTATGGAAATGAGGGAAGTAGTACGCCTTACCTTGTAGTGGTCGATGCCAGCCCACGTGTGGCAGCGAGCTGGTGTTCTTCTACTCCAAACTGGCGACCTTCAGGATCCACACACTTCACACAATTGTTATATATCCGCGAGGCGGGTGAATAGACACGGTTCACAAGGTTCTCAGCAATCTAACTAATTAGATGCATCAGTCTCCAGCCAGGTGGCTTGGAAAGCTGGCGGTTGAGATACGAGGCCCGTTCACGTTGAAGTTTCGGTTCGTTCTGGCGACCTGTCATTAAGGCGTACATAAAGGGAAAAGGAATGAGGAAGGAACGAGATAATAAGGATATCGATCGCCCGCGAAATCTCAAATGCGTTTGTCTATATGTTTTTGGTCATTGATTTATGACATTTACAAGAGATGGCGCTACCAATGAGTGAAGATTTTTCAGGGGATGTTTAAGGTGAGTAAATGGATTTCTGTTTCATTTTGATTGAAAATTCATATACGTATAAATTCGGACTTAACACTTTAGCCATTTTTTACGAGTTACCCAAGGGTGTGGTGGTGTTGAAGTTTCAATAAACCTTGATCGTTCAATTTGTCAATTACCACTCGACTTTAAGTTACTTTGTACTAACCCATTGTAAAAGTGCGATATCTTAATTCTTTACCACTTATCATACATACACATATATAGATATATTTTGCCATAGTCATTATAAAACGAAGAAAAAAAAGAGAAGAAGAAAAAAGCCAAAGAAAACCAATTCAAATATAAAAACCTTACCTATGACTGTAGGTACGAGTATATCGAAAAAGAAAATATCGTACTGCTTGTCTAACCTTATATCTTGAGTAACTTTAGCATAAGTGTAGATCGCAGGTAAACGTCGTCTGTAAAAGAAAATATGCTCGAATAAATTTACTTATCTACGTGTGTATTAGTATAGTTTGTACTTTATGTCGAACAGAACGTTGCCACAAGGCAGTGATTTAAATACTTTCTTAATTCTAAGCAAGCGTGTTTCACCGTCGACCACATCATCGCTTATTTACAATCAAGTGAGATAGTGGACAAACGCTAGTCTATCAATAAAAAATAGGATTATGGCTTCGCCTTTATACATAAGTTGTCCTTCGGTATTTGTATATATGTGTGACTGTAAATTTAATATTTTTGAAAAAAAAACACAACGCACCGAAAAATTTATTTTTTTCGGGACGCCGATGAATGTGTGTACGTGTGTGTGTACTGAAATGAAATAATTATTTTCTAACTGTTTGTTGGTTTGGCTCCAAAATTACTGAACAGATTCTGTTCAAATTTTACTCAAACAATCCTAAGAGATCAACATTTGCGCGCTTTGACCAAGCTTTTCTCCCTACTCAACTCTCCCACTCTTCCTTCTTCCACCTCACTTTCAATATTTATGTACTTCACACGCTAGGAATCTGCGTTCGTCTAACAATCTTCTCTTGCTTTGTCCTTCTCATACTTCTGATTTTATTCATTCTTCCTTTCATATTCAGTCCATTCTTCTCTGGAATGCGCTACCTCTCGATATCAGGACGGCCACCAGTCAATATGCATTTAAGCGGAAGTTACGGCATTACTTTCTACACCAATAGCAGAGTCGACTCAATCACCTTTCTATCACTTATATATATTATTAGGATATGATCGATATTACTAGGACATAATCGATATTTCGAATGATTGTATAGCTGTCATCCCTGAAGTTTCACCCAACACCTATAAAAGCGGTTGTCAATCGGTCCGCGACCCTTTTTCACCAATCAGCGCTCGCGCAGTAAGGTCGTTGGATTTCGTCTCGGATCACAGCTAAGTTATTACGTTCATTTGGTTTATTTTCCTTTGATTATTGTGTGTTGTCGTAGTCAATTCTTTCCAATAAAATAGTGCATAATTATTTCTGTAATTCGTGAGTTTGTAAATAAAATGTAAGGTAGGCTAGTCTACCAGTTGTCTGTTTTATTTAAAATCGCTCCTGGTTCCTAAAATCAGAAGTTGGATAAATCCGTGTCCACAATATTTTACTTGCACTTGGAAACAATCGGTTACTATTGTTGTTTTGAATAATGCCTCGATCGAGATCGGGTATTGTATCGTCAGACTCGATCTACAACCAAAAGTGTAGAAAATCACGTAACGGCCCCGTTTCCGTTCTCGTGGTCGGTCCCCGTCCCCGTCTCGTCCTCATCGTGTTTCACGTTCGCGAGCTCATCGTAAGTCGCGTGAGCGATCAAATCGTAGCCGGTAAAGCTCTGTAAAACAGGCATTGCATACGATTACCTCACATCTAAATGCAATCGAGGAAAGTTCCGCGAGTGTACCTCAAACGCCACCACGGCTTGCTGATCACGGCACGCCTCAAAATATCAATCCACCCTCAACTACACAAACTTTAGCAGAAATATTGAATATTTTTAATCCAACAAAATTACACGGTTATTACGTTTCCAATTTTGATCCTGCCATTCATGATATTGAGGTGTGGTGTGAAGAGGTGGAAGTTGTCGAATCATCGGAACGACTATGAATGTCTTTCGCGAGTCTCCAACTGCCTTAAAGGTGATTCTAAGACCTGGTTTAGTGAATGGAATACTAATGACCGATTCTGGTCTAATTTTAAATTAGAGTTTAAATCGTTATGCCCTCGTAAAATTGACTATGCGAACATTTTGTTTGAGGTTATGAATTCTACTGCCGATAATTACCTAACTTATGCCGAATATGCCCGGCGTTCGCTGCGGCTACGTATCTTCAAAGGTAACGAGCTGATGGTGCAGATTGTAGTGCGTGGTATTACCGACCCGCATGTTCGTGCAGCGGCTGAGAATGCTGATTTAACAGTCGACAATCTGATATCATTTTTAACAATCTGTCAAGCCTGTCCATACTAAGAGTGAGACGAGTGTACCTTCCTCTAACGTAATGAAAAGGCGTCACGGTGCTTCAAAGGATAAATGTTTTTCGTGCGTTCGGATTGGACACAAAAACTACAAGTGTCCGAAAAATTAAGAAACATCCGGTAAACGCGACTAAATCTTCGGAAAGCCTCCCAAAACCTACGTGCTCGTTTTGTAAAAAAAATGGGCATAAGGAATAAGATTGCTCAGCTAAACAGCGTTCCGAAGCGCGGAACGGCAATAGTCAAAAGAAAGTAAACCTGTGTAGGGATCGTGCGGGTAGTTCGAGTAACAATAACGTCTCTCTGCCGACATTGGCAACATGGCATTCCGGTAGATGTTTTTCAGTTGGAGATAAGGGTCTTACTCGGGTCACATGTAAGAAAAGTAAAACTGACTCTGGCGAGAGTTCAATTGTTACTAGCGTTAGTATTACCAATAGTTCCAAGCCTAGTTTTGTGACAACTAAATCTGAACCATGCTCGTCCTGTTAAAACCCTGGTCACATAGTAGACACATGTTCTGCAAAAATGTCTGAGTCGCGTAACAAAAACGAACCTAGCATTTTTCGGGAGTAGCGAGGTAGGTAGCGACCTACCCGCAATGGTGATGTTATTGTAGTAGTATGTCATTCAATGTACCCGTCGATATTTTAATTGATAGTGGTTCGAATATTTCACATTTGTCACAGCCGTCAATGTGGGTAGTACGTCCATAAAATTAAATTGAGGTAGTAATCTCTGTTAAGTTTAGTCAGAAGTCTGAATCAGATAACACGAATCCCATACCTCCCGTGAAAAAGAAAGACTGATCATATAGGATGTGGACATGTTTCGACAGTCGGAAGTTGCATATCTAGGGCGTTATATTAGTTGTGGTCAGGTAAGACCGAGCTGTAATAAAAACAAAGCGTTATTTGATCCAATTTTAGAGAGGCTAAATATGAGATGGGTCGACGAACGGCTTTGGAGCGGCTTAACAAATTAAAACTTACAAGACGTTTTTTTTTAAATGCGGTGAGGAAGCCTCCTCGTACTTTTGCCCTTGATCCAAGATTTGTCAGAAAACAAGCCCAGTCGACCGGCAAGTTGGACTCCTGCTTATGGAGCCCGGCTGTTGTCTTCTTCACTGCGCTTGATGAGCGGTGGCTATGGCAAGACAACGCAGGCGGCGGCTCAATACATGGTGCCATTGCAAGGCGAGTGGTGCCCAGACACTTGTGCTGCCTTCTTCGAGAGTGAGTAATTTTCTCCAATTTGCTTAAAGTGTAAGTGCTAGTCGCTGTGGTACTAGTCACTTGTTGCTGTGCGTTTATTGCTACACTTTGATGCTTATTGCTATTGTGCTTGGTGTGTTTCAAGCTGTATAAGCTGGCTATTGTGGTCAACTTAAGATCCATTTGCCCGACGTCTCTCATGTATGGATATGGCCTACATGTTAGACAAGCTTACACGTACGAATACGGTCTGCGTGCTAAGCGGCTTGCACGTATGAATACGGTCTGCGTGTCAAGCAGCTTGACGTATGAATACGGTCTGCGTCAAGCATGTTTCAGATAACTAAGACTAGTCGTCAAGGACAGTCGGCACGAGGTGCAGGGAGCTGCCCCGAGGACAACGGAGACCTTCAAAATAAAGGGCTCAGTTGGGTTTGAATTTTTAAAACAGAGAAGTCTCTGCTTAGTTCTAGAATGATGAATGTGTGTTTGCTGTGTGAATCCTTTGATAGATGATAAGTGAATTAATTGAAAGATGACGTAGAGAAAGTTGTGAATGGTGAAATGTGTTCATTTAGTCTTGTTGAATTGTCATCTTAATGTAATTCTTTATCCAGGCGAGCATGCGGAAGCAAATGAGACTGTGCCTGTGCGCTGCTGCACCTGTTCGGTGAGCTGCAGTGCCTGTGCGCTGCTGCACCTGTTCGGTGAGCTGCAGTGCCTGTGCGCTGCTGCACCTGTTCGGTGAGCTGCAGTGCCTGTGCGCTGCTGCACCTGTTCGGTGAGCTGCAGTGCCTGTGCGCTGCTGCACCTGTTCGGTGAGCTGCAGTGCCTGTGCGCTGCTGCACCTGGTCGGTGAGCTGCAGTGCCAGTGCGCTGCTGCACCTGGTCGGTGCCTGAGCGCTGCTGCACCTGGTCGGTGCCTGAGCGCTGCTGCACCTGGTCGGTGCCTGAGCGCTGCTGCACCTGGTCGGTGCCTGAGCGCTGCTGCACCTGGTCGGTGCCTGAGCGCTGCTGCACCTGGTCGGTGCCTGAGCGCTGCTGCACCTGGTCGGTGCCTGAGCGCTGCTGCACCTGGTCGGTGCCTGAGCGCTGCTGCACCTGGTCGGTGCCTGAGCGCTGCTGCACCTGGTCGGTGCCTGAGCGCTGCTGCACCTGGTCGGTGCCTGAGCGCTGCTGCACCTGGTCGGTGCCTGAGCGCTGCTGCACCTGGTCGGTGCCTGAGCGCTGCTGCACCTGGTCGGTGCCTGAGCGCTGCTGCACCTGGTCGGTGCCTGAGCGCTGCTGCACCTGGTCGGTGCCTGAGCGCTGCTGCACCTGGTCGGTGCCTGAGCGCTGCTGCACCTGGTCGGTGCCTGAGCGCTGCTGCACCTGGTCGGTGCCTGAGCGCTGCTGCACCTGGTCGGTGCCTGAGCGCTGCTGCACCTGGTCGGTGCCTGAGCGCTGCTGCACCTGGTCGGTGCCTGAGCGCTGCTGCACCTGGTCGGTGCCTGAGCGCTGCTGCACCTGGTCGGTGCCTGAGCGCTGCTGCACCTGGTCGGTGCCTGAGCGCTGTGCCTGAGCGCACCTGCTTCGTGCCTATGCGCTGTCGCACCTCTATGGTGCCTATGCGCTGCCGGACCTGGTCCGTGACTGCGCGCTGTCGCACCTCTATGGTGCCTATGCGCTGCCGGACCTGGTCCGTGACTGCGCGCTGCTGCACCTGCATGGTGCTTATGCGCTGTCGCACCTTGTCGCTGCCTGCGCGCTGCGGTGCGATATTGCAGATACGCTGCCATATATGTGTGGCGACTGGCGACCGGTGCTGCGGTGCTGGTTTGGAGGACAGTTGAGCGCTGCGGTGCTCCTGTCTTGTGTGATGAGGATGAATTAGTGCTGCGGTACTACTCTTTTGTCAGTTTTGGACATGCGCTGCGGTGCCTCTGTCTTGCAGACGCGACTCGTGCGCGTATTATCGGACATGTGCTGCGGTATCATGATCTCGATATTATGTAGTAATGCGCTGCGGTGCATTTATTATGTAGACACGTTCTAGTATGGGAATGTGTGGGACTGAATGAAATGGAGAGATGAATGTGTGAACAAAATAACTATGACTGACTGAAAGTGATTAGATATCTTAGCTGGTTTGTTTCAATGGAAGAGGGCCTCGAATGATTGAATAGGTAAAAATAAGCTTTTGTTCCCTCACTAACTCTCCTATTAATCTCATGATTTCAGGCGAGGATGATGTTGTCGTACAGCCAGGACCCGCGGACTAGCTACCTGCAAGCCGAGGCAGGGATCCAGCTCAAGATACCGTTCAAGCAGACGTACCCGAAGACAGCGCGTTAGGCCCCTTGAACGAGTCACCTGCGAGCCAGGACTAGGATCCAGGTCAAGATACTGCCCCAAGCAGACGTGCCCGTGGACGGAGCACAGTCAGGAGAGGCCGTATTAGGATATGATCGATATTACTAGGACATAATCGATATTTCGAATGATTGTACAGCTGTCATCCCTGAAGTTTCACCCAACACCTATAAAAGCGGTTGTCAATCGGTCCGCGACCCTTTTTCACCAATCAGCGCTCGCGCAGTAAGGTCGTTGGATTTCGTCTCGGATCACAGCTAAGTTATTACGTTCATTTGGTTTATTTTCCTTTGATTATTGTGTGTTGTCGTAGTCAATTCTTTCCAATAAAATAGTGCATAATTATTTCTGTAATTCGTGAGTTTGTAAATAAAATGTAAGGTAGGCTAGTCTACCAGTTGTCTGTTTTATTTAAAATCGCTCCTGGTTCCTAAAAATATATTTATTATAGGAAATATATATGTATGTTTATTTTAACTACTCTTCAATTTTTACTTTAATAATAATTTGTATTTTTTATGCACCTGCCATGTTATCTCTCCACCACTCTGGGTTGACTGGTAGAGAATGCCTCAGGCATTAAGTTCGCCTATGAACCTGTATGTTGCATGAAATTTTAATAAATAAATAATAAATTTAGGCTATAAATTATGACCCTATTTTCTATGGAGGATGAGCAATACGAGTACTGCGTTATGTGTGTATTTTCTACACTTTCCTTCACTTCCTCCACTTGATTTCTAAAGCAAGATACAAAATACATTGCAGACTTTTTAAAGCACTTACCATAATATACATACTCCTTAACACAGGCTATTTCATAGCCTAGCAAGGAGGACAGCACGTCACCCACTTGATTGTCAGAAATTTACAACTACCTACTTTGTAAAACTGTTACATGTACCTACTGCAATCTGTTTTTATATAAATAAAGATTATTATTATTATACATAGGTGTCTCAAAAGAAAAAAAACCGGCCAAGTGCGAGTCAGACTCGCACATTAAGGGTTCCGTACCATTAGCGCAAAAAACGGCAAAAAAATCACGTTTGTTGTATGGGAGCCCCACTTAAATATTTATTTTATTCTGTTATTAGTATTTTTTGTTATAGCGGTAACAAAAATACATCATCTGTGAAAAGGTCAACTTCCTAGCTATCACGGTTCAGCACCTGAGGTACAGCCTGGTGACAGACGGACAGACAGATAGACGGACCGCGGAGTCTTAGTAATAGGATCCCGTTTATACTCTTTGGACACGGAACCCTAAAATCTCTATGGATCATCTACATTCTAATGGATGTTATTAGAAGAAAATATCCATCCGTAATTTATGTACCTACAAAATTATTTACGTAGCTCAAAAAGCCGACATTTCCACGTCTTCCCGTATAATTTGAAATATAAATAATACCGTGTGTACCGGCTTGTTCACGGCGTTGTTTTACATAATTTATTCGGTGCTCCCGCGAACGGCTTGTGGTCAAGCGAGGCGGTCAAACACAGATGGGCCAGTGCCTACAATGGTATGAAATGTTATGTTTTGTTTTCTAACATTCCGGGGCAAACAGAATTGTGAATGAGCGGTGTCAATAATTGAATTCACTCCGCCTTAGTGGACACTTAGTTATAAGTACGAGTACTTGTATCTTTCTACGAATTGAACTTCAAATGATTAAATGTGTTAATGTTTTGCCGTTTCATTTGCTTTGCAGAGATTTGCGTTCAATATAACGGGAATAAATTGAAATAAATAAAAGTTTCTGACTTGGCTGCCTTGTTGGTCTAGTGGTTGAAAACGCTACTGCTGAGTATAAAGTCTTGGGCTTGATTCCCGGGTCATCCAAAGAGTAATTAGATTTTTCCATCGGGAATTTCTCAGTAACAACTCCAGAATTTAGAATTGTGTACGGTTGGCAATAGGATCGTTCCCTATGACATGGGACTTAAATATTATTGGCGAAATGTGAGTGTACCTACTATTATGCTGTATATGTTGACTTGAATGTGCAGTTTAGAATGTGTCATGCTCTCTCAAATGTCTATCTGATGGTGGCACATGTGTTGGATCATTGGGTTCTCTTCATGATGGTTGAGCTGAGTGGAGCCAATCCATGCATCGTGTTCGTGAACGGACGCCATCAGTTGGGATGGGTCATAACTTAGTTGCCTCGGCTTGTTTTTAATTATTGTATTTTGGGGTTGTTTATTTTACTCTAGACGCTTGTACGTGCACGTCTCTTTACATCGTTTTTACATATATGTAACTTTTCAACAATAATGATGTAACGAAATAATTGTAATTAAAACTTATTGATGGAAAAGAGTGTCCGTGGAGTTTCTTGCACATTCTTCTACATATAGACCTACTGACGCTTGCGAATGTGCAACTAACTTCATTTTTGTTATATTTTGCTGGCTTTTCAAAATTAACTTAACAGTTTTCCTGCCCAATGAATCATATATGATTCATTCTATTGTTTTACTAATTGTACAGTGAATCTGTTAATGGTTTAGTTGAAATAAAATATTTTGATTTTGATTGGTGAACCTCTGCCTAACCCTTCAGGGAAGACAGATCCTGTCACGTAAAAAGAACGCTGGCCTTGAATCTGTGCACTGAGCGATTTAACGATCAAGCTGGTGGTATGAAGGGGGCGCGACGGGGAAAGCTCCGCCAATATATCTGTGCGCGCACGCTATTGGTTCGTTCACTCGCCACCAGCCGTCGCCCCGAGAGGACGTCCCGCTGCCGCTCGCAGCCCCCACCGCGCGCCCTGCCGCGCCCCACTCTCCGACTCGTCGCGCCACTGCGTGACGTCACTGCGGTCGCCGCGTCTCCGCGCGCCGCCACCAGGTGTCGCTACTAGTAACTTCGGTTACTAGTAGTGACAAGTTCGGCCCAACCCTTCCGGGTTGGGAAGGGCGCCCATAGGCCCCTTCTGGGTAAAATCCATTCTTACGTGGTCCCTGGCGGAAACCTAACGGTGATAACGAAGCCAGCTGGAGTGTTGCCCCACGCACTCGCTAAACCTCTTCAGGGTACGGCAGTCAGTTGGAATCGGGAGCAGGGTAGTTGGCCTTGGTAGATAGCCTAGTCAACCCCTGTCTCTGTCCCTCAGCAATCACCTGGCACGGTCGGGTGTTTCTACCCCGACGTGCCAGACTCTCGGTACACAGAAGGAGGGTGGCCCACCTTCGGTGGGTTCACCGGTACCCTAGGACCCCTGCCACCCAATAAGATTGGTGGCAGGATATCAAGCTTAGGGCTCACCAGGAACACACCTCCCGGTCTAACCCGACTGGGAGGGTAGGCTTTCACACATCCCCGGGCCCACCCACCCGGGGACCTCTTTATCAGTCCCTAATAGATAGATGAGAAAGGGTATTGTCTACAATATCCTATCTTTTATAGTTAGATTCTTTTTCTCCTTGTACTGGCTCTACTCGACAACAATGCTTCCCGTAGAGTTGTTGATAGAGCTCGTCAAGGACTTGATGTCGGACGATCCCAGTCCGCGCCAAGAAAACCAGTCTAGGTTCAAGATTATTCTTGCCTCCCTGGCCAAATGGGACCCTTATGGTGCCCCCCCGCCCGCTTCTGACGTAAGTCGTGCCCCGCCTTCTGAACTGATACAATCCTCTATCAGGATCGTCAAAGAAAGGCTTGCCCAAGACTGTGATTTCCGTTTTAGATTCGGAAATCACATGATCACAATCATAAATGCCCTCCTGTCCGTTTCGGGCCCGACCGAGGCCCCTGAACCTAGCACGACCCCCGTATCATGCGTGGAAAAGGACTCGCCAAGGTCTCCCTCCCCACCCATCAGACCCACTTCCGGGCCTAGATCACCCACCCTTTCCCAGGGTGAGGCTCAGTCCACCAAAGTAGGCACTAGTCCCTCTGAGAGAGACCGTAGCCCCCTTAAGCCCAAGACTTCGGCTATTAAGCCTCCTACTCGCTCAACTCGTAGGATTTCCGCTTCCGATGGACTTCAATATAAGAAGTACAAGGAGCGTTCAGCCTCTTATAGGTCCGAGTCTAAACTCAAGTCCAAATCGTGGGTCGATGATGAGCATGACTCGCCCACTGAGATGGAAACAGCCCTCAGCACTGACGATGAGTGGGCAGCAGTAGCTGACCACATCGACGCAGTCGCTGCTAACCCCCCAGTAGACCCAGATATCCCCGATCTGTCAGAGGACTATGCCACTATGTCCTCTTACGATTCTGACGATTCCATAGTCAACTCTGGAGGCAAGAGGAAAAAGAGGAAGAGTCCCTCTCGCGCTACTAAGGCCAAAAAGGCGGTAACGCAACCCTCTCCTCAGCCAGTTCTGCCACCGGCCCAGCCCGAAAGGCAACCCTCCCCACCCCCCGCCCCCGCTAGCCCTTCTCAGCGGTCAAACCGCCCGCCCAGCCCTATGGTATATAATACCACTAGGAAGCCTCCTCCCCCGCCACCCATTTATCTCCATGATAAAGGGAGGTGGAATGCCATCTCTAGCGCTTGTACTGAGCGCAAAATCAGTTACAGTAAAGCCACTGCTTGCCAAAATGGCATAAAAATCCAAGTCCCCACGTCCCGAGATTACCGAGAGATAACTCGCTACCTTAAAAGTGTGAACGCTTCGTTCCACACCTACTCCCTTCCGGAGGAAAAACCCCTCCGAGTAGTAATCCGTCGTATTCCGAAGGAAATCCCTACGGAAGAAATCCGCAAGGATTTATTATCCCAAAAAGTCCCGGTCTCTGAAGTCCACCGCTTGCATAAAGCAAGAGGCGGGCAACAGTACGACATAGTCCTGGTCGTGTGTCTCCCTACAGAGGAACGCAATCCCATATTCAATATTAAGACAGTATGCTCCCTGTCAGGCATTTCTATTGAAAAGCCATACCGCCCCCATCTCGTTGGTCAGTGTCACAACTGCCAACTATACGGTCACTCTCAGACTAATTGTTATGCCACTCCCAGGTGCGTTAAGTGCATGGGGGATCATGGCACAGTAGACTGCCCCCGTCCTAAAGACCGCACAGAATGCACGGAGCCTCCCAGCTGCGTGCTCTGTGGCCAAGTCGGGCACCCGGCTAATTACCGGGGCTGCCCAAAAGCCCCCAAACTTGCGCCCAAAATGGCCAAGATTCACACTGAGCGCCAAGCGCTCACAGCCCCAGTCATATTTGAGCGTAGCCGCAAATGTAATCGGCGCGTACTCAATATTTATGTCCCCTCAAATCCGTGCTCTGGATGCAGAGATCCGGAATGCAGGCTCCCTTGACCCCGTTGCATGCAGTGCCTTATTCGAGAGGTACGACTGCATTACTAGGGAACTCGACAACCTTGTCTTCAAGGACGGTCAGTGGGTTCGTAAATAGTACGAACACCAAATCAATATACACGTAGCATACAAAAACCGATTCGTCCTGCCCTCTCTCCTCTCTCCTCTGTGCCATAGTTAAATTCCAGTTAGATAACCCCATTGAGTTTCTTGTCCGTTCTTCTCCACTTAGGCTTTTCCGAACGGATGGTAGAATCACCTTATTAGATCCGGCCTTAGCCTGCCCCCAGCGACGCCCTGAGCCGAGGTCCGACCCCAACTGGGGTAGCCCTTAGCGCTGTCGCTTTAGGTTTAGTACTTTGAAGCCTGGCCGGAGGCTAAGAGATTAGTCTCCACAGGGAAGACCGGTTAAGCATATGTCGGTCACTTTGACTGCTTGCGAGACGCCACTCATTAAAAAAAAAAAAAAAAAAAAAAAAAAAATATATATATATATATATATAATAATAAATTGGTTCGTTAGTTGACACATGCTACCCACGCTGCAATCACGCTTCGTTCGCTCCCAAAATACAGTCGCACACACAACTTTCTTTGCATGACGATGGTTTTAAAATGAAGGAAAGAAAAATGATTGCGTAGTATTTATTGTTTTATGAAGAAAAAAGCTGAAGAAAAAGGAGCAGTTAATAATTTATAATGATAAGATATTTATAAAGATAAGATCGAAATAGAAAAATAAGCTCAAGTAAACATTATCTAATTTAAATACAACAACTACGAAAATGAAATAGATAGATATTTGAATAGACTTCTGCGACATAGGTTATCCGTATTGCTAACCACGAAAGTTTTCTCGCTACAAAAAGTAATTAACCTTTCGTGTGTTTAAGACGTCGAATCCGCGAGACACAGTGGCTTTTCTATTGTTGCGCTAATTAAAACACCGACCAGTTAAGTTGAACTTGTAGGGTGATGTGATTGAAACAAAAAGAAATGTTAAATAATAAGTTGCACTTATTTCAGCTTCAGCTGTATAAACCTTAAGAATGTTCCACCTTTCAAATAGAGTGGGTTTTTAGCACCTTATTAAAATAGCATTTTATCGACAAACGTAGCTGGTGCCTATATACTCGGCAGCTGAACTCCACGCTACACACGAATTAATTGAGAGAATTTAATTGGTAAACCCCGCGATCGACATTGAAACTTGAAGCTTTCGCTGTAAAGCATACTTCCATGTATTTAGGAAGGAATTAAAAAGATTCAAATAATTGATTACGCAATATGGTGGGTAATAAATTAAACTGGTGGGCAGGTAGTGGCCTTGTTTCCTATACTAATATAAATTGTTAAAATTGCTTTTTGCCTGGTCAAGTTTAAAGATTAGGCTCCGATTTCTGAATTAAGAATTAAAGTTGAGTATTTGTCAAACTTTACTTCAGCCTGAAAACATGTCAACTCATGAAAGTAGGGTTTAAGAAATTCTTAACCCGAAATACTAAAATACCCAATTCAGAATCCAGTCCTAAGGGCCAGAGTGATGGTGAAATGATAGAGGAAGGCATTACTTGGCCATCGATTTACTATTTATTGTCGTCATGCAAGCAGGTCCATCATTTGCACAACAGATGCAGTACCTATCCTACAGCAGTATATTCTGAACTAATATCTAAAGTCAGAATTTTAATTCGATTCCAGATTTGACATTAGCTACTGTCATTTTGTGAAATAATGATACCACATATAATAGTGTAGTGATGAAAACAAAAATCGATAAACAATCAGTGTGTGTGCCATCAGTGTGCCAATTAAAGACTAAATTATTGATTTTTATTTAAATAAATACATAATTATTCATAATAATTATTTATTAATTAGTAATCGCTGCTCTATTTTATAAAAAGTTAATATTTTTGTTTTTATATTAAAAACAAAACTTATACTACAAGAGCCTCGATAGTTTTCAGTATTGGCAACCCGTGCGCGCTCGTGCAGCTATCGCCATTTTGTTTATCGTGTCATTCGGCTTCATTCTCCCAGTGTGACTGCACGAATATCTTATTTCATTGCGAATCGATATTTTGTTGGGTTTTTGTTAAAGTGTTGTTACGTTGTGTTTGTTGTTACGTTTATAGTTTTTTGTGAACTTTGAGAGAATCTATTTGTTTTGGTTTTCCATCAAAATGGATCCTCAGCCAAGTACATCACAAAAAGACGTGGATGTTTTCTTGTCCCCAAGAAAAAAACGTCCACGAAAAGCTTTCACTGTTACTGAAAAAGTAATGATCCGCAACGCCTACAAATACGTGAAAAATGAAATTTCTGCGCAATTGGATTATAATAAATGTTACAGAAAGTGACAGCGATAGCGATAGCGATGACGGCGACAATATATAAAATAAATTATTACCATAATACATCTATCTGTTTTATTTGTCATGTTCCTTCATGATCACATTTTTTTATTTATTTCACACACAATTATAAAAGAAAAGTCTCAGATCGTTAATTAATCGTCAAAACTAAATTATCGGTTCAGAAATATTTAATTTCCTGATATACTTAGTTTACGAGAGTAAAATTATAAACGAGAAGAATCGATCCGGAAATATTCCATTTCCATATCGAATAATTTTGCAACGTCACTATTTAGTACTTGTCATAACGTTGCATCACTGAAATTGTCAAATCTGGAATCGAATTAAAATTCCGAGTATAAGATCAACGCAAGATTGAACTCGGTAACGTCTGCATCGCATCGAACTCGATAACAAGCACAATCTTACATCCCAAGACATCGATCTTAATTAGAAGATCGATTAGACAACTAACTGGGTGCGATGTGTGCCTGTAATGCATTTATCTTGTGCCAGTAATTACGCCTGGTAATTCTCTCTCTTGGAAATCTTGCTGAGAAATTGCGATAATCGGTGTTCTAGCTTATAAATGTTTATTTTATTATTCGATTGAATTAAGTTTTAGTAAGGAGGTAATCCTTTTAAAATCTAGATCATTGCATTTAACGTGGAAATAGCTTATACAAACCGATTCCATGGTAAGGCTAATCGCACAACGAAGCTTTTGCGGGAAACGTGTTCTGTCTGGTGGACGCCGGCGCCTTCGGTCCAGACAGCCGTCAGTCTGTCCCTTATTGTCCTAATATTATATATATTCTCATATCCCTAATCTCACGGCACGATGTTGATCGACCCCCAGGAGCCTACCGCAGGAATCCCAGGTAAGTGCATATATTACCAGCCACCAGCACCATAATATTACCGGCCAACCTTTGTGACACCGTAAGGTGTGTTTCAATGTCGATCGCGGGGTTTACCAATTAAATTCTCGCAATTAATTCGAGTGTAGCGTGGAGTTTAGCTGCCGAATATATAGGCACCAGCTACGTTAGTCGATGAAATGCTATTTTAATGTTGAAAGGTGGAACATTCTTAAGGTTTATACAGCTGAAGCTGAAATCAGTACAACTTATTATCTAACCTTTCATTTTGTTTTAATCACATCACCCTACGAGTTCAACTTAACTGTTCGTGTGTTTTAATTAGCGCAACAATAGAAAAGCCATTGTCTCTCGCGGGTTCCACGTCTTAAACACACGGAAAGTTAACTTACTTTTTGTATCGAGAAAACTTTCGTGGTTAGCAATACGGATAACCTATGTCGCAGAAGTCTATTTAAATATCTATCTATTTCATTTTCGTAGTTGTTGTATTTAAATTAGATAATGTTTACTTTAGCTTATTCTGTGTTCTGTCTGGTGGACGCCGGAGCCTTCGGTCCAGACAGCCGTCAGTCTGTCCCTTATTGTCCTAATATTATATATATTCTCCTATCCCTAATCTTACGGCACGATGTTGATCGACCCCCAGGAGTCTACCGCAGGAATCCCAGGTAAGTGCATATATTACACCATAATATTATGTATATTATGTACCCGTAGTAGGAACCAGTATATCTCTCAATAAGGAACGAATCCCCTAGCTTTCCACTGCTGCGTTACGGCAGTTTCGTGGGATACAGGTTCAGACAGGGTCCAGGAGTCCCAACGCCGCTATGGGCCCCGGCCTTGCGCTCCTGGCTTGGGACCCGAAGACCTGTATTTAACAAAAACCTAAACAAGTTACCCACAATTTTAGGTGTAAAAGTTATCTACATTGGTTTTGTACATTTTACGTGATGCTTACACAACTATACAAACTAACAGACAAAAATATGCTGAAAATGGGTTCTGTTCGTTATCTTTTAACACGCTATCTATTTTTTACCTGACTGCCGAAGGAGGGTAATGTGTTTATCACTCTATGTATGTATGTTCCTATGTGGCGTTCCAGAGGCCAAACGCGTTAGTTGATTTTGATGATTCGTACGTCAATCGATTCGTCTTAATCTTGCGAGTGTGTGGCTATATTAATATTGGAAAATAGAAAAATGGTGGCTCTTGGGCGCCATATTGTGGGCGCCCAATTTTTATTTTCCTGTCTCATCGTGTGCGATTTTTTTAACAAAAAAGTTAACAATTTCCAACAAAAAAAAAGTTAACACTTTTCAATAAAAAATAATATTCAAAAAATCGACGTAAACAAGAAAAAAATCATACTGTGCAGTCGGAGGATACATCTGGTTTTGGTCAGGCAGCTCGCGAATGCCAGTGGGGTTTTTGATTTTTTTGGAAATATATTTGATGACCAAAACGACTTTTCTACAGATTTATTATATGTATTGATTTTATACTCGTAAGCGTAATTGTAAAGGCACAACTTTTTCTTTCTTTCGGTCGGGAATGCACCTACGATATCTCAGATATTGCACATTTTCAAAGGCGGAGTAACCACTTATTAGTTGGACCGCACTTATTTTCTAACCAATAACATATAAACTAGAATTTAATACACAAAGCGTTCCATTCTGCGAAAACAAACATAAACTTGATTGAATATTGCTTTTATATCTTCTATTTTATATCACGAGTGCCGTAAAGCCTCGCACTAACTGGACCGGGCGGCGGAGCGGATTATATTGCAAGATGCGCTTTGTAATCCCATTTTATACGCCAGCTCCACGTTATTGATATTGTGTGCGGTAAAGTGGATTACGCTTAAATTACGTACCTGCATCTACATATTGGTAAAGGTTAGTTCTGAATTTATTGCAAAAGGTAAGTTGCAACATTGTGGCTTTATGCAACTGCACCTGTAGCCATGTTGACAATATATAATCGATAACGCTAGTAGAAAACAAATCAATGTATGGGAATGACACATCTGAACGTTAAGTCACGTGGTCAGACCATACATATAGAAGGCGATAACGATTGTAGGAAGGGATTCGATACGAAACGTTTGTAACTTGGCTAGGGAGGCTGGTAAGGGGCTTAAGCAAACCGTTATTAGTCTGGGTTCAGCAACTCATTCCGGAGCATTTATTAAGACTGGAAACGAACTCAAAGACCTTTCATACCTATATTTTACATTTCTTTTAATGAGACTAGCTGCCACCCGCAGCTCCACCCGCGTAGAATTAGAACTTGCCCCAGATCTTTATAAATTACAAGCGGTTTCACCCGTGTTTTATCATCCCAAGGGAATACACACTATCCTATGTCCTTCCCAGGGTCACAAACAATCTCCATGACAAATTTCATCTAAATCGGCTGAGTAAGAAAGAAAGAAAGAAGAAAGAAAGAAAACTAGTTTATTTGGCACATACAGATACAGACAATGTAGGTACAAATAAAAGGGCCCCCTATAATCTCACAAACTTTACCTCTTTATAATACTATTATCTTTAAGATATAGTATAATAGATAACCTATGTGTTATTCTGATGTATAAGCTATTTAACTGTGAAGTTTCATCAAACCGTTCAGTAGTTTTTGCGTTCTCTTTAACAAACATACATCCATCCATCCATATTCATACACTTTCGCGTTTTAATAGTAATAGGGTAGTCCATATGTTTGGATGTTTGTTCATCAATCACACCTCAACACCTAAACGGATTTGGACGAGACTTGGGGCACGTGTAGACCATTGCCTGGAGTAGGACAAACCTACGTTTCTGTGGGATGATTGTTAATTTTCACGCGTGCAAAGTAGCTAAAACAAAACCAAAACCTAGTCTTTGTATGAGTATTCCTAAAAGTTAGAATAGGTACATTTAGGAGTGGAAAATGATCCTTTAGCCGATCTCCAGATACTGGCTGTCCCAAAAGGATATCGTGTGTCGAGTATTGGGATATCATTCAATTGAGTTGATCTTTGCTGGTCCCTTAAAAATGGAAGTTTCAAATTACTTTATCTTGTTCTTACTTCTTTTTGCCATGGACGTCTCTTGGTGAGGAGTTGCCATGTACTTTGTTACTAGGGAAAATATCTAAAAGAAATATAATATTAACTTTTATTAATGAACTAACTTCTGCCAGCGACTTCGCCCGCGTGAATGTTGAAAATTATCCCAAGGAAACATATTCCCGGGATAAAAAGAATCCTATGTGAGACTATAATCTATATCTGTGCCAAATTTTATCCAGATCCGTCCAGCCGTTTGAGCGTAAAGAAGTAACAGACATACAAACACACTTAAATACTTATAAACTTTCGCCTTTATAATATTAGTGTGATTATAGTGTGATGTGACTATAGCTTCTGCCAGCGGCTCTGCCTGGGATTCCCGGGATAAAAAGTATCCTATGAGCTATTTCCTGACTCTCTCTTCTGATTATTTCTGATATCTCTGTGCTAAACTTCATCAAGATGCGTCCATCCACAGATATAAATCTAACTAGATGACGCGTTTACTTCGCGTCTCAAAAAACGGAGTAAAATTACTTATGATCGTAGTCCACCGAAATCTAGAAAAATGCCTTTTTATGCCATATTGAGCAGTAAAGACTGTATAGAAACAGTTGACCTAGGCATTGGAAATGTTTTCTTTATTTATTTAAGTACACAAAAAACACTTACAGAGAAAATAAATAATATTGATAGAAGAGCACTAAGGTACTGCTTATTTCAATAGAAATTTCTTTCAACAGACCTGCGACAGGAAAGTTGGATGATATACGAAGACACAGTTTATAGAAGGAAATAAGGAAACTTAAAATGGACTCTCAACTATATAACTTAACTAATTATGTATAAATAAAATATACACCTTAAATAAATATATAGAAGAACAAATACATACATAATAATATATAATAATTACAATATGGTTCACCATATTATAATTACAATTTTTGACTTGTTTCTTGAATTGATAATCATTTTGGGAATCAAGAATTTTAGGTGGAAGTGAGTTCCACAGTCGTACTGCATGAACAGAGAAGGAGTGGGAATAGAAATTAGTACTATGTGATGGGAAATTTAGATGATACTTAAGTTGCGTTGTACACGGGACATCGGCAGGGCAAGTGAAGGAGAAGTGATTGCGCAGATATTTAGGGATGTTGAAGAGGAGACATAATAATCGAGGGTTCCTGCGAAGGCGGGTAGGGAGCCACGTGAGATCTTTGCGGAACTGAGAGACATGGTCGTATTTTCTAAGACCAAAAATAAAACGCTCAAGTTTATTTAAAAGCTCCTCCGTGGCATCCAGATAGCAGGCATCAGCGTAATCGATGATCGGCTAAATTAGACTTTGAGCTAGATAGATTTTAGTTTTAAAGGGCAAGAGGCTTTTAAGGGATTTTAACTAGTGAAAGGAAAAGTGCACCTTACGACTTACCTCATTTACTTGAGCTCGCCAAGAAAGATTACTCTATTTTAAGACACCAAGGTTCTTAGCAGTTTCAGTGTAACGATAGTCGAGTCGTCAATAGATGAAGGTGTCAAAGCGGATATATCGAGGCAGTGCGATAGTATCGACTGCCTATGATCATAGCCTGGGACTTTGATGGGTTGATTTGTAATCCGTAGGGCTTGGCCCATTTATTTATACTCTCCAGGTCACGATTCATGGCGTCGATCGCCAAGTCCACATCTGCAAGCAAGAAGTGTCGGTAAAGCTGCAAATTGTCCGCGTAAAAATTTAAGTTGGAAGTGATAACTTTGTTAACAGTGTTTATGAAGATAGAGAAAGGAAAAGGAGAGAGAACGCCACCCTGAGGAACACCAGCAGTGTGATCACACCAATCAAAGAACATCTCAAGACGAACACACTGCGAGCGACTCCAAAGTTAAGAGTAAAACCAGGCCAATGCAGAGCAAGAGAAATTAATAGACTGAAGGACCCCAAGTAGAATATCGAAGTCCACTGAGTTAAACGCACAACTGAAGTCAAGAAGGACTAACACGGTGAGAGATTTATTCTCCATAGCCCTGCGGATGTCGTCAGTGACCTTCAGAAGTGCAGTTACAGTACTGTGACCTCTACGGAAGCCAGATTGCAAAGGACAGATAAGAGAATTAAGCGAGAGGGATCTGTAAATTTGACCATGAACGATGTGCTCGAGAACTTTAGAGAGGAAAGAAAGTATGGATATGGGTCTGAAGTGAGATAAAGAAGAAGGATTGTTTATTTTGGGAAGTGGTATTATGTGTGCCTGTTTCCAGGCTGATGGAAATGTGCCAGAGAATAAAGAATAATTTCTTTCATTGGTAAGTAAATTTGGTAAAAAAAAGTGGCACGCTTGGTTTTCATACAGATGGAGGGACTTCCGTTATCTAGTTAGATTTATGTCTGTTCGTCCAGCCGTTTGAGCGTGAAGAAGTAACAAACACACTTACACACTCACAAACTTACGCCTTTGTAATATTGGTAGGACAAGATTGATAGTAGGATATAGAGATATATTGCATAGTTATAATTAATCAACGAGAGAACACCTGACAATGCAGCAAAGAAAAACCACTACTACTTACACAACACTATATTGCGAAGATAACTAGGTAGCTAGTTATCTTCGCAATATAGTTTTGTGTAAGTAAGAGTTGAGGATTAAAAATAAATAAAGTGAGAAGGAAAGTGTGACCACTCTCGATGAAATGCAAATTGTTTTCAACTTCTTCTCGGGAGGCGTATTGTCAGGGAAATACATTATTTAATAGTTAATGGCGGTGCGTAAGGAATAATGTGTTGTTAACAATTTTGTTTTTGTTACCTATCTAACTTGTAAATGTTACATTATTAAGGCCCACTTGCACGAAAAACTTAACTTAGAGTTAGTTGCTAACACGAGGTTAAATTGACAGTCTGTCATACAATAGTCAATTTAACCTCGTGTTAACAACAAAATCTAAGTTAATTTTTTCGTGCAAGTTGGCCTTAGCAAGCCGAAACTGGAAATACATTACTTTTACGTTTACTAAAATCAAGGTATATAAAAGTGTATAGAAAGAAGATAAAACCAACACTTGTTTGTTTTCCAAGAAGAAGGTAAACTCTGAACGAAAACCAAAGGCCGGGTGGATAATCTCGCGCGAAAGGCCGAAGAAACGCTGTATATTGAGTTTTAAACAAAATACTTCATGATTGAACTCAGTACTGACTGCAATGTACATCATCCTCGCGGGTTCTCGCGTGTAAACATTTAAACTAGTCGTACTAACTTCGGCACAAACAAACGGCACCGTCTATCAAAAACTAACAGTAAAAAGTCTCCAACAAAATACTGTTTCAAAGTCAACGCTGAAGTAGGTACAATAAAAGAGGCAGAAATAAAAAGTCTGTCTCACGAAACAAGCGGGTGCTAAATAAAAAAGAAGAAAAAATAAGGAAAAGCGCCTAGTTTCAATGACACGGTTAAATATGAAAACTTTAGAAAGTTTTAGTGAGACGGCCGGAGTTTGGTTTACGGCCGCTTGCTATATTCATGGTAGCAGTATTTTACGAATTTGTAGATGTTTCTGAAAACTTGTGTTTTCTTTTTAGGTGATTTTAGGATAATATGTTCTTTTACGTTGATCGCTCCGAAAAAAGAAAAGAACTTTTATGTTGGTTTTTAGAAAGTCTTTAAAATATAAGACACTTTGGACTCCTTTCACAGAGATTGAATAGGACCTATATCACAAAGTACGTAAGCGGCGGTTTGCCTGTTTTCTATTTTGTGCCTATAAAGACATTTACCCACAAATCAGTACAAAAAACAGAGAACTAGAAATAGAATTTACTTAATAATCTGGCAGTTATGTTAACCGGATATAACTGGAGGTAGTTAAAAAGTAGTCTAATATCAAGTACAGCTTGGCAAAAAAGAGTGTGGATTAAATGAGGTCGCCACTATCGCACGTGTGGTAACGAATCAATTTTATCTCTCGCTTTAGCCGAGTGACACCGGTGCTGAAAGGTAATCTGCGAACTAATTCTGTAGAAGGGATGGTAAAAATTCAATATTCAATATTTTTCATTTATTTTCTCTTTACAATGGTTGCCTTAAAATTAACATTACACTCAACGCTTAATCTTTAATACACCATTGCAAGAGACTGGTGCCTGAAGTAGGTTTTTAAAAAAAAACCTGTGTTACAGGTCACCAGGCCCCCACAAAAAAATAAAATATAATGTAGTTCAGTTGTAGATATACGCAAGTGATAATACGAAAATTAACAAAATACAATTAGATAAACACTATATAATTATATAAATTAGAGAAGTGACGGTTAATGCGAATTGTGTAATTATTTATGTTGTGCAGTGTCGTGTATATGAATTTTAAAATGTGTGAGAGCGAGTATAAAGTGTAGATCGGTTTTTTTTTTTTTTTAGGCAGTGCATATTAGAGAACATTATTTTAGAACAGTTAACAGATTCTCCGTTTTTTGGTAATCAAGGGTTTTAAGAAATTTTTTAACTGTTTTCATACAATTAGATTTAGTTTTAGGATACAGATTAAGGGTGACATTTAATTTATTATATAAAAACTGTCCAAGGAAGCAAAAGAATTTCTGAGGGAGTGATGATTTGAAATGTGACGAGAGGCAGACTCTTCCCTTACGCCGCTTGTTTTTTGTTAGCTTGGAATCAAACTGTAGCTGGGAGTGTTTTTTCCCTATAGTAAGCAGAATAAAAGATTGTCTGACTGTAAGAATGTCCCATTTCTTATATAAGTCTGCGGTCGGAAAACGAAAAGGGAGACCTGCACCAACCTTAAGAATAGCGCGTTGCGCCCTTTCAACCTCAATAAGGTGGGTTTTGGCGGCACCGCCCCATGAAGTGATGCAATACTCAATTAATGACTGGCAGAGGGCAAAGTATATAGTTTTAATGTTCCTACGGTCTGCAGTGTGTCTTAAATTTTTAAATATATAGATTAGTTTCCGCAACCGAGGTACAAGTGCATCAAAATGAGTCTTGAAGGAAAGATGACAGTCAATAATGATACCCAGGTATTTCAAACTATCGGTCCTCTCGAGGGTGGGACACGTACACCCGGGGTCTGTTGAGAGACACGAGTGCACCGTAAGGTTAAGGGACGATGGAGGAAGAAGGTTTGATCTGTGTGCGAAGGTAACATATTTGGTTTTCGATACGTTTAGTGTCAATAGATTGTGTTGCAACCAATCGCTAACCATGTCCACGCCCATTTGAGCAACATCGAAGACCTCATCCCAGCAATCACCACTAAAAAACAGGGCTGTATCGTCTGCAAAAGTGACAATTTTTCCTTTTGAGAGAGAAAGCTGACAGAGGTCGTTGATGTACACCAGGAAGAGCGTTGGTCCGATTATACTACCCTGTGGCACTCCGAAATTTACTGACAGTTCATCGCTCAATCTATTGTTGATTTTAACCTTTTGTTTTCTCCCAGTAAGGTAGTTCTCCAATAATTTAAGAGGAACCCCTCTCACACCAAGCCGATCCAACTTTAAAAGGAGGTGTGGGATGGAGACTGTGTCAAACGCCTTCGCAAGGTCGAGAAACACCGCTAAACATTTCTTTTTATCGTCCATATTGACAACTATAGAGTTAATAAGCTCGTGGACAGCATCATTGGTACTCCTGCCGGTTCTGAATCCAAATTGTGAAGGAGAAAGGAGTTTATTTGTCTCAAGAAATTTGATCAGACGGTTATTAATTAGGCGCTCTAAGACCTTGGAAAGTGCTGGCAGAATAGAAATGGGTCGGTAGTTATTGACACAGTCTTTACCGCCAGCTTTATGGATAGGCTTTATAAGAGCTATTTTAAATACCTCTGGGAAAACCCCTGTAGAAATTGCAAGGTTACAGATGTGAGTAATAGGGGAGACAAGGATGTTTACATATCTTTTGATTATTTTGCCACTGATCAAGTCATTACCCGCTGCGCATTTATCCCTCAACCCACTGATAATAGTGAAAATCTCTTGCTCATCAGCAGGAAGGATGACCATTGAATTAAGGGACCTATTCGACAAATGATCGTTACAGTAAGTAGAAGAAGTTCGCTTTTCAGTGGAGATCTTATTCGCGAGATTAACATCCACATTAGCAAAAAAACGGTTGACGTCGTTTATGTCTTTATCAGGGTTAACAGATATAAGGAGGGATGATGAATGGTCTTTTTTCTTGTCAGAACCGCTTATTCTTTTTATAACCTCCCATAACTGCTTTTTGTTGCCCTTAGCATTATCCACCTCCAATTTTTCGTAAGTCTTTTTTGCTTTTTTGAGTAAGGTGTTACAATAGTTTCGGTAGCGTTTGTAAGTAGTTTTAATAATGTCGTCAGTAGGATTCACTTTTAGTTTTTTATGCAAACTATCCCGGTTTCTCATACAACGTAACAACCCCTTCGTGATCCACGGTTTAGTAATCAATCTTCTCCTATTAGTTTTCACTATACTGGAATTGTCTTTGATTGCAGTAGACAAGCAAGTAATGAGAAGCTCCGTTGAGAAGTTTGCGTCCTGGGAGTCAAGGATAGGCTGGCAATTTATGTTAAGCATGTCTTTATCAAGATTTTTGTAGTTAACAAACGTATATGTTTCGTTTATGTAATGAGGACGCAGTTTAGGTTTACAGCTAATGGCTACGGTTTCGTGGTCAGTAATCGAGGTTTCAAAAACAAAACAAGAGACGTTCATATTGGTCTTCAACATCATGTGGTCTAAACATGTTAGTCCATGCGTTGGCAGAGTGTGACCTGGGAGCATACCATGGCCAGCCAATAAGTTCAGATAGTCGTAGGATCGTTTGTCGGTACTATATGGAACTATGTTAATATTTATATCACCACAGAGAACAATGTTTTTAAAAGTTTTTAAATTGTTAAGAAGTAAGTTTAGTGAATCAATAAAGTTGGTGATGTTTGTTTGACTTGGTGGGCGATACAGTCCAAGTATACAGGTATCTCGGTTTAATTTTAAGGCCAGACAGTTTGCATCAACAACTGCAGGTTCTTCGACAGTGACTTGAAGATGTTGTTTGTAGTACATGACAACTCCTTCGTTTTGGGTTTTATTTAAAGTGGTTGCTACATGACTATAGTTGTCGAGGGAAGGAATGAACTTGGAGGATGCAAGCCAGCATTCCGAGAGTACAAGCACATCCCAGGGTAGCTTGGATCTTTGGAGAAGTGTGATGAAATTTGGCATATTACAGTTTATGCTACGAATATTTTGTGATAATTATTATGTTGATGGTATGCCCATTACCGACTACATGTCTTTCTGCACTCTCTACGTCGCACTTGACAGTCTTAGCTACCTTAATTGAGTCCAGATCTAAGCCTATTTCGATACTTTGCATGTTAGTTTTAGTAGGCTAACTTGAAAAGAAAATTTAGAGTCACGTGTAATACGTGACGGAACAGGAATGAAAATAAACTATATAAACTTATATCTGGAACATAAATAGCTCTAACTGTCTTAATAGGATAAAGTGCAAAAAATACAGGATCTAGTTCCCAGTAGTACGTTTGGGTTTTTACAAATCGCTCGAGAGTACTCAGTGTTGGAGGAAATTTGGAAGTGTATGTGAAGTAACTGTAATTAGTGTTAACAGGTGTAATTCTGCAAAAACCTATAAAAAAAAATGAATTAAAAAATGTTACGTAAAATATTATGCCGTAACAGGAACTTAAGATTAATTGTAAAAATACATAAAAACATGCTACAAAAATTGAATAATAATAGGAACAATTAATATCTGAAATTAGTCACAACAACAGCTCCTGAAAATCAGTTTCTTCATCAATACGGACAGGTGTTGCATTCTCGTCCTTTTTTACATAAATCTTTCCATATGAAGTCCAAGCCGCAAGGAGCTTTTTATTCTTAACATTTAAGCGAGCAATATAGAAAAGATGCCTAGCTTTAGAAGTTAGGTACTCTGATAAGTATAGAGTGCAAGGTGGACCTGGCAGATTAATGAGCTGTGAGTTCAACTGTACTTGCTTTATCTCACGTCTTTCTTTGTTAAATTTTTTGTACCTAGCCACCAATGACTCCTTCCTTATGGTACTGGTGAAGTCCACAATTAGCGATTCAGATCTGGAACGAAATATATCCCGAATCTCGGACTGGTCAATTCTCTGATCAAGTCCAAGTGTCAAGCCAAGCTGCTGGATGGTATCAATCAAGACTCCCTTACTTTCGTTGTCCTGTTTTGGTAGATTACGGATTTCTAAAGTTGATGAAAGCACGTTCGATTCCAGATGATGCAAGCTACGTTCCAAGGCTGATACCCGTTTTTTGTACTCGTTATTTTCTTGCTCTAAGTTATTGACTTTGACTAGTAGTTCGCCATGTTTGCCTGTTAAAGTTTCAACCAACTTCTGCATCTCCAGGTTTTGTTTCGTTATAGCAATTAGAGCATTACTTAATGACTCAAATTTTGTATCTTGTTGAGACCTGATTTCTTCGAGAAGGTATTTTATTTCAGACGAACACCCTGGGCTACTCTCTAGGTCGTCAAAAGGGCGTTTACAGCTACGCTTAGAAGCATTGACATAGTTATCCACGGGGTCAGAAGTTTTAGAAACCCTATTCAGCGCCGAGTCCGAGTTATAATGAGCTGGGTAAGTCGGAGAATTCAGTCGAATCAACCCGCCCGATCCAGGTGGAGAGCGCTGATCTGCCATGGTATGTTCTAGTACGCGCGCTCGTACAGTAGTATGTTTAGGTAATGTGGGTAAGCAGCGTATGAAGTATCACGATATTAATTATACGCAGCACAATCATCCAGTGCCAAACAATCTACAAGTGCAGAAAACACTCGGTAGCAGACAAGAGTGAAGATCAGCCTTAGCTGGTCGCTATCGACAGTTTCGAACAAATCTGCTTTCCGTCCACTATAAGATGACCTCGATCTATCCTTTTTTAATTGCGTATTTCTGTCTCAGTTGAGCCTTACCAATGAATGACACGCACAGGTAAATATTCGACCTGTTCATTAATGTCTCCAAATGGTTAATGAGTGCGCGTATGGGGGCGGAGTCATTAGGTAGTATCGAGTACGTGGATGTTACTCACGCGCTGGGATGTTGGAAGTGTGTGTAGACGGAACACGCAGCACCCACCACGAACTCTTGAATAGGTTTGCGCTCCTAGTACTTCACACTATTGTTGTTCGTTATTTTGTTAATTAATTATTAAAATAAAACAAATTACGTTAACTTAATAGACGTCTGAACTGCTCAGAGATCCGGAGGGTAGGGGAAGAAAAAGGATTATAGAAGCAGCTTTAAAGTATTAGCTTTGTTTAGATTGGGCGGTACGTAATGGGACTATCTATATAATCATTACGTCCACTGCTGGACACATGGCTTCCCTAATCGTAGCCACATTGACAACTCTTCGTATATAGTGGACTCCCTTGGCCTTCACCAGGTTATTGCTGAACCTTGTGTGAGGCCTTCTTACGGGACTGTTGCTTCCTCCAAAGCATGATTGATACCAGTATAATTCAGTCTATTGTCAGTTTATAGACTAAAAGATTATTTACAGCACTAGTGCTTTAAAAATCAAGGTACTTTATAATTAAAGTAAAAAATAAAACTTCTGCCAGGGTGATTTATATTGCACTCGGGTGCACGGAATAAATTACCTCTCGCTTTAGCCGAGTGACACCGGCGCTGAAAGGAAATCTGCGAACTAATCCTGTAGTAGGGACTTTAAAAAGGCTTATAGATTGCTATGATTTGAAAACTGCCTCTTCTTTGATTGAGTGGTTTGAAATGACTATTCATCATTGTCATGATCATTGCAGTCAAAACAGTCTACTGATGGACCAAAGTTTCCAAACGTGGCCACCACGCAATATTGCGTTGATATAAGATATTAGTTCAGATTAGAGATATACTGCTGTAGGATACTGCATCTGTGCTGCAAATGAGTAATTATGGGCCTGCTTGCATGACAACTCACACCTAACATTGGTTTAAACGATAATATCGAAATAGTAAATCGATGGTCAGATAATGGCTTGCTCTATAATTTCACTATCATTCACGCCCTTAGGGCCAGTTTCTGAATTGTGTATTTTGGGTTAAGAGCATATACTTAATGTCTTTGTTGTACTTTAATGACTTGACATGTTTTCAGGCTAAACTAGTGTTTGACTATTTATCTAAACTTTATTTTGACATTCATTGTTTTATCATTGTTATTCTGTGGCATGATTTATTTACAATAAAAACTACATTATGAATTCTCCAAGCTTCACTTAATATAGGTAGTTAAGTGTATATATTTAGCTAGGTATTCATGACTACACTAAATTACTGTGCTCGACATATTGACATATTATATAGTATTTTATCTTGTTGACATTGCCATTTTTATTTGATTTTTATTATTTTGATTGACATTTTACCATTTTATTTGACTTTTGTACTAATGTAACTAATCTTTGACTGACATTCTTTATTTTACAATTGTTATTGTGTCACATCATTTAATTTAAAATTATTTTTTCTAATTACGTAATATTAATTAAATGTACTTATTGTTTTACTCAATTGCTGTGCCCGACAGGGTCCATGTGAACTATATTACTATTTATAAGACCTTGTTTAACACATGTGTTACGCAATAAAGATTTGAATTTGAATTTGAATTTGACAAATACTCAAATTCAAATTCTTAATTCAGAAATCGGCGCCTAATCTTTAAATTTGACCAAGCAATAAGCAATTTTAACTATTTATATTAGTATAGGAAAAAAGGCAGCTACCTGCCCACCACTTTAAATTATGACAATATAGAATGTATATTAATTGCGTGAATATGCTACCCACCATATTGCGTAATGGCTTATTTGAATATTTTTAAATTCTTCCTAAGTACATTAAGTTTCAATGTCAATCGCGGGATGATACGCCAATTAACTTCTCCCAATTAATTCGAGTGTGGCGTAGAGTTTTGCTGACGAGTATATATGCACTAGCTAGGTTAGTCGATAAAATGCTATTTCAATAAGGTGCTAAAAACCCACTCTATTTGATAGGTAGTACATTCTTAAGGTTTATACAGTTGAAGCTTAAATCAGTACAACTTATTATTTATCTTTTCATGTTGTTTTCAATGACATCAACCTATAGGTACATACAACTTAATTTATTTTCTGTAGCAAAAAAAACCTTTCTAGGCTAGCAATACGCATAACCTATGTCGCAGAAGTCGATTCAAATATATATCTGCCTCATTTTCGTAGAAATTTACTGTGTAATATCAATAGTACACGTTCGGATATTCAAACTTATTTAACATTTGTTCACTAGTTAAGGGGTTACCTAATCCCCTGTCACCAGGGAGAGTGGAACCGGCGAGAGATGTTGTGCGGTGTCCCACAGGGATCGGTCTTGGGGCCGCATCTGTGGGACATCGGGTACGACTGGGTGCTGCGCGCCAACCTCCCTAGCGGCGTCAGCGTAATTTGCTACGCTGACGACACGCTAGTCCTGGCGCAGGGGAGGTCGCACCAGGCGGCGGCTAATTTAGGGACACGCGGGGTTGTGACAGTCGTTAAGAGGATCCGGCAATTGGGACTCGAGGTGGCCCTGCACAAGTCCGAGGCCATGTGTTTTCATGGTCCTCGGAACGCGCCACCGCCGGGTTCGGGGAGCATTTCCGACGTTTGGCTCCCAGACAAGAGCGGGCCGGGGCTGCCCTCAAGCGACTCCTGCCCAATCTAGGGGGTCCAAACGCCTCCTGCCGGAGGCTCTACGCGGGGGTCGTGCGGTCTATGGCTCTTTACGGCGCACCGGTGTGGGCGCGTTTCCTGAGGCGGCGACCAGCCCGCTTGTTGAACGCGTCTCAAAGGGTCATGGCCATCCGGCTGGTCCGGGGATACCGCACGGTCTCGGGTGAGGCGGCGAGCTTCCTTGCCGGATTGCCGCCATGGGACCTGGAGGCAAAAGTCCTCGCGCACATTTGGGAGTGGCGCGAGGAGGCGAAACGCCGGGGCAAAACTGCGCTGCCACGACAAATCGCGGCTCGGCGGACAGAGCTCCGGCAGGATCTCATGGCGACATGGAGAGAGCGACTGTCGCAACCCAATGCTGGGCACGCCACAATTGCGGAGATAAAGCCCCTCTTTGAGGAGTGGCTTAAGAGGCGCCACGGCGTCCTCACCTTCCGCCTGACGCAGGTCCTCACCGGACATGACTGTTTCGGGAGGTTCCTGTTCAGGATAAGGCGGAAGGAAACGCCCGGGTGTCACCATTGTATGGAACGCCCGGAGGACACGGTGGAGCATACGGTGGAGGTCTGCCCCGCTTGGGCGGAGCACCGCCGTTTCCTCGTGGAGGCGTTCAGCGGTGGCGACCTCTCGTGTCCGGCCCTGCTTCAGGCCATGGTATGGAGCGAGAGGGCATGGGAAGCTGTCACCTCCTTCTGCGAAGCAGTAATGCTGGCGATGGAGGAAGCGGAATGCGTGAGGGAGACGCATTGGAGACGCCCTCACGCCCCTAGGCACCGCAGGAGACGCCCTGGGCGTCGGGAGTCACAAGAAGATTCCCGGCCACCGTAGGCGCGGGCTTGCGGACGGCGAGTAATCGGTAGCTCGCCGTCTGATATGGACCAGGCCCGGCGTAGTGTTCCACGCGCGCCTCAAAGAGATGTGAGCAAAAACTGACGGGGCCCGCTAGGGCCGATGCCTGTCTGGGTCGCGGATAAATTTGAAAGAGAGTTACCGCGGCCCTGGCACAAGCAACTGAAGGAACACGGGTGGGTTTTAGTCAGTTAAAGTCTGACACGCCCTTCCGCTTCACCCAGATCGGGAGAAGTCATTGGATGATTTCCCACCCAAAAAAAAAAAGGGTTTACCTAATGGTGGACCACGGTCCGGATCCGGACCTCCGACCTATTTTGTGCAGATCTACATCTCCAAGATTTAATGGCAATAGCCGGGACCAATTTTAGTCTAAATGGATAGTTTAAGCCAAAACATTATTCACGTTAATATTTGAAAACGTCTGTTTTTTTATTGTCTTTAGGCTCGTGCATGGCCACTATCTCACCCGATGGCAAGCGAAGATGTGGTCGACAGTGAAACACGCTTGCCTAGAAATAACCTATTCACTCTTAACGTAAAGACCCCTAGATTGTAACTATCGGGAAACACAGACTCCGTCAGGGAATTCCACTCCTTAGCTGTACGCATAATAAAAGTGTTCCCAAAACGTTTTGTGCGTATGGGTGGGATGTCCACCATGAACCGATTGCGCATCACTTTATGTCTTGTAGTCTGATGATGAAACGGGCTAGGTGGAATTAGATCGTGCAATTCCATCGCACACTCCGAAATGTAACCGATAAAAACTTGGTACTTACTTTTATTGATAACATTTATTTATTATTAAATAAAATATTTATAAGACCGAAGGGTAGTTGCCGGTGGCCTTACAGACCGCGACGGCCTTAATTTTTCACCCCTGCATTAGCTTTTCCCACAGGAACAGTACATTTTTTTCGGGATGGGCAAAAAGCATTTAACGTCATCAAACGATGGTGTAGCTTTCTATCAGTAAAATTTATATTGTACTTACTTAATTATAATCGGAAAATCGTACCGTACGTACTTAAATGGGCCACTGAAATGTATATCCTCCTTTAGATTAACAACCATATATATATGCTCCTTCACAATGGTTATCACGTCATGCCATGTTAAGATTACCTAGCATTAAATACATCGTTTTACTTCGTTTTCTTACTGTAACTAATTCATTATACTATTGACAGCCAACCTGACTTGTTATTTACTATTTCCCGTACGCCGCTAAACATCTCACCACCATGCCTGTTCCTGGGCACCATGCAGGCTCCTGGTTGGGGTAAAATATACATAGATAGGTAGGCGTAGGTCACGGGAACGTTTTGTTATGTAGTATAATGGTCGATAAATTATGTATCAATAATTTTGGTTTTCTTAAATTCTGTTCGTGGGTGCTGTTAATGAGGATTGGGTAAAGTGGAGAGAATAACAATACACACATGAGTTTCAAATAAAAATAAAAAAACTTTTGCATTGCATATATTCACACTTATAAACAACCGTGGTGTTTGTAACTGCACAGAGTGATTTTTAATTCGTGGATTCAGAATGTGAAAGAACCTATGTTTTATTATGCGATTAACTCTGAAATATGAAAGAATCTGTTCACATACACGACAAAAAGTAGTAAGAACGGCAGTTTTTTTTCTTGATTTCGTTTTGATACCGTAGTAAAACTGTTAAGATTGCTTGAGGTTGTAGGTTCGAATCCGGGCAAGTACCAATCTCCTGGACCGTATAAATAAGTTTATCTGTGACCTGGACTTATAATGAGTTTATTATAAGACTAGCTGTGCCTGCGGTTTTGCACCCGTCAACTGCCTATGATTACCCTACACTATTTGCCTACCCTGTCTACCTATCAATTTTGGTTTCTAGGGTCATTCATCTTCAGCGAATCTTAACACCGCCATTCAGAAAATGACGTCAAATGCACAACGCCATCTATCGAATATGGAGGTCAACTGTCCGAATATCTGGATTGCGTATGTTGTGATATTTTACTTCTTTAACACTTTAAATTCATCTAAGTTTTGATGGAGTGAAACAGAATGCGATGAAACAAGAACTAAGTAATACTTCAAATTACGCACAATTTTTATGTATAAAGGTTATCTACTTTGGTTTCGTACATTTTACGTGATGCCTGCTCAGCTAAACTGACAAACAGATAAAATATCCAAAAATGCTGGCAATGGGCCTTTTAGTTATCCTTTAACACCCTGGCTATTTTTTTTGTAAATATTTTTAATATAAAAAACGACTTTTTTACAGATTTATTTGCTCCATTGGTGTAATTGGTGCAAGGCATTCTAATGCGAGGATAAACTAATAAATAATGAGTACTTATTTATCAGTTTACTAAGGTACGGTAAGTTAGTTATTAAGGTACTCTCACCCCATCATCTACAAACTACAAACAGCATTGTTATTGCCCCTTAAATCCTTTGCATAAAATAAATTACAAAGAACTCAACTTTGCCATTTTCTTTTATATTCTCGATGGCAAGAATTTAATTAATCGTGCACTTTTCTGACGTGATTTAAGAGTGACTTCTTCTTATAGAAAAAGGGGGGTTGCCATATGTGCACTTAATTTATAAGCCAGTATGCAGCAGAAAGGGGATGAAAAGTTATATGTTATTTTCATTTTTTCTTGTACATCTGAGAGTCAAGAAGGGTGGTTCTTTTATTGTAGTTCTTATACTGATGCTATGGATATTAATAAATTTCTTTTAATAATGAATGATTATCTATTATTACGTATAGGGTAAAAAATTGTTTTTTTGGTATTTCTTGTGCTTTCTTCTCCATAACAAGCTACTTTTCCGTATGCACGGTAGAATCAATTTTGATTACTTGTAAATTGTAATTTTTGACGTTCAAAAGTGGCGCTTGGTGGCCTAGTTGAAATAAATATATTTGACTTTTACTTTGACTTTGAAATCACTCGTTTTTATTTTTGAACATCAGGAATGTTGTTTACGTAGATCTTGTAATTTATATTTTAATTTTTCATGCCAATTCTTGGCCAGAATGTCAACTGTAATATTCATATTTTTTTAATTTATGTTACTCACTTTTTCCGCATCTTCCTATAAATACATAGGTAGTCGTGATGTTCAATCAATCGATCACAAGTTTCGCACTACTGCCCAAAAAACACACGAAACCTGAAACTTTAATACATGAACGAATAACATTTCCAGTTCAAAAGGATTGTAGGTCCATTGGTTAGAGTTTAACTTTTCAGCAGGGGAGACTGAGTTTAAAAACTAGCTCATCACGAAATAAAACCTATAAAGACATCTCTATAAAGAGGTGTCTTTATAGAGATGTCTTTATAGGTTTTATTTCGTGAAATTTTGTATTGACTGTATGTTGGAGGTGTCCAACATACAGTCAATACAATATTAAATACCAAGCTTACGCAACCAAGGCAAACGGAGCGAAAGAATAATTCATATTTCATAACAATATGGGATTATTTCATAAACGCAGGTATTTCAGCGGTTACGACCCGCCACGTAGGGTTGAGTACCGAAAAAGTTTCGCCCGCCTCGTCACTAATTGGATTGTTCCGCGGGTAGGTACGTCGGTAAATATGTAATAGGCGTACGTGGAAACGTTTATAACAAATTCTTTTTAAGATATGTTTTTGTCTTTACTTTGGGGGGAGTGAAGAAATGTTCTTTATTTTGAAGATATGCGTGGACGTAGTTGGTTTTAATTGAGAGAGGACAGAAGTAACTTAACGATGTTATCTGAGAGATACAGTAGTTTTCGAAGACCGAATTAGAAAAAAAACCGGACTCACGCACAGAAGGTTCCGTATAAACCACTACATTCACCAAATTGAATAGGTAACATTTCTGATGTCCATAAACTATGAAAGCACCATACATTGTTTTAACGAAGGGACAAAATTAACTTAACCGTTCGAAAACTGTTGTAAAACGATTATGGGCGGATTTTGAACGACTTAAGGTCTATCCACACATATCAGGGCCGTGCCCGGGACGCGACAGGGCCGGGCCCAATCATTGAAGATTCGTCACTGGCCCGTGCACGGACGTGTGTGAACGAGTTCATATAAAATGTACACAACGATATTTTTTTGAGCCCCTAACGGGGCACGGTCCGTCTACGTCCCGGGCACGGCCCTGATGTGTGGATAGACCTTTAACCGATTTTCATCATACATAGCTAAGAAAACTCTCGGTAAAGTCAACGTAATAATACGTTAAGGAGCTAAGATGCCACAGACAGATACACCAACCCACAGGTACACACGTCAAACTTATAACACCCTTCATTTTCCGTCGCGGATTAAAAACAAGTAATTGCCCTGAACACGTCAGATAGGTACAAACGTGCGCATCTACAATTTATAGCCATTCAACAAGTCGCTCAACGAGCCATACAACGTGAAGACATACATAACATACTCACATTAAGGGCTATATTTCTACATAATAACATGAGATTACCTCACCGGGATGTAAGCAAGGCTATAAAAACCTCGTAAATTGCCGCCCATAGTGTTTCTGTCGGTTACCTAGAAAGCCCTGAGGAACGCAATAAAAGTTTTAAATTACTGTAATGGAATATTTTATTACTTGTTTCAAGGATCATAGGTTGATAGGTTTTTGTGGTGAAGCAATAGAGTGCTTTTTCTATTTAAAACAAATTCTTATTGTGTTTCAAATAAAGCCATATAAATTTCATAACTTTGAAATGAAATTGTTTATTTGCTTAATGTAGGTGTACAAATCAGATGTTCTTTTAGTAGAGAGTCCCTATACATTTTGCCTTGCGGCATGCAATTTTTTTATTCTTTTTTAATTTAGAAACACCATTATTTTTATAAATTACAACATTTCAAAGCAATAACCGGTTCAAACATAAAACATATAAAATGGCTTGAAACAGGAAGAGATTAAGAAAATTATTAAGGTTATTATTAGCAAAACATTATTTGAATACACAATAACCAACATTATAGACATTAATATAATAATAATAAATCATAACAATAAAGAATTTTACCACAATAAATGGAAGTTATAAGATGCGGATGAATAATATTAGTAATGTCAAAATAATAATCAGATGTCTAATAAAATCTCTACAAGATTATAAGCCAGTATAATATAAAATAAACTTATGTGCTAAAATATAAATCAAATGACGAGGTGCAACTCTCGGAATACATTCATTAGTTAGATACTGACCTTATGTGTCTGGGTGGGCTTGACCACGATTAAAGCCATGCTAGCCTTGTAGATGTAAGTAGTATGTTTATATACAATTTATACACGTCTGCCTACCCCTTAGGGAAATATAAAACCGGTAACATGGCAATTTTAAAAACAATACAGTCCTTTTTTGAGCAGTCATGTAAATACCATAAAGCTACGAATTAGCTACGACCGCTACGGCGTAGCATTCGTAGCAGTCTACGACTTAACTCATTTCTTGAACGCCTCACTACCAACGCCTCCAATTCCCACTACAAGACGTCATTATCAATATTAAAGTGCAATCTAACGTAACTCCCAGATATGAGGCGCAGTCGTAACAGAGTGAAGTGATCCTTTCATAAAATATTATCTTTGTGCGTACGTAATCCCGGTAATGGCCCCGGTTGGGCCGCGCGAGGCTAATTATGAAATAGCCTACGCGTACGCTTCACTTATTAGCTTAGCTGGGTTAGACCTACGCGGGGTTGAAATGTGGAGTTGTGTGATGGTAGTGTAATTAATAAATTGGAAATTATGTAAAGTTGGCACATTTTTTGTTAGTCAGTTGATTTATAAGAAGGTACCTAGTTCTGATCTACAAAAGCATACATTCAATTAAATACCCAATTAGGTATATTTACTTTTCTCGGATGAAATTTAATTTCTTTTCTTCAAGTTCTGTATCTATGAAATCGCGTTCGCTCCACTTATTAGCTTTGCTGGGTTATAAGTTTCGCGGGGCAGCAATGGGAGTCTTTGTGGTGGTAATATAATTAAAAATTTGGTTGTTATGGAGTTGGTGTGAAATCTTGAAACGTGAAAGTTTGACGGTTAAATTTGGTAATAGTGAGACGGCCTCACTATTACCAAATTGGGCATACAGTCGGAAAAAAATTTGTTCCTTAAGCACCATCTGCCTTTTGCACACATAATAGATTAATTAATTTTAAGGACTATAAAAAACCGAATTTCATACAAATATGTGATCCATTTATTAGCTTAGCTGGGTGCCTCCCCGTTGGGTTCCCGCATTGTCGAGGTGGAGGGGCTCAGGAGCCGTGGCTTGGTCACCCATGGCGTAGCGAAGAGGAACCCGAGGGTCCGCTCGTCAGGGCTTTTGCCGATAAGCCGACGACGTAGTGGCCAACAAGTAGGTTGCGGTTCCGCCTGGAAGACATCGCAATCAAGGCGGGCCACGATGTCGTATGGGGCCTCCCATACCCATACGATATCGCGGCTGAGGATTGGAGGCCGCGGCGGGAGAGGAGTGCCGGTATTGCGGTGCGCCGCTCTCCCTATCCCTTACCTTACCTTCCGCGGCCTGGACGGGGTCGCCACCTTCTGATGGCGGACGCGGTAGGGCCGCAGGGGAGGAGGAGTGTAGGTATAGCGATGGCCGCCCTCCCTATCCCCTGCGGCCGAAAAATGTTAAGTGGTGGGGCCATTGACCTTGACCCGTCACAAGAGAACCAAGGGTGCCATACACGGGGTCGTGTGGCGCCCATGTGCTGGTTTGATCCCTGGGGTGATCACGGCGTACAGTGTGTTCTGGTGCGCCGGTGATGGGTGGTACTGCCCATAGGAAGATCCGGTGACGGACAGCTGTGGCAGGTTCCTGGTGAGGGCTAACGCGTGCCCGTGTTCCCGCCATAAGCGGTACAGGAGGACACCGTGGAGTTTTAGTGGGTCCCACATAGCTGCTCTATCTCCCCGTGGTAGTGCAGTATGCATGAGCATTTCCCAATACAAAAAAAAGTTTGCTTGGTTAGAGCTACGCGGGGTTGAAATGTGGAGTTCTTGTGTTTTATTAAAAGATTTGGTAATTATGGAGTTGGTGGGAAATGGTAACATCGGATCCAGACTATCCGAGAAAACCCGATAGACTTTCCGTCATTAATTGAATTTTCAAAATCGTTCCACTATTGACGCAGAAATCGGTGAAAATATACAAAAAAAAATACAAACAAACATAAAGTCGAATATAGAACCACCTCCTTTTTGGAAAGTCGGTTAAAAATCCCTTTACGGTGTGATATATAGCGAATTGCGTCGAGCAATCCGAAGGTCGCTTTGTCTGGCATCAGACAAGGTATGAAAAGTCGACAATATTTTTGTAAGTCAGAAAAATTATAAGTACCTACATAATATAGGTAGCTAGTTTTCTATATATTATAGATTTCATTCAATACAATCCAACACCCAATTAGGTATTTAAAGATTCAATTTTCTTAAATGAAAACTAATTCATTTCTTTTCTTCAAGTTCTTTACAATTTTTAATCTTAATACTTCCGTATCTGAAAGAAAATCATGTCAGTTCCCATTGTCCCTCAGTTATTATCTTCAACCAACCATTCATTCAATTCTATAGAATTGTAAATTCAAAGGCAAAGCCCTGTGATTATAATCAGAGACCTGATTGATGAAGCAATCTGTAAATATAAATGGCCGACTCGATCAAGTCTGGAAAATTACTTCGTTTTGGTAAGAAACAGTAAAAATTTAACATTTGAAGCTTGTTCAAAATTCCAAATAGAACTTTATTTTGAATCTGTATAAATATTAGTCCGGTCAAATTAGACATAACAAAGTGCATTAATTCGCAGAGAGCTGAAAAAAATTACGAATGTTCGGAAGTAGTGATTTATTGGGCATTCTATTCCACCTGTCGTTTCCGACGGCTCACTACGTTCGCCTTCGTCGCTTTCGGTGGAATACAATGCCCAATATTATAAATGAAATACTCGTTACGAATGGAACGAAAAGTTTATGGTGATTACGATGGCTTACCTCAAATTCAATCCTCGGATTATTTAATTATACTTACCAGTTAAAATCAACTATAAAGCTTTATACGTTAACATAATCGGTCTATATCGGAATGAACCAGTAACCTAAAATTCCGGACAGATTGTCTCATTTCTCACATCATCGTCTCCACATACTTAAGGATGGTACAATGCCGCTTAGGATAACACACATACCCGTTTCGTGACCAGATTGGCTCAAGGAAATCTGAACAGGGATACCGCATACATTAAACTAAATTTAGGACAGATTGTCTCATGTCTCTCCACAAAAGTAAAATAGCGCACACCCTTTAGGCCCACACACATTTTTTTCTGGGACCAGTTTGGTTCGAGGACATCTAAATTTTAATTTAACATATTATAGACGATACAACCTTTTACATCAACACTTAACAATCAAGTGGTAAGCGTTGATGTAAAAGGATCATATGGATTACAGATAGTCGATCCTTGCCACGCATGCATAAAGCTAAGGCGCGGATTCACTTGTCAACGGCAACCGGATTAGAAACGTATCTCACATTATTCATTCTAGCGTACAAACTGTGTGTAAATCCGTTGCTGTAGACTCCGTTGACGGTAACCGTACCCGGTTGCTACGTAGATTAGCTTAGAAATTAGCTTTATATATAATAGTGCTTTGTTAGTTCGAATCAGCAAAGTTCAATGTCAATGTAATGCACACTTTCCACGTGTACACAAATTGCATTCCATGCATTTATATTGTATAGTAACATGACTATCATGTTGTAAACACTAAATTTGTCTTTTAAAGAACTTCCTTAATATTATTTTCATATTTAATTCAAAAATTTTGTAATCGGTTCTAGTTTTAACGTGTTTCATTCTTCTAGGTACTAAGATTATAATTTTTTTTATATGATATATTTCGTATCAAATACGCTATCTGTCACTTGTTATCGAGTGCGATTTAAACTGTTATAAGTAAGACGACCTTGAAAAAAGAGAACACTGTGTACAATTAAATTATTTGGGATAATAGGAGGACTCGATTTATTATTGATAAATTGGGCAACTATGAAACCATAAATCAGACACGTGCATTCGATTCCCACTAGTCACAGTGCATTAGATTCTTTAATTGCGGGTTTAGGTGATTATTTAATAGTACGAATGAAAATGTTATCTGCTTAACTGTTTTTAGTGAGACACAAATTGCTGCTCACAAAACTTTCAACGCCGAGAGAATTTAAAATATCTATAATATGCACCTACCTACAAGAATGAATTTGACTGTTGTTAGTTTCACCTCTCACATTAACATAATTTAGAAGTATTTTTTAATACTTTATTAGTAAGAACAAAAATCTTAATAATTAATTACGATCTAGCCTAAAAGAATAATAAGCAATTTAACTCTAATATGGTAATGTTACGTAATAGATTATGTTAAAACTAAGAATAGTGTCCACTTGCACTTTTACACAAGCCCGCAGCACTTTCTTAGAGTCTGATATAATTTAATAAACGTATAATGCTGATTTGGCTATAAATTTATAGTTATGATGTGCGATTCGCCGTACAACTATGTTTATGTGTTATATGTATAGCACAGCGTTGTCACTATTATTAATTCACTTTACACTACACTAATTCAAAAGGTTTAGTTCTTTTTAGCCTACGCACTAAGTTTGTATTGTCTGGCAGCTGGATAGCCTCAACATTCACGTGTCGATGAAGTCTGTGTTCGTGGGCTTCGGCAAATTTTTGGATGATTGTGGTGACGAATTCCGTTTTAAGGTCACGGTGAAGATCGTCATTTCTTATGTACAGGGTGCATTAACAGCATCCCTGAGCACTATATTTTGGAATTGTTGGATTATTTTGATGTTGCTTTGTTTAGTACAGCCCCAAAGTTGGATACCATACGTCCAAATTGGCATCAGTATATGCTTGTATATGGTTATTTTATTATGTATTAGGTAATAGACAAGATTTCCTTCCGAGTAACCAATACATACTTTTATAACGTATGTTGAGTACCTGTCTTTTCTTTTTGACATGAGTTTTCCAACGCAACTTGGCGTCGAGAGTTATGCCAAGGTATTTGGCTGTATTAGCATAAGGCACTTACATGTCATTTATGTAGATTGGGTGATAGTACAAGTTTTTGTTTGTGAAGTCAATGTGAATTGATTTTTGACTCATTCACATTGACTCATTTCAGGTCGGACTCCGATTCAAAATTCCATACACCAACTGCAGCTGTAGCCGAGGTTGCGAAGGTGCAACCAAAGAAGAAGGTGGCGAAGGCAAAGCTTCCGAGAGCACCACGCCATCAGAATCGAAATCAAGGTAATTTTGTGTTAGTGCTTGTACCTTTAGGTGCTTGTTGTGTATGTTATACCAATTAAATGTTATACACAGATATACTTTAAATTATAACTGTAACGCTGAAATCAATGTCCGATTATATTCCTTGCAGGAATGTTTACAGTTAGTTAATGAGGTATTGTTGTTGCAATTATTATAACATGATATCATGCTTTCTGTCCTCGTAGATTCTATCCCCGTAGACAGATAATTATAATACACCCTCAATTCTCCATTAAAAAATAAATGTACTGTTTTGTGTGAATTGTGTTGTGAATGTAATAAAATGTTAAATTGTTTACAGTAAAATATGCAGCCAGGCTCGGACCTCTTTGGCTTCGAGGACTACATTCCCTCGTTGACCTCAATTGGAGACTTCGGTTCAACCCTCATCAGCCGTGTCGCCGACGGGAAAGTGCGGCGAACGGTGGACTTAACCGAGGACTTCTATGTGGAGGTAAAGGTCTACAACAAGGCCGATGTTGCCTCCACCCCTAAAGAGCATCGGTGGAAAAAAGCCTCGGTGGCCCTAAAAGTGCAGTTAAACCGCAACACGCCGCAGTGGGATGGTCTACAAGTTTTCATGAGACGGACTCATGAATTATTTGACAATTCGGAGCCCGTCTTGTATTATAGTGATGGTATAAATTGAAAATAAATATTTAAGTTGTTGGGGCACCAGGTCTATATTATATTTAGCGAACGTCTATCATAATCGCAATAATAATAATATATAGCAACAACTAATAGTAAGTCTAAAACTATTTTAAGCTAAAATGCCTTTCTGTACTGTTTGTAATACATCTGTTGAGCGCAGTCACTGGACAGGTCACCTACGTAGTACTAATCATAAAAACAAAAGTATTTTGCCTTTTTGCGAAGGTGTTGAAATAATACATTCTGCATTTCGTAATCGTATAACTTCTTATAGAATAGTCGATCCGTCTGAGAATTGATCGCTAGAACTATTTCTCAATAATATTTGCGACAAAATTAAAACGTTAATTGACATGTCTCTTAAAGAACACAATTGTCTAAAAGTTAATTTCTAATATTTTGCTTTGTTTTTAATGTTTAAAAATGATTGGAGATTAAATCATTTGCCACAAAAAACGTGACTCTGCATCAGAATTATGAATTTGATTCATTATTGTCTCAAGTCAAAAACACTTTAACAAAAAATATAGAAGAAATTCAGGACCGAGATAGTGGATGAACGTTCTTGAGCAGTTCTCGTTTGGAAGTCAATGTTAAAAAATATCAACCTATGCGCGGTTCAGGCTTTATCGAATTGCTTTCTTCAATAAAAGCATGCATTAATATCCGCAATAATGACGAGTATTGTTTTTTTGGTCTGTTGTTGCTGCTTTATATCCAGCTAAAACTCATCCCGATAGAGTATCTTCTTATCCTGATTTTCGTAACGTGTTAAATGATAAGAACATATCATTTCCAATGAATTTCTCAGATATTGCGCGGTTCTAAGTAAATAACCCCGAAATTTGCATTTATATTTATGGTTTAAAAAATAATACTGTCATAGGACCACTTTTCAAACGCCTTGAACGGAAAGGTGATTAATTTACTTTATTTAGAAAGAGATGATTTCTCACATTACTGTCTCATTAAATACTTGCCGCGACTTGTTAAGAATCAATTAACAAAACACCACAGTAAACTGTACTTTTGTGACGTTTGTTTAATGTTTTTTAAATCATGCGATAATCTTAGTTCGCATAGTTGTGGAGGTGTCGCCACTGAACTTCCTCCAAAGGGTTCGTTCATACAGTTTGAAAATTATATTCGAAAGCAAATTGTACCATTGGTCATATACGCAGATTTTGAAACAATGCTAGAGCGGTATGAATCTTGTGACTTTGACCCCTTTAAGGCAGGTACTGTAACGCGACAGCGACACGTGCCTGTAGCTTTCGCTTATCATATTACGTGTACGCTAGACGAAAGCCACAATCGTTTCGTTTCTTATCGCGAATTACTGCTCATTAGACATTTCGCGCTTTTGGACATTTAGCTACTTAGACCTTCTGATCGTGAGCGTTCGGCTTGTGTATCAAATTTTGTGAAGTCTATTTAAAAAGGTGCACAACAAATTTATGATATGTTAAAAAATAATGTTCCTATGATTTACTCAAATTATAATGCTCGCGGCTTTGAAAACGCGATGAAATATCATATTTGTGAACACTTCTTGGTCGGCGATAGGATTCGCGATCATTATCACTTGACTGGTAAATATCGTGGTGCAGCTCATAGTTATTGTAATATATAATACAAACAACCAACATTTTTGCCAGATTTTTTTCATAATTTGTCCGGATATGATTGCCACCTTTTCATAAAAGAATTAGGAGAAGCGCCTGGATCTATTCAAGTGATAAACACAAGACCTAAAACAAAAGAAAACTATATTTCATTCACGAAGTATATTACGATATCCGATAATGAAAGTATACAAGTACGGTTTGCAGATTCTTTCAAGTTTTTAGGAACAAGCTTAGAAAAGTTGGTTAGTTCAATGAAAAAACAAGAGTTTAAACAATTACAATCTTATTTTACTAATAAAAAACAATTTAACCTACTCACCCGTAAAGGAGTGTATCCATATGACTATATGTCTCAATCGGAACGTTATGAAGATACGTGTTTACCCTCTCAAAAACATTTTTTTCAATACAGTTGTTAAACATGGCGTACTTTCAGAGGCTATAATTATGCTTCGAAAATTAAATCTTTCGCATAGGCATCTTTCTGTTACGCGGTCGTGACTTTTTTTTACGAGCTCGATCATTAGTTTTGCAGTTGAGTTTTAAATTTATAAGTCAATTTAAAAAAGTTTAGTTACAATGAGTTTTCATACATATAATAAAATGGAATAGATTTTATACGAGGAAAAGTTTATGATTCCGTACGTTTTAGCATTGAATTCTCAAAAGTCTATTAAATGGTTGTTTAATATATTTAATTACCAGTTTTAATTTAATTATTTTCACATCAATATTTGTCAAAAATCGAATAGGCTGTATAGGCTGATTTTGTTGTAAATAAAAATGACCAGTTGCAAAAACGCGCTATATTCAGTTTTCTTTTTCTGAATAAAGAAAATCTAATTCTTTGATTTGTTTTTAATATTTCCCACAACTGTATTGAAAAACGTCGTGTGATACACGGGTGTGTAGGTTATTGCAAACTCGTGTCCTTAAAAACCCTCGCCTTCGGCTCGGGCTTGTTAATGACAACTCTTTTGCAATAACCTACTTTCCACCCTTGTATCACAATGTACTATTTAACTCCTTATCTAATGAGACAATTGCCGACGAAGATTATGAACACGCTCGGTCTGTTTGGTCAGTATTTAATATTAAAAACATAGGTATGTACACAGATTTATATCTCAAAATAGATGTTCTGTTGTTAACAGATGTTTTTGAAAATTTTCGATTTCACTTTCTATCTTATAGCACCAAGCTTATCTTTTGATGCAATGCTTTTAAAAACAGGAGTTAAATTAGAATTAATTAGTGATGTTGAAATTTTTAGAATGATACAAAAAGGTATTCGAGGTGGTGTTTGTATGTGTTCCAAAAGACATGTCAAAGCCAATCATAAATATTTAAATACTTACTGTCCAACCCGTCTAAATTCATTTATCATTTATTTAGATTGTAACAATTTATATGGTTATAGCATGCGTCAATCCCTACCCTATTCCAATTTTAGATTTATGAATAGACATGAAATTGTTATACCGCGATATCAGTGATACCGCGGAAAACGGATACATTCTTGAAGTTGATATAATATATCCGGCGAATTTGCACATGGAACACAATGACTTTCCTTTTTGTCCAGAAAAATGCCTGCCACCTGGTGGTAAGAATAAAAAGTTAATACCAAACTTGTAGGATAAATACCACTATGTTATTCATTACGTACATTTAAAAAAATGTTTACAGTACGGTTTAGTATTGAGAAGGATCCATCGTGCTATTATATTTAAGCAAAGTGGTTATTTAAAATCAATATATTAATATTAACACTCACTAACGTCAAAAAGCAGAGTCAACGTTTGAACAAGACTTTTTCAAATTAGTGAACAATAGTATTTTCGGAAAGACCTTGGAAAATAATGAAAATCGAATAGAAGTAAAATTAGTTAAAAAATGGTATGATTCAAACAATAAAACGAAATAGACCACTTGTGCTGAGAAATTGATAGCTAGTTCATATTTTCATAGAGCTTCTGTTTTTTCTGATGATCTAGTGGCAATTTAAATGACCCCTGTGCGTATAATACTTCATAAACCAATTTACATAGGTTTTCAGTATTAGAATTATCTAAGACTCATATGTACGACTTTCAATACTCTATCATAAAACCTTTTTATGGTAACCGAATTGAATTAAGCTATACTGACACAGACAGTCTTGTGTATGATGTACAGAGTGATGACGTTTATAAAGACCTCAAACTTCATTTTCTAAAATATTTTGATACCAGCAACTATGACTGTAAAAATGACTATAACTTACCAATTATTAATAAGAAGGTTCCAGGGGGGTTACCACAAGCTCTTAGAGCGGTATCAATTTGACCTTGTTTCACGTTTTCGTACCATGACGTCGTTTAAGAAAGCTCAATTTGATAACGCTACGAAGTTTGCTTTTGTTTAGGTTTTGATAATATTTGGATACCGATTTTCTTATAGTTCATTCAAAATTCAAACCACAGCCTGCTTTTTGACAACCAGCGATATCGTTTTTACTACAATTTTTGGTTTTGTTTGACAGTTAAAAAAAGTTGCTTTGGCGGGCTCGATTTATCGACATTTTCCAAAATATATACAAAAATTATCACTTCCGTGATCATACGGTAAGTAAAACGTATTTATTTACGCATTTATTGGATACATAACCTCTGCCAATCCTACAGAGCTACAGGCATCATGTTATGTTATTACCTATCTACGTAGGTAAACTTGTCGATTGATTTGTGTATCTCATGCGATTTTAACATATGTGGACTAAATTTCTTGTTTGATTCTAGGTGGCGAATGCATTATGAATGGCGAGTAAACCCATGAAATCATGGAGGGCAGTGCAGACGCTACGTGAGCCATCGCAACCTACTACCGCCGCGCCGTCAGCTTGTGTCTACCGACAATAAGCACAATGCTTGGGATAGATAACCAAAACAGCAGCACATGATATAATTAAAGGCTCTAAGTGTATAAAACTGTTCGAGTTCGAGGATAAATAAGAAATAAAAGAGAGCTGATAGAGGCCAACAAACGCATCGTGAAGCTGAGGGAGCTAAAATATATGAAACCTGTAAAACCTACGTACGACGAACGAAGAATGCATTTGGTGTTTTGTGATGCTTGTGCTAGTGTCTCACGTTATTGCTTATGGCTGCTTTGCTGTATTAATCCTTAATGTGCTTGTGATGACTGCCTAGTATTGTTGTGTGTGATAACCATGGACATAATCTCAATGGTGGTAGATAACTGATAACCATCTGCATCTTACCCGACTGCGTTAACAATATTGTGTGTTGGTTTGTGCACCTACTGTGATGTAATCAGGTAATAAATGTTTTTGCAGCTGGAGAATTAATATACTTTTATACCCCACGTGTTGTACATTATTTATTATTATCGTCAAACTCATCCATTCTACTTACCCTGAAAATATTCAAACAAACTCACGCCTCTTTCCCATGTGGGCAAGCAGAAACTACAACGCCACCTGCTACGGTCCTTACATACTACTTTTGCTTCATTTACATCCATACATCTAGTCATACGAGGACACCGGTAATGAGGCCCTCAGCCTCTGACAGCCCACCTGACCTTTCTGGAGAACATTACTAATTAGATCCGTGTATGACCTAGGACGTCCCCTACCGGGTGGCGTTTTCACTTACATCTGCCTTGTAAATATCTTTTCTTAGTCGCCTTTTATTCATCATATAACTACCTATATTTAGAGGTATTTACTATACTTAGTTAATTTATACGTAATACGTAGGTATGCCTATTTTAAAAAACCCCATCTGCACGCTGATTAGGTAAAACAACGAAGTTTATGTAATACCTACTCATGAAAGCACCTTAGTACATAAAGTGATAGTTAAGTACATCTAATAAAATTGACTAGTAAGTACCTAAGATAACTAAACAGATTGTAAGTAAATGTCGAAGTATAGTAGTTACCTAAGTGTAATTACTTCTTGTTAGATATTAATTAGAGTTGTAATTATTTTGTTTTTTATCTAATTAGCATGTACAAACTTATATAATCCTAATTCGAATGTTAAAAGATGATAAAGATAGTTTTTAAATAATTGTCATGAGATACATGTTAATAATTACGCGCAGAACTTGAAAACATGATTTTTTGTTTGTGGAGATTTTTTGTTGAGGTTAGTGTCAAATGAAAGGTTTTGGTCTAAAACCATTTTATCCGTTTGAGTCATGTAAATCGGTCCACACGTTTCCAAGATAATCGCATATCATTATAATCAAAATGTAAACAAACCAGAATTTTTCGTTTTTGTTGTAGAAACTTTTAATTATGGTAAAATGTGTAAATTTTATTATTGTAATTATATGTACGTGGTTAAAGCCTATCATTTAAGACCAAATTTGTAAGGATTATGTAGAAAATTGAATAAAATACACGGCTCCAAAGATTTCGGCTAAGTCAAAATGAACGCAAGGATGGTCCATAAACACGCGGGCGTCAATTTGGGAATGACGGGCCATTCTTTTTTTGTTGGTCTGAGCGGGCCATATATAAGAAGGGAGACGGGCCACTGGACAGATGAATTCAGTCGCAGCCAGAGATTACTATTATAAACTGGTCGCAGCTGAGCCGGAAGGAGAAAAGCCGAAATCCGCGGAACCAATTCTCAAGAAAATCCGCCTTTTATTTCTGGTTCTTTCTTCAGTCAAAAACGTGGATCCTTGGGTTGTCCTCTCGTACTACCCTACATACGCATTCAGGGGTGCGTGGTGACGTGTGCCACCAGCTGAGTAAGTAGGGAACGCACGACAAACATAAGTGGGATACTGTCCCAGCGGGGGCGACCGTGGATAGGTACTTACAACATCCAGGCACCTTACCGCCACCGCAACAATATATATATGTGTACACATTTTACTTAATGTTATCTCTCCACTACCTTTGATAAATAAATCTGGTCAACATGACGAAACCAACTAATGCTGTCTTATTACATCAAACACTACAAATACTTCAATAAAATAAAACATAACACTGTTTTTAAACACAATTATTTATTAGGTAGGTCTACTTTGAACAGAAAATGCATTACTGATAAAGGGAATAAGTCATAGTTAAATTAACATATTTCAACGAGCTCCATGCTGGACACATATCATTGTTTTCTTACACTCCAAGGAACATAGAACATTTGTAGTAGTCTAACCCCATGCTAACCTTTTTTATTTCAAGGCGGTTCTGGGGCCAAAATAGAAAGCGCTGGTTTTATTAAGTTCTTTAGCAAATTAGGATAAAACTGTAACTTAGAAAGAAAGAAAAAGTGTTTATTTGCCACAAAAAAAACATACAAATTCATCGTCTCACTTTCTTCATTTCTTACTATTAGGTGCTTAAATAATTTACTGATTATTTCAGAATATTTCTGGTTTTTGATGACATATATATGATGTCATGACTGTTTTCTAGAAACCAGGCCTATTACATAGTTTTTTTTTTGCCAGTGGACAATGGTACTTTTTCTTACTTTTAGTAATGGTAAGGTTTTTCATTGTATATAACCACAACAGAGTTGGGCTCTTGTTTGGCAAAATTGTGGTGAACTGATGAACAATTTTTCATATTTGTAGGTATCCATTTCTGAGTGATAATCAATGGTGAATGGTGAAGATGATGGCTTCTTCCTTTCAACTCACCTCCATTCAAAAAGCCAGTATCTGATCCTGTAGACAAATAATGAAATATGAGTCCTGAGTTTTATAGAGTAGGCAGGTGATAGCTGAAAAACAAGATACGTTTATTTGACAGTCACAACCCACCAGCAACAGTGTAAATGACAGTAATGAAATACCGAGACAAATTGCAATAAACTTGGCCATAACGAAAGGGTTACCAACTCAGCATTTGCTGGTCGTCAGACACCCAGCACTGGTTTTCAGTTGGCACCCAGAAGAAGAAACCCAAGACCAGTATTATATTATCTGTGCCTCTGGCCAGGCTAAATGGTACAAGATGTAAACTATTACATCAAATATTATGGTGATTGTCTTGGGAACCAAAGTTTCCAAAAGGCACTTGTTTGTCTATTATTGTGTCTGCTAATTAGCACTCAAGTGGTTAAAGTAAGTTTTTGCATTTAGAATAGCATAATAATATTAACTAAAACTTACCAATACACAGTAATTGATGTAATAATAGGAGGTAATAGCAGATTTATTAATCCTGTGGATATGTCTTTATGATGGGGTCTTTAACAGAACATCATTATGGTTTGGTCCTGCCATACTTTGCTACGAGTGTATCCTATAACAAAATTTGAATATTGTGTTAGGTATTAACCAAAACAGGTGCACTTAATTAATGAGTTAGTAAGTATATTGTTTTATTTTCTACAAAATAACCAATCTTTTAAGAATAAGATTATAGATTACCTTCTTTAAGCCAAGTTAGCGGAAAGGAGCACAATGTTATTTAATTATTTTTCACGCCAGAGGACTTTATCATCTCTGTCAAGGTTTTCCGGTTGCGATTAACTTATTTACAGCTTCTTCATTATTTGTACGTGCCGCTCTGTTGTAGTTGGACAACAAATCATTTTCATTTACAGCATCCAAATAAAATTGTAGGCAAATCATTATTTATAAAAAACATGGACTTGGCTCCATATCGTCCAATTCGTCTAGGGTATAATACATCCCCTTGTCACCACGGAGAGTTTTGAAGACAGAAATTCGTGATAACATTGTGATAGCGGCAATTTTGGATAACAATCTTTAGGTCACAACTATTGGACATGTTTGTAGATATATGTAAGCGTCTCTTTGTTCATAGAATATATGGCAATCCTTTTGTCACACAACTCACAACAAACACACAACAACTTTATTGTAAATTACTTTAAAACAACGAAAATAATAAGGTACGCTTGTAAACAGAGCTCATACGACAAAAAATGGAGGTTATAAATAATCCGACCAATTTAAAAATACAAGCTTACAAAGTAAAATGGTAAGATTTGTTGCACTCTTTAATTTGTTATCATAATAATATGGAAAGTCAAGCCACAGGTAATAAATTATATCATACTCAGTCTTTTGAGATGCTTTACAGTGTCAGCTATTGGTTTTGATTTCAATAATACTTATTTTTTCTTTAAATTTATTATATTGTTGTAAAATACACTCAAGAAAATAATAGTGTGAATGTTTGACATGAATGTTTAGTATGGTATATAATTCTATTTGGTTTTTATATGAAATAAACATCTCATGATAATTTTTATTTTAAATTTTAGTGATAGCAAAAACGACATTCTAAAAACCTTTTTTTACTTCGCTAGCAATTCTATATCGGGAAATAGATAAATATTTCAAATCATTCGTTCATTCCCAACACTAATCGGCATCAATTTGATATCGTTTAACTAAGGTGAGGGTACGATAATGAAAAGTCTCAATAAGAGCTTGAAACAAAGCGTACTCAAATTGGTATTGTTTTGTAAAAGGTGGGGGTAGGCCCCCTGGACTGTTTAAAGATGAAATGGGTGGCAAAATTATCAAAGAATTCGTAGGACTGCGCTCAAAGCTTTATTGTATTAAAATGTTAAATAAAACAATTAAAAAGGCAAAAGGTACAAAGAAAATTATCACTAAAGATTTTAATATGTTAGATTATAAAAATGTTTTGTACAATTGCAATGTTATTCGCAAAAAAATGTATTGATAACAGTAAGCAGTCAGCCGGAGCGGTCATATCACGTCAAATAAAAACGAAACGAATTGTAAGTATTGTACAAGTACCCATCTACTTACGAGTATAACTGTATTTCATCATCATCATCGAAATTATAATTAATTATTATTTCGTTTGTTTGAGATCATTGATAATGTGTGATTCACCAGATGTTAGCGACTTCTCACAATACGCTCAAGGTTTTCCGACTCCCAGTTTAAGCTGGCATATCCCAGATTTCCCAGAACAACAAATACCTGTCAACAAGGAGCCTAGAGCAAGACAAGACTGCGGACCTGTCAACAAGAAGCCTAGAACAAGACGGGAGTGTCTAAAGCAGAAATAATCTTTGTCTTTTTAAGTGCGCAGTATGTAGTAACTGAATCGGTGGACCATGTTATGGAGGAGACGCAATAGGTAATTAATAAAATATCAAAAATACCTAGTGGGGACAGTTGTTATTATTAACTGGTGTCATTATTCTGTAAGTACCTACTTTATAAGTTATTGTGTAAGATTTTTAGTAATAAACAATAATAAATTATGTAAGTAATATTGTAGTTATTAAGGTATATTTATTATTAGGTACCTATGTATAACATTTATTTGTTTTCTTATTATTTAGTGTTTAATCATCTTAGGTTTTTAAGTTGTATAACTTTTGAATATATAAATTATTATAATATCAAATAATGTAAGTTTTATTGTAATTAACTTTTTACATTTTATCCTGTACATAGTCTAAAAATATTAAAATGTAATTAATATTAATTTCTTTGTTTAATCTAGTTCGGATAATGTTCATACATCACAGGTTTGTAATTAGGTAGGTACGAATAGTAAACATTAAATAAACTATGTAGGATGGTTTTCATTAGTGTGTAATAATTGGAAATAATGTAAATAAATCTATATTGTTTATAATTTAAACTGTGTTTTATTTTGTATACTCGAACACTAAACTAGCTCTAGTGTAATGACACAATAATAGGTTATTTGTTGTAAGTTTTTTATTAGATTAATTATTTTTACATCATGGTATATGTATTTGAAATTTTATAATGAAATTTATAAGAAATATCATTTTGCTACAGCTAATTTATAACTCTTTATGTATGTTACCCTGATTATTAATTATAACACTCCAAAGTAGATAAACATTTTTTTATTAACTCTTCAACACAATACTATTTAAATTAAATTAAATACAGACGTATTATTATCAACGTACCATTTTTAATACACACTGCATTATTTAATGCACAATTAGCTTTATGGTTCACACAATTAAAATCAGTTTTATTTTTACAAAACTTTTTTTTAATGTCGCATAATTAGGACACCCATTCTCGCCTATGTCAATCACTTCACAGTTTACGCATACATCTTTAATCAACTTAATCTTTTCCAAACCCTTTGTTATAATTCTTTTATTTTTTAAATATGGTAAGATAAAGTGTTGAAACTCTCTGTAGTCTATGAAGCCCTCACGCCAGAAAATTCCACTTGCTTTTTTTCTTCTTTTGTTAAGTAATAAAAGGAATACGGTGGTTTAATCAAGAACGTATGTGTATGACTCTGACTTACGATGGCAACTTCTTTCACAATAAAATTATTAAATAAATCTTTAAATCCTTGGAGTTCGACAATGATGATGTCCGCGTTCATGATATCTTGTTCACAATGTTGCTTAATGGTTTGTATTCAACAATACAGTTTGATCTGGTATTTCTGAATCACTTTCAATTTCTACCCGCACATTCACAACAGGTCCAGTCTTTAGATTATCAGCTTGTCTAGAGCAATCGACTACAAACAGCGGTGCTAAATCTCTAAATTGTTTCTCGCTTAGTATGGGTTCCGAACAACGTCCGCAATACGACTGTTGAAATCTGGTGTATTGCTCGTATAATAAAGCGAATCTGTTATTAGCAAAATTCACATTTATGTTTTCATAAGGAAAATCGGTTGAATTGAGATACACTCTAACGTCTCGAATATGGCAGTGATCGAATTGAGACATGTCAAAATGTGCATTGTTTTTTATCTTTGTCTTTAGACCAATATTAATGTATCTTGGTTTTTCTATTTGAGATGAAGTTTTAATAGACCAGGCATGTTTTGTAGTTTTAGGCAAAGCTGGATATTCGTACAGAGCCCAATTTCTGTATATCATTTGAAGTGGGCGATCTTTTTCTAATACTTTTAAGAAACCAATTTTTCTTTGTCCGATACTTTAACATGCGGTACGCGCCATATGATTTTGTTGATCTGAACATCATCTACTACTTCGCCAGTATTAAGTTTCACAGCGTAATTAATGTTACTTCGTAACAATATCAGTTCATGTCTACTATTTATTACGACTTTTTTAAAAGCTTTAGAGAAACCGAGGATATTCCGAAGTGGTATAGACGGCGAAAATCTTCCTCCATCGATATTTTTTATGCCGTCTATATTCCAGCCCCAGGCATCAGACATTTTTGATTCACTTTCGTTCATCGAAATGAGTGATTTCATAGTTGTTGTTATACCTGCATTTTTTATTTTATCAATCTCCACTCAATTTAGCTCATACTTAATGTCTTGGAACAAGTAGAGTAGAGCATTGTTCGTGAAATTGACACTAGTAGCATTGTCCTTCGTATCTTTTTTGCTAACGATAATAGTTCCTTCCAAATATAGGGTGCTAACTGATGGTAATATGTATAAGTCCTGTTGGTTGATAGGTATGCGAGTTTCATCGTTCCTGTTGAAACTTGTTACATAGGGCTTGTAGGAATGAAATTCGATTCCTTCTATAGTGTTATCGTAAGTCGGAGCGGATAAAACGTCTAAGATGTTCATTTTAGCAATCTGATCGCTCTAAGGAATGCTTTTTTTGTCTTTAGTTAATTTTGTTTTCTTCTTAGAGATACATTTTGTTTGAAAGGTAGCTCGAGCAAAACTGATATTTTTTACTTGTTGAGACACATTTTTATTGTAGTCAATCATTTTTTCTTTTAAGATGCAGATATACCTGCACTTCTTCACCGCGTAAATTGATCAATCGTTTGTTTATATGTAACAGTCTAATATGTATGCAGCTTATGTTGTTTTGATTGATTGGCAAGTATATTGCGTTCTTCGGGATTTCTATGATCCTGTATCCAGGTGGCACATTAAGGGCAAATTCGTGAATAATATGACTTGATTCACCGTTTACATATGAACCGCTTACAATATCACTTTCAATCCTGACAACGGTCGTAGGTAGAATGTTGACTGGAGACTGTGACACATGCCATTTATTTGCTTTCAAGATTTGTTTGTTAAATCCTAATAGTTTTGCAAAAGAGTCTTCTTTGATAAAATTAATGTCTTTTGTACAGAATATTGTAGTTTTTAAAGTATTATTATTGCATCGTAGTTTGATTGCTGCATCTTTTATTTCAAGTTTTAAATAGTCACCTATATCTTGCTATTCATAAGTGCCTTCCGGTATTTCAATAACTTCATTAATGCCATAATAGAGCTTATGATTACTTTTATCAATGTTTTGAATTGAATTAAATGTGGAAAAGTGTAATAAAGCACACTCATACTCTCCATCTATTTGCAGTGTATTAGGATAGTTCGTAGTTAACACTGACGAGTCTCCAGTTATCGACAAAGTGAGTGACATCTTGCAAATGATTGAAATTAAAGAAAAGCATATATTTTATAAAACATTAGTTATTGTAGTAGTGATTTATTGGGCATTCTATAATCTGATTTAAAAGACATACAAAACTATATAAGTTTACAAATGTCTTTTAAATCAGATTTCACTGAGGCATGCATTGTAGTTAACTTAGTTATTTGTATTTTGTTTCGTGATACAAAATTCAACCTTCTCACTACAATAGTAAGAATCGAATGTAGCGTTAAATTACTGCAAACAACTATTTATAAGTTATACCTGGCCCACCCACAAAGTTTGTAGATAAATTTATGTTATTGGACATTCTGGAAAACTGTTCGTTCCATTCGTAACCAAACGAGTATTTCATTTATATTATTGGGCATTCTATTCCACCGAAAGCAACGAAGACGAACTTAGTGACCCGTAGGAATCGGCAGGTGGAATAGAATGCCCAATAAATCACTACTACAATAACTAATGTTTTATAAAATATATGCTTTTCTTTAATTTCAATCATTTGCAAGATGTCACTCACTTTGTCGATAACTGGAGACTGGTCAGTGTTAATTAAAGCTTCGTCTAGCTTATTTACACCTCGGTCACCACACGCTAAGCGTTTGCGAAGTTTGGTTCCTGGTCCGCAATTATTGTATCCTGGCAAATGAACTTCTAATGGTAGATTATTAATTATCCTGTTAACTAGTCCACCTCCTTACATTACTCAAATTATAATGATAGGATTTTAAGTGAAAAATGGTTATATAATATATTAGATCATTATTGCAGTTTTTTCAATCCAACTGTTTTCTGCACTGTTTAGACCTAACCACTTGACATACAGTTTATTTCCTTTCTTTTTCAAAATCTTTTCTATCAAATAAACATCAGGATAATTCGACCTTTGCATTTCTTGTTCATAAAACGCTCCTAATATGTTTTTCTTTCGTTGATCTTCTATGTGATATGTGACTGGTAAATTTTATTTACCTTTTTTATAATAAATAATTCAGTTGACCAATTAGGAGTGTAAGCTTTCTCAAAATTATGTTTGTATTTACTTATACGAACACAATCACCAACTTTGAATTTAGGCTTCCACTGAACTGAATCATGTTTGTATTTTTTTTAAATATTTTCTTTAATTAACTACTTGTTCGTTACCTTTATTAACATCTACTGGTTTAAATTGAATAGTCCTGCTCTCTATGCACAAACACCTGCACCATGAAGGACCTGTGCGAGGCCAACGCTAGGGCTGTCGATGTGGCTGAGTTCTGGTCCAAGCACAACATCTAAATTACAATCTGAAAATGGAATCATCATTGACAAGATGAAGAAGAAGATTGAATAGTGCGATGTTTTGTTTCGTTATATCTCTTTAATGTATCTTCCAATGGTAGTCCTATCCACTTATAGTTTCCATTAAGACTAAAATATTTATATAAATAATTTTTACAGTTCTAATCAGTCTCTCCACAATTGGTGCTTTTTTAGTAGAAAACGAAGAGTAATGGTTAATGTTGTGCCTTTTCATAAGCGTTTGAAAGGTGATGTTATAAAATTCTGTTCCCATAACAGTTTGTAAATTAACAGGTTTACGATGACTGTTAATCAATATTCGTTTAAATGTAAGTAATATCAAGTTTATTTTTTGATTTTAACGGCTCTGTCCAAGCATAATTTGAGAAGCACTAAATTACAACTAAAATGTAATAATGACCTTTATTATATTTTCTCAGGTTCTGCATGTCCATTAGATCAGCTTGCCACAAGTCATCGATCCCCTTTAGAATGACCTAAGGCAATTTCTTCTTGCAGCTTTGTGCATTTCATTTACTATTTGTTGTTTTGTCATTACTGAGATTTTCAAGTAATATATCTACCTCTGCTTTAGTATAAAACTTATCTTGCAAATGAGTTGAAACCTCAAGTACCCTTGCTTTTAAAGTAGCTTAAACTATACCCTTTGAATTTTTTATCATTTGAGAACGCAATGTATCAATCAGATTATTAAATTCTTTATGCATATTAGCATTCAATAGTTCTACATAATCCTTGTTCACAGCCAGATTATTTAATTCTTTTAACGTGTTAGCATTCAATCGATATACATAATCCTTGTTCACAGCATCGTCTGCTTCTACTGGAGATCTAATTCCTCTCAGTTTTGATGTTTTTAAATCAAAGTCTCCGTTTTTTGATTTGAATAATGCATTTTCATTAAACTCAAATAACTCTGATAAACGCATTCTTTTGTGAATGTATTGTCCGAATTTGTCTACGTTCATGTTTAAGGTGTATTGTATCGAGAGGTTGATAGTAAAATAAACACATTTTAAAATATTTATTTATTTATAACTTTACATTCACGCAATTCTTCAATGATAGAAATAATTTCACTATCTAATCCTGTATTGCCAACATGTCTAGATGCAATTAACAATTTCAACCTTCCCACTAATTCATTAAGATTGTTTTTTATAAACGAACGGACCCTTTCCCTGAACTGTATTCTTCAGTTGAAAAAGAGGTTTAGTAACTTGCAAATATTTTTGTCCTTTATTACTTTTTATTGGCTTACTTGGCTCATAGTTTCGACGTGCATTTGTGTCAAGTAACATCAACATATAGTTTTGCATACCACTATCTGTAACCAAGCTTAAGTCTACATCTTTCTAAGCAACAACTGTTTTAAACCAGGTGTATTTCAGTATTTATGTTCGGCCACGGTGATGTATTGATCGTTGATCGTTATGAAAGCAGAACCTAACATCAGTTGCACGCGGTCTTTTCTTACTCCAAATGCAATATCTACCAACGCTGCCGAAGATACTGACCAGGATGACGTATCACAAGCTTACTACTTATTACTTTCAACTACTGATTCATAAGTAGAGTCACTATTGATATCGGATTCATATTTGTCTTCATCATCATTATTATCATTTCTTTCTGCAAAGCCTACCAGTACCTTTTTTCTGCAAACACAAACACGTTAGTAAACGGATCATCAGCAAAATCACATTTTTTTTTAAATATAGTCGTTGCTCCACACTAGGAATTTCTTCCTGTATCGTGGGTGCGTTTACAAACATATAAACTCACATACACAACACCCAGAGCCGGAACAACTATCTGTAGGTCATACAAATATTTGTTCCGTGCGGGAATCAAACCCACGACACGCAGCGCAGCAGTCAATTGCTCAACCACTTTGCCAACCGTGCGCCCAAATCATTAACACGCAGGAGAGGAGCATTAGCAATTAAGTTAAGTGGTTCTGTTACAGGTTTGAAAACAGATTCCAGTGCTTGTTTATTGTTAATCTCGGCATCTCTCATTTTTCGTACTTTTTTCTTTACAGCTTCTGCTGCTTCAACAATTTGTCGTTTCAATGATTTTTCCATATTGGTAAATAGGTCGTAATTGATTTAGCGTTGTAAGGTGAATAATATTGTTAGACAGGTAATAGTCTTATATACTGTAACTGTTTAGGGATTTTACTATGCGTCTGTTTTAGATAAAAACAATCGATGGACTTGTGTCTCCCCATAGCAAAATAATCACGTATATTACTTTGGTTTTCACAAACAACATCATCAAATACAATCACAGAATTCGGTTTTGCGGTCTGAACACTTAGTACTTGCTCATTTTCATGATATTTCTGAAATGAAATGCCTGGTACTCGTTGTAACACTTTTTCTAAAAAAAAGATACTTATGTTGTTGCAAGGTTTTCGAATAAACATTTTGAAATCTTAAACCATTCTCGTGTATAAGAAGACCAATTATTAAATTAGTTTTTCCAAAATTTGACGGTCCGCAAATGATGCATCGTACCGATTTAGGTAATAATTGGCGAAAACCAGTCTCCTGAGAATGAACACAAAGTTTGTTTACTTGTAAGGATTGTGGTTGTTTTACAAATTTTATGGCAAATCCTTAACGGTTATATTAATAATGAGTCAATTATTTTATTACACTGACATTTATAACTCATTGTCGCTAACTCAAACAAATGTACGAACAACCTCACCAAGGCTGTCCTTCATTATAAGATAGTGAGTGTTTTCTAAATGAGATTTCACCAAATCTTACATCTTTCGCTGGAACAAATCTTCTGTGTGGTTTGTATAGTTGTCCTGGTGTTTTGATGAATCGTTATCTATATTTTTCTGATCAGTTTGCAAATCTCGAATACATATAATCTTGCCGCTTGAATTCTTGAAAAAAAAATATAGATAACGATTCATCAAAACACCAGGACAACTATACAAACCACACAGAAGATTTGTTCCAGCGAAAGATGTAAGATTTGGTGAAATCTCATTTAGAAAACACTCACTATCTTATAATGAAGGACAGCCTTGGTGAGGTTGTTCGTACATTTGTTTGAGTTAGCGACAATGAGTTATAAATGTCAGTGTAATAAAATAATTGACTCATTATTAATATAACCGTTAAGGATTTGCCATAAAATTTGTAAAACAACCACAATCCTTACAAGTAAACAAACTTTGTGTTCATTCTCAGGAGACTGGTTTTCGCCAATTATTACCTAAATCGGTACGATGCATCATTTGCGGACCGTCAAATTTTGGAAAAACTAATTTAATAATTGGTCTTCTTATACACGAGAATGGTTTAAGATTTCAAAATGTTTATTCGAAAACCTTGCAACAACATAAGTATCTTTTTTTTAGAAAAAGTGTTACAACGAGTACCAGGCATTTCATTTCAGAAATATCATGAAAATGAGCAAGTACTAAGTGTTCAGACCGCAAAACCGAATTCTGTGATTGTATTTGATGATGTTGTTTGTGAAAACCAAAGTAATATACGTGATTATTTTGCTATGGGGAGACACAAGTCCATCGATTGTTTTTATCTAAAACAGACGCATAGTAAAATCCCTAAACAGTTACAGTATATAAGACTATTACCTGTCTAACAATATTATTCACCTTACAACGCTAAATAATTACGACCTATTTACCAATATGGAAAAATCATTGAAACGACAAATTGTTGAAGCAGCAGAAGCTGTAAAGATAAAAGTACGAAAAATGAGAGATGCCGAGATTAACAATAAACAAGCACTGGAATCTGTTTTCAAACCTGTAACAGAACCACTTAACTTAATTGCTAATGCTCCTCTCCTGCGTGTTAATGATTTGGGCGCACGGTTGGCAAAGTGGTTGAGCAATTGACTGCTGCGCTGCGTGTCGTGGGTTTGATTCCCGCACGGAACAAATATTTGTATGACCTACAGATAGTTGTTCCGGCTCTGGGTGTTGTGTATGTGAGTTTATATGTTTGTAAACGCACCCACGATACAGGAAGAAATTCCTAGTGTGGAGCAACGACTATATTTAAAAAAAAAATGTGATTTTGCTGATGATCCGTTTACTAACGTGTTTGTGTTTGCAGAAAAAAGGTACTGGTAGGCTTTGCAGAAAGAAATGATAATAATGATGATGAAGACAAATATGAATCCGATATCAATAGTGACTCTACTTATGAATCAGTAGTTGAAAGTAATAAGTAGTAAGCTTGTGATACGTCATCCTGGTCAGTATCTTCGGCAGCGTTGGTAGATATTGCATTTGGAGTAAGAAAAGACCGCGTGCAACTGATGTTAGGTTCTGCTTTCATAACGATCAACGATCAATACATCACCGTGGCCGAACGTAAATACTGAAATACACCTGGTTTAAAACAGTTGTTGCTAAGAAAGATGTAGACTTAAGCTTGGTTACAGATAGTGGTATGCAAAACTATATGTTGATGTTACTTGACACAAATGCACGTCGAAACTATGAGCCAAGTAAGCCAATAAAAAGTAATAAAGGACAAAAATATTTGCAAGTTACTAAACCTCTTTTTCAACTGAAGAATACAGTTCAGGGAAAGGGTCCGTTCGTTTATAAAAAACAATCTTAATGAATTAGTGGGAAGGTTGAAATTGTTAATTGCATCTAGACATGTTGGCAATACAGGATTAGATAGTGAAATTATTTCTATCATTGAAGAATTGCGTGAATGTAAAGTTATAAATATTTTAAAATGTGTTTATTTTACTATCAACCTCTCGATACAATACACCTTAAACATGAACGTAGACAAATTCGGACAATACATTCACAAAAGAATGCGTTTATCAGAGTTATTTGAGTTTAATGAAAATGCATTATTCAAATAAAAAAACGGAGACTTTGATTTAAAAACATCAAAACTGAGAGGAATTAGATCTCCAGTAGAAGCAGACGATGCTGTGAACAAGGATTATGTATATCGATTGAATGCTAACACGTTAAAAGAATTAAATAATCTGGCTGTGAACAAGGATTATGTAGAACTATTGAATGCTAATATGCATAAAGAATTTAATAATCTGATTGATACATTGCGTTCTCAAATGATAAAAAATTCAAAGGGTATAGTTTAAGCTACTTTAAAAGCAAGGGTACTTGAGGTTTCAACTCATTTGCAAGATAAGTTTTATACTAAAGCAGAGGTAGATATATTACTTGAAAATCTCAGTAATGACAAAACAACAAATAGTAAATGAAATGCACAAAGCTGCAAGAAGAAATTGCCTTAGGTCATTCTAAAGGGGATCGATGACTTGTGGCAAGCTGATCTAATGGACATGCAGAACCTGAGAAAATATAATAAAGGTCATTATTACATTTTAGTTGTAATTTAGTGCTTCTCAAATTATGCTTGGACAGAGCCGTTAAAATCAAAAAATAAACTTGATATTACTTACATTTAAACGAATATTGATTAACAGTCATCGTAAACCTGTTAATTTACAAACTGTTATGGGAACAGAATTTTATAACATCACCTTTCAAACGCTTATGAAAAGGCACAACATTAACCATTACTCTTCGTTTTCTACTAAAAAAGCACCAATTGTGGAGAGACTGATTAGAACTGTAAAAATTATTTATATAAATATTTTAGTCTTAATGGAAACTATAAGTGGATAGGACTACCATTGGAAGATACATTAAAGAGATATAACGAAACAAAACATCGCACTATTCAATCTTCTTCTTCATCTTGTCAATGATGATTCCATTTTCAGATTGTAATTTAGATGTTGTGCTTGGACCAGAACTCAGCCACATCGACAGCCCTAGCGTTGGCCTCGCACAGGTCCTTCATGGTGCAGGTGTTTGTGCATAGAGAGCAGGACTATTCAATTTAAACCAGTAGATGTTAATAAAGGTAACGAACAAGTAGTTAATTAAAGAAAATATTTAAAAAAAATACAAACATGATTCAGTTCAGTGGAAGCCTAAATTCAAAGTTGGTGATTGTGTTCGTATAAGTAAATACAAACATAATTTTGAGAAAGCTTACACTCCTAATTGGTCAACTGAATTATTTATTATAAAAAAGGTAAATAAAATTTACCAGTCACATATCACATAGAAGATCAACGAAAGAAAAACATATTAGGAGCGTTTTATGAACAAGAAATGCAAAGGTCGAATTATCCTGATGTTTATTTGATAGAAAAGATTTTGAAAAAGAAAGGAAATAAACTGTATGTCAAGTGGTTAGGTCTAAACAGTGCAGAAAACAGTTGGATTGAAAAAACTGCAATAATGATCTAATATATTATATAACCATTTTTCACTTAAAATCCTATCATTATAATTTGAGTAATGTAAGGAGGTGGACTAGTTAACAGGATAATTAATAATCTACCATTAGAAGTTCATTTGCCAGGATACAATTATTGCGGACCAGGAACCAAACTTCGCAAACGCTTAGCGTGTGGTGACCGAGGTGTAAATAAGCTAGACGAAGCTTGCATGCAACACGACATTGCGTATACAAACCATACAGACTTATCAAATAGTCACAAAGCCGATTTACAACTACTTAACATGGCAAATAAAGACTTAAATCCAAAGATGCAGAGAAAGGTGAAAAGCTAAGCTAGTGAGCAAAGTTCTGAAAACGAAACTAAAGTCTGGATCGGGCACTAAAACATTTAAAAGCTTAGTTTCAAAAATAAAATAAAAAAATTAATAAACTCAAACGCAAAGATAACAAGACTTTAATAAAAGCAGCTTACTTAACCGCAATAAAGTTATTTCCAAACATTCATCTTCGAATTCGAGTACCCCGAGCAATACCCACACCAAAGACTGGAGAAGTTCTACATTTAATTCCAATTTTCGCTGGTTTATCGGCTTTAGGAACTTTAGCTGGTGCTGCAGCTGGCATTGCAAGAACCGTCAATGATTACAAAGCGAGCAAAAACAAAATGCAAGAAACAGAACGACATACGAGTAATAAAGCTATGGAGGCTTTAGTGTTGGGCAAGGGTTTATACATTAAGCCGTATAAAAGCGGTAAAGGATTGTTTATAACATCTTCAAAAAACTGAAAAATATGCTACCCAATCGCCCTATAACTAACGTAGACATTCGAAAGTATTCAAGAGACATCCCATATTTTCGTGGGGTTTACATGAAGGATCGACTACTTCGGAAACCAAAACGCATTGAAAGAAAGAAAGAAAGAAATAATATTTATTTGTGACCCGCACAGGAGACACGAGAAATATGCATACAATTGTGGTATCGTTAATTTAGATGATTCTAAGAACGAAGGAACGCATTGGGTAACTTATGCTAAAGTAAACAATCACTGCGAATACTTTGATAGCTTTGGAAATTTAAAACCTCCAATGGAATTGATGCAATGTTTCAAAAATTTTTATGTGTTTTATAATAATACAAGATATCAACATTTTAATGCAGTCAATTGTGGTCATTTGTGTAAATTATTTGTGGACTTTTTGGAATAAAAATGTTTTATAAAATATATTTTTTTCTTCAATTTCAATCATTTGCAAGATGTCACTCACTTTGTCGATAACTGGAGACTCGTCAGTGTTAACTACGAACTATCCTTATACATTGCAAATAGATGTATGAGTGTGCTTTATTACACTTTTCAACATTTAATTATATTCCAAACATTGATAAAAGTAATAATAAGCTCTATTATGGCATTAATGAAATTATTGAAATACCGGAAGGCAAGAAATAGGCGATTATCTAGCTAAACAATAGCTAGATCGATTTATCGCCCCCGAAAACCCCTGCATACAAAATTTCATAAAAATCGGGACCCGTTTCCGAGATGATTATATATATATATATTATAAATATAATATAAAATAATATAAATATATAATATGTATATATATTATATATATATACATATTATATATTTATATATATATACATATACACAAGAATTGCGTTTAAAGGTTTGAAGGAAGTATTTTGAAAATTTTAATAAATACATGGGTAATCTAGTGTGGGCAAATGATAGTTTATTTTTACCCAAAATATTTTTTCTTTGTAGATAGTGTAACTAACGTATCCGAACCGACATTTACTTATGAAATAAGCAGGTAATACGTATAATCTTACTGAACAATAAACTAATGCAACAATGTCATTTTTTTTTTGCAAAATCGGAAAAGTGTTATCCAAGACTTCGAGAGCTCTCAATTTATAAAGAGAACCCGGGACCCGTGTACATAAAGTGTTAAATAAAACAAATATAAAATGTCACAAGCGCTCGTCGCAGACATTCGTCTTGGTCTCAAATGCAAACAAAGACACCGAAATGAGGACAAATCCGAGGATATCAAGACTAATGGCGAGTCTACATACGCGGGTATAGCGGGCAAACGTCACTGGAATAGGTAGGGTAATCAAAAAATATTATGTGTATTTTTCACGGGTTTATAACCTTTTTTGTCGCTAGCTTAGAGATGGGAAATCCGAAGAGAGTTTTCATTCCGTTTCTTATGAACTGCGTAAATAGGGACTATGTTATGCTTGTGTTTGTTGAGGGTAATTTTTTTTCTACCTAGTGGATATGCGGATGCCGCATTTTTTAATGACAGATTTTAAGTGGAAATCTGAGTATAAAAGGTAGGTGATTTCAGCTTAATGCGCACAAGATGCAGTTTTTTAGAATCTCCCTAATAACAAAGTACCGATTGTTGAGGTGTTTTTTTTCTTTTACTTTGAAGTATGAGATAAAATAACAAGCAACAACAACTGCAACAAAACAATAACAACTTGATATGCTTGTAGGGAAGACTGTTTAATTGTCAGGTAAAGGCATTATTGCATGGGCCATTTTCGGGCTAGGAGTTAGACAAACGAAACTAAGCTAAAAATCGGTAACTCTCACTGTATTTCTCCTTATGTTTTATTTGTCACCAATTCACAACTCATTCAAACCCGCCATCTTCTTCCTCGATTTCCTATCTCATTGTCTCTTGTTCGCGCCAAAAATCAGTGACATTTTTTTTTGTATGTTTATTTGCAATCAGTTTCAATATAAGCAGATTGGATGTAGTTAATTGTCAGATATCGAGTGCAGTCTCCAGTAAGAATGTCTACTTGTTTCCATCACTACCATAGAAATATAAAATACAGTTTATTATATCTATGATCACTACTGATTATGTCTTTCCTTTTTAGCATTTTTGTGTAGCCTCGACATTTTAATTGTGTAGCGAGAGGATTGGGGTGATTTTTAAGTCGTTGATGGTAGATACGCGAAGTACTTTTGATTTCGTCTTTCACAGTAGACAAGTTGAGTAAAGAAGTATGTACCAAAAAAAAATGATACGAGTTTGGACTCACCTGAAATCCTGGCTTGAAAACTTGTGTTCCTACCTTTCAATTCATGCAGTTATTTGAATAATAATAATACCAAATTCAAGGCACCGTTCCCAGTAATTACCTACTATACACGAGTACCTCCATACCACATAAATACCTACAGTGATAAAGATAATATAAGACACTTACATATGCATATACCACACACAGAACCCTACCGTATCTCTGTAATATGAAAGGCTTTTATAATTACGAGCGCATCCAGCAAACACTGGGACATTTAAGGTACATAAGACTGGGACATTCAAGGTACATAAGACTGGGACATTCAAGGTATATAAACCGTGGAAGCGGGACGTAAATGTCCCAAAGCGGTGCGCTGTCGTGATATTCTCAGTAAGTACAAGAATATACGAGAGAAAATGTACTTCTCTTACTTGTAGCAAGCCTTAAAGTCGTTTATAAATAAGTTGAAAAGTCTAGGTTATTTTGTAAAGAAAAAAAGGTTTTTCTTTTGTTTGAATAGGTCATCTTGTGGCTCTTTAAAGCTCTATTCACACATATTAGGGATGTGCCCGTGACGTGACACGGCCGTGGCCGTGCTGAGACCGTGCATCCCGAGTCCCGTCAGGGACTTTCTGTTCACACACGTCAGGGATGTGACAGGACCGTGGACAAGCCGCGATCTGTGCTCCTCGGTCACCATTTTGTTTTCGTATCAGAGTATCGCTTCAGTGTAGTGTAGTGAAATATAAATTACAACACGCAATATACCTAAGTCATGTCTTTGTTTAATACAGACACAGATAATATAATACTAGATACAGAGGTGTTGATTTCGATTGCAATTGCTCTAGATGGAGAGGAAATGGAAGAGGTACAAGACAAACAGAAAGTGGTTAAAAAACGTGTTTGGGTATCAGAATTGTGGCAGGACAGAGAGCTACTGGGAGAATTTCACACAATATACAAAAAGAATGTTGTGGGTAGTCAGAAGTAGAACAACAATTTTTTTTCTATTTATTTTAAAATACAACTACAACTTTAAAATGCAACTTTCCGGTCTTTTATTCTTCAGGCGCTCAATACATTACAGTTGCAGGTTGCTATGTTGGCGCAGAGCCAGGATAATATAGAGATGCGTGGGTGGCGTAAAATCCTGCTGTTGCATGGAGTGTCCGAGGAGCCTGAAGAGGAGACTGCACAGGTGGTGGCTCAAGTTTTAAAGCAGCGTCTACACATTGACTTGGCCACAACTGGCATAAAGAGGTGTCACAGGATGGGGCGCAGCACAACCCACAAACCACGGCCTATTCTCATTAAGCTGCATGATGTGGATCTCCGTGATAAGATCTGGTTCGGATAGACCAAGCTGAAGGGTTACGGCATCACTATATCGGAGTTTCTCACTAAAGCCAGGCACAATGTCTTCATGGCGGCACGGGATAAATTTGGTGTGACCCAATGCTGGACCTCGGCTGGAACTGTGCTCAAACTAGAATCACAATAAATTACGAGTGCAACGACAATTGACAAAAAAAAACAATATTTTATGAAAAGTACCTATTCCTTAGCACAAAATAAAACAAAAAATACACTTATAATAATTGTGGACTGTATAAACTTATATAACTTACAATAAAAAATAGCTTAATCAAAACTTAAATTGTGCTATACAAGGGTTACATTACTTTGAAATTGGCAAAATGCACAAACTTGACGTAGGTCGTTTAATAGTGGATCCATTGCACTTGAGAGTCACCACTCGTGTAACCTTATCCAAACCAGGATGCTTATCTATGACCTTGCCCAAAAGCCAACGGGCAGGAGGTAAGTTATCCTCCTTGACTAAAACGATATCTCCAATATTTGGTTCTGGAATATGTTTAGTCCATTTATAATGCTGTAACAAATTAACTAAGTACTCATTTGACCATCGCCTCCAAAAGTCTTGCAACATGCGTTGTGTAACTTGCCAACGTCTCAGGTTGCTGATGTTTGAATTCTCATAATTACGTTCAGGCACTGCTATCAGAGGCTCACCTATCAGGAAATGACCTGGTGTTAAAGGAGTAGGATCTATGGAATTGTCAGGCACCATTGATAACGGCCTGGAATTAAGGCATGCTTCTATCTGGGACAAAAGTGTTGATATTTCTTCAAACGTAAGTGTGGAATTACCTATTACGCGTTTTAGGTGGAATTTGGTTGATTTCACCCCGGCCTCCCACAAGGCACCGAAATTAGGGGAATGAGGCGGAATGAAATGCCAAGAAGTGCTGTTATTGCTTAACCACTCTTTTATCTCTACAGCCACGGAAGAATTTTCCTCAGCGACTAAATGCCGAAGCTCCTTGGAAGCGTCAACAAAATTAGTTCCGTTGTCGCTCCAAATATTACTGACAAAACCTCGCCGAGCCACAAATCTTTTGAAGCCAGCGATGAAACCTCGCGACGTTAAGTCACTGATGGCTTCCAAATGAATAGCCTTGGTCACCATGCATACAAAGACACAAATATACCCTTTGTATGATTGGTGGCCTCCACCCTTTGACGTTCGAATGCTGATGGGACCAGCAAAATCCACGCCACTATTTAGGAATGGTCTTGCTGGAGTGACTCGACTAGACGGTAACTGCCCCATAAGTAGGGTTTGAATAGATGCCGAGTACCGCCTGCACTTAACACATCTACGTACGTGAGTTTTAATCTTTGTTTTGGCCGAAAGGATCCAATACTTAGTACGCAGCTGGCTCAACATTAGTGTTGGTCCCCCATGTAACGTTCTCTTATGAGCTTCATCAATCACTAGATTGGTGAAGTGACTGTTAGGTGGTAGGAAGATGGGATGTTTGACAGCTTCGTCTAAATTAGCATTTTGAATGCGTCCACTGACTCGAAGAATACCTTCATCATCAATAACTGGACAAAGACTTTTAAGCTTGCTTTTTGCTTTCACGCTTCCTGTTTTTCTTACATCCTTAATTTCATCAAAAACTCTTGACTCTGAACAAGTTTTATACACGTTTTTGTTGCTTCTTCTATTTCTTCCTTAGTAAGATACCCCTCGAATCTCTTTTCACTATGTGATTGTTTCTTCCAACTCAAAACTCTTCTGCAGTACGCTATAACCCGAACTAACCTTTGTAATGATGAATACCTTGTCAGAAAAGATCTTCTTGTAGAGGTTTAGTTACTACGTGAACCTTGATTGATCTTCGCTCCGTGTTGGTGACAATTGACTTTGGTCTTGTGTATTCTATAGTTTCATCATGAAACCATGGGGGTCCTTGACTCCACAGTGAGCTGCATACCAGTTCTTGTGGTTTAACACCTCTGGACGCCAAATCTGCAGGGTTATGCGTAGATTGGACATGAGCCCAATGTGAGTTGTCAACGTGAGAGAGAATAGTAGACACTCTGTTTCCAACGAAAGTAGTCCAGTGACTGGGATGTTTACTGAGCCAAGCCAAAACCACTGACGAGTCAGTCCAGGCGTGTATTTGAGGGGGTGCGATTCTCAAAACTTCAGCGACCTCAAAAATGAGTTCGGAAAGCAACACTGCCCCCATCAGTTCTAAACGTGGAATTGACTGCTGCTTGACTGGTGCAACCTTAGTTCGAGAAGTGATTAAACTGACGTGAATGGTATTGTGGGCATCGATGACTCTAATATACACTACAGCGGCATAAGCAGCAATCGACGCGTCGCAAAATCCATGTAACTCTACCAATAGATCATCGGTTTTTATGTTAACCCATCTGGGGATGCTGAACTTGTTCGTTTCTACAAGGCTTAAACGGTAAGTTTCCCATTCTGATAGAAGTTCCGGTGGCAATTCTTCATCCCATTCGAGGCCAGCAAGCCAAAGCTGTTGAATGAAGATCTTGGAGGTAACATTGCAAGGTGCCACCCAGCCAAGCGGATCGAACAGGCGTGCGATGTCGGATATTATCTTTCTCTTGGTAACTGGAGTCTGCTGTGGTTGCACTGAATATTTAAATTCATCACTCTCACGATCCCACGAAATTCCAAAATTTTTTATAACTGAGTCCAACTTGATATCCTTTCCCTGTTCCTTTTCTTCAGTCTGTCCTATCTTTATTACCGTATGTTCTTGAATTTTCTTGTTTAATTCATCGCAGCTACTAACCCATTTCTGTAGTTGAAATTGACCTTTGTTAAGTAACTCTGTTAATTTTTTATGTATGTGTAAACCTTCTTCAACTGTCTGACATCCTGTCATTAAATCGTCTACGTAAAACTAATTTTTTATTATGTCAGATATTTCAGGATGACCTCCGCCTGTATCAACTGCCACCTGCTGTAAGGTTTTCACTGCAAGCTAAGGAGCTGCTGCTGTACCAAACGTTACTCTTACTAATTTGTATTCTTTTATTTCAGATTCTGGATCATCGCGCCACACTACTCGCTGAAACTCTGCATGTTCAGGAGCAACCTTCACCTGTCTGTACATTTTTATGATGTCAGCACAGAGACTTATGGGATGCATTCTCCATCTCATAATGATGTGACGTAACGGAGGTTGCAACATGGGACCAACCATGAGATCGTCGTTCAGAGACACTCCATTTAACCCTTTCATAGAAGCGTCGAACACTATTCGAACCTTGGTTGTAGTTTTATCTTCCCGTACCACGGCGTGATGTGGCAGATAAACAGCCGTACTCAAATTGCGCTCATCACCGTGTACAGGCTCCATATGACCAAGATCGATGTATTCTTTGAATATTTCTGAGTATCGAGCTTTAATTGTCGGATTCTTCTTAAATTTATTTTCAATAAGATGAAATCTTTTTATTGCGAGGTCTCTCGAACTCCCATATTGACACTGCGGATCTTGATCGCGAAAGGGAAGATTAACCACATAGCGTCCTTCCTTATCAAGGTTGGTAGTCTGTGCATAAATATCCTCACATCGTTTATCTTCGTCAGAAAGGATCTTTTTATCCGGCATAGTAGACTCTATTTCCCAGAACCGTCGCAAAAGTGCGTTGTCATCAGCCTGATCTGAGCTGCTTTGAATGACGTGATGACAATGAATATAGTCACTGCTGGACGCGACCTGTCCAGAAAGGATCCAACCCAGGGCAGTATTCTGAGCTACCGGTAAGTTTGGAGGACCTTGAATTAAACCATCCCTAAGAACTTGACCATATATTTCCGCACCAAGTAAGATGTCTATCTTGCTTGGCGTATGGAACTCTGGATCAGCTAAAGTTATCCTTTAGCTCGGGCCAATACGACTGCTCTAATTTTTCTGAGGGTAAAAGCGACGTAAAGGTACCTAATACAAAAGCATGCACTTGGACACTAAAATTTGGATCTAAGCGTGAGTGGATAGTCATCGTGACTGTAAACTTTGAAGCAAAAGCACTTCTCTCACCGCCTATTCCAGATATAACCGACTTGGTCGGCTTCTTCTTTAGTCCGAGCAGCTGCATTGCTGATTCTGCTATGAATGATGCCTGAGATCCCTGATCCAATAGCACTCTCAGCAGTTGTGTAGAGCCACTTCTTGTCTGTGCTTCGACAAGAGCAGTAGCCAACAAAACTTGAGTAGGTACTGACACTTTAGAAACATGTGAAACTATATTTGGAGCTGATGGTTCGCTTGCCGATAACGATGCCTGAACATTAGACACCGCTGATTTAACTTCAGCTGCTGTATTAGAGCGTTCATTAACTACTGTGGAGAGTTATGTTTAAAGCTTCCCTCAACGAGTTTCATTCTGAATTTCGACAGTTAATTATTTCGACAGAGTCTCAATTTCGAAAAACAGTAGTTCGACAACTCATTGCTTCGACAGAACACATATTCGACTAGCATTAGTTCGACAGATTATACTTCGACAACACACATCTTCGAAGAACACTGCTTCGACAAAACCATTCCTCGATATGCACTTGTTCGGCGGATCTCTAGTTCGACGGAACATAACTTCGACATAATACTGCTCTGAAATGTGACAATACGATCACCTGTCGGCGTTTCGGACTAAATTGAACTGGCTGCTGATTCGGCGTCGTCGAGATACTCATATCCTATTTCTTCTCTATACTATCCTACACAACCCTAATTCTCCTCAATACCTTCGTGAACGCTTTGGGTACTTTGTCCCGAGGGGTAAACCCTGTCGCACTTCCATTTCTTTTCACTCCTTCGTACCCCACGTCACACTTCTAGCCGCTATGATGGCTTCTTCTCTGTTACTGCAGTGCGTCTCTGGAACTCTCTACCACATTCCCTACGCGACAGCCCTTCTCTGAATTTCTTCAAGAGGAAAATCGAGGATCATTTTCTGACTCGCACTTGAGCGGTTCTTTTTTTTACGTAATGTCTCGCGGGCGTTGGTAGCCTTTTTGACCCCTACAGACTCGAATAACCCAGCCTTAAAGCAGTGTTACCATTACATAAATTGTACATGCTGAAATCGGAAAGCCTGATTTTCGGGCGAGAGTAGAGTAGCTTCGCGCATGCAAAAACTAATAGGCAAGAAGTTATTGTAGTCAGTCATACTCGATTTTTTTCGAAGGAAATATTTATTTATTTATTAAAACTTTATGAACAAATACAAAGGCGGACTTAATGCCTTAGGCATTTCCTACCAGTCGACCTTAGGGTGGTGCAGAGATAAAACATGGCAGGTGCAATTAACCGAAAGAACGAGTGGAAAAAAATAAAATAAAAATAAATTACTAAACTTACTACTTAAAAATATATACTTAGATACATACATATAGATATAAAATTTATACATAAAAAATGTCATTGAGAAACCGAATCCAACAAACTAACTGTGTCAAGTTTCTGCAATAAATGTATGTCTGATTTTTCGGCAATAAATGTATCTAGGGCCCAGGGCCTCCAAATAGGTTTAAGTCGGCCCTGCCTCATCGGTTTTGTTTTCTTTCTTTTAGATTGGTCACTGCCCGCCTACAACTTCATATAAAGCGAAATTCAATTATTATTGTCACATTTCAGAGCAGTATTATGTCGAAGTTATGTTCCGTCGAACTAGAGATTCGTCGAACAAGTGCATATCGAGGAATGGTTTTGTCGAAGTAGTGTTCTTCGAAGATGTGTGTTGTCGAAGTATAATCTGTCGAACTAATGCTAGTCGAATATGTGTTCTGTCGAAGCAATGAGTTGTCGAACTACTGTTTTTCGAAATTGAGACTCTGTCGAAATAATTAACTGTCGAAATTCAGAATGACACTCTCCCTCAACAGCGTTTTGTGAAAAATGTAAGTTTCTTCAGTAGCATCGTAAACATCATTAATAAAATACACATCAGATTCTCGCTGAGCGTCTGTGACATTCTGAATTATACTTCTATGAGTTGACGAGAATTCTTTCCACAAAACTTCAAGTGCTTCTAATCTAGTCTCAGCGTATGTTTTAGGTACTCTGTCTTTAGGTGCCTTTTTAAAGTTAATCTGAGCCTTTTCAATAAGAAGTTTTGTGTTATTTTGTAATTTATAATTAGCCTCCATATTTATTTATTTTATTAAGGCCGTAAGAAACTTTATTAATAAAACTACCAAAGACAATTATAACACACCACCATTAAACCACTTCACAAAAAATCTTCTTTCAAATAAATACTACATATACACCAGCAAAGATAAATTCAATTATTTAAATTATTATACCAAAGTCAAATACAATTTGTGCAATATTGCACAGACTGGTACATAAAATATCACAAGTTCAAGCAGGTACACTTTTATAACTTATGAATAAAGTCCAATAAATCTACTAAAGTCCAATTAAAACCTTTTCAGGCGAAATTTTCTATCTTTAGAAAACCTGACTTGCAAATATGTAACAACAATAAAATGTACTCACGATTTTTCTTCTCCAAACCACACTTCACACACAACACTGAAATCCGTTTTCACTCCGATGGGTGTCTGCGTCATCCAGACGTCCCGCCCTGCGCCTCACTCAGCTAGTGCTGATGATGTCCAGGTCGCCCTGCTCCAACCCTCACTCCACTGGTGTCAGACACCGTCCGGCACCCTCTCCTGGTGCTGGTCCACGCCAACTCCTCTGCAGCAGCACTGGTCACTTCACTGTTCACTGTGCACACCAGCTTGGGTGTGCGGCGCTTCAGGGCGATCCACCCTGGTTTCTACGCCAAGAATCACAAAACACTCCTGTGGTCTCACTTATCCGACTCGATAAGGACCATGTAAACTTTACTTCGCGGAACTCGGATAAATAAAACACCGGATACTTTGACAGTACATGTAATCGCATTACATCTGTACTCAATCTCAAACTCAAATAAAACAATCTTAACCTTAATCCTATATATAATCATGGGCAACTTTTAACACCGCGATTCAGAAATCCTGTCTAAATGAACAACGCCATCTATCGACGGAGATGGAACTAACTTTCTTTTAACAAAGTTTAGTTGCACAAAATTTGAATGCGAACAGCAACCTTAGACGCTTAATTTCGTTCTGTTATGCGGTCCTATTTTTATTTATGTTTTACCTATGTTATATATTTTTTAATTGTTTTTTATGCCTGGACTGCAAAATCGGATTTGATTTTTGTGTTTTGTTTTTAGTTTATTTTTTTAACTCTGATAAGTAACACTGGCGGGTGGACGGGACATTTTGAACCGCGTAGACTTTACTGTTTTATAAGTTTTTAAAGGTATATTTTAATAAATATTTATTTATTTTTTATATTTATGTTCAGCCCTGAATGTAGCAGTGATGCTGATTCTTCTAATTCATTGGATAGTGTTCCTTCTTTAGCCGATACCATTGGTTCACGGTTTGCCGATGTCTCCAGGAACTTTAATCCGGCCCACTTCCCCGATATGCTGGCAAGCTTTGACTGTAAGAATATCCATGCAATTCTTGTTTCAGAATCATGGTTAAAACCTTGTCTTCCCTCTTCCTCTTACTCTCTTCCCGGCTTTCAACTTATTTCCTGGAAGTTGAATTGCATCATTCTAAAATTCTCCTTGGAGTTTACTACTGCCCTTCTCTTCGGATTAATTTCTTCTCTTCTTTTGAACGTATTTTGGAAGATTTAATCTCCTCTTACAGTCATAGTATCAAAATGGGCGACTTTAATACGTGTCTACTTAAACAAGACTCCCGCTCTTCTTCTTTTCGTCATATTATTGAATCTGTCAATCTCTCTTTTCTTGATCTTGGTGCCACTCACCATTTTCCTAACTCTGTTCCCTCACTTCTCGATCTTATTATTGTCTCGTCTTTTGATCTTGTCGCTAAACTTGGTCAATGTTCTGCTGACGCCTTTTCCTACCATGACTTAATTTACACTTCATACAAAATTCGACCACCTAAGCATAAGTTCAAAACTCTTCTGCTTCGCAATTTTGATGGTATGGACATTCGACTTCGAGAGGATGCCAGTGATATTGACTGGACGACACTAGTGTCTTCCTCATCCGTAGACGAACAAGTTGAAGTCTTGACTTCTACCTTAGTTCATCTATACGACACACATGCACCTATTCGAGCCGTGAGAGTTAGGCATCTTCCAGCGCCCTGGCTGACCGACGAAATTAAACTTTTACTAACTAAAAAGGCAGCTGCGAAGTTTAAGTTTAAAATTCGGCCTAATGACGTCAACAGGGAAAAATACGTCTCAATTAGAAATCACTGCAGTAAGGTGTGTGGAATCGCAAACCGCCAATATATCCATAGTTCATTTCAGAACGGTGATCCAGCCAAGGTCTGGAAGTTTCTCAAATCATTAGGTATCGGAAAAAAAGTCTCACAATACGATTCCTAAGGACTTGGATTTCAATTTACTTAATAGTCATTTTGCTACTTCGCCTCTATTGGATAGGGCCACTAAAACTACTACGCTAAGTATTCTTTCAAACATTCCGGTACCTGATTTTTCTCCTTTTTTCATAAGTCAATTCACCGCTTGTGATGTTAAAAAGAGGATTGTATCGATTTTGTCCAACGCTGTTGGTAGTGACTGTGTTAGCCATAAAATGATCATCCCCATACTTGATGACATTCTTCCTGTTATCCTTCACATCCTCAACTTCTCTGTTTCCAGTGGTGTTTTCCCTCAAGCCTGGAAAGATGCCCATGTTATTCCTCTACCCAAAAAATCACATCTTTCTCTGACTATCGTCCCATTTCTATTCTTCCTTTCCTATCCAAAGTCCTTGAAAAACTTGTCCACCATCAACTCAGCTCGTTCCTTTCCAAACACAAGCTGCTAAATTCCTTCCAATCTGGTTTTCGTCCGGGACACAGCACTACCTCAGCACTTGTGCATATTACGGACGACATTATATCAGGCATGGAAATGGGAAAGTTAACTGTACTTGCTCTACTTGACATCAGCAATGCCTTCAATACGGTTGACTTCGACATTTTGCTGGGCGTCCTATGCTCTTTTAGCATATCTCCTTCGGTAATAGACTGGTTTCATAGTTACCTGTTTGGCCGCCGGCAGCGTATTTGCATTGAGGAATCTTTCTCTTCTTGGTGTCACACCTCTGCCGGTGTGCCGCAGGGTGGCGTTTTATCTCCTATACTTTTCGCACTCTTTATTAATGCTATCACTCAACAGCTATCTTATTTCTACCACCTTTATGCTGATGATCTCCAAATTTATACTCAAGCCCCTCTCGGCGAGTTATCAGACGCTATTGAGACTATGAATACGGACCTGGCTCGAATTGGTGACTGGAGCACTGAGTTTGGGCTGAAGATCAATCCGACGAAAACTCAAGTGGCTGTTGTGGGAAGTTCGCGAACGGTCTCTAGGAATGATTTGGCGACACTTCCCCAGGTTTCTTTCAACAACACCATTGTTCCAATAGCTGAAACTGTGAAGAACCTGGGGATTTACATCGACAGCACCCTTTCCTGGACTAAAGAACTGCAAGAGGTCAGTCGTAAAATGTTTGCTTCTGTGGGCTCCCTGAGAAGCCTTCGTAACTTTCTTCCCATCACCACTAAAATTGCGTTAGCACAATCTCTTCTTCTCCTTATCCTGGACTATGCTGATGCCAGCTATCTCGATCTCACCCAAGACCAATTGGACAAGCTTGAGCGACTTCAAAATCTCTGTATCAGGTTCATATTTGGCTTGCGCAAGTATGACCATGTTTCTGAATTTTGAACCAAGCTCAAATGGCTTCCTATTCGCCTTCGCCGGAATGCCCACATCCTTTCATTACTATATAATGTGCTCTTTAATCCTTCTAGTCCTTTTTATCTTAAAGAACGCTTTCAGTTCCTCTGTGACACACATTCTCGGTCCTTGAGATCATCGGAAAACCTAAAATTAAGCATTCGTATGCATTCCACATCCTTCTTCGACAAATCATTCACGGTTCAAGCAGCTCATTTGTGGAATGTATTACCTATTGAGGTAAGGCGTGCGCAAACATTACCTTCATTTAAAAAAATGGTGAAGGTGCATGTCCTTTCTCTGTTCTATATTTGATATTTATTAATATATTATTTTATTTGTATGTATGTATTTTATGTTATATCTAAGTAATATTATTTAGTATAGCTTTTGTACACTGACTGACTGTTTTCTATCTTCTCTCGTTCAGTCCATCCAAAGGTTGTCTGTAAGAGATTGCCCTGTGCGATAAGACCGCCCATTGTACACTTATCTTTATAAATGTTTTGTCCTGTAATTATTTAAGTGGTGTACAATAAAGTATATAATAAATAAAACTAACAAAAAATGCAAATGCTTATCATGATTACTTAAAAAAAACATTTTACCATACATTTTGCGACACAGCGCCATCTCTGATACATGATAGACACAAAGCACACACAAAAATGAACATGGCGTTGTGTGCTGGTTCCGGAATGGCCAATAGATGGCGTTGTCGATTTTTCTGAAATTCATCCTATAATTTTAATATATAAAATACAAATAATGTTTTACCTATGTCCGCTATAGACTTTGAAACCTTCCAACCGATATGCCCCAAATCGGTTTCATTAGAAAGGCAATGCGAAGATGATTTAAGAAAAAAAAGAATATGACTCGCTCGCACTTGGCCGGTTTTTACTTATCTGCAAAATGCTCAATATAGTCCCTGATATCACACCTATTCCTTTGGATTCGTTGCCAGTTTCGATATTAGCATTTGGCAGTACAAAATTCAGGGGTGGCTTTTGTGTGTTATCCAACTGTAATATTATTAATTTTATAAATTTTTAGACGTATGTATTAACATCACTTGTCATTCGATTTGATTCTTAAAAAACTATAGGTACAATCAAAGAATATTCACGACATCGACTACGTGCAGGGAAAATATCGGCACACCCGCGCAAGCAGCGCACGTCACGGCGTCGGCCCAGGCATTGAAGCTCCGTCACCGGTCCGTGCACCGTACCATGGCATAGACATCGCATTTAATAAGTTTAATAAAAATATTTTACTTACCCTCACAGTTTAATTTTCGTCCGATTTCATTCCATATATTATTTTTATGCTTAGAATCCATATATTTTGGGTGAGATATCATATAAAATGTACGCACCGATATTGTTTTGAGCCCCTGACGGGGCACGGTCCGTCCACGTCCCGGGCACGCCCCTGATATGTGTGGATGCCTATAGAATCAGATCCAAACATTTACGTTATTGATTTCTGTCCCGTGTGTTGGCATTATAATCAGGCGTAGAACAAGGAATAGGTAAAGATAGAGATTTAAAAAATATTACAAATAAAATTTCAAAATTGAAAGAACCCCGAAATATTTCATGCTACAAAATTTATCTAGTAGTACACATGCTTCGATCGACAATCTATTGAAAACAGCCCGATTCTAACAGTAAAACGCTCATAACTTTTGAACGGCTGAACCGATTTAATCAAACATAGCTAAAAAGACTCTCGATAAAGTGACATTTTAAACAAAAAAAAATCGGTTTATCCGTTTAAGAGCTATGATGCCACAGAGAGATACACATATACACAGGTACACACATCAAACTTATAACACCGCTCTTTTTACGCCGGGTGTTAAAAATAGGACATTTAAGTTTCGACGATCCTATTAAAGATCGTCCTTTTGTTCGCATTGATTAAGATTGAAAAGAAACTTGAAGATTTTTTCGGCACTTTTATTTACATATATATTTTCACCTATCTATTCCCAGAAGGGTTACGGAGAGGTGCACCAATCAAAATCAAAATATTTTTAATCTATAAACCATTAGCAGGTTCACTGTCCAATTAGTAAAACAATAGAATGAATCAAATATGATTCACTGGACAGGGAAACTATTAAGGTAATTTGAATTTTCAGCAAAAAAATAAACAAAAATGAAGCCATTTGCAGATTCGCAAGCGTCAGTAGATCTCTATGGAGAAGAATGTGCGAGAAACGCCACCGACACTCTTTTCCATCAATAAGTTTTAATTACAAGTATTTGGATACATCATTCTTGTTGGTAAATTACTTAGATGTGAGAACGATGTAAAAAGACGTGCATGTAAAATCGTTTCGAGTAAAAATACAATAAGTAATTAAAAAACAGGCCGAGGCAACCAAGTAATGACCCATGCCAACTGATGGCGCCCGTTCCCGAACATGACGCATGGATTGGCACCACTCAGCTCAACCATCATGAAGGCGACCAAATGATCCAACACATTTGCCACCATCAGAGAGACATTTGAGAGAGCATGACACACCCTTAACTGCCAAGGCACATTCAGGTCAACGTATATAGTATAATAGTAGGTACACTCACATTTCTCTAATAATATTTTAGTCCCATTTCATAGGGAGCGATACTATTGCCAACCGGGCACAAGTCTAAAGTCCGAAATTGTTACAGAGAAATTCCAGATGGAAAAATCTCTTTGGATGACACGGGAATCAAACCCAATACCACATGCTCAGAAGTAGCGATTTTAACCACTAGACCAACAAGGCAGCCTAGGCAGCCAAGTCTGAAACATTTATTTGTTTCAATTTATTCCCGTTACATTCAACGTAAATCTCTCCAAAGCAAATGAAACGGCAAAACATTAACACACACTTAAATTATTGACACTGCTCATTCACAATTCTGTTTGCACCGAAATATTAGAAAACAAAACATAAAATGTCATACATACATTTGTAGGCACTAGCACATCTGTGTTTGATCGCCTCGCTTGACCACAAGCCGTTCGCGGGGGCACCGAATAAATTATGTAAAACAAAGCCGTGGACAAGCCGGTACACACGGTATTATTTATATTTCAAATTATACGGGCAGACGTGGAAATGTCGGCTTTTTGAGCTACGTAAATAAATAGGTACAAAAATTACGGACGGATATTTTATTTTCTTTGGTGACCTTTTTTTCTTTTGACTACCTATGAATATTAGGGTAGTCAAAAGAAAAAAAATGCTTTACAAGGTATGCAATGTATTTTGTATCTTGCTTTAGAAGTCAAGGGGGAAAGTGTAGAAAATACACACAATAAAATATTGCTCATCGTCCATATAAAATAGGGTCATAATTTATAGTCTAAATGTTGACCTGATCTCTTAGGATTGTTTGTGTAAAATTTGAACAGAGTCTGTTCACTTATATTGGCGCCAAACAGACAAAACGTCTAAAAAATAATTATTTTACTTCAATTACCCCACACATCCTTCGGTGTCCTTCACATACCCCGTAGCTATTATTTTTTGTTTCACATAAAGTAGGTACAAACCATACCAATCTTGGTACACGTAGATAAGTTAAGTTATTCGAGCATATTTTCTTTTACAGACGACGTTTACCTGCGATCTAACCATAAGCTAAAGTTACTCAAGAAAAGGTTAGGCAAACAGTACTATATTTACTTTCTCGATTTACCTACAGTCAAAGGTACAGATTTTATATCTCTTTTGATTGTATCATGACTATGGCAAAATATGTTTAAGTGTATGTATAGCCATTTTGACAGTTTAGGCAAATTGGAAGCCAGTTTTTGTAAGTATCTTGCCGAACATTGAATTTCCTAGTCCTGCATTATTTCACTGGGTGTGGCAACCATATTACCTATTTTAATTTTCGTAATACTTAGTTTTATTTGTTTTAATTTAGTTTAAATAATTATTAAGTTTATTTAGTGCAACTTGGATAGTATATTATTTCTATTATTTTTATAGTCTTTTATTTCTATTTTCTTGTAAGTTACGACAACGTTTTGTGTGCATGCAGAATTTACCTGTGAGTGATTGTTACACTTAATTCTGAATTTTGCTTCTCTTTAATTTTCTTATACCATTGTATACAATTGTTGGTGAACCAAATAAATAAATACATGTTTAAGTGGTAAAGAATTAGCCCATCGCACTTTTACAATGGGTTAGTACAAAGTAACTTAAAGTCGAGTGGTAATTAACCACAGACTACTTAGAGACCAAGATTTATTGCAACTTTAGTACCAACACACTCTTGGGTAACTCGTAAAAAATGGCTAACGTATTAAGTCCGCGTTTCTACGTTTATGAAGTTTCAATAAAATAAAAAAGAAATCCATTTACACATTATAAACATGCCCTGAAAAAACATTACTCATTTATTTCAACGTCACAACATTCGGTCTACATTCCAAACTAATTCACTTCTCCAACATTCCCATTCTCACTTAATTTGGTAGGAAATAACTCCAGTGACACGGACGCTGCAGGACGTTCGTTTCACTAGCTATCTAGCCGGCTAGATCGTATGTTACTGCCATGTAGACTACACTACTACATACACATCGTGGTTAAACAGGAATTTGAGTACCTGCACGTGAATTGATGTAATATTTTACACGAGGTTACTGTGTTATGCAAGTTGAAAGCGAAACACAGAACTTGATTCAATAAAGATAATTTATTTGTCAAACATGCGTTAACATACAAATCAAGCACGCAAAAACAAAACAAACAGGTACCGGTACCGGCATTTTTTTTCGATATTAACTGATGGGCTCTGTCTCATAAATAAAGTTGGCAAAATTTAGAACAGAATTTCGAAATAATCTGTCCCTAAGTAAACTAGAACATAATTCAGAGGTGGCCCAAAACCTAGATTGAAGGCAACCCGTATGAGATGCCTTTGTCTAATTGCGAAAAAAAAACTCTCAAAACGGTGAAGGAAAACATCGTTAGGAAACTAGCATGTCCTAGAACTAAAAATATCGAACGCATGTGACATTCAACAACCCGCGCTGGGTCCGCGTGGTGGAGTACGGATCATGTAGAATTTAATAATTCGAACTTCAAATCGTAGAAAGATCCAAAGACACAGGCCTCTTCTCTTTGTAATGTTTATTATTACGTATATTTTACAAAAAAATACCAATATATTTTTGGGGTATGTGGAACAGTGTGTAGAGTCACACAAACCTCCATAAAAAAGGGAGGATCCTCCAACCAGACGGGTGTTGTGTCTGGTCCGGGCAACTGCCCGACGGACTGTTGTATATGTTCTAATCGCGCCGAAAACTTTACTTGCGCGATGCAGGATTTGTGTGACGTCATGTCATTCGTTCGTAGGTGGTGGCGTTGGTGCCGCTACGTATCGATAAATTGGTACGGACACTAAATGTGCGAGGTCCGACACGCTCAATACCGGTTTTTTAAGACATGCAAATATCTGCCTAGCCTTTTCCCAATTATGTTGGGGTCGGCTTACAGTCTTACCGGATTCGGCTGAGTACCAGTGTTTTGCATGGAGCGACTGTCTATCTGACCTCCACAACCAAGTAACTGGGTAACACGGTACCCCTTGAAAAGACTGGTGTCAGGTCTCAAGCTTCTGATTACCCGTAACGACTGTCAAAGATCTTCAAATGACAGCCGGGACCAACGGCTTAACGTGCTTTCCGACGCACGGAGGATACTCGTTATGTTGAAATGGTCACCCATCCACGGACCGACTTCGGCAAGCGTTGCTTAACCTTGAAGATCGACCCGTGCGGCTGTTATTTATTTAGCCACGAGCTCCTCCAAGAATCAAAGATAATAATATATCAAATACCTAATTTCAAATTAATTGAAGGCTCAGCATCAATTTATTGATTCCAAAATCATAATTAATTTGCGGTGTCACGTTTCTCATTACGAAAACAATTAAAAACTGTTTCCAATTTTCATGACATCTATTTCAAACAAAGAGCTAATTAATATTTTATGAATTCCACAAGTACAGTGTTATGAAAATGGGTAGTCATACTTTAAAACCTACTTTTATTTTATTTTATTTTTTTATTTATATGGCTCACCAACATTTGAATATACTGATACAAAGATATGAGATACATCCAATATACTAATAGTCTTTTTTTTTTGGGGTGTTTCGTTTTTCAATTACTTCTCCCGCTCTGGGTGCAACGGGAGGGCGTGTCAGACTTTTGCTGAATAAAACCCACCCGTGTTCCTTCAGTTGCTTGTGCCAGGGCCGCGGTAACTCTCTTTCAAGTTTATCCGCGACCCAGACAGGCATCGGACCTAGCGGGCCCCGTCACTTTTGCTGACATCTCTTTGAGGCAAGCGTGGATCACTACGCGCTGTAAACTCGGGCCTGGCCCTTATCGGACGATTAAAATTAGATGAGTTCTTATACTCACCGAACATGATTATGTTTTCGATCAAACTCCAAATTAAAGTCGAAATCAAGCCAGAATCAAAATCACACAAAATCAAAGCTAAAATAAAAATCAAAATACAATGTTTAATCTTATACCGCGTGGTTAATAGTATAATATAATTAATTTGTAGAAAAGTCATTTTTGTATAGATAAAATATTTCCAATAAAAATAGCCAGGGTGTTAAAGGATAACCAACAGAACGCATTACCAGCATTTTTGGAGTTTTTATGTGTTTGTCTGTTTAGTTGCGCACGCATGACGTAAAATGTAAGAAACCAATGTAGATAACTTTAATACATAAAATCATGCGTAACTTGAATTATTACTTAGTTTTTGTTTCATCGCAATCGGTTCACTCTATCAAAAGATATATGAATTTAAAGAGTTCAAGAATTAAAATATCACAACACACGCAATTCTTATACTCGGACAGTTGAACACCATATTCGATAGATGGCGATATGCTTTTGACGTCATTTTCGGAATGGTGGTATTAAGATTCTCCGCGGAAGAATGACCCTAGAAAAAAATTGGTAAGTAGGTAGCTTATGCAGTAGACGGGAGCGAAGCCGCGGGCACAGCTAGTCAGTACTAAAAATTGAAATCAATATCAACACTAACATTAAAATCAGAATTAAGATTACACTAAAATGATTTTACAAGATTTTCCTTTAGGAATGAACAACTATCTTCAAGAAAGCCAAAGCAAATTCTCGATAACAATTGTGGTAAGATATACGATCAGATGATCATAATTTTATATGGAATGATGTTTTATTTTTTTGATTTTAACTATGATTTTCTGGACGAATGTTGTTCATTCCCATGAGCAGAAGCAGTTTTTTAAATATAACTACCCATTTTCGTTTCAACCTGTTTTCCATAACAACCCGTTTCCTTAAATTATATTATTTGATGACCACAGCCACAGATAAAATTATACCCACAGCACATCCAGTGTTGTTGTGGTCATCAAAAATATGCCATTTCAGCTGGCTTCAATATCTGCTCTACAAAAATATCTTGTGTACCATCTGCAGTTTATGTATCATCCGAGTTTTTAATACCTCCTAATAAAAATAGGACATATTTTTCATTTATTTATGAGTGTTACTTCAACGTTACTTTTTGTGCGTTAATCTCTGCCCAACCCTTCGGTCAATACATACGTAATCTTATGTCATCTATAGAAACTCATTTCAAAGTTGAACCTACTGAAACGGCAGCTTTTGTTTTTTATTTACACTATAGGCTTGACCACTATCTCACCTGATGGTAAGCGATGATGTGGTCGACGGTGAATCACGCTTGCCTAGAAAAAACCTATTCACTCTTGACTTAAAGACCCCTAGATTGTAGCTGTCGGAAAACACAGACTCCGGCAGGGAATTCCACGAATTCTCTTACAGAGTATGAACGTTACTGAGATGGATCTGTAGTTGGCCGGGTTAGCTCGACTACCCTTCTTAGGCATGGGCTGTACGTTAGCTTGCTTCCATGCATTCGGCACTTTTCCATTTTCATACGAAAGGCGAAATAGGCGAGTCAAGATCGGAGACAGTTCTGGCGCACAGGTTTTAAGAACTATGGCTGGTATTCCATCAGGACCGCTAGCCTTGTTCACGTCGAGGTAGCCCAGCACCCTACGGACGTCCTTTTGATGGATGCGAATGTCCGATATTCTCGTCTCGCATCCATCAGGAGATGGAGGGGACCGCGCGTCACCATGATTCAGATGCGAAGATTCCGCAAAAGAGAGGCAAATAAATTTGCTTTCTCTTCAGTGGAGTGGGCCAGCGACCCGTCGGGTTTCAGCAGTGGTGGTAGTGAGGGACGGCAGAAGTTCGACTCGATAGACTTGGCCAGGGACTAAAAAGCTTTACTACCTGCTGGGTAAGAAGCAAGTTTGGCCCATATTCGGCCAATGTGGTCGAACTGAGCCCTTCGCAAAACCATCTTGCAGGACTTGGCAGCCCTGTTGAAGGCCCTATTCTTCTGATCCACATCACTGACGCTCACGTTTTGCGCGATCGAGCGTCGACCCATGCCAGGTTGTGCAAACCTTTCTAAAGGTAAGTTATTAAATCAACGACTTTATTTTCACACCTTGACACCGTGTTGTTGTTGAATACAGTAGGAACCTAGTCAAATATGAACGCGCAAGACTTGTTAAAAAAATATTTATTTAATTAAATACACGTGTGCTCAGCATGAGCGTTATAATATGAAGAACACTTAAATCTTTTTTATTGTTTTTGGCGTCTCCCAGTTCAAGCAGAGTGATTGGCTACTACGCGATCCAGTGGAGACTAAACTAGAGCCTCCAGCCAGGCACAAAAAGCTAAACCTAACTAAGTTAAATGGGCTATTATACTAGTGGAAAGGTATACATGTGTGTGTCCGAGTCTGGACCGCACAGTGAGCCAGTATCAAGAAGTCACACGCATGTCAAATCACATTTCTAATTGTTTTAGCAATCATTATTTGGTAATTTATTACAAATATTTTACAAAACAGTCTACAAAACAGCTGCACCTGGGTGGCAACCGCCTCAGAATTTTTTTGGCTATGCATAACCCCGCCCTCTGTAAGTGCAAAATCACCATCCGAAGGTGCATCCTAAGGTTGACTTTTTTTGGCTATGCATAACTACCTACAATAAATAAATACATATTTATTTGAAGCAAACAGAATCGAACACGAGGCACCATTCATTTATTACACAGCTTCGAACTCAATTATTTGTTTATGTACTGTTTATTGGACATTCCCATGTTACTGCGCTGTATTTATGAGCCTAGATTGGGACAATGTCGTACCTAATAACCTGTTATGGTTATGCATGAGATGTTAATACAAAATTAAATGAATACAAAACGACAGACCATCGCGTCGTTAAGATGATGTCATTCCGCAAAAACAAAATTCCCAAATTTATTTACATCAAGTGATGATTTCATAGATATATTGACAAGGTGATTAAAGAATCACCCCGGCAGGGATGGTATCCCTTTTTTCAGAATAAAAATAATTTATAATCAAGTGCCGCGATTTAGCATTGCGTCCATGTTAACATACTAGCAATATCGCTTAGTAAAATCGCTTTTCGGTATGATATAAATTGAATTTCGTCGCGCCATCAGGAAAGGGGCTTAGAAATCACTATTATGTCTGAGCACAAGCCTGTACACATTGCAGCTGCAGAATTACCTACGAACTTATGTATTTTTTCATTATGTTAAGATTTTGCTGGTAGGAAATCTCACCTATGTATGTCATTTGTATAAGAAAGACAAAAGCTTTGTTTGGGATGAATATCCGAACAGAACTCGAACACGTCATCGTAAACCAATCATAGTAGGTACAGCTAAATGAAGCGATAGTTTGGCCCGTTTGTTTCCGTCCCTTTTCCTTCGATGGATGTGTATGAAAAAAAAATCGCTAACAACCATTTGTAACGACAACTTGTTTTATTTTAATCTCTCAAAACCACATCAAAAACGTCACAGTAGTAGCTAAACAAGCTGTTCTGATCACCATTAGAACACATCTAAACATATTACCCAACAAAGCATCGTCTTCCAATCATAATTCTATCGTCGTCCTGAATTAAACTATAACATCCATAGTTACAGCTTTAACGATAACAAAACTTGCCTGACTACCTCGTAAACTACCTTATCGCAGAATTCACGAGATCGTTCAAACATCCGTTACTCTCCTTCAGTCTACACAATGTAACAAGATCATTTTAAAGTGACTTGTTCCTAATGCATATAACAAGAATTGCTTGTGTTGTTGCTGGTTGCATCACTGTATTATATTATATATTTGACACGAAATACGCCTTCTGAGGATGTTTTTTTTGCTCAATGAACGTTTTCGCGCAAGTAGACAAAGTCAGTCAGACAAATGTAAATGGTGATAGAAGACTGAGAAATTTCGGTTGCAGGTGTCAATCTCATACCTATACATTATGATTTTTTTAACAATTGTTAACACTAGACAAAATGCCATCTTGAAGTAGTACAGGTTTTGACAATCTTATTCCTGATACAATATCGTTGTAATATGTTTTTGTAAAAAAAGTTGTGTAACTAATTTAATATGGTAAAGATTAAAGTAAATTCTATTCTTTTCTATACTTTGCTGTTTCTTCTATCCTTACCGCTAGCACCAACGATTACAATAACCTTTTGGTTGGTTATCCTTTAACATCCTGGCTATTTGTTTTGAAATATTTTCCATGTTAAAACGATTTTTGGGCATTCAACCTTTAAGGGGGTGAAACTAAAAGTCATCTGTAAGATAAAATACGGATCACACGAACGAAGTCACGGCCGAAGTGCTAGTAGACTCATAATTTCATCCGAAAGATAGTCATTGCTGAACAAAGGTCTACCCCAAGTGTCGCCGAATTGACCAATCCCGTGCGTCTCGCATCTCGCATCATGAAATTACTTGTACGAAGAGTAATGCGCATTGCAGCGTGAAATGACAAGCTATAAACCACGTCAGTGAACAATATTGCTTCTTGTAGGAGCTACTATAACTTGTTCGTAGATGCTCGTAAGTCGTAGTGTATGACTACAGTTCGTAGTTTGTAGGGCATATATGTTGTCCCAGTTCGAATCCCCAGTCCTGTGTCTAGGTTTTTGTTAAGATTCTCATACCTTTACATAAACCTAGCCATAGGACATTAATATAATAACGTTTTATGTGGCAGTACTGTCATCATTGCAGAATAGAACAAAAGCTCTGCTTCCCTCTTTGACTTTGACCGGTCTTTTGCAATTTTGGCCAAGATTTTTGAGAATGATAGTCCCAGCCTTATTGCGTAAGTAAATTCGGCAAGGCCTGGCAAAGAGTATGAGCAATCGACATCCATACGAGATGAAAGACGCGATGTGGATTTCCGTCTATGTGTTTGGTTGATGGTTCATAATCTTTGCCTATAGCCTTGCCGAATCACTTACGCAATAAGGCTACGGGTTAATCAAGACATCTCGCTCACCAATCAATCATCGTCATCATCATCATTCCAGTCAAAAGATCACTGTGCGTCTCGGATCCAGTTGATTCCCGCAATCTTAACCAGCTCAGCCGTCCACCTAGGGGGAGGCCTATAATTAATTTTAGTATATTCAGAATCTTCTGTCTGTAACCTGATGGATGCCAATCAGATTCAGATAGGTATATTGATTTGCATTAACATGTCTACATAGGTACATCTAGTAATAATAAGTGCATGCAGGATTACAATAATAAATTATAAAAGAAATGCTCAAACATGTTTGCCACATGGAGTTCAAATCTCGAATTAATGAATACAACAATAATAATAAATTAAATGATAAATGAATAGAAATTAGAAATGGAATGAATCTAAAAGCAATTATTACAAATGTCAACAAATTAAAGTAAAACCGTAATAATGAATAATAAAAATTCTCAAAAATATCAAGAAAATGTCAAATCTCTTCTTTTCGAGTCGATGGCTCGAAAAGAAGAGAACTAAGAACTCTTCAGATATTTTGGGACCAGTAGGCAGCCACACCAAAAGCAGGGTCAGTGGCATTCATTAGGTTCTCCAAAGTGCAAGTGTGTGGGCACTTGGGGCACTCCAGTATGTCAAATAACATTTTTTTTTTGTCAAATTGATGTAAAATATCAATATCAAATATCACTGATGATGCCTAACTCGTTGCTAAGCCTGTTCTGGGCCGAGTCAATATCGACTGCTATCGATATGCTTACAGAAAACATCCTTTGTCATTGTCATCAAGAAACGTGCCCAGTTTGGTAGGAACTGGTAATAATCATGCTCTTATATCTTCATAATATCAAGTACTTGTTAACTAAATAGACAAAGATGTCTGAAGTAGTATATTCCTATATAAACCGACTTTCTGATGTCACAAATTTTAATTCACAAAAAGTTTAAGTAAATGTTACAAACGTGCACCCAATTGCTCATATATAAGACTTTAACTACATAGGTACTGACGATATAAGTGTGCAAAAATTCCATACAGACTGAGTGTATTTTTTTTGTCGTTAAGTATTTTAGACATTTTATTTTCACCCATTTCTTATTGCAAGTTGCCGTGACAAAGCTTCAATAAAGTCTTATATCTTTTTCTGTTGGCACGCTACGAACGTTAAAGTAAGCCAACCACAGATCACCTTGAACCGAAGTTTAACTTGGAACACGTTAAATATTACCAAGTATTGTATAGCTCCAACTTATACCATAACAACAAGTTTTGTTCCAGGAACTAAATTCGAACGAGCTTGATATTTTGATTTTTACCTTGTTTGTTAAGTAAAGTAACAGTAACTTAAAACAAGAGTTAAATACATTTGGTTTAAAATGGCACTAAGGTGAATAGTTCACATAAGTATTTCTTCAATGTTATGTTTTTGGTATACCTATGTCAAGACAAACCTACCGTAGGTGTTATATACCTACTTATATAACACCTATGCCAAAAACATCACATAACGTTTTCGATGGGTTTCACGGGAACACCTCGAATAACTAACTATTGCTAAAAACCCACTACTGAGATTACTTTAGTTTAAAATTTTCAAAGATTTCGTATGAAAATGACGGAAATGTTTCTTAATTCATGCATACTGCGCGACTCCAACCCACTAAAACACCACGGTGTCCTCCTGTGCCGCTTATGGCGGGCACACGGGCATCGTTAGCACTTGTCCGTGAACCCGCCGCGGCTGTCCGTCACCGGACCCTCCTCTGGGGAGTACCCCCCATTGCAAGCCGTGACCACCCCAGGGACCAAACCAACACATAGGTACCAGAAGACCCCGTGTATGGCACCCTTGGTTCACCTGTCCACTTTTCAGTCGCAGGGGATAGGGAGAGCAGCCAACGCTATACCGATACTCTTCCTCCCCTGTGACCCCGCCGCATTAGCCATTAGACATTGGTGACCCCGTCCAGGCCACGGAATATTGGGAGAGCCCGAGGAGGGGTCACTCGTCAGGGCTGGAGAGGAGTGCCGGTTTTGCAGCGCACCGCAAAACCGGCACTCCTCTCCCGCCGCGGCCTCCAACCCTCAGCCACGATCTCATTTGCGATGTCAACAAGTAGGTTGCGGTGCTTCTTTTACCAAGCAGCACCGCAACCTACTTGTTGGCCGCTACGTCGTCGGCTTAATCAGCGAAAGCCCTGACGAGTGACCCCTCCTCGGGTTTCTCTTTGCTTCACCGTGGGTGACCAAGCTACGGCTACTGAACCCCCTCCCCGCCTCCACAATGCGGGAAACCACCGGTGGGGAAATAATGGCTGGTTTATGATTTGAGTAAAGCAGCAATAATCAGTTGAGTATTGTCAAATCAGTGTCAAATAATTTAGGAAGCGTTTGAGTTTTTTACGTTTCACAATTGAGAATCTACTCAGCTCAGTTAAGTAAGTACTTAAGTACCTACATAAGTATGGACCTGTCAAAGATCCATTCACTTTCTTTTTCACCCTTACGTTCCATTTTACAATAGAAATCCGAGACATCACAAGATACAGCTATAAAAAGTACGTTAGTATTATATTACTTCATTCAAGATTTAAAAAAACAAGTTATTAAATATGTTTTAATCTTTAACTACTTGATTTTTCATAATTAAGCAATTTAATAGATACCTATTTGAAATGTATACAACCTTATTATGAAACTATGAAATGGATCGTAGGCACTAGTCAATTACTGCAAGATTGTCATGGTCATAGCAACCGTATTTATTTTGTCAAAGATGTCTTATCGAAAGAAAATAATATCTAATATGATTTGTTATTGCCAAAATCAAGAATTTAAGCTTATAATTATTAAAAGTGAATGTGTTCAGAGCGAGCAGTTGCTGGTTCTTGTGATACTTCATAGAACTACAGAATATTTTACTCAGAATTTCATAAGATCTCTCAAGAGGGAAGAGAACCGACATACACACAGAATTCGTGCATCTGCATTGGAATCTGATTGCAACAAATATGGACTTTTGTGATACAATATTTAATGAGGCTTTGCTAGCCATCGAAGAGCCTCCGAAGGAAAACAATATTAGCCAGGGTCGGTGCCATTGGGATATGTGCCGATGAAGGAGGACTGTGTTTTAATATATGTTAACGAACAATATATTATCTGCCTACTTATTTTGTAAAATAATAAATAAATGAGACTTATCATGCCGTTTTTATCATCTTTATTGTAGGAACTGATACCAAAATCGTATCATACAAAAGCCAAATTCTGTACACATTTTCATCGTTGTAAACTTTTGTTACCGTAAGGATCCTACTAATATTCTATATAGGTATGGAAGTCTGTATGTTTAGATATTGGTTAATCACACCTCAATGGTATTTGATAATATATCATTTGGAATACAATTACACAATGACTAATATTAAAATTATTTAATAATAAAAATAGATATAATAATAAATAAACGGAATAACAAAGCCTTTATTCTGAAATCAGAGATATAAAACTGTAGTCTATATATACAATACATCTTCAAAGTTTATAAAAAGTTCCTAACAATTTCCACTGGGGTCTCTCATGAACTACTCGCCAATACCACAGCGCGCCATCGCTTACACTTTGTGCCTACATCTTGGTGCTTTTCTCCATTTCCTTTGGTTACCGCGAATCATATGACCGGTCCATTTTCACTTTTCACATAGTTCCTGTAGGATAACTCTAGGTTTTCGCTCAGGAAAAGCCACTGGCAACCACAAACACAAAAACTGGCACTTTTAAATATTTTTGTTGAGGATCTCACTCATCATAATAATCATTTCTGCCGAAAGACCGCTGGACACAGGTCTTCCCGGCACTCAGCATTCAGCGTCACCACATCAACCGGTGCTGTGCGTCTTTCATACATTGGATGCCCGCGACCTCAACCTGGTTATCGGTCTGTAGAGGGAGGCTTTTCAGCCCCATCGACCACCCGTTCTTCGAGCAACAGATCTATCAGGTGTGAAATATTTGCATCCAATCTAATGTTTTCGATAATTCAGGTCGAACACTCTTCTGCCACGCATCGGTCTTCGTTGAGGCATCTTCTAAGGAAGACAATGACGTATCTTCATCACTCGTTTTATAAGTTTTATATATTATTTTGTATTTATTTCGCTTGATTAACGTTTAAGCAAGGGCTTGTCCACAGAACATTTTTACTCTAGTGTCAACTATCAACTGCCAAATGTAACCAGTGTAGCCAGATTTGACGAGCCCCAAGTCGCCAAAAATTTCGTTTTTCCATTTATAAAAAACTCAAGACGACCACTATTCATTAAAACCACGAAACATTCTACGAAACGTAAATTTCCATTGTTGCCTTGAACACCCTAGAACCTAATATCAACTTTAATGCGTTTGACACAATAATCATTATTGGTTCCGCATAAAACATTTTTCAGCATTTCTTTATTTTCCCTGTGTTGTCACGACTGAAGTATAATGAAAAAAGAGATGAACAGTTAAAAGCATTTTGATTACCAGTTATTTTCATCATTCCTGAGGATTAGACATTCTTATTCCGAAATCGCCTAAAATAGTCCCATGTTTTTAGGGTTCCGTACCCAAAGGGAAAACGGTACCCTATTACTAAGACTCCACGATCCGTCTGTCTGTCCGGCTGTCACCAGGCTGTATCTCATAAACCGTTATAGCTAGACATTTGAAATTTTCACAGATGATGTATTTTTGTTGCCGCTAACAACAAATACTAAAAACAGAATAAAATAAATATTTAAGTGGGGCTCCCATACAACAAACGTGATTTTTTTGCCGTTTTTTAAGTAATTCGTGCGTGAGTCCGACTCGCATTTGGTCAGTTTTTTTAAGGTAGCTAATTGGCGATCAGTCGCCGATCGTAAAAATTGGTCGCCTCGGCCACCCTACCGAGTCTAAGCCTAAATGGCGAAAAGTCGCCCAATCTGGCCACACTGATTATGTAACGTTGACAACGGTTTGAGAATTTGAGAGTGATCAAATGTGTTTTTCTCAGTTGTGAAACCCAATTGAACGTCAATGTAGGTTTTTTGTATGACATAAGGTATACTTTGGCATGACTTGACTACGTATACTCAAACCTTGCTCAGCATCGCAGAAAACTTAAAGTGGCAGATGATCAAGAGTGACAGATGCTTAAATCGAGATAAGTACATACTTACTTACCTCAGAAACCGGCCATAAGTATCCTTAGTGTCTATAAATATAATAAGACGAAAAGGCCTATATAATATGTTTGCCAACTTCCTACCACTAAATTGGAGTGAAGCTCTATACCTTACCAAAGATCTTGAGTCTTTGAAATGATGATTTCACACCGTCATCTATTTCCAAGCTGTTCATTTCCTAACTCAAACACAACTACTAACACTCCTACAGGTTATGTTCATACCTACATGTTGAAACTTAATCCGATCGGCTTAACCTTTGTTGATCTGCCCGCATCTTACCTCTTGGTTACGGCGCAAAGTTTCCGCGACCGCCATAACATTTGAAGTAGGAGACTAAAACGGTTGTTCCGAAAATTATTTATACATATTGACAAAGTTTAGCAACTATAGCTATGGGAGTTGGCAGGGTACAGTGAATTGATTGCGGTAAAAGTCGGCTGAAACTATCTAAGGAGACTTGTTTCCAGACTAAAGGTTTGATCGTCGATATGTTTGCTAATATTGTGGCATTGAGAAAAGGATAGACTGAGAGTGTGATCCTTTTGAGAGCTATTAACTTGTAATACGTAGTTCAAGATGATCTTCACTGCAATAAGATCTACAAAATTATACAGAAAAAACAATATTCTCTATTTTGACAGTAGAGAAAACTAGTTAATAGCTCTCGATGGTACCGCGCCCTAAGCTAGGAGCTACGCATTTGGAATACCAGATCGGTGACTCTTTGTAGTTACTCACTGCATACTCAGCTGCACTATCCGTGGAGACTAGCTTGCTGTTTGAACTTGGTTCCAATAGTTTTCGGCCATATGTTTGCAATAGCGAATTGTTATCTTCTTAAATGCAGTGTATTCTTAATCTACTTTAAAAAAATCTTGAATTCATTCACTAACAGACAATATGCAGCCTAAAGAGCTGGGTATAGAAGCATACAATCTTCACATGAGTTCCTTATGTAACGAAAGGAGGATGAGCACTCACGAAGGGAGGGAATTAATCCGCTTAAAGGATGAATTTTCAAAAACCAGAGAAAATCAAAATGAAAAAAATGAATGGAAAGAGTTTGGTAGTTTATATGAAAGTTCTTAATCATTTATTTATTTATATATACTTTATTGTACACCAAGATAGAAAACAATACAAAAAGGCGTCTTAAAATAAAAACAAACATACAACAGGCGGCCTTATCGCGTTCCGCGACCTCTTGCAGGCGACCTAGAATGGAAAGAGACAGCCTGGACACAATATGGGGTTACACTTGGTGCAAATTTTTCTACAAACAATTATTTTATAGATTAATTAGTGTGAACCAGTGGTCAGCATAGTCACAGAACAGAAACGGCACTCGTATAATTTACAAAGTGTTTATTCTCAGCTATTTTCAAAATAACAATCTGACAAGCGTTCGCCTTACAATTCGTAGTATCAACAATGGCGGTCGCCGCCAACAATTCAAACTGCCTAACACATCCGCTTTATATATTATTCCAATAAATTTATATTAATGTAATAATCAAATTGAATTACTTAATAAAATAACTAATATTAAATAACAATTATTGCCAGTAATATTTATCATAGAATCTTGCGTAATAATTAACTTTACTATTTATTTGTTACACGGAAAAATGACAAGCGGATGTTGTCCTAAGAGGTTTTAATCATTCAGAATACTTATTATGAATATATTAGAAGATTAACATTCAAAATAAAAGATGAACTATACGTATTATAGAATTAAGTCAAGCTGGTATATCCAATGTCGGAGGTCGGTAACACTCGGCCATCCTGCGCTTGCCGTGACCCACGGCGATCAGCACCTCCATTTGCGCCTGGTCTGTCGCTGGTATTTGGCGTCTGGAATAGAAAACAGTATGGGCAGTACATTGGTTCACGTAATTAACAAATATGGTCTAAGTCAAAATTGTTTATTTCTATTAGGTCACTAAGCGGCACAGGAGAAGCTCAAAAAAAAAAAAGTTGTAGAAGTGAAACATTATATTATTTTATAAATCGTGTTGTTTAATAAATTGCTACTGTGATATAGTGGCTTTTTCCATATCACAGTCTCGTATTGTATGAATATAGTTTACTTTTCCGCGCATAATTCATTAGTCCTAAACACACAGCTTTAATGACTGTTAAGTCACACAGATTTAATTACTGGTAAGTCACACAGCTTTAATTACTGTTAAGTCACACAGCTTTAATTACTGTTAAGTCACACAGATTTAATTACTGGTAAGTCACACAGCTTTAATTACTGTTAAGTCACACAGCTTTAATTACTGTTAAGTCACACAGATTTAATTACTGGAAAGTCACACAGCTTTAATGACTGTTAAGTCAAGCAGCTTTAATGACTGTTAAGTCACACAGCTTTAATGTCTGTTAAGTCACACAGCTTTAATTACTGTTAAGTCAAGCAGCTTTAATTACTGTTAAGTCACACAGCTTTAATGACTGTTAAGTCAAGCAGCTTTAATGACTGTTAAGTCACACAGCTTTAATTACTGTTAAGTCACACAGCTTTAATGACTGTTAAGTCACACAGCTTTAATGACTGTTAAATCACACAGCTTTAATGACTGTTAAGTCAAGCAGCTTTAATGACTGTTAAGTCACACAGCTTTAATTACTGTTAAGTCACACAGCTTTAATGACTGTTAAGTCACACAGCTTTAATGACTGTTAAGTCACACAGTTTTAATGACTGTTAAATCACACAGCTTTAATGACTGTTAAGTCACACAGCTTAAATGACTGTTAAGTCACACAGCCTTAATGACTGTTAAGTCACACAGCTTTAATGTATGTTAAGTCACACAGATTTAATTACTGATGAGTCACACAGCTTTGATTTTACCTAACTCACACAGCTTTAATTATTGTTTACTCACACAGCTTTAATTTATCCTAACTCACACAGTTTTAATTTTACCTAACTCACACAGCTTTAATTATTGTTTACTCACACAGCTTTAATGTATCCTAACTCACACAGCTTTAATTTCTCCTAACTCACACAGCTTTAATTTATCCTAACTCACACAGCTTTAATTATTGTTTACTCACACAGCTTTAATTATTGTTTACTCACACAGCTTTAATTTATCCTAACTCACACAGCTTTTATTTTCTCCTAACTCACACAGCTTTAATTATTGTTTATTCACACAGCTTTAATGTATCCTAACTCACACAGCTTTAATTTCTCCTAACTCACACAGCTTTAATTTATCCTAACTCACACAGCTTTAATAGCTCCCAACTCACACAGCATTAATTTATCGTGGCTCACACAGCTCTAATTATTGTTAAGTCACACAGCTTTAATTTCTCCTAACTCACCCAGCTTTAATTAATGTTAAGTCACAGCTTTAATTACTCCTAGCTCACAAAACTTTAATTATTGTTAAGTGGCACAGCTTTCATTTCTGATAACTCACACAGCTTTAATTACTGTTAACTCACGCAGCTTAATTAACTGTTAACTCACGCAGCTTAATTTACTGTTAACTCATGCAGCTTAAATTACTGATCAATTTTACACAGCTGTAATTTTAATTATTCTACTAATTAATGCGAGTACTTTAATACGATTCAAAACGCGGCACAATTTGTACAGTTTCTGGCATTCCTACGAGATGTATTCTGAACTGTTTCAGAGAGTCTACGACTGCCTATGTCTCCAGTTCATAGCTATTATAAAATTGTTCTTCTTTATCTACTAGTAACCCTACTAAAATACGCAATCGGTTTTAAGGCACCATCAGTTTGGTATTTCAGGAGTATCCCGCATGTCCTAGCTTTACTAGTATCAATTTGCAACTCGGTACGTGCATTTCTGTCGTAAATTTGGCGGCCTTTCAATAAGACGTTCTTTGAGAGTATGGAAGCAGTTTCTTGTTTAGAACCCCATGTCCATCCTTTTTTTTAACTGTTTTAAGGGGTCCTAACCATTTCTGCAAATCTACGGATAAATTTCCTAAAATACGACGGCAAATCAATAAAAACTGAGTTATATTTTAATTCTGTTTTAAATTAGCATCTGAGAAAAGTTGTAGGACGTTGCTCAAAAATCTGAGTCTACTGAAATGTTTGGAGGCATAATGTCATCAAGCAAGGTAGGAAGTCGATTAAGTTTGCAGTAAGCAGGTTGCTTGGTTGTTGTCGGAATTTGTGTATGCATCTACATTCTCCAACACGTCCGTACATCCTATTACTTTATTATTTTCTGCAAACAAGTGTCTGAATGTATTTAATAACTGTAGCAATCGATTGCATTCACTAAATTCTATATCGCCTACATCTAAATCTGATAACTGCAGTCTATTCCGCTGCCACTCAATAGAATCATCGCCGATCTTAATTACTTTTGAAAAGTAATCTGTCGATTTTATAAGTCCTTCTTTAATGACATACTTCCTAACTCGAATTACGCAAAATTCACAATAAAAATGTGGTTTAAATTATCATCAATATCAACATGTACAAAAGCAGAAGAACTCCATAATGGTCACAGAATATAATACTAGCTTAAAGATACCTCATCTCATAGACAGAATCGGTTCCGCCGTAACTAGTTTTTCGTCGGTCTATTTTACTAAACGTACATCGAACGCGGTCGGTTTCGTCCCAAGCTCAGATCAAATACAAAGTCAAGATGGAACGTTGCAAACAACAAAGTGTAGCCGGTTCAAACTATGCCTTGCCGTATAAATACACAATTACACGCGCACACGTAACAACGAAACTACCCCTTAGCTTGTCAGTTGAGCTTTATTATTTGATCTGTAAGCTCGAATGACAAGATCTAGTTGACCGTCCAGATCGCCGAATCGGCAAAAGACAATGGTAATTTCTATTGTGTCTGCTATGCACGGATTTGTCCGTACACTTACGGAATTTGGAGAATTACGTACGGATAAAAATTACCGTTTCATGTTTCATGATTTCATCTAAGAGACTGACAAAGATAGCATGTTATAACGGTTGACGTTGATTGCAATAGTGAATGAATTTAATTATTTGCTTAGTTGCGAAATTATACCTTGTTTTGATTTTTATGTTGACAATGAAATGATTAAAAAGAAAATACAGACATACCTATGTATGTAATTTTTGCTTTTAATATCCGGTTTCTCTTTTACGGATTTCTGATTTTTGCTCACACGGACCGGTATGGCAATATCTTATGCCCGGTTTCAGAAACTCATGTAACATCACGAAGGCGAAAGCTTTGTCAATTGCTCACAAAATACCAAGCCCGCAGTTGTCAACCGTTTTTTTTGGGTTTCTTGATAGAAGATCATTAAAAAAAAACAGGAAAAATTACTCACTTGCCACAGTAATTAATAAATGGCTTAAATTTATTACTTCTGTCTACCCTAGTAGAATGTGCATGCAATGCGTTCATTCTCAAAAACAGCGAAATTACTGTAATCTTAAGCGTTATACAGAGTTATACGGTTTTTGTTTCTGTTCCACGGACATTTACCACGCATAATGCTGTCCCTTTCGCTAGCTTATAAAAATAAAATAAAATGCTTGACATATTAAATTATCAGTCCGTAACTTGGCCCTGGAACGCGACAACGATGTCAATGACCAAACAATGTCATTTTCATATTTGTTGTCATAACCTATTATTTTTGTTGTTCTGTTTTGATAATCAATGAATCTATTAAAATTCACGAAAAGACAAAATTACTGTCCTACGTAAGTATCAACAAGCTACAACAAGCAAGCAAGCACAAGCTTACAAGCTTTATCTTTTTGAAAATGTTTTTCAATCGAATATACAATGTGATAATGTTTTTAAAATGCCAATTTCTTTATTTTAGGTCCAAGATAATGTACCTACTTATAAATAACTTGAAGGCTCATTCGTAAAGAAGGAAACCATGAATTACAATGCAACGCAATGTATCAGCTCATTGAAAACAACGAGAAAAGAAAACAATGGTGTATTCCATTGGGATTTGATTTTAAACTACTATACCTAATACAGTAACTGAATGCAAAAGCTCATAAACTTTTGAACCTCAAGGCGTACGGGCTTCTCAATCGCCAAACATGTGGAAGATCTTTTTTCATTTTTGTCAGTGTTTAGTGCCAGAATAATGTAATAATTAGAGGAAAAGAAATCTGGTTTTAAGTTAGTGCAGTCCATATAAAGTCCTGAGGTATTCTGGGTGATCAGCGATAAGACTACAATTCCATCCAAGCTTAGATGTGAAATATCCCACCATTGTGTCTATCTCTTGGCTGATATTTAATAGTTAAGAACTTAATTAAATTCCTTATAAGCAAGCCTAGATTGTAATAAGATAATATGTGCATTTTTCCAAGTTATGAGATAGTTCGGTCCATAATTAGGTTGTCTCATTGTCTGGAATTTGGTGATACAATTAAGTATTTATTGTATTGTAATAATTTAGGATTTAATTAATATCTTAAGGGCAAGCCTAGATTTCAATAAGTTTGAAAAATAATTGTGTATGTATCCGCCGTAATCAAAATTAATGATTAAATATTGGTACCTCAATTGTTATTGTTTTTATTTTCCTTTCTTTTTTTGTATTGTTGCTACTGTCTTTGTCTTGACAAAAAGGCCCTTTAAAATCCTACATACTAGTTAATAATGTCTTGTTTGGTGCAGTATGGTAGTTTCATGAACAAATCAATAGTACGTAACTAACCTTTTGTGGTTGCTACTGTGAAGAGCTGGCTGCAACCCAGCATCCTGCAGTATTGTGACCTGGACGATGACACACCTCGCAGCATGGAACCCTGCAGTTTGCTTTTGCCTCGTGCCCTTGAGGTCTGGAGTTGTAGCATTTCTTCGGCAGCAGTTCGTTTTCCTTTGAATCAGGAGAAATATTTCCCCTTCTCTTCCATGTTGAAGATGGCCGCCTGGGGTTGCTTGCTTTTACTTGCTTCAGGTTGATAGCTTCCACTTGCAATCTCGAATGGATCCACGAAGACGAATTTGCATGATGAACTAGATGATGTTCCAATCATAGATGTCGCCTGATTTGTCGATGTGAGCCCAACCATTGATGTTGCCATTGAGGTAATAATGTAGATACTACGACGTTGCTTGATTTTTCATAAAGCTAGATCGCCTGGAACTTCGAATGACTTCAGCATCAGTTTGGGTAACACGGTGTCTTTTACGTTGATGGTATCTTCTATTTGTTTCATCGAGATTAGATGAAGAAAAAAAATCAAATTTTCTTCTTTTGTTTGGCGCGAACGCCACCAATATATGGGCCAGATTTTATCATCCCACTTCTGAATGTGAACCAGTGGTCAGCATAGGCTGGTCACAGAACAGAAACGGCACTCGTATAATTTACAAAGTGTTTATTGTCAGCTATTTTCAAAATAACAATCTGACAAGCGTTCGCCTTACAATTCGTAGTATCAACAATGGCGGTCGCCGCCAACAATTCAAACTGCCTAACACATCCGCTTTATATATTATTCCAATAAATTTATATTAATGTAATAATCAAATTGAATTACTTAATAAAATAACTAATATTAAATAACAATTATTGCCAGTAATATTTATCATAGAATCTTGCGTAATAATTAACTTTACTATTTATTTGTTACACCGAAAGATGACAAGCGGATGTTGTCCTAAGAGGTTTTAATCATTCAGAATACTTATTACTCAATACTCAATTCGTTTATTGCATTCCACAATGTGAACTTAGGTGGTAGGTACATAAAGATACATACAATAGTTTTGGAGCATTGTGGGCCCTGTCGGGCATTTAACAACATAAAAATTAGGAGGAGGGCTATTATAAATATTTGTTCACAACTTCAATTAATATAATGTAGGTAGGTGGGCTTATAATTAAATGTATCACATAATTTTTGCGACTTAAATATTGAATCTATGCATCAATAACTATTTAATTTATACATGTTTTATTATTATTTGTATTAAAGATTATTATTGCGTTTTTCGGTATTATTATTTATTTATTAAATTTGTCATTGAAATATTCATGTACATTATAATAACATTTACGGATTAGAAATTGTTTTAATTTATTTATAAAGATATTAAATTTTTGTTCATTTTTAATGTCATCTGGTAATTTATTATATATTTTAACTGACATTACTAAAGTGCTTGTGGAGTGTATTTTTAGTTTTGAACCTGGCTGGTTTAGTCTATTTTTGTGTCGTAGTGTGTAGTGAGTCTGTATGTTTTCTCGTGTAGTGAAGAGCTTTTCATTATTTTTAACAAATTTACACATTTCCAAGATATAAATACAAGGTAGGGTTAGAAGTTTATATTCTTGAAAATGGGGTTTGCAGCTGTCTGTGTTATCTATATATTGGCTAGTATTCTAATCAGTCGTTTTTGTAGTATGAAAAGTGTATATTATGAATATATTAGAAGATTAACATTCAAAATAAAAGATGAACTATACGTATTATAGAATTAAATCAAGCTGGTATATCCAATGTCGGAGGTCGGTAACATTAGGTAATTTTTGTCGATCGATAAGCCCATATTTACTTTATATTAAAATAATAGAGAATATACAAAAAGAGACTAAGAAACAGTTCCCTACCTCTCTAAAACAACACGAAAACGTATTACAGAGTAACCATCTTCATAGTTCAGAGCAGCAAACTCTTCAATATAATCCAATCTACCTTCAGCCTAATTTAAAGAACAACCTCCTTCACGGAATATTTATAAATTCGGAACACGGCATGAATAATTGAAACGGAGAGACAGAACTTAAGGAGATTAAAATTTAATCACTCTCTCTCCATAAAATGACTAAATTCGCTTAGTACACAAAGCTGTTAAGTAGCCATAATTTTGTGTTAACGATAATTTTTTAAGACTTTTGGTTGAGGTTATTTGGAATCTGCTATGTCAGCTTACTAAGAATTATATTTAGAACCCTATAAGCGCCCTTACTTGGTCCGACGCGTTTTGATTTATATCACAACGATAAGCGATTTTTACTAAGCGAAATTACCCAACACATGGACGCAATGCGATGCCATTCGACCGATTTGCATTTGCAATTTTCTTAGGCAATAAGTGCGTGATATCGCCTATCATCACAATTTAAATTGCGTCCCGCCAACTGTAAAGGCCCTTAGTCTCCAATCATTTTCATTTCTCAAATATTTTGGACAAAGCAAAATTTTACATTCTGATAGGGGTAAAAAGCTTTTAAAAAAGAATCCAATAGATTCTTTTTATAGACATTTTCTCGTACTTTTATATAAATAAACGATTCCAAGGGCAAAGGCTCGTCCTATATTTTCGGCTCTTATTTTGGTCACGTAACATTGTACACAAACATTCGAGGTCGAAGCGAAAGAGTCTGAAAGTATGGCTGTATTGTATTTTAGAAAAGAAATGAAATAATTTTAAAGTTCTTCTTTCTAGTTCAACGGACAGAATCAGTCGCAAACATGGAACCATCGGATTTATAAATAAAGTTGCTCAAGGACATGAAAAGTCTTGAAAGGAAAGACATTATCGTAAATATTCCTGATACAAAAAACTACGAGCAAGAAATAATAAATATCAAAACTCCGGTGTGAACCAAAAAGGATTATGTAATATACAGAGACCAACATGATTGAGATCTCCTTAAATAATACTAGGGTTTAAGAACTTGACAAACAATATTATTATTAGGTTTTCCTCAATCAATCATAAAACAAGATCAGACAATAAAATATCATCATGAAATACGAAATAGATAGACGTCCACTGCTGAACATAGGCCTCCCCAAGTGTCGCCAGATTGACCGGTTCCTTGCGTCTCGCATCCCGTGGACTTCCGCAACCCTAACCTACTGAACTACAATAAAATATAAACCAAGTTAAACTCCAAGAACCAAATGAGATTTTTCTTAAAGGAACCTTCAAACAATTATTGATCGAAGAAAGGAACGGTTACTGTACCAATTCCATTTTCTATTGCACGATACATTAAAAGAGAAAGCTCAATTCAAACGAAATTACCTTTTAAAATGCCCCTTTCTTTAATGGCTTCTAATTAAAACAATTTATTTGAAAGAACCGCTTGAGATTGCCACCTGCGGGATTTCAATTCAATGGATAGCACCGGCGCTCGATTAAACTGTGAAGGGTCAAATAAATTTTTCTAATTCGCTATTGGGAAGAATTTAGCAGTCTAATTATCAGTGTGCCGACGTACGTTTTATTTATGGAAACACTTTTAATATGCGTACAGCCAAGGAGTGGAATTCCGTGCCGGAGTCTGTGTTTCCCGACAGCTACAATCTAGGAGTCTTTTAAGTCAAGAGTGAATAGGTTATTTCTAGGCAAGCGTGTTTCACCATCGTCCAAATCATCAGATGAGATAGTGGTCAAGCGCGAGGCTATAAAATATAAAAATGTCGGTAAAAAGTACTAGGCGCTTCAAGAGACTGAAAGTATTTCAGTTATTTTGGTAAAAACTTGTTTTTTTTTTTTTTTAACATTTTTACCTAAGTCCATGGAAGAAGATAGAATATGAATATGATAGATATATATAGATACTATACACGAAGATCACTTAATTATTTTCTATCGACAAAAATCAGGACGAGCCATACCAAATTAGCAGGTTAGGAGTTAGCAACGTGAACACGAAATTCGTCTTTACCGCAGCGAATAACAAGTTTATCTCAGAGAAAGCCACATCAAAAGTAATTATGTCGTTCTCGAGATAAAACTCAAGGCCAAGTGGTCCTAATTCTTGGTACAACGATTAACATTAACTTCGTATAAGCGGCTAAACTTTTGCTGACTTTTTCCCCGCAGCTTTGACCCTCATTTCTGCTAAAAGAATCCAAAAGTAATCTTACTTTTCTGTATTACAATATGCCCTTTGGGCGTTGGGGGTTCATCTAGGAACTTTGTTTGTTAAAGGCTTTATAACTCTTTTGCATGCGAATTAGGGTCGGAGTTTCGGTCAGCAAAATTTTTATATTTACGTTGATCCTTAAGTTGTAAAGCTAAGCTAGCAAACGATATTTAAATAATACTTATGTGAGCCAGAGAAACACTTATTTGTATATGAAAATGTTTCATTGTCATGCATAGCTCAATCTAATAAAAATATTAGCTCTTAGTGCAAGGTTACTTTGAGTGTGAGTAAGGAACATATTTGTATGACTTGTATACATCTGTCCCTTTTTCACAGTCGAACCATGACAGTTTTGACACGTCAGGGTACGGGGGCAGGTGGTGTAATTTTCTCCATGAGGTTTTTTAGCCGAAAATCTCTAGCAAACACGCATTCTGCCATTTTTGCCGTAAGGCATGCAAATAATATTCTACTCACGACCAACACAGAAGCAGGCTTGTTACACACGGGTGTATTCAATTGTGTGCGCATCATACAGGGTGTATTCCCGTTGTCCCCGTTATTATCGAAGGAAAGACTGAACCATGCGTGTAATATGAAACACTGTTGGCTTTTTACGTAACTGTTTTTCGAAAATTGAATATCAACCAGTAAAATTGTCTTTGTTGTAGATATGATGACTTAGTCTCGTATTTGTGGCATATTTATCCGATTAAGGTTTTAATAGTGGGATGACGCTACAATTAATCAGTAATTGACCAACCCATTAGTTTCGAACTCGAATTATATCTTACCGCGATCATTGCTTTAACAAAAGCTTTCTAGACCCTTCGTAATTAACGAATATACGTCTTTGTATTAGGTATATCATGTACTGTTTGAAAATTCTACTATACAGAAATTGATGACAAATCTCTCCCAATTGATATATGTACTCTTCATTTCCACAATAGTCATCATCATCTTGTTCTTATCCCAATAAAATTCATTTATAGTCGATACAGCATGTCTAAATGCATTTATTTGATGTCATCTCAATATTTACTCACCTACTTAGTACCCATACCAGTCATGTACCAAGATAATTGAATTGGACTCAGGAATCAAGATTGCATACAGTATGTCGGAGTAACGTCCGTCAATTTGCATCACAAACTAGTGTAGAACATTCTGCTAATAATATTAAACGCTAATCGCCAAAGTAAAGCCGTGTTACGAGGTAAAACAGGAAGTGTCGAACTATTCTAAGTTGTTCTGGATTTCCTAGTAAGAATTAATATAACAGCTGCTTGTATTTTCCATAAAGATAGGGAGATTTGTACCTAAAGCCCCAGTTAAGATTTGGTCTCACATAGGTACAGAAATAATTATATCTAATGGCAGCTCGAAACACTTTGTGGTTCGCTACACAGTATCCGATTCATGAAAGTGGGGTGAGGGGTGGAGTACTACGCTGCGAAAAGCGAACCTTATATAAGTCATTAACTTTGAAATGACCTACAGTAGAATCAAAGTTAATGGCATACTGTACTATACACCTATTAGTAGAGAGAAGCCACCAAAAATACTTCAGTTATTTCCAAAAAAACTGAAGTTATCCTGAAAAGGTGCCTATATGGCATATAACTCTAGTTGAATTTATCATTAGTCCCCAATACCTTTCAATTCAACACTCAAAATAAATTCAAAAGAAAACACCAATAACCCAATTTTACTCCACCAACCCTTTTTTAAAAGCCTCTGAAACCTTCATCCGTGTTACCTTTACCACGCAGGCGTAATCTTATTCAAAGCGACAACTAAGCCGGCTTCAATTTAATTACGTATAAGTGCTTAGGTACGTACGTAAAGGTACTTAAAGTACCAATAGTCTAAGATCCCACTGCCAAAATCTGCAAGTATATTAAAATTTTCGTAAATGATACTTGATAGTGGAATAAATTGCTACAGTGTTGGACGGGGCAAAGTAAAAAAATAAACAAAACGAATTGCGGCTAGATATTGCCAGGCTACCCTGCTGTAACCGATTTTTCTATCAAGTATCATTCTTAAAACATTAAGTCTAAGTAATCAAAAACAAATTGACTGCAGATTTTTGCGCTGGGATCTCGTACTACACTAGTATTCTAGTACCTACAGCTGTTCATATAGGGCAGAGTTTGCCCGGATGTGTCCTGGATGGCGGACAAAGTCTGGGCGAGTTTTCAATATAGTCTACTTCGGAAAGTTTCGAAGCCGTATTTACCTTGTGTTTGACGTAAATATTATGGCTTTCTATCAGAGATAATGAGTCATTATGTTGTAGCAAACATATTTTGAGTTCGTTTTTTGAATGCGCAATTACCATTGCTAAGTAGGTATCACATATCGTATATAGGTGCCATACCCTCGATTTCAGAATTAGTATTTGTCAAGGTTGTCAATGTCTTGCTGCGGAATATTGTCCCATGTCCTTCTGAGGTGCGCAAAAAGTTGATCTTCTGTAGCCAGATTTTCAGGAACTTCCTTCAGAGCTCTTCTTTGCAGCATATCCCACGCATGCTCAATGGGATTTAGATCTGGCGATTGAGCAGGCCAGTCTAAGGCCCTAACATTGTGTGTATGTAACCAAGCTGCTACCGTTCTCGCCGTGTGTGCCCGGGCATTGTCGTGCATGTGCAGGAAATCTTGCCGCATTTGTGTTCTGTGGGGCAAGATTACGGGCCCCAGCACCTGTTGGACGTATCGTTCTGCCGTCATATTGCCCCGCACCCAAACGAGATCCGTCCGTCCTCCAAGACGAATTCCTGCCCAAACCATAATTGTTCCTCCTTGGTATGGGTGAACTTCCTGAGGGTTCTGAAGACGGCTCCATCGTCCAGGAACTCGCCAAACACGCGTCCTTCGTGAATCTGTATGGAAGCCGAACCTGGATTCATCCGTGAATAGCACATTGGACCATTGCTCACGGCCCCAGTCCACGTGGTTCCGAACCCATTCTAATCGTCGTCCACGATTGCCTCTCCGTAAAGGTGGGACCCGGAGTGGTCTACGAGAGCGTAGTTTGCTTTCATGCAGTCGCCTTCTTACAGTTTGGTCACTCACAAGCACTTGGTGTTCCACTCGCAGCCTTTGGACCAATTGAGTCGCCGTTGCATTTGGTTGAGCTCGCGAACAGACCCAGCTTCCAGCATTCCTACAGCTCGTAACATCTCCGCCCTCGTCAAATGTTGGCGTTGCATGGCTACAATACCTCAATTTTAACATTATCTTTCGTTTAAAAATGAAAAAAAACTGTAACTAAACGTATTTCGTATTGTTTTCTAAATTTCGCACAAATGAAAATTCCCTCTCCTACACATCAAGACATTTTTATGCCACCGAAACAAAAGAATTTTCAAAAATTTTAATTTGCAATTAGTCTGAGATAAATTACAAACAAATCGGTGTATAAAAGATTCCAATGCGGCCAGTACTTTTTGAGTTATTTAATTGAGTATGAAATATCCCTAGACCGTGTTGATGTGTGTATATCGGGATACTTAAACTATCGATTTTACAATCAATTTGTCCCGTGTTCTGTTTTGTCATGGTCACCTCATTAGAAAGAGACAAACTACCAACGGGAGCCTTCTCACGTGGACCGGTATTTGCGCCATAGTGCACAGTCTAGTAGTAAGAAGTATAAGGTCTTTGGATCATCCATGGTTTGTTTAAATACACACATAGATAATCTAAACAAATGTACACTTCTAACAAAATAAATTCAACATCTGCATCTGGAATACTATAGAAAACTTAAAAAGCTTTGTTAAACCTTTCTTTAAATTATACATTTTCCCTATTCCTAAAATTACGTAATTTATATCCTACACCACATAATCCTCTGTCATATCTTTTCTTAATCCCTTTCAGCGCTTGTTACCTTAGACTAGGGTAGGTATGTATTCGTTACAAGTACTTATCCGAAGGATATATTTTACACGCCATGTTGTGGCGTAATCCAGAATTTAGTATATTTTCACCATCTGTCTGTGAAATTACTAAAACGTAGGAATGAGTTTAATATTTCATGTGACGTCGCTTCAAATGTACCGTGCAAACAGGACCACGCTTGGTTGACGTCTTTTGTAAATTTCACGCCGAGTTATATACGTTTTCGTAATTCCACGTCTTCGTAAAATATTGGACGTATTTAATTAGATAAGTACATACTTGAAATTTCGCTTTAATTATTCAGACGGTGCTCATAAGCCTTTGAAAATGGAAATAGAGAATCTCGCTATTACCTACTACCTGTTACTCCCAATATAACATGCATGCCTATTATTTAACATCGTATAAATATCTTTATCGCAATTTATTCGAGCCTGAATTTAGCCTTAATTTTGAATATTTCGCTGTAACAACGCACAGAAACCTACAGCAAATGTACCGTAAGTTGGGATGCCTTTAATCATCTTAGAAGAGAAAATTGAGGGAAAGTCTCAAAGAGAGTACAGAAACAATTCTGTGATAAGTTTGGGAGGAGTGACGTCACCAGACAAGCGGGGTTCGTTGATAAAACATATGCCTCCTTACAAAGGCCGCTGTTGTGAGATAAAGATCTCTATGATAGCTGATGAATGTCCTGTTTCCTGTAACAATAAATTATTATTTTTTGTGTTTCTCTCAATACAATTGTGTAAATGTTTTATTAGTAGATAGACTTTGCTTAGGCCCGCACAATGTGGTGAATAGGTAAAAGTGCTTTCAAAGTAATGTTTAACAAAATGACTAATTCCACATTAGGCACCTGACGTTTTAACGGCACCTGAGTTATTGGCACCTAAGGTATTCCACAACGGGGTTGTTATATTTAGTACGGTTTTTAAGTTTTTTTTTATTATTGTATGTCTTCTTCGTTTGCGTCAAAATAGGCTAAATAAACATTTTTTACTCAGGCCTTAAAAGTTTTAGTATACTTATGATCTAATAACAAGAAGTGTATTATTTATGTATGTTATAGATGACATAAAACCTACAATAAAGGAAAATGGTACTTATCCAAAAACACTGACATATAATACTTGCAATTCAATGTTCATGAAACCGACAAATCCATATGAAGTTGACCAATTAATAAAAAGACTAAATAACACTAATAGCACTGGATATGATAACATAAACACTAACATAATTAAACGCGTTTCCCATATCATAGCTCCAGTACTCAGCACCATTATTAATTTGTGCCTGGAACACGGAATATTTCCATCAAAACTAAAAATAACTATCATAAACCCATTATTTAAAAAGGAAGATAGAGAGGAGATGAAATTTTATAGACCAATAGCTTTAATACCAAGTATTGCTAAAATTTTTGAAAGGATAATTTATAATAATTTATATAACTATTTTGAATCCAATAATATATTCACACATGAGCAATTTGGGTTTCGTAAAGGCAAATCAACGAGCAACGCACTTTTTAATTTTTTAAAGAAAGTATTGACAGGACTGGACAATAAACAACATATAACTGCAATATTTATGGACATGTCAAAAGCCTTTGATTACGTAGACCATAATATCCTCTTAAATAAACTAAAACAATACGGAGTTAGAGGGAATGCATTGAATCTTATAAAATCATACCTCAAAAATAGGATTCAAATAACTCAAATAACAAAAATATCAAACGAAACAAAATATGAACAAACATAAGCCTAAAACGGTCAAATTCGGGGTGCCTCAAGAAAATATTCTTGGCCCACTTTTGTTCATAATATACATTAATGACCTCCCTAAAGCCATACACCATGACATGATATTATTTGCAGATGACAGTACAGCTATTTTTACTGACGAGGATCAAGAAAAATACGAAATTAATGTAAACAATTCCCTAAAATGCATCGTAAATTGGTTAAATGTCAACAATCTAAAAATTAATTTAGAAAAAACATGCTATATTTCATTTGCTAATATAAATAAAAAACCAAAGAATCTAAACATAAACTACAAAGGTGAAGCTGTAAAAGAAGTTAAGACCACCAAATTTCTTGGCATATATATTGACTCTGGACTAAACTGGAAAACACAGGTTGACCACGTTTACAAAAAACTAAATCAGTTTTCATATGCCCTCTATATGTTGAGAAAAGTTGCAAATGAGAGTACTTTACTAAGTGTTTACCATGCATATGTAGGCTCCATACTAAAATATGGTATCCTATTCTGGGGAAATTCAACGAATAGGGAATGTGCTCTAAAAGCACAAAACAAGTGCATTAGAAGCATATGCGGATTGGGACAGACTGATTCATGTCGACCAGATTTCAAAAGGTTGAAAATCTTAACCCTACCTTCATTGTACATATTTGAAGCGGCAATGATGATAAAACGCGATATAGATATGTATGAAGCGTTGAGAAGTGCGAGACACAAAACTGAACTTAAAGGCATTAAATGTAGAACGGAGAAATTTAAAACGAGTATATTTGGTATCGGCGTTAAAATCTATAACAGACTTCCAAACTGTATTAGGAATATCTCATCATTAAGTATCTTTAAACTAAAGCTAAAAGAATTTCTCATATTTAAAACGTATTATTCAATAAACGAATTTCTTAATGACCGAATTAATGACTAAAATTGTTTTGACTTATTAAATGACCGTAATAACTATGTCGAATAATGAATGTAGTATGACATGTTAAACTTATTTTTATTTTTTGAATTATTTAATGTTAATTGAATGAGCATAACAAGTAAGTCTATTAATAATAAGATGAGGTGACCTATAAAAACATTTAAATGTTAAATTTGCTTTTATTTTTTTTGACTTGTGAATCGTAAATTGTATGACCGTAATAATCATGTATAATAATTGATGTAAAATAAGGTTGACTAAACAATCAATGCAATGTATAACAAAGATGTAATTGTATTACTATTAATTGTTTTTGACATAGTCAATATTATAGACATACATATAAATATTGTACACCCCATGGGTATGTTACAGTGATACAAAAATACTTATTGTAAGACCTGCATTTTCACCTGTGACAAACAATAAATAAATGAATTTGAATGAATTTGAATTTGATTGAATTTGAATGTATACCCAAGTATTAGTTTGATTTATAAGTGTTGTAGGCATAGGTATGTGCTATTTATTTATTTATTTAATACTTTAAGCACATAAGCGTACAGAGGCGGACTTAATTATAGGCCCGTCGCAATAAATTTGAATGTGGATGTTTTGTAACTAAGTTTTGAGAAAGACCAATCAAACGATTCATGTATCTACACTAGAGAAGAGGGGAGATGATTTTCGAGAAGACGGCAAATAGGGATAAAGATTTGGAAGAAGAAATATATTATGTAGGTAAGTATGGTGCGGTGACCTCAAGGCCCAAATAAATTAGGATAAGCCCAAGAAAATGATGATAAGTTAGTGAAGGAATTTTTACTTCAACTTGTACCAAGTGTTCGATAAACTCAGATACTTAATTCCCTTAAAAAGCACGTGGCAACATAAATCCTCTCAGAATACTGACTCGCCCGTGTGTTGTCGCGACTGTCGCGAGCAGGCGAACCAGGGGGATAATGTTCTGTCAATACAATCAAATGAGGGCCGTTGTGAGTGTTTGCGGGTTTAGAATCTTAAGCGGTAAAAATTAATGGAGTACCAGGAGGTCAGAATCTAAGATCACCCGGTACTCTTTTTACATCTCATGATTCCAGCCTCTCGGTAATATTTCTTCATGATTGTAATCAGCTGGTACTTAAGTTAGTCTTTATCGGTAATGATTCCAGCCCCGAAAATACCAAGACTTCTTGACGATTCTGGTCTCCTGGTAGTTTGTGTATAAATGCTTAAAATATTCTACATCTAACTAAAACAGGACAAGAGGACGTTATATTTTTATCATGGTATTAAACTCTCTACTTTTATTTTACTCTCGATTTTAAGCGAATTTTTGATTTTGACGTATTAAAAAGAATAAACGTCCCAACAGTACTTATCCGTAGGCGCCAAATTTTAGAAGAAAACTTATGTACGGCCAAAGATCGAGAATCTTTTTATTTGTACAGACATGAAGAATTAAAAGAAAATAGTTATAAAAGTTTTAATGCTTATTTCTACAGAGATAGTTTTTTTTTTATAAAAAAGGGTTGAGACAATATTGATTTTAGGTTAATTTATACATATTTACTAGATTATTTAACATTTTCGTAACTATGATTTTCTTTAACATTTGTCCATAAAATTCTCAAACGATTGTAGAAAGTAAAACAATGGGTGCTTTGCTGATCAGTGATACCTATTTATGTAAGCTCATTAATTTTCATACTATTAACAATAAGCTGTAGGGCATCCTGTTAACTGTTCACTCCAGTGTTCTTAGGTTTCATTATAACAAGCTAGAAAATAGACTCCAACTTGCTCGTTAGTGCCTGATACTTCCCTATTATGATTTTCTTTTAGATAAGAGTATTTTCTTCCATAACAATCAATTGCTTGTTCATATCATGACTGGTAATTAAAATGTGAATGCGATGGACGTATTACCGCCTAAGTTCTTCTACAGCAATCATATCTGCGTACCTGTTTATTAAATACATAATTTTGCAAGAATGATTTTGGGCAGTCTATTAAAAACTCATTCTAATGAAGTCAGAATAGAGTACGAAGTTACGACTTGCGCAATCTAATCGTAAGCTGTGACAAAAACCGCAATTTTCTTAGAAATACGTCCTATTTAATTTGCGTGTAAAGATTTGCGACTGGGTTGCACATGTGAATGTCAGCGACTAGGTTACACCTTAACTGATAGTTTAACTGAAAATATAGCTAAATGAGTATTTGTTAGAAAAACTGTATGGTTTCCAGTGTCAATTTTAAATTGATTCCGTAATCAGACAGCCATTTCGCTATTCCCAAAGCAACAGCGTCTCCCCCAACGACTTAATCAAGAGGGTACGTTCCAGAAAAAAATCCAAAAAGGAATCTAACGAATGAATTATTAACAACAGGGACCAATGACGAAAAAAAGAAAGACGTACTGCCCCTTTTTCTTGAGGAAATATGTTATTTTCGACATAATTGTGGCCTTTGGTCTTTAATTGGATTTTAATATAAAAGATTTTCCTGCTAAAAGGAGCTTTGTAATTATGTCTTCATTTATTTTAGTGTGACTTTTTTTTTGTTTTTTAAGACAAAGATATTTTATTTCAACTAGGCCACAAAGCGGCACTTTTGAACGTTAGATACATTAAAATTTACAAGGAATAAAAATTGATTCTACCGTGCATTCGGAAAGTAGCTTGTTATGGAGAAGAACGCACAAGAAACTCGATACTTACTCTTTAAAAAAAAAAAAGTTTTTTTTTACAATATTTAGGTACATAAGTACATACATTAATAAATTTATATGTGTGAGGACAAGGTAAGTACAAGTATTAAAAGTATTCACACATGTACTGTGCAGTTACATAATAGGTACTAGAAAAACACTAGCACCCGAAGCAGTTAAGTTAAGACCAATCCCAACTGACGGCCCCCGTTCACGAACATGACGCATGAATCGGCACCACCCAGCTCAACCATCATAAAGGGAACCGAATGATCCAACACACGCGCCACCATCAGAGAGACATTTGAGAGAGCATGACACACTCAACTGCCAGGGCAAACACAAGTCAACGAACGACACCAAGGTACAGCAAATGGTAGATTTACAGTTGGTTACATAGTACTCACACACGTGCTGCGCAGTTATACAATACTAAAAGAAATTGAGTCTATATAATACAAATATATTCATACAGTCTTCAGCAGGTCCGACAATTCTACAAAACAATAATGTTCTGCATATCACTTGTTTTTGCGCCCTAGTGGTTATGGAGCAAGACTAGCATTGAGCCAAACATTTTTATCAGTGATGTAATCCCCCAACTTATAATATGCCTGCCTGCATAGTGTGCGTTTTATACAAGTTTTAAATTTCGTCTCATTCATTTCTAGAATGTGGGGAGGAATTTTATTGTAACATTTTGTACAGTACCCCATGAAAGAAGAGGCTACTTTAGCCAGTCTGAAACCTGGTTGAACTAATTGGTCCCTATTTCTAGTAATGTAATTATGTCTATCTCCGTTTTTACTAAAAAGATGTAAATTCTTTCTCACGTACATGATGTTTTCATAAATATATTGACAAGGAACCGTCATGATGTTAATGTCCTTAAACAGTTCTCTTAGAGAATCGCGCCGGCGAAGATTGTATATCGCTCTGATGGCTCGTTTTTGCAGAATAAAAATTGACTCAATGTCTGCAGCCCTTCCCCATAGTAAAATACCGTAAGACATAATACTATGAAAGTAACTAAAATAGACCAGCCTAGCGGTATCTACATCACTAAATTGACGAATCTTTCTAACAGCATAAGCTGCCGAACTTAGTCGCCCTGCAAGTGATATTAAATGAGGACCCCATTGTAACCTTGAGTCTAGCGTGATCCCCAGGAAAACCGTTTTATCGACGAATTCTAGCTTCTCCTTGTTTAATATAATGTCACAATCAGTACTTTTTACATTCGGCAAGGAAAATTTTACGTATTTGGTTTTTTTACCATTTAAAACTAAATTATTGGCAGTGAACCAATCCTGAACCTGCCGTAGCGCGTTATTTACGTCGTCAACCTGACAAGTAAGTCTATTTATTCAAAAAATTTAAGATGTGTCATCAGCAAATGGCACCATGTTTAGTTTGTTTTTCAATAAACGGGGTAAATCGTTTTTGTATATTAAAAATAAGAAAGGACCTAAAAATGAGCCCTGGGGTACCCCCATTTGCACCTTTAACCCCGACGAATTCACACCGTTTATTTGAACTAATTGCTGTCTATCACTTTAATAAGATTCAACCAAACTTAACGCTGATTGACCTAGCCCGTAATGCTCCAGTTTCAGAAGTAATTTTTCATGATTAACGCAATCAAACGCCTTCGACGGGTCGCAGAAGATACCTATGGCATCCTGCGACTCTTCCCACGCATTAAAGATGTGTTTTAATAGGGTGACACCAGCGTCAGTTGTACAACGTCCTTTGGTGAAACCATACTGTTTATCATGCAAGATGTTATTCGTATTAAAATGAATGAGCATTTGATTTAGCACTATCTTCTCAAATACCTTGCTGAAAACCGGCAACACGGATACGGTCTATAATTATTTGTGTCTTTACTGTCCCCGGATTTAAAAAGTGGAATAACCTTACTTTATTTCATTAGTTCCGGAAAGACTCCTTGATCCACACACAAATTGAAAATTACAGCTAAGTACGGCGCTATAGTCTGAATAATGGAGGTACAAGCTTTGATGGACATTCTCCACAGATCTTGAGTCGGTTTGATCTTGATTTGTTTAAAAGCTTTTATTACTGTTATGGGGTTTATATGTGAAAAGTTAAATACATTCAGGCAGGCTGAAACGTTCGCGTTTAATAATCCAAAAGCAGTTTGGTTTATAAAGTTGTATAAGGTCACTCTAGAGGTGAATGACCTCAACAACAATGCCTAAAAGCTATTTATGCGACTGCCTAACACTAATGCCCACTGTCCACGTAAACCGCTCGTCATACGCACGCATCTCACTACCGATGTCCGACCGACTCGGGTGTAGCGTTGAAAATAATATATAAATAAAAAAGTTAATTCCAAAAGACCGACTGCTTAAGAAGCGAACTAAAAAGACGTAAACAAGAAGAAAATCATGCTGTGCACTCGCACGCAAAATGGCTATATAGCCATTTTGTAAAACAAAACGACAAAATATAACAAATATAAGGTGAAAAAAAAAATTACATTTCTGATAACTCTCTGGCACATAAACAATCTACAATTTATATTTATTTTGTTGTCGCGACCGTGGACAGTGTACCTTAGTTTCTTAAATCCTATAGTCAAATGTCAAATGTTGTTAACACACAAGATACACATAAATCTGTGTACCCAATTCACAGGTATATAAAACAAAAAAATAAATAGGTTCTGGCTTTGGAAAAGTATTAAATAATTACCTTAGCTACAGTTCCACAAATCATTGCTACCATAATATTAGTGTCAAGCAAATGATTAAAAAAAATATAAATTCGAATATAGATAATTATTCAACAACGGTTTTGCTGTTAGGTTATAGTACTGGCATTACCAAAAATGACATAGTGGGCGGTATTGACACCTTGTTAGGATTAAATTAAAGAAAGCTGGTATGTACTTTTCCATACTCTGATAGTTTCTCAGAACAGGAGAACAATCGTATTTTTAAAATATATAACATTTTGCAAATGTTGACTTGTCATAGTGACAAATTTTTGTTTTTTGACACTAATTGATCAATTAGTGGACTTAGAGTAACTCAGAGAGCTTTCTCTCTGTCATGCAAATGTAGACGTAATATTGCTATGTTGTTAGCATATTCTTTAAATGAATTGATAGTAAATCTATCAAATTTTATATTGAGTAATTGATTAGCCTGTGTTGCCAAGTTTAACTAGCAACATAGATTTAAACTAGTCAATAAGACAAATGAAGTTGCCCCTGTAAATAATCAGTTATTATTAGTACATAGTAAAAAAGTATCTTCTGGCAATCCATTTAGTGGCACAAAGCTGAGGGGAGAGCAATACTCTTTAAAATTATTAAATCAGAACATTCAGGGTTGCTCTTCCAAATTGTTAGAAACAAAATTATTTTTAGAAAAATACCAGGTTTGATATTATTTGTCCAACTGAACATTGGTTAAAAGATCACCAAGTAAAGTCCATTAATTATGAAAATTATTGTGTAGTTAGCCATATCAGCAGACAACATGTGATACATGGTGGATCATTAATACTTATTAAAAACTCTATTAAATCTAAATAAAGAAAAGACATTGTTAGACTGTCGGTTGAACACACCATTGAATTGTCTTGTGTTGAGCTTGATAAGCATGTTGTATTATGCGTCTACAGACCTACAAGTAACCAGAATCTATCTGTGTTTGATTCTATAATGGAAATTGTGTTAAAAAAGTTAGTACTAGTAGTAAATCAATTGTCATATGTGGCGATTTTAACATTAACTTATTAGAGGATAAAACTAACAGTATCAGGTTGTTGGATCTCTTTAAATCATTTAATCTGGAAAATGTGTTTATGGAGCCAACCAGAGTAACAGCTTCATCTGCGACTTGTATAGATAACGTTTTTTGTAATTGTGATTACTTAGATAAAGAAATTGTAAATAAGTGAGCATCTGATCACAGTGGACAAACAATAACGTTTAGCACCTACATACCTTAACAAAAGATATGATAGAAAAAATAAAATTTTGACCAATTACTTGTAAATAAAAATGAGAAATATAATAATACCGTGAATAGTAAGTTATGTGTTGAAAACTTTAATAATATAGATGACCCAAATGAGTTCTATGCAGAATTTTCTAAAGTACTAAACCGGCAATTTAATGAGATTTTTCCACCGAAAGCGAAAACTATTTACACCAAGTTCGTATTTAGCGATTGGGCGACTCCAGACATTCGTAAAAGCAGGGAAAAGCTATTTGAACTTTATGGCCTAAAGCAACATATTTATAATACAAGCTTTGATAAATATGTTATGAATTATTCAAAAACCTATAAATTTGCATGCAAAATAGCTAAAGTGCTGTATATAAGCAACAAATAAAATCAGCAGACGATAAAATTAAAAACTACCTGGAATTTAATAAATAATTAAACAGGTAGAAAAAAAACAGCGTAGTACTAAAATTATTTTAGCGACTGCTCATGGTCCCATACAATCAGATGTAGAGGTTGCTCAGGAATTTGAATACTTTTTTGTTAATATTCCTCTTAATACTACAGCAGCTTTAAACTCCTCACCCGTGCTCTCTGCTGCCTTACTTAGAAATAATGTAAATGCGTGCCATTCGTGTATTTCTTACTAAGACGTTTGTTTCCTTCCATAAAACAAACAATCCAAACAGATTAAAAACGATGATACTATTATGAAAACGAATTGCCGCTGTACTAGCTAATAGATAAACTTTCCTATAAATCGCCGATAACCCTCAGTAGCTGATTTTAAAATGAGAATCACGTCTAAACGACTAGTCGTAATTTTTTTAAAAAAATATATATTACATAAGACCATTTGTTTAGAATTTTATCTACGTAAATTTTGAGTTTTATTCTTATAATATAATACATATATTATTATAGAGTAATTAATTTGTCAAGTTATGACACAAAGTACGTAAGCGACGGCTTGCCGCAGATAGATAGGCCACTACGAACAAAGCGTCATTTTGCACACACACATTTTTTGATTTTACAGGGCAATAATGGACCGAGCTCAGTCGCGGCTGTCACGAGTGCTTTGTGCGGGCGTGTCACTTCATTCATACATAAAGAACTGTAACGTCCCAGTCAATGCAAGGTTGCATTGACTGGGTTACCTTTATTAATTGTTACAGACCGAATATACTTTAAAATAATTCTTCAAATTCGTTCTTTTATTCATTTTTAAGTTATAAAGATCATAAAATTTTTCAAGATGATTAGTTAGAAATTCAATATCTAAGAACATAATAAATTATTTTAGTCCATAGACGAAATTAGAAAGGGTGGTAGCGCCATCTCTTGTAAATGTCATAAATCAATGACCAAAAACACATAGACAAACGCATTTGAGATTTCGCGGGCGATCGATATCCTAATTATCTCGTTCCTTCCTCATTCCTTTTCCCTTTATGTACGCCTTAATGACAGGTGGCCAGAACGAACCTAAACTTCAACGTGAACGGGCCTCGTATCTCAACCGCCAGCTTTCCAAGCCACCTGGATGGAGACTGATGCATCTAATTAGTTAGATTGCAGAGAACCTTGTGAACCGTGTCTATTAACCCGCCTCGCGGATATAAAACAATTGTGTGAAGTGTGTGGATCCTGAAGGAGCCAGTTTGGAGTAGAAGAACACCAGCTCGCTGCCACACGTGGGCTGGCATCGACCACTACAAGGTAAGGCGTACTACTTCCCTCATTTCCATACTAGATCGCCCGAATTGATCCGTGAATATTTTCCCGCTTATTTTCAACGCACTATTGCCAGAACCCTTCAAATACAGTCCACTTTTCATGATAGACACAAGGATGAAGAGGTTTTCTCAAACCGCTATAACATTTTTGGTCCTTCGTAGCCCGATATATTACTATAATATATCCATTTTCCTTTATTTCTTACGTAGGAATCAATCATAAATTCCTACTAGGGTCGTGGCACCTAGCCGCCTACCCACATAATCAAGTTGTAAACCCAATACGTGGTTCCATCAACGCCGCTATAGCAGGTTCATAATTACGTATCTGCTATTATTAAAAATAATTCTTATTTAAAACTAACTTGTCGTATTGTAAATTTCTATATTTCAAGCGTCTTTTAGTTTAACCGCCCTTATAGGAATCACCTACCTCCAATTATAAATTGTTAGGAATAAGTTACTTTCCGAATACCGCGGGGTAGACATTCATTCTATAAGAGAAAAATAAAATAGGTGTACTACTTGTAGGTACCTACGCAGTATAAATATCATAACTTTACCGAATACGTTTCGACGATTGCGGGCTATAGGTTGCATATTTATACCTATTCATTTATCTTAAACAATATTCAAACATAGCAATAAAACTGGTTGGGATAGTAATGCTATTAACATTTTGTACTATCTAATTACTTTGGTTAGTGGGTACTACGAAAAAACTTATTTCGTTACTACGCAAATATTGCGAAACCCGTTGTCACAGTACAGTCACAATCAGTAGTATTACTTTTCTACATATAGTTGTTCGTTTAAATAATTACCGTACATTGTTTTGTTTGTGTGGTTATTTGTAACTACATAACATAACAATGCCGCGTGATGCGAAAGCAATCGCTTCTTCGGAAGATCAACAGTTAGTGATTTTAGAAGCTAAGCGTAATATACTTTTCGAGCGTATTCAGTCAATTTATGATCGCTCTAAAGTCGCTAATACTTCCGAATCGGTGAGAGAAGGCTTTCTCAGTTCTTGTATAACAATAGATGATATTCGAACGGACTTTCATAAATTATTGGATGATTATAATGCTAGGTTACTGGCTATATATCCCGATGCGAAGCCTAGCTATCAAGCCTACGCCTCATTCGAGGATATGTATTGTTCCGTGAAACGTGTGATGTCTCAATTGGAAGATAAGCCGTCCGGGAGGCACAGTATGAGTGATTCCGCAACATGTAGACCAAGGTTGCCGCCAATCGAACTCATGTCGTTCGACGGTGATATACGAAACTGGCCATTATTTTATGCAAGTTTTAAATCTACAGTTCATGACAATAAGTCGCTGACGGATGCAGACAGGTTGTACTATTTAATAGGTAAGCTGCGACAGCAACGAAGGCACAGTCTGTGTTCGCGGGAGTCACACCGTGTGCTGAGAATTACCAAGTCATGTTCCAGGCACTCCTCGATAGGTACCAGGATATTCGTGTCCTCGCGTCTACCTACTTGGATCAAGCTTTAAATCTTAAATTGTTCGGTCCCGCGTCTGTTTCGAATTACCAGCTATTCGTGGACAAGTTCATCACCGCAATTAATTCCCTAAAGAATCTAAAATTGGTTGACCTTCTGGATTTCATTTTATTGCACCTCGCAATAGAAAAGTTTGACACTGAAACTATTCGCGCTTTCGAGATGACAGAACGTAATCGTAAGATTCCCACTCTAGATAGTTTTGTCAGCTTCATCAATGATCAGTGTCGGATATTCCGTAATACCCAACCACCCTTAGCTAACAATAATAAGCCTAATAGTTCGGACAATTCACATAAGTCTAATAAATCGCGTAGTTTTAATAATAAAATGACCGCTCCTAATCCACAATCCTATGTAGCTTGCTCTGAGTTAAATAATTCAAACAAGTGTCTGTGCGAAGCATATATCCATGAACACTTATATAAATGTCCCGCTTTTGATAATTTGACTCCGACAGCTCGTTTCAAATGTGTGAAAGACAACAGTGCTTGTGTCAATTGTTTGAGTATTAAACATAAAACGGTTAACTGTTCTTCTAAATTAAAGTGTCGCGCATGTAATCAACGTCATCATACATTGTTACATTTTAATAAAAACCCGCAATTATCAACTGTAGTGACGTCACAGCCGAATCCGGTCCCAACGCCTATGCCGACCGTACCTTCTATTACCTCACAGTCTGAGGTATCGTTGTGTACGACCTCTGTCGCTGGCGCCGCTCGATCGCGTTCGATTGACACTCGATGCGTTGCGGCGTCGCCGTCGGCGAGAGATAGCCCGCAATGTACGGCGTACACAACCGTTCTGCTCGCTACTGCTCAAGTCGTAATTTACGATGTAAATGATAAGCCGCACATAATACGTTGTTTACTAGATAGTGGATCACAAAGTAATTTTATTACTTCTGAATGTTTTAAGCGTCTAGGACTTTGGAAGAACTTTCATACTTCTAATTTAATAGTTAAAGGAATCGGTGGGTCGGAAAAACCAGTTAAAGGTTCCGTAGATATTAAATTATATTCTCGTTTTAGTAATGATATTAATTTTAACGTTTCTTCGCTTATTGTTGAACATATAACGGATACATTGCCGACCGCTCTCGTCGATGTCTCTAAACTTACACATCTCAAAACATTACCGCTCGCAGATTCGAAGTTTGCGGAGCCGAGCGGTATCGATGTTTTGATTGGTGCTGCTATATTCCCGCGCTTGCTTTTGCCTAACATAGTGCATAGCGAGCAATATAATATACCTCCCGCTATTGAAACTATGTTGGGGTATGTGGTTATGGGTTCCGTACCTACGGCACATACTTCACACTGTACGAGTACAACTTCATGTTGTTCTGTTCTTCAAGATCCCAGTTTAGATTCGCTTCTCAAGCGATTCTGGGAGCTTGAAGAAATTTCCGCCTCGCCCTCGCAGAGCCGTAAGGATCTCGAGTGCGAAGAACATTTTCGCGCTACCACTGTTCGCGTTGACAGTGGTAGATATATTGTGTCGCTGCCATTTTGCGACGACCCTTATTCGCTAGGCGACTCATACGCTGCCGCACTTAGGCGTTTTCATTGTTTGGAGTGCAAACTTGATGCGTCCTTAGGGTTACGCAGCGCTTACAATGACGTCATGCGGGACTACATTAACAAGGGATATTTGAGTCCGGTTTTAAAAGATGACAACGTTTCTAATCTGTCATATTACATTCCGCATCACGGTGTCGTTCGCGAAGATAAGACTTCCACTAAACTTCGCGTAGTTTTAGACGCTAGTAGTCAAACTACATCGGGACAGTCGATCAATGACATTCTACATGCAGGCCCTAATCTACAGGGTGATTTATTTAATATTATAATTCGTTTTCGTCTCTTTCAAATAGCCCTGTCTGCTGATTGCCGCCAAATGTTTCTCAATGTCGGCGTTCGTGAATCGGACCGTAGATTTCAACGCATCTTTTACAGATTCAGTAAACATGAACCTATAATGGTCTACCAATTTAATCGTGTTTGCTTCGGATTTAAGTCTAGTCCATATCACGCGTTACGTGTAGTCCGCCAGTTAGTCGCTGATGAAGGCGATAATTTCCCTGCAGCGTCTGCTGCTGCTTCTTCCGCCCTATATATGGATGACATTGCCTGTAGTGTCATGTCCATACCGCAAGCAATTTCGCTTTGTGATGAGCTTATTCAGCTCTTCAAGCGAGGCCAGTTCGACCTTGTCAAATGGACAAGTAACTCGAAAGAGGTTCTCGCACACATACCTGATACTCATAAGGCTTCGCCCGATATCGAGTATGAGAAGTCTATACCGCATAAGGTCCTGGGTTTACGCTGGGACAAGTCTTGTGACAGTTTCCGCTTTGACGTCACCACACCAGATGATAAATGTACCAAGCGAACCATGCTTTCCACAGTGGCTCGGCTATGGGACTTAATGGGTTTTGTCGCCCCCACTATTCTGTACGCTAAGCTCTTAATTAAGGAACTTTGGCTAGCAAAGTGTGACTGGGACGACATACCACCTGAACATATAGTCACCGCTTGGTAGCAGTTTTGTACTGAGCTTTCTACGCTTAATGAAATTATTATCCCGCGTCATCTGGGGTTGGTCGACGGATGCACCATGAATTTAGTAGGTTTCGCTGACGCCAGCGAGCGTGCTTACGGTGGAGTCGTATACATGCAAATATACAATGGTTCTAACTACTCCGTGCAGTTAGTTAGTGCGAAGTCTAAAGTCTCACCTGTGAAAACCATTTCGGTGGCTAGACTAGAGTTGTGCGCGGCCCTACTGTTGTCTAAGTTGCTTCGCAAGGTACAAGACACAATATCGCCCCACTACCGCATCCATAAGGTATACGCGTTTACTGACTCTAAAGTAGTGCTCGCCTGGATAAATTCCTCACCGCACCGCTGGCAAACTTTTGTTGCCAATCGGGTTACTAAGCTGATAGAGCTTATACCCGCTAATTGTTTCAACCATGTCGCAGGTACTGAGAACCCCGCTGATTGTCTGTCTCGTGGTGTCACGCCAGCTAAGCTCTTGCAGCATCCATTGTGGTATCGTGGACCATCGTGGGTTTCTCATGACCCAGCTGAGTGGCCCATACATACTTTCGAACACAATGCACTGCATGAGGGCGTACCCGAACAGAAATCAGTCGCTCATGCCGTGGTTTCTGAGGTTACGGAATCACCAATTTACGCGCTAGCACTACGTGTTTCGTCGTGGTCTAAGTTGCTACGCGCTATTGTTTACGTCTATAAGTTTTTAAGACAACTGCCTAGTGCACGTACTGTATCAAGCTCTGATCTGAAATATGCAGAAATTAAATTGCTGCGAGCTGTACAGGATGTTCATTTCCGTAACGATATTTTAAATTTAAAAAACAATAAACCATGTACTCCCGCCATCCATAAGCTTAAGCCGTTTCTCGATGAGCACGGCATCATACGAGTTGGTGGTCGTTTCACAAATTCGGACGAACCCTACGAATATAAACATCCCTGTATTCTACCACGTCATGACCATATTGTTGATCTTCTTGTTGACTTTTGTCACAAGAAACATCTTCATGCCGGTCCGGAGTTGCTTATGTCCTTACTCAGGCATAATTATTGGATTTTAGCTGCACGTCGAATAATTCGTCACAGAATCCACAACTGTAACACTTGCTTTAAGTTCCGCCCGCGTCCTATTCTTCCACTTATGGCAGATCTACCTAGCCAGCGTGTTAACCAAGTCGACAAGGCGTTCACTCACACCGGCTGTGACTATGCAGGCCCGCTACAGTACACACCATTTCGTGGTCGAGGTGTTAAGAGCCGTAAGGCTTGGCTCTGCATTTTTACGTGTTTGACGACGCGTGCCACGCACATTGAAGTGGCAACAGATTTAAGTACAGTGACTTTCCTTGCAGCCTTAAAACGCTTTCTTTCGCGACGCGGTCCTATTAAATGCTTATATACCGATAACGGTACTTGTTTCGTAGGTGCAAGTTCTTATTTACGCGACCTTCACAAATTTCTTAAAGATTTTCGTCCTCATCTTGAGGAAGAACTTTCCTTCAATCATATAGATTGGAAGTTTATTCCGCCTGCTTCCCCACATTTTGGAGGATGTTGGGAAAGTATGGTTAAGGTAGTTAAAACTCACCTTTTTAAAGTTATAGGTCAACAAATCCTCTCCTACGAGGAACTTATAACTGTCCTTAGTCAAGTTGAGGCTCTAGTTAATTCGCGGCCACTTACTGCTTTGAGTAGTGACCCTACTGAACCATCAGCACTGACCCCTGCGCATTTCTTGCACACCGCGCCATTGTTGTCCCTTACCGCTCCTGAAGCAGACTCGCTCAGCTTGCTTCAGCGACATACTCTACTTGACAAACTGGTGCAGTCGTTCTGGCAGCGCTGGCGTTCAGAATACTTACATCAACTTCAGGCTAGATCCAAATGGAATTGTCCTGCACCTTCTATACAAGAGGGTACTATTGTAGTTATCATTACTGATAACTCTCCGCCCCTTTCATGGCCGTTAGGCATTATTGATAAATTGCATACCTCCAAGGACGGTACAACCCGTGTTGTTACTGTGAAAACCGCAAAGGGTAGCTATGTGCGCCCTGTTGTGCGTCTGTGTCCATTACCGACTCAATAAGGCCTGGCTTGATAGTTAGGTCTCTTAGTTTTAGTTAGTTAGCGACGCAACATAATTTTTCTATTAAAATTTAACTATAGGTATGCAACTTAATGTATTATGCAACTCGCAGTATTTATCTTAAATCTTAATAATTGAAATGTAAAAATCCGCATCTTAGTCCGTATTGTTGAATAGGTATACGGTAGTACACCTCATAGGGCTAAGTTTAATTTTCATTAAAGGTGACCCTTTAAGGCCGGGAAAATGGTAGCGCCATCTCTTGTAAATGTCATAAATCAATGACCAAAAACACATAGACAAACGCATTTGAGATTTCGCGGGCGATCGATATCCTAATTATCTCGTTCCTTCCTCATTCCTTTTCCCTTTATGTACGCCTTAATGACAGGTCGCCAGAACGAACCGAAACTTCAACGTGAACGGGCCTCGTATCTCAACCGCCAGCTTTCCAAGCCACCTGGCTGGAGACTGATGCATCTAATTAGTTAGATTGCAGAGAACCTTGTGAACCGTGTCTATTAACCCGCCTCGCGGATATAAAACAATTGTGTGAAGTGTGTGGATCCTGAAGGAGCCAGTTTGGAGTAGAAGAACACCAGCTCGCTGCCACACGTGGGCTGGCATCGACCACTACAAGGTAAGGCGTACTACTTCCCTCATTTCCATACTAGATCGCCCGAATTGATCCGTGAATATTTTCCCGCTTATTTTCAACGCACTATTGCCAGAACCCTTCAAATACAGTCCACTTTTCATGATAGACACAAGGATGAAGAGGTTTTCTCAAACCGCTATAACAAAGGGTATGAGACTTGTCATAATAATATGTTTTAAGTCATCCAGCTCACAAATATGTTTCTTCCGACTGCACAGCATAATTTTCTTCTTGTTTGTGTACATCTTTGTAGTTTGCTTCATAAGCAGTCTGGTTTTTTTTTTTTTTTTTGACGATTTCCAGCCTCCCGAACAAGCCGGATTCCGAAAAGGCTTTAGCACCGTAGACCACATACATACGCTGTGGCAGGTTTTACAGAAGACGGAAGAGTATAACCTGCCTCTCTGTTTAGTGTTTGTTGACTACGAGAAAGCTTTCGATTCGATCGAGACTTGGGCTGTACTGCAGTCTCTCCAACGGTACCAGATCGACTACCGGTACATTGCGGTATTGAAGTGTTTGTACAAAAACGCCACCATGTCAATCCGTCTTCAGGATCGGACCTCGAAACCAATCCTTCTCCAGCGCGGCGTGAGACAGGGAGACATTATTTCTCTGAAATTCCGACATCCTCACTGCCGCGCTGGAGGATGTCTTCAAGGTTCTGGACTGGAGGCAGCTTTTCTTTAACGTTAATAGCGAGTACATCACTCACCTTCGGTTTGCCGACGACATAATGCTAATGGCTGAGACCATGGAGAGCCTCAGTAAAATGCTCAATGACCTCAGTAGAGCTGCCGAAATAGTGGGTCTTAAAATGAACATGGACAAAATTAAGGTCATGGTGAATGCCCATGTAACACCCACTCCTATCAAGATCGGAGAATCTACACTCGAAGTTGAAGACGATTATGTCTACCTGGGACAAACGGTCCAGTTGGGTAGGTCTAACTTCAAAAAAGAGGCCAACCGTCGAATCTGACTCGGCTGGGCGGCGTTCGGGAAGTTGCGTGGTATCTTATCTTCCAATTTACCGCAGTGTCTCAAGACAAAAGACTATGACCAGTGTGTGTTGCCAGTGATCACTTATGGGACCGAGATGTGGTCGTTCACAATGGGACTTATCAGAAAGCTTAAAGTCACCCAAAGGGCAATAGAGAGGGCTATGCTCGGAATTTCCGTGCGTGATCACGTCAGAAATGATGATATCCGCAGGAGAACCAAAGTTACCGACATAGCCCGAAGAATTGCCAAACTTAAGTGGCAGTGGGCAGGGCACATTGCTCGCAGAACGGATGGCCGATGGGGCCGAAAAGTTCTGGAATGGCGACCGCGAACCGGAAGACGATATGTTGGAAGTGTTAGAGTAAATTAAAACACATTAATTTGAGGAACAACGTAAATCTATAATAGTATTTTATCACAACAGAAGGATTACATACTTTTTTTTCTTACAACTGTCAGTGCAGTTCATTGGTATGTCTATGGTAAACCAGCCAGGTACAACATTTAGTTTATAGGTTCTAACACCACCCCTTAAACTCTATGTGAAGTACCTACTACTAATACTACTTCAATATGTTCACTGCATTACTAGGTACTAAGCATATATAAATCTTTTACAAAATGTTCATACTTTTCAGAATCTAAAGTTTTTGTCAAAATATCTGCCAACATGTCACTTGTACATTTATACTGAATGGCTATCACACCGTTTTCAACTATTTCGCGAAAGTGATGCCTAACGTATATATGCTTAGTTCTGGCATGAAACATATGATTTTCAGACAACTTGATGGTGGACTGATTGTCATTGTAAACGACAATCTTCACATCGAGCCTCAAACATTCTGATATGAATGCCTTGATGAACAATGCCTCTTTACACGCATCTGACAGAGCCATGTATTCAGCTTCGGTGATGGAAAGAGCCACCGTGCGCTGTTTACGGCTTTCCCAGGAAACTATAGAATTGCCTAACTTAAATATGTAGGTATAAGACCGTCTGTCAACTACACTGGCCGCCCAGTCCGCGTCCGCTGAACCTGTCACATTCAACCCACTCTTTTCATACGTTATACCGTAGTTCATTGTACCCTTGAGGTAACATAGCACCCGCTTCGCCGCCTTCCAGTGAGCTTCCAAGTAGCAATCATTAAACTGACTAAGCATACTCACAGCATGCGCGATGTCAGGACGCGTACACACCGCGATATACATCAGGCAACCGATCAAGTTCCTGTATTCATACTGCCCTTTCTTTACAGCCTTTTCTAGTTTTATACCAACTTCCATAGGCGTCTTAGCAGGTTTACAATCTGTCATCTTAAACCTTTCCAAAACTTTCGCTATGTAACTAGATTGGTCTAGATGAATTTTGCCATCTTTGCGGAGTACGTGTATTCCTAATACACTTTTAGCAGCCCCAAGATCCTTCATAACGAACTGTTTCATTAACTCTTCTTTTACCGCCCTTTTCTCAGTTTGACTGTTGCTAAACAACAAAATGTCGTCAACATATAGGCCAAGAATGACAAGTCCGTTATCATTTGATCTTACGTAAACACACGGCTCGGACGCCAACCTTTTGAACTTTAGTTTCTTAATAAGCACATCGGTTATCTTCTCATTCCATGATCGACTGGCTTGCTTTAATCCATATACAGCTTTGAGCAAGCGATATGCTTTTCCTTTGCTGTTTTCTACTGGAAAGCCTTCGGGAATTTCCATATAAACGACTTCTTTCAGTTCTCCGTTCAGAAAAGCAGTCTTTACGTCCATATGTTCGACTTCCATGTCATATTCAGCTGCCAATGCCAAGAGCAGTCTTATTGTAGAATATCTCACGACTGGACTGAAGGTCTGAAAGTAATCTACGCCACGCTTTTGCGTGAATCCTTTCGCAACCAACCTAGCCTTGTACTGAAGCAGCTCTCCGTTCAATCCTCTCTTTTTCTTAAATATCCACTTGTACTTAACATGTTTCTTTCCCTTCGGTATATCCACAAGTTCCAGACATTTATTGTCCACAAAGGATACTCAACCTCCATTGCTACCTTCCACTGCGTAAACTCAGGCCCGCCGAGTGCCTCGCGCACGGTACTTGGTGTGTCCGTATCGCAACTCGCGCCAGTGGTGAATGCCGCTTCAAACGCATCTTCGAATTCGCTCCGCCCTCTCGATTCTTCAGAATCCCAAGATGACGATCTAGGAACGTAATCCACATCCGAAGTGCTGTCAGATTCATCACTGCTTGAGGCATCTGTGTCGTAAGTCTCGTGCTCAACCGGTTCTGCCGCCTGTACTCCTACATCCTCTGATTCAGGATTGCTGATAATCATGAAAGGATTCGGCATGTTGACCGCTGGTTGCTGATCCTCATTTCCAAACATATCTTTGTAGAATTTATCCTCTACAAATACGACATTACGCGAAGTAATAACTTTATTCGGATGCGCGGGATCTACTAACCGATATCCTTTTGTATCTTCGCAATAACCAATAAATATGTACTTCTTACATTTCGGATCTAACTTCTGTCGATCCTTTGCGATAGAATACGCAACGCAACCAAAAATTCGTAAATGTTTCAAGTTTACCTTAGATCCTGACCATTTCTCCTCAGGAGTAGCTCCCAACACAGCCTTGGTTGGGGATCTATTCTTCAGATAAACCGCAGTACACATTGCTTCTGCCCAGTACTTTTGATCCAAGCCAGCACCCTGCAACATACACCTTGCAGCCTCAACAATCGTGCTCTAGCCCTTTCCGCAACGGCATTTTGTTGTGGACAGTGAGGGACAGTTTTCTGGTGCCGTATGCCATGCTGCTTCAAAAATACCTCGAAATTTTTGTTTACATACTCGCCTCCATTGTCGGTTCTTAGAATTTTAATTGTTTTATTTGTTTGATTCTCGACAAGGGATTTGAATTGTTTTTTTTTTTTAAGTTTAAATTCGAATACTTCACTTTTGGCTTTAATAAAATAGCAAAAAGTTTTACGTGAAAAATCATCTATAAAAATCAACATGTAACGAGAACCTTTGAACGAAGTTTGCGGCATAGGCCCGCAAACATCACTGTGGATAAGGCCTAAGATTTCAGTAGCTCTCGTGTACGATTTCTTTGGGAAAGGTAACTTTGTTGTCTTGCCCTCAATACAAGAAATGCACTGTTTATAGTTACTGATGTCAAACTCTATGCAATTTGCCATACCTGTTCTCAGTAGGTTCATGCTCCTGGAGTTTAGATGACCCAATCGCTGATGCCAAACATCTTGAGATGTAACACGTTCACTCCCCACATTCGCTACAATTTGATCAGCGGACGCGGACTCGGATGAACTATGAACACTACAGCGCGTCGAGAACGTTTGTAATTTAAATAAACCATTTTCACGTTTAGCAATAGCTATTAAAACATTATCAAAATAAATTTTACAAAAATCAGAACAAAATACGACTCGAAAACCTTTAGACGTCAACACATTAACAGAAATCAAATTTCATGACAACTTAGGAATAAAAACTACACTACTTAGAGTTTTTATACCATCTTTAACATGCAGCTCGGTACTGCCACGACCCGCACTATAAAGTTTTTCACCGTTAGCCACAGTGACTTCCAGGCTTGTATCTACCACGAAGTCTTTGAGAATATCCCTCCTGTTGCATATATGACACGACGCTCCGGAGTCAATGTACCAAGCGTTCTCCTGCACATCCACCGACAACGCGCTCAACATATTTGCCGCGCTTTTAGTTTGGGGTTTCTTTACCTCTTTCTCCTTCTCGGGGCAATTCCTGGAAATATGGCCCAGCCTTTTACAACGGAAACATTAGACAGGCTTATTGTCTCGTCGTTTTGCCACCATCACGGAACCACTACTCGTGTCGGTTCCATTGGTCCGGCGCTGTTCTTCTTGTAAAAGTTCCAGCAGTGGACGTCTTTCGGCTGAAATGATGATGATGATGAGGAAAGTTTTTTTTCACATTTATATTTTTGTCGAGCTTGGTGCTTTTCGCATATTTATGTTTTTGGTGGGATCATTATTACGCAATTGTTACGTCTTGTAACCATTAAATCTTTGTCGTGATCTTTAATGGATTTTTGATGCTCTGTCTACCGACTAAGGCGTGTAAGCATAATATCATGTATGTTTAGACGAATCTATGTATTTATGTTTGTAACTTTTACAACCTCCTCTTTTTTAAATTCTGAATCAATATAGTAGCAACCGTAATGAATCTGTCAAGTTTAGCTGTCAATTTTCAAAACGGCGCGAGAGGCCCTTCTGTATACTTTCTATTTTGTTTTTATTACTAACACGTAAAAAAAAATACTATCGCACCAAAACCGCCGGATGTATTTTAATGAAATTTTCACCATTTCAAAGATAATTAATTTTAAAGTCATTGTATAATAAGGGCGTAAAACGAGGGAGCCTTTTGTTCCGTCAAGGTGGTTGGCGACTGTCGTTTAGACTTCACAGAGTTTATTCAGTGTGCTTTTATTTTGAAAAACAGTCTATTTTACCCTGCAAGCAAAACACAAACATAAAAATGTCACAGAACTAGAAAAATACTGACGAGCCTGTAGTGTATCTATCTCACTCGCACGTTCACTTTGCTATGCCCACTTTCCCCCACACAGACATACACAATCTCGTGCGCACCGCGTCAGTATTACGAGAGCCGCTGGCCAGAGTAGACGTGTTGAAGTGTGGTCATTTAGTGCGTGAACGAGCCTGTGAATTGCCCCATAGAACCGGTCACTACAAATGGCGCCGAGGATAAAGTAAGAAAAACATTAGTGTAAATAAAAAGAAGAAGGATTGGGGTAAGTAGATAATGCATGACATGACACACGGTTATTTGTTATCGTTAGGCGCCCACATTGCGTTATGAAAATAAGACATTTAAAAAAAAGTGTCCTAAGTGTAAAAATTAAAAAAATTACATAGTAAATACCTATTTGTTGTGTTAACATCATACGACTGCTTAAACATAACTATGTAGCGGAAAATAAATTCTGCCTAAGTATTGAGTAAATAACCATACCAGATTTTAATAATAAAGGACATTTAGTATTACGAAGGTAAAGAAATTCATGTTATTCTAATCAAAGAGCCAAGGGCCATGACTAAGTTGTGTCTAATAACAAAAAACTGTGTCGTTAAAGAAACATCAAACTAACTATTCTAAAACGATTGTAAATTATATTGGTGGGTAGGTAAATAAATTTACTTTACGATTTCAAATCATAACATCTGATTAAAATAATAAAATCGATGCATTGTTATTTTGAACCTAACTACTGCGGCTGCAACGCGGATATCTTTGTAATATTTACACAGACAATCGAAAGTCTACCCTATTTAATGGAATCATTCTCTGATCACCGATAATAATTCAAATAGGGGTTTCCATAGATCGGGAAATACGTTTTGTTTGACTACTTAAGTTTTATGGCGACATATTGTGATTTCGTTTCCATTCGGACACATTTGGACACTATTCGAAATTGTGGTACATCGATGCTATGGCCATTCGGTAATTCGGAAGTTTGATTTGATGACTTAGGAGAATTAGTCATGGGGCACATGACATTCGAAATCAAGCAGTAAACCCAAAGATTATATAGTCGCTCTAGTGAATTTTGCAGTTACAACCACGCCTATGTAGAAATCCTAATGAAAGAACTTAAAACATAGGTATACACGCACTGACTGCTTATGTGAATATGTACATTGTAGGAACATATATACCTAAATGCCTACGTATATATTCATTGTTTATCGAGCCTAACCCTTGTAACAAATATATTTCCGCGACGACTCCTGGCGACATCTGGTGTCTCAAGTGGACTCTTTCACCTAGGTGTGTCACTAGGTGGTTGAGGCACTTTGGGACTAGATGGCGCTGAGATCGGGACGGAATTATTATAAATTCTTTACGAAACCCGTTAAATATTGTGTGTATTAATATAATTCAACAAGCACACAATCTCCTACATGTCTCGCCTATTAATTTCTGGTATACATAATTATTTAAAGAAGATATAGACTTGACATCTCTATGGGTCAATAAAATTCTCAATGTCTATGGCCGACGAGAGTGACATTTCTTTTTCATTACGAATGGATGCCGAACAGGCAATAAAAAATCAGAGCTTGGTGAAAAGGAAAATAATATAAATCAAAATGACTCGGACGAGACAGGGAATTAGCCCTAAATTTAAAGCAATAATGTGCCAGCAAGCGCTGTGAGTATTTGTGGAATTGAACTATATTTTCATGCTTGTGAGACATGTGCTTGTATGATGCTAATACCGCATTTTCTCCCATCGACAGGGCTTCTTAGGATTAATTAAAATACTTATTAATAAAATTAAAATGGTCAACTAAATGCGTTGAGAAAACCAACACAGCATTCAACAACAGGCTCCGGACACCCATGATACTTCGGCTGGTGAAATAGTGATGCAATCGGCACATAGGGAATGATGCTGGTTGTGATATCACATATCTGAAGCTAAGTTTAAAAGGGTAGTTTATATACCATCCACAAGTAAGTGTGATACATATAAAATTGTGATGCAAAAGTGATGCCTGGGAATTAATAAAATAGTTGACCAAATATAAAGACTTTTACTTCTGTCGACCCTCATGCGAAGTCATCCCTGCAATTGTCTCATCCAGAATACCTACCCCTGAGCTGGCTGGTGAGTAAGGAGAAAAAGTTATCTTACAATTGGCGCCCAACGTGGGGCATGAGGTCTGATGGAAGTATATAACTGTTTGTTCTGTAACTGCAAACAACTTGAACACTCAAGACCTTAACCAAGCTATAGGTTAACGTTAAGATTACTTAGTTTAAAACTTAAAATAACAAAACATTAACATTATATAAAACTTAAAAGTGCGGTTATAGTCACATGTGTTATTTTGAACTATATACCTTTTCACTAGTAAATGTTTTGTTAAACTTATAAACCATTCTAATATAACAACGTTATAGTAACTGTTATTTAGATTTAAATATATAGAACAATAATTGTTTTGTTCAACATGCATAAAGCAATATGGAGTGACTATCTTCGTAAAGAAGAAATTATTCATGAACTAAAACACTTTAATATTTCAACAGATGTCAAAGCAACCAGGGATGTGATTCGCAAGCAGTATCGTTCCCTGTGTAGTTGAATCATAGTGGAAGCATCAAGGAGATGGATTATCCCGCACATATGTTGTTATCTGATGAGGTACACTGGTGTTCGGAAACCTGTTGCTGAGCTGTTCATTTAAATAAAGAGTTAAATTCAGGAGGTACTTTTACAATCATACGTATCGTAGCTCGCTTTAATTTACTTAATGAGAATTTCTCTAATAATAATTAGTTTCATACTTAATTATTTATACTAAAAATAAATATAACTTAATTGTTAAATTCTTTTGGAAGATATTAATGCCAAAAGAAAATGTGGGACATCTATAATAACTATTTAATTATGATCCCACTGGCGCCCAATCTTAAAATAAACAATTTGTAGTGACTTATTAGGATGTTTTTACTGTGTCAACTAGAAGAAGCACAATTTTATAGTATATTCTAATTGTTATGTTGATTTCTTCCTATACGGAATGCAACAAGCAGTACTTTGATTGAATTACTAGTGTTTCTTGTACACAAAATTACCTAAATTTGTACATGTGAACAATGCTTAAACTTATTAGGTCTTTTTTTCTGTGTCAACTAAAAGAAACACAATGTGGTATTTATTATACTCTGATCACTATGGTAGATATGTTATGTTGTTTCCTATACGGATTACAACAAGCAATGCTATCGTGAATAGTGTTTCTTGTACACAGAAAGCCTATAAGTGTCCATGTCAACAATGGTCCTCAATTGATTTAAATACATTAATGTAAAAATATGAAGATTCTCTAGTTAAAATCATTGTTGTGTTAAAATATTTGCACATAATTCAATAATGGAGGTGCAAATATTTAATTAAGAAAGGGATGAATGAATGCTGGTAGGGTATAAGGATTTTTTTTCTAAGTCGGCGTTAATTCAATAACTGGTTATGTATATGGATGGATGAAAGGAAACACAATGATGCAAAAACTTAGTAGTATTTTGAATTATAAAATTTAACTAAAGTAGACATTTACCTACATCTATACAACGGATAGGTGCTCAATGTAACCCTTGCTGATTTAAAAAGGCGGGTTTACTTTTCGTTGCGAATCTTAACTTGATTAGGTTATCCTATATCTATACAATGGATGGGTACTTAATGGAACATTTGCTGATTTAAAAGGCAATGTTACTTTCTGTTGCGAATCTTAACTTGATTTAGTACTTGTCTACATTTACTTATATACATTTGAACAACTTGATACTTATTACTTGCCGATTTAAAAAAGCAGTGTTTCTGTTGTTTATAAAACTTAACTTGATCAGTTATTGGTCTAAACTTAAAAGTAATAAAGGGTTAAATCTCTTTTGAGTGTAACCTGACTCTTAAACATTTAACATACTTAAATGTTTGATGAATCAAACATTAACTTAAATAAAATTAGTTAATGGCATAACTAGCATTTAAACTGGCTACTTGGCGATTGTGTTTTGATACATAGATGCTTTTCATTGATATCTGTTTTGGGACAATCACTGAGTATGTCGTATTAGTCTTAGATGAGAACAATCAAAGTTTTTATCTGCTAGTTATTTGACTATTACTAATGTTCTAATATTTAGTACATTTTGTACATAATTAGAAACTTAAAAAACTTGATAAATAAGTTTTGAACTTTATTTTTTAAACTTTTAGTTTTTTTTATATAAAACTTAATGTAGGTAGTTCTCATATGAATTAGATTTTCTTGGACTGCCTCAATTTCTGTTAGGGAGCAAGCTAGATTCACAATATGCATGGAAATATGTTAAATTCAAAAAAAATTGTAAATCAATTTTTTTTAACCGGGGTGAGATGTACTGTAACAAATATATTTCCGCGACGACTCCTGGCGACATCTGGTGTCTCAAGTGGACTCTTTCACCTAGGTGTGTCACTAGGTGGTTGAGGCACTTTGGGACTAGATGGCGCTGAGATCGGGACGGAATTATTATAAATTCTTTACGAAACCCGTTAAATATTGTGTGTATTAATATAATTCAACAAGCACACAATCTCCTACATGTCTCGCCTATTAATTTCTGGTATACATAATTATTTAAAGAAGATATAGACTTGACATCTCTATGGGTCAATAAAATTCTCAATGTCTATGGCCGACGAGAGTGACATTTCTTTTTCATTACGAATGGATGCCGAACAGGCAATAAAAAATCAGAGCTTGGTGAAAAGGAAAATAATATAAATCAAAATGACTCGGACGAGACAGGGAATTAGCCCTAAATTTAAAGCAATAATGTGCCAGCAAGCGCTGTGAGTATTTGTGGAATTGAACTATATTTTCATGCTTGTGAGACATGTGCTTGTATGATGCTAATACCGCATTTTCTCCCATCGACAGGGCTTCTTAGGATTAATTAAAATACTTATTAATAAAATTAAAATGGTCAACTAAATGCGTTGAGAAAACCAACACAGCATTCAACAACAGGCTCCGGACACCCATGATACTTCGGCTGGTGAAATAGTGATGCAATCGGCACATAGGGAATGATGCTGGTTGTGATATCACATATCTGAAGCTAAGTTTAAAAGGGTAGTTTATATACCATCCACAAGTAAGTGTGATACATATAAAATTGTGATGCAAAAGTGATGCCTGGGAATTAATAAAATAGTTGACCAAATATAAAGACTTTTACTTCTGTCGACCCTCATGCGAAGTCATCCCTGCAATTGTCTCATCCAGAATACCTACCCCTGAGCTGGCTGGTGAGTAAGGAGAAAAAGTTATCTTACACCCTTAAAATAAACAGGTTAAAATTATCACCAAAGGTGGCTTGGGCAAAAAAAAAAAAAAATTTGTACATCTTAATAACCAATACAATATAAAATAAATATCCACATTTGTAGCCGTAACTAATTAAAGGAAGGTCTCAAGTTTAAATTGAATCACGTCAAGCCACGCATATTCTAAAAAGCTCGTAATGGGCACGTAAATATTTGCAACATCCTAAGGCCAAGCAGTCATGTTTTGGTTACATAAGCCATGCATATAAGTCTAAATTCCTGATGTAAACAGCGGTGACTCATGAAAAGACAGTGCTATATAAAATACGGGTTACAGTTACGTAGTTTTAGGGCTAATTAAACGTAAAAAGAAAAGGAATGATTGATTTATAAATAGATAAAGTTAGTTAAATTACACTATTAGTTAGTTAACAAATTCGTGTTAACTCTGAAATAATCTTTTCAAGACCTCGTTGTTTATTCATTGCCTACGAAGCATATACAGTACGTTTTGGAACAATATACAAAACTTATTACTTCCTGGGCACGAAAAAATATTTATGAGCTAGCTTCTTCCAGCGGCTTCACAACCGCGCAGGTCGAAATTTATTCCTAGTGGACATTACACCAGGGTAAGTGGCCTATGGGCTGTTCCGGACTGTGATCTGTCTTTGTGCCGAGTTTCAGCCGGATCCGTTCGGCAGTTCTAGCATCGTTGGGTGCCGGACATGCAGCCGTCCGTCCGTACTTTCGCATTTATAATATTAGTAAGGTTTCCGATCTGTCTGAAATGACAGTTGCCTACCATTCTACAAAAGGGTTTGAGCTGCTGACCCTATCAGGTATGTACATTTTTGACAGTGTAGTGGTCGTGAAAACAGATTTACACCATTGCATTTGGAACATTCTTAATTATTTTTGTACACAGGACATACAAAATAAAATAAATATTTGTACAAAGACGAGTTTAGCTCTGGATTCGGTTTTCTACTACCAAACTTATGAGTGGTGGAGAGAGTTTGTAAAAGAGGGTAGATGTAGTCAGGTGTAAAAAGTCAAACTAACACAGAAGGAATAAAATAAATCAAAAATATACTACGTACGTAACAATACCCAATATATACAGTTAGGCTGTTTGATTCTTGACCCATCCGTTTGTAAACTTCAAAACATTAGAGTTTTCTTACTATATACCAGTCATCTTATGGTGGATATAAGATGTTTTAAAATTAAAAAAAACTGAGTTAGTACAGGCATCTGGTCGCGCAACTACTATGACCATTTTGTTCATTGCAGTAAGATTATTAAAAGAAAAAAAGATATTGTGTTATAGCAGATATTGGAATTAACTGTCGTCATGCATTGTCTATTTATATAAAGAAGCGCAGAATAGAATTTGATAAAATAAATACAAAATACGAACTATTTAGAGTACTACTATTTATGAGTTTATTCTGAATTCAAAGAAAAATGCTAAATATCAAGATGTTGAGTAAATATTCAATCTGCTAATATCATTGAAATGACAGCGAGATTGGTAAACTAATTGTCCCTGACTTTCACTCTATAATATATTAGTATATGACTGTCTTATTAAATCGATGGCAAGTTGTTGCTGAGAAAAAATATATTTAAGCAAGATTAGACCTAATTGGGTTAGAATACCCGTAGAATAATTAGTATATGGTGGGTCAGGTTTCAATCTTGTTGATTATACACATAATTATATTGCGTCATTGTAAAATAAATTATTTTCAACTGAAAATTTAAATAGAGGTGTCGTGACACTGAGATTCACGCCACTATACAATAATACAACACAGAATTTACACTTACAGTTTTCCGGGTATTTAAAGTGGGACGCCTGAATGTATTAGAGTAGATACGATGAGCAATGGCGATCTCTTTACTTTTCTTTACACATAAGTATGTATGTGTTACAAATATATAGTTTGAGTATGAGTTCTTCATTAACGTCAAACGGACAAAAAAAGTTAGTTTATGGTCAAACTAAGATTTGCCTGACGGCTAAGCGTATTTCAAGCGAAAAAAAAGAACGTATTTATTTATTTAGACTTCATGCACAAAGGTACAAAGGCGGACTTAATGCCTGTATGGCATATGGTTGGCTACATCATGGGTGGGTGATGCCAGTTTAGGAGGCTGGATCCAAGGTGGCTGATGCCATAAGGTATGACTAGATCCTAGGCGAGTTATGTCAATTTAGTTAGATTCAAGGCGGGTCATGTTCTGTAATCGTGCCTATTTCATGTGAAATGAGTATTATGAAGGCTAACCTCAATATACGTAGATAACGATATGATTTAAAGTGGTGTACAGCTTGGAGAGCGCGCTGGATCAGAATAGCCATATGGGCGTAAATCAATTAAAACTACCAAGTGCACTGCTGTTGTAAAAAGATACCTCGGGGACCAGACAACTATCGAAATGTCAGTTTTAACAAAGTGCGACATCGATAGCCTTTAAGTTATTTAGCTGTGAAGATATGCAATGTTAACGTTAACACTGAACTGTTTTTGTAAAACTATAAAGGTACCTACATAAACAGTTTCGTAGGTGACCACACTCGATTGGTGTAGTGGATTGTCAGATTTCTAATGTCACGAAATAGTACTCAGTTATAAAAAAAAAATACTTATGGTGAGGAAACCGTATGTCCTGGAGCTGGTAATTCGGGGACGTGTGACGTCTGCCGGGCAACGCTTAGCTCATGTGATGGATTGAGGCCTTGTCCCTTTCACAGAGGGGAGGTTCGTTTTCCGGCGAATGGAGCATTATAGGCTGATTATGCTTATAGGAATAGTTGGAGTAAAAATACGCTGCCATTTAATTGGTTGGTTGTTCTGCCATTAGATTGGTGGGTTTTGCTACCATTAAATTGGTGGGTTTTGCTATCATTAAATTGGTGGGTTTGCTACCATTAAATTGGTGGGTTTTGCAGCCATTAAATTGGTGGGTTTGCTACCATTAAATTGGTGGGTTTTGCTGCCATTAAATTGGTGGGTGGTTGCTGCCATTAAATTGGTGGGTTGCTACCATTAAATTGGTGGGTTTTGCTGCCATTAAATTGGTGGGTTGCTACCATTAAATTGGTGGGTAGCTGCCATTAAATTGGTGGGCTGCTGCCATTAAATTGGTTGGTTGCTGCCATTAAATTGGTGGGCTGCTGCCATTAAATTGGTGGGCTGTCATTAAATTGGTGGGTTTTGCTGCCATTAAATTGGTGGGCTCCTGCCATTAAATTGCTGGGTGGCAGCTGCCATTAAATTTGAGGAATTGTGATTTCCATTAACATACATCAACTCACACTTTTTTTATTTCCCAGTGACAATCTAGAAAATGTAACAAAATACGTAAAAAACTAAAATCACAAACAAGTACTCATGTCACACATACTAATGTCCACGTACTAACAAAATAATTATAAAAGTACACTGTAAAATTACAGTTTTCAGAGGTTTTGGTGATAGCTTTATTTTCTCTCATTAAATTGAAGAAAAATAGGAGGGTGAAGGGATATTGAGAGCGTGAAAAAAGACAAGAATCTGTCACGTGAAGAACAAACAATATAATTATGATTACATTAAGCATACCAAAAATACATTATACAAAATGATTAATATTAAATATATTCTTAATAAAATCATTAATGAGGAAGGGATGTAGTGTATCTATCTAACTCGCACGTTCACTTTGCCATCCCCACTTTCCCCCACACAGACATACACAATCTCGTGCGCACCGCGTCAGTATTACGAGAGCCGCTGGCCAGAGTAGACGTGTTGAAGTGTGGTCATTTAGTGCGTGAACGAGCCTGTGAATTGCCCCATAGAACCGGTCACTACAGAGCCTACTTGCTAAGGATTTTTTGTTTGCTAAATGAAATACCTATTAACTTGTAAACTATGAAGATTTTTTTTTAATGCTTCGGTCACAGAAGAATTTTTAAACCGTCAAAGTTGAGAATTAGAAAGAGAAATCCGACGTGCTACATGACGTCAGATGGTACGACGCCCATACAGATGCCATAGAAAACGGTGTTTTTTCATAAGGCGGGACAGACATATTTCATTAAATTGTTATATCTCATTCGTTTTTCGATCAATTTTGATTCTGTTTTCACTATTAGTATTTTATTTTAGTATTTTATCGATAAAATGGTCAAATAAAAAATTAAAATGTCATGCCTATTTTATCACATTTATCACTATAAAACACTGTGTTTCGCACTCTTTTAAAACATTGTATTTTGCTCAGTACTCAACTACTGCGCTTTTAAACTCTACAACCTTCTATAACAAGTAGATGGGTATATATATAGCTATTACTGTGCAAAACTACCCACGACATAAGGGCTGTATACACCGCAGTACGTCCTTCAGGCACCCTCGTACCCCTCAGAGCATTTCTTTGTGACATAACAACACACTTCTCATAAAAGTAGGTATCTTGACCTATATTTTTTCTCTGGGTTACATTTTCTTGCTCTGGAATAACGATTAATTGTGAATAGTTTCAGTACTTTATTATAAGACTTTTATTATAGGTCTATCTATAAATAAAACCAAAGAATGGCTCTTTTTTCTTTAATTGCCTCAAAAAGGTGAAATCAGAAAGTAATTTTGGATATTTTCTGTTTGTTTAGAGCAGTAATTAATGAACATAATTGAGACTTAATCGCTCGATTGCCCGTAATTACCGAAACAATAGAAAAGCCATTATGTCTCGCGTGGATTCACGTCTTAAACACACGAAAGGCTGTCAATTTTTTTTTTGTTCCTATCACCCAGACCCGGTTCTATAAGGAGGAACGGCCAAACCAGGGCACCTGCCTCATGCGGCAGTTTGAGTGGTTGCCAAAATCTGGGGCTGCCATCACACTGGTAACAAAATAATTGGTATACTACAGATCAAAACTGTTACCAAAAAAATAAAGGGGAAGACTCCTCCCAATATTATTTGACCCTTCCAAACACCATAAATCAATCAAACCAAACAGCAGATCCATAAAACCATCCAATCACCATAAAAAAATCGTATCTCTGAAACAAGACAATGAATCGACGAAAATATTTAATATCAACAACCATAATATTTCAGCCAGCACACTTTCCCAAAACAGTAACAACATAAGTACAAGAAAATCTTTACATCGCAACCTGTTGCAATCGCTTATGGAGCGAAAGCCGAGCGGAAGCTGAGTGAAATGAGAGCGACCCTGCCCCAATGAATTCTTTTCACACTGCGACTTTTTCATATTTCACCGTCGCGTTGAGAAAACATTCAAGGCTTCAAATTAAATAGTGCTGTTCTACTAGGGCTCATTTTGAAGGTATGAGGGTTCTATTCTTAGTTTTGTTTTTTCGTAATGAAATATCTAGATACACACACATTATTTTTGTTGACTATTTATTACAATATATAAACATAGGAAACCAAAAGAAAAACATGATAAAAGTGGCAATTACCTACTATAATACAAGTATGTTTATTTTTCTATGAACTTTTCTATCGAAAAAAAATGTAGTTATTTAGAAAATTTTAAAAGTCTGTCTTCGATTTAAGTGTTCTGACTTTGTTTAAGTCATTGCTTTTGTTATAAATAGTGTAAGTAGAAGCAATAAAAGTGATTTTACAAGCCTTTAGAAACCTCTTATAAAACATTTAATCTTTTAAATCGCCACCGACTCCGGGAAGCCTGTGCGGGACGTCCTAACTAGACGGCAGACGTGCCAGGACTGACTAATCCGCTGAATAATAAGAACGTCATTTAAACGAAGGCAGGGAAGACGTTTTATAGCATGACTAAGCAGCTTAGTGGTTCATGCAGCTTGGTGGCTGAGTTTCATGGTTTAATCGGAAGCGAAGCCACGCAGTTTCACCGGAAGATTTTTTATGGGATCTTAGTCATAGGGGAAAAACAAAGGCGAAAATCAACGTCTTATTATCCGACTGCCGAAGAGGGTAATGTGTTTATCAGTCTATGTATGTATGTTTGTTCCTATGTGGCGTTCTGGAGACAAAACGCGTTGGCCGATTTCGATGATTCTTACGATCGTAAATCGATTCGTCTTAGCCTTGCGAGTGTCACTGGTTACAAAAAAAAATGAAAATAGCATAATTGCGGCTTTTTAAACACTCATATGTTTAAATGTAAAAAAAAAGTTAATAACTAAAAAGTTATAAATAAATTAAGTTAATACAAAATACAAAAAACCCGACTGCTTAAGAAGCGAACTAAAAGGACTTAAACACCAAGAAAATCATGCTGTGCAGTCGGAGGATACGATTATATACGAGGGTTCGCGAGCAGGCTGTCCAAAACTAGCATTTTTTATATTAACTTTTTTTTTCAATAGATTAGTATTAGCAAAGAACGTATCTATCCCATCAAAAACATAAATGTGAAAAAGGGAGCCAAGTTCAATACTAGGAATATGCGCGGTTGTTAATAACTCCGACAAAAGAATTGAGATCTAAATGGGTGCCAAATACTCCTGAAATTTATTTACAAAAACATAAAATATTCAAAAATAAATTTAAAAACACTATTTCATGCTTTTTCTGCAACAAAAATATTTGCTGTTTTAAAATATAAATTCTTAAATTTAAATAGTCGAATTATTTATATAAAACAGATAAGGTAGGATAAATTCTAGCTCATGATTTGACTTGGCTTCATACGGTACTACCGTAAGAAAGGCCTCCCGCAATGTGGACATGTTGAGTGCCGCAGGAGCCCGCCGAAGGCGGGAATTAAAGGACCTGCCGTGGTGGCGACGTTTGGTATCTCAGCTCCATGAATAGACTGCTTCTGTCTGCAATGATCATGACAATGATGAATACTCCCATTTCAAACCACTCAATCAAAGAAGAGGCAGCTTTCAAATCATCGCAACCTATAACCCCTTTTTACCATCCCTACTACAGAATTAGTTCGCAGATTACCTTTCAACACCGGTGTCACTCGGCTAAAGCGAGAGTTTGTCTTCTTTTTTTAATTTATCTTGTTCTTTGGCAGTTCAGGTTTATTGCGTTTTAAAGAAGGAAGGATGTCAGAATGAAAAACAAGTTAGGCAAAATTTGTTTACAACTGCCAGCGTGTTTTCATTGATTTCCTCAGTTAGATGCTTTCAATCCTTAGGTACAGCTACTTGATATTAGACTACTTTTAAATACCTCCAGTTAAATCCGGTTAACATTATCTGCCACATTATTGAGTAAGTCTTATTTTCAAATTTATATTTGTGGCTAAATGTCTATAGGCACAAAATAGAAAGCGCGCCGCCGCTTACGTACTTTGTGATATAGATCTTATTCGATCTCTGTAAAAGGAGTCCAAAGTGTCTTCCATTTCAAAGACTGTCGAAAAACCAATATGAAGGTTCTTTTCTTTTTTCGGAGCGATCAACATAAAAGAACATATTTTCCTAAAAACACCTAAAAAGAAAACATAAAACTTCAGAAACATCTACAAATTCGTAAAATACTGCTTCAATGAATATAGCATGCGGCCGTAAAGCAAACTCCGGCCGTCTCACTAAAACTTTCTAAAGTTTTCATATTTAATCTTGTCATTGAAACTAGGACCGCTTCTTAAGTGAGACACTTTTTTATTTCTGCCTCTTTTACTGTATCTACTTTGGCGTTGAATTTAGAACAGTATTTTGTTGGGGACTTTTTACTGTGACCTTTGATACCTAGATGGCGCCGATGTATTAGTTGTGTTTACCGAAGTAAGTAGCTGCTAGTTTAAATGTTTAAAGCCGGCTGTGCATACTCGCACGAGAGCCCGCGAAGATGACGTGCATTGCTCTCAGTACTCAGTTCAATCATGGAGTATTATGTTTAAAAACTCAATGTACAGCATATCCTCGGGCTCTCGCGCGAGATTGTAGTCGGCATTATATGTTTTTCCATAGTTTTCAATCAGAGTTTATCTACTTCTTGGAAAACCAACAATCGTTGGTTTTCTCTTCTATCTATATACTTTTATAGGCCTTGATTTTAGTTACCGTAACAAAGTAAAAGTAGTGTATTTCCAGTTTTGGCTTGCACAAAAAACTTAACTCAGATTTAGTTGTTAACACGAGGTTTAATTGACTATTGTGTGACAGGTTGTCATTTTATAGATAGCATCCTGGCATAGCAGGGCCTAAAGTAGATTTTACAATTTAGATAGGAAACAGAAACACAATTAATATTGTCAACAACACATCCATTCCTTGCGTACAGACATCAACTATTAAATAATTTATTTCCCCGACAAGACACCTCCCAAGAAGAAGTTGAAAACGATTTGCATTTTTTCTAGAGTGGTCGCACTTTGCTTCTCACTTTATTTCTTTTTAATTTTCATCTCTTACTTACAGAAAATTAAACTGTGAAGATAACTAGGTAGGTAGTGGTTTTTCTTTACTGCATTGTCAAGTGTTTTCTCGTTGATTAATTATAACTATGCAATAGATCTCTACATCCTACTATACTACTTAGCCTATCAATATTGTAAAGGCAAAAGTTTGTGAGTGTGTTTGTTACTTCTTCACGCTCAAACGGCTGGACGCACAAACATAAATCTAACTAGATAACGCAAGTCCCTCCACCTGTATAAAAACCAAGCGTGCCACTTTCTCACATTTAAAAACAAATTTACTTACCAATGAAAGAAAACATTTCTAATGCCTATGCCAACTGTTTCGATACAGTCTTTGCAGCTCAAAATGGCTTAAACAGGCATTTTTCTAGATTTCGTTGGATTTCCGGTGGCGATATTGCTAAATGTAAAGCTCATATTACGATCATTGATCGTAATTTTACTCCGTTTTTTGACACGCGAAGAACATACAATCGCGTCATCTAGTAAGATTTATATTTGTGGCTGAACTTATCTGGATGAAGGATGGTACAGAGATATCAGAAAAAAATAGAAGAGAGAGTCAGGAATAGCACATAGGATACTTTTTATCCTGGGAGTATGTTCCCTCGGGATAATTTTTGACTCTTATGCGGGCGGAGCCGTTGGCAGAAGCAAGTTACATCATACTATAATCACACCAATATTAAAAAGGTGAAAGTTCCTGAGTGCGTAAGTGTGTTTGTATGTTTGTTACGTTTTCACGCAAAAACTACTGGACGAATCTGGATGAAATTTGGCACAGATATAGATTATAGTCTCACATAGGATACTTTTTATCCCGGGAATAATTTCACGTGGGATAATTTTTGACATTCACGCGGGCGGAGCCGCTGGTTGAAGCTAGTTCATTAAAAAAGTCACTACTTCTTTTTGATATTTTCCCTAGTAACAAAGTACATGGCAACTCCTCGTCAAGAGACGTCCATGGCAAAAAGAAGTAAGAACAAGATAAAGTAATTTGAAACTTGCATTCTTAAGGGACCAGCAAAGATTTTTTTTATTTTTTTTTTATTATCAATAGGCTCGCGCTTGACCACTATCTCACCTGATGGAAAGCGATGATGTGGTCGACGGTGAAGCACGCTTGCCTAGAAAAAACCTATTCACTCTTGACTTAAAGACCCCTAGATTGTAGCTATCGGGAAACACAGACTCCGGCAGGGAATTCCACTCCTTAGCTGTACGCATAATAAAAGTGTCCCCAAAACGTTTTGTGCGTATGGGTGGGATGTCCACCATGTACCGATGACGCATCACCGTGCGTCTGGTTGTCCGATGATGGAACGGGCTGGGCGGAATTAAATTAGATCAACTCAATTGAATGATAACCCAATACTCGACACACGATATCCGTTTGGGACAGCCAGTATCTCGAGATCGGCTAATGTAAAGGACAATGGATCATTTTCTACTCCTAAATGTACCTATTCTAACTTTTAGGAATACTCATACAAAGACTAGGTTTTACCAACTACTGCACGCGAGAAAATTAACAATCATTCAACAGAAACGTAGGTTTTTCCTAATCCAGGCAATGGTCTACACGTGCCCCAAGTCTCGTCCAAATCCGCTTAGGTGTTGAGGCGTGACTGATGACCAAACATACGGACTATCCTACTACTATTATGAACGCGAAAGTGCATGAAGATGGATGTTAAAGAGCACGCAAAAACTACTGAACGGAATTTGATGAAACTTCACAATTATACCTATAGCTTATACATCAGAATAACACATAGGTTATCTATACTAAATCTTGAAGAGGTCAAATTTGTGAGTTTGTGAGGTTTTACCCACTGTACCCCACTGAGAATTACCGCGGCCCTGGCACAAGCAACTGGGGGAACACGGGTTTGTTTTAGTCAGTAAAAGTTTGACTCGCCTTCCCGCTTCACCTAGAGCGGGAAAAGTCATTGGATGATTTTCCACCGAAAAAAAAACAAAAAAGAAAGTGGGTAATCTCTGGACCTACTGAGTCGATTTAGATGAAGTTTGGCATGGAAATAGTTTAAGACTCTGAGAAGGACATAGGACAGCTTGGGATGATAATACACTTTTTAAGCGGGCGAAGCCGCGGGCAGAAACTAATAATTTGTAAAGTTCTTGGGGAAGTTCTAATTCCTTGTGGAGCCGCGGATGGCAGCTAGTCTCAAATAAAAAAGAAATGAAAAATTTAGGTATGAAAGGTCTTTGAGTTTGCTTCCGCTGAGCTGCTGAACCCAGACTAATAACGGTTTCCTAAGCCCCTTACCTTACCAGCCCCCCTAGCCAAGTTACTAACGTTTCGTATCGAAGCTCTTTCTACAATCGTTAACGCCTTCTAATTGTATGGTCTGACCAGGTGACTTAACGTTCAGATGTGTCATTCCCAATCATTGATTCGTTTTCTACTAGCGTTATCGATTGTATATTGTCAACTAGGCTACAGGTGCAGTTGCATAAAGACAAAATGTTCCTACTTGCTACAAAGTAGCAATCAATTCAGAACTAACCTAAATCAATATTTAGATGCAGGTACCTACGTAATGCAAGCGTAATCCACTTTACTGCAAACAATATCAATAACGTGGAGCTGGCGTATAAAATGCGATTACAAAGCGCATCTTGCAATATAATCCGCTCCGCCGCGCCGATCGGTCTAGTTAGTGCGAGGCTTTACGGCGCTCGTGATATAAAATAGAAGATATAAAAGCAATACTCAATCAAGTTTATGTTTGTTTTCGCAGCTTGCAACGCTTTGTGGATTAAATTCTAGTTTTTATGTTATTTGTTAGCAAGCAAGTGCGGTTAAACTAATTATAAATGATTTTATTTCTGTAAGTTGGTTTGTACAAACACTTTTGCATGTCGATCATATTTTTTAAAACTAGATGATGTCGGCGTTTCCTATCTGACTACTCTGAGAAGAAAGGCCGAAACAAACTCAGAGGTCACACACACTCAGAGGTCTCTTTTAACGTCCAGACAAAATCTTGGTTAGATAATGTGAAGACCATGTAGACTGATGTCTAAAATGGTCTTTTGAGGAAAGAACCAGCCAGATTGAGTTGACCTGCCCAGTCAGTGCACGTATTTGTCAATAACCGAGCAGCTCAGCTCAGAATTTAAGGAGCTCAACGATTCGACGAACAATACCAAAGAAAGGACATTCGGGTAGGCCGCATAAACTACTCAAACTGCCAGACCATGATTAAACACTAAGATAAATTTAAAATCAAACAAAAAAAAAATTATCCACATAGTCTTCACATTCACAATAATTAAAATAAAATAATATAATGCTTTAAAAAGTAAAAAATTCTTGTCATTGCAAGAAAACCAAAAACAAAATAAAAAAAATTATAATAACAAAATTGACGGTGCAAAATATAATAAAAAAAAACAAAATAGTTGGAGCAGCTCAATCCCAAGCCTTTTTGTCCTCAAGGTAATCTTTAATTGTATAAAACGCTTTCTGGCACAACTAACTAACAACTACAACTAACTCTTTATGAAAGATTTGAATTTATTAAGACTTAGATCTTGTACGTGGCTTGGAAGCTTATTATAAAACCGCACACATTGACATCTAAACGAGCCACCTATTTTCTTGAGCCTTGTTGGTACTACAAATATGTGTTTGTTCCTAGTATTTATGTTATGGATATCACTGTATTTTTTAAACAATTTTATATTTTTATGGGCATATAAATCATTTTCATAAATATACTGAGAAGACACACTCATTACATTAATCTCCTTAAATTTCGCTCTGAGAGAGTGTCTCGGCCTTAATTTATAAATTGATCGAACAGCTCTTTTCTGCAAAACAAAGATAGTCTGGATGTCGGCGGCATTTCCCCACAACAGAATACCGTAAGACATTACACTATGAAAATAGCTAAAGTATACTAAACGGGCTGTCTCTATGTCAGTTAAATTACGGATTTTTCTAACAGCACATGCTGCGGAGCTTAGCTTCTTTGACAATTTATCTGTATGTGAGCCCCACTGAAGCTTAGCATCCAAAGTTAAGCCTAAGAATACTGTGCTATTATTAGGATTCAATTCTTCGCCCTTGTGTATGTGCCCGTGAGGTAGGGTAAACTTAATGCATTTGGTTTTATTTTCATTAGGAAGTAAATTATTAACATTGAACCAGTGAACTACTTTCGAGAACGCGCTATTTACATTTTCAGTAACCAGCTGCTGACGTTTAAGTTTAAACAAAAGTGAAGTATCATCCGCAAACAACACTATATCATGGTTATCCTTTATGAGGTAAGACAAATCATTAATATAAATAAGAAACAAGAAAAGACCAAGAATCGAGCCCTGTGGCACTCCACTTGTTACCATATATCCAGGCGATCTTTTTCCATTAACGTCAACGGTCTGAATCCTATTACTCAAATATGAAGTAGGAAGATCCAGAACGCTGTTCCGGATCCCATTGTGGCGGAGTTTCCTGATTAGCGTTTCATGAAAAACACAATCAAATGCTTTGGACAAATCACAAAAGATTCCCAAGGCATCGCACTTATCTTCCCATGCATTATAAATATGTCCTAAAAGCTCAACACAGTAGTTGAACGACCCCTTGTAAAAACGTACTGTTTGCTATGTAATAATTTATGTTTATTAAAAAATCTTTGCAAATGCTCTAAAATTAATTTCTCAAATATTTTGCTAAACGTAGGTAGTACTGAAATAGGTCTATAATTTGTAGGTCTAATGTACTACCTGATTTAAACAAAGGTATTATTTTACTATGCTACTAATACTACTACTATTTTACTAATAAGTGGTCACTCCGCCTTTGAAAATATGCAATAACAGAGATATCGTAGATGCATTCCCGACCGAAAGAAAAAAAAGCTGTGCCTTTACAATTACGCTTATACGTAATATCAATACATATAATAAATCTGTAGTAAAGTCGTTTTTGGTCATCGAATATTTGCAAAAAAAATTGCTAGCGTGTAACGAACTGTTAGTCAGTTTAGTTGTGCACACATCACGTAAAATGTACAAAATACATTGGTTTTCGTCAACTTGACGTAACACTAAAGACTAGTTTTTGGCGCGAAGAAGAGAGGTCAAGGATGGAACAGTAAGAATATGACGGGTTTGATTGAATTGTTAATTTGTGATAAAAACTGGACTTGAATACAGTGATAGTGACCGAATGTTCGTGTATATAAAACTACGTGTTTAGTGGAATGACATATACCTACGTTATTCGCCAATATATAATGTGACCCTACATATAAGCGAAGAAGTTGGTTTGTCTAACTCGTATTAGCCCGAAAAGAACCCATGCAAATAATGGCTTTTCCTGACAATTACACAGTATTCCCTACATATTTAATACTTTAAGCAAATAAACTTACAGAGGCGGACTTAATGCCTTAGGCATTTTTTACCAGTCAACCTTTGGGTGATGGTGAAACAAATAGTGGTAGGTGCAATTACGATAATAAAATGGATTTGAATATAAGTTTTAAATAAATACAATCCAATTATACTATAAATACTAAAACAAATAAACTAAATACAGGTACTACCTAACAATTAGTTGAAATAGACAATGGCGAAAAAAAAAATAGTTAATATAGTTTTTGTATTGCGTAGTTTTTGTTTCATCGCAATCGGTTCACTCTATCAAAGTTATAAGAAATTAAAGTGTTCATGAAGTAAAATACCACAACACACGCAATTCAGATACTCGGTCAGATGAACTCCATATTCGATAGATGGCGTTGTGCATTTGACGTCATTTTCTGTATGACGGTGTTAAGATTCTCCGCGGCAGAATGACACTTGAAATAAAAATGGTAGGTAAGTAGGATAGGTAAGTAAGGTAGGTAGTTGATGGGAGCGAAACCGCGGGCACAACTAGTTAATTAATACAAATTGAAGAAAATAACGTTTGACCGACGAGAAGGTCGCCGAACTTGAGGAGGAATTGAGCAGGTTGCGATGGAGTATTATAGGGTTATCTGAAGTCCGAAGAGAGGGGGAGGACTCGATAATCCTCAAATCCGGTAACCTGCTCTATTTCCGAGAGGGTGACCGGCAGTCCCAGGGTGGTGTCGGGTTTATCGTCCACAAGTCCCTTGTGAACAACGTGGTGAAGATCGAGAGTGTGTCGACCAGGGTGGCGTACCTTATACTCAGAATATCCTCAAGATATTCGCTGAAGGTCATACAGGTCTACGCCCCAACCTCGGCACATCCCGACGATGGGGTAGAGACCATGTATGAGGATATCTCCAGAGCCATGCATGGTTTCAAAACTCTCTTCACCGTTGTCATGGGGGACTTCAACGCGAAACTGGGCAAACGAGACGAGGATGAGCTGCAAGTGGGGCAATTTGGAGTTGGACAACGGAACCACCGGGGTCACCTACAGGCCAGTTTTATGGAGAAGGAGGGCCTCTGTATGATGAACTCCTTCTTCAAAAAGCGTGAACACAGGAAGTGGACCTGGCAGAGCCCCGATGGTGCAACAAAAAATGAGATCGACTTCATCATGTCAACCAAGAAGCAAATGTTCAATGATGTCTCTGTGATCAATTCGGTAAAAACCGGGAGCGATCACCGCATGGTAAGAGGCACATTGAACATTAATATTAAGCTTGAAAGGTCTCGACTGATGAAGTCCACGCTCCGGCCAGCACAGATCCAGGTCCAAAACCCCGAGAGCTTTCAGCTCGAACTCCAGAATCGTTTCGAGTGCCTAGGGAGCTCCGTGGATGAATATAGCAACGGGTTCGTGGAAGCTGTCCATACGGTCGGGTCTAAGTTTTTCAAGACCCGTCGTACAGATAGAAACAAAAAGCTCTCTGATCATACCCTCAAGCTTATGAAGGAGAGGCGTGAGATGATCCTGCAGTCTTCAGATGAGGCGTGCAAATACCGGCAGCTCAATAGACAGATCTCTAAATCCTTGAAAAGAGACCTCCTCCGCTTCAATACCGAGCGTATTAAAGACGCGATCGAGCGAAATAAAGGCTCCAAGGTATTTTCAAGGGATCTGGCTATTGGGCAGAGCCAACTCACGAAACTGAAGACCGACGATGGCAGGATCGTATCCGCCAAACCGGAGCTTCTCAGGGAGATCGAGACATTCTATGGGCAGTTGTACACATCGATCAGCAAGCCCGTTGCGAGTCTAGCAAACGACCCAAGAGCTAGATTGACCCGACACTATACCGAAGATATCCCGGACGTCAGCCTGTACGAGATTAGGATGGCTCTGAAACAGCTCAAAAACAACAAGGCGCCGGGTGATGACGGAATTACGGCCGAACTCCTGAGGGCGGGTGGAAAACCGGTCCTTAAGGCCCTTCAGAAGCTGTTTGATTCCGTCATACTCGAGGGCAAAACGCCACAGGCATGGTGCAGGGGTGTGGTGGTACTCTTCTTCAAGAAGGGCGACAATGCCCGGTTGAAGAACTATAGGCCCATCTCACTTCTTAGCCATGTCTACAAGTTGTTTTCAAGAGTCATCACGAATCGTCTCGCGCGCAGGTTAGACGATTTCCAGCCCCCCGAACAAGCCGGATTCCGAAAACGCTTTAGCACCGTAGACCACATACATACGCTGCGGCAGGTTATACAGAAGACCGAAGAGTATAACCTGCCTCTCTGTTTAGCGTTTGTGGACTACGAGAAAGCCTTCGATTCGATAGAGACTTGGGCTGTACTGCAGTCTCTCCAACGGTGCCAGATCGACTACCGGTACATTGAGGTGTTGAAGTGTTTGTACAAAAACGCCACCATGTCAGTCCGTCTTCAGGATCAGACCTCGAAACCAATCCTTCTCCAGCGCGGCGTGAGACAGGGAGACGTCATTTCTCCGAAACTGTTCACTGCTGCGCTGGAGGATGTCTTCAAGGTTCTGGACTGGAGGGGGCTGGGCATCAACGTTAATGGCGAGTACATTACTCACCTTCGGTTTGCCGACGACATAGTGGTCATGGCTGAGACCATGGAGAGCCTCAGTAAAATGCTCGATGACCTCAGTGGAGCTTCCGAAAGAGTGGGTCTTAAAATGAACATGGACAAAACCAGGATCATGGTGAATGCCCATGTAACACCCACTCCTATCAAGGTCGGAGACTCTACTCTCGAAGTTGTAGACGATTATGTCTACCTGGGACAAACGGTCCAGTTGGGTAGGTCCAATTTCGAGAAAGAGGTCAACCGTCGAATCCGACTCGGCTGGGCGGCGTTCGGGAAGTTGCGTGGTATCTTCTCGTCCAATTTACCGCAGTGTCTCAAGACAAAAGTCTATGACCAGTGTGTGTTGCCAGTGATCACCTATGGGACCGAGACTTGGTCGCTCACAATGGGCCTTATCAGAAAGCTCAAAGTCTCCCAAAGGGCAATGGAGAGGGCTATGCTCGGAATTTCCTTGCGTGATCACGTCAGAAATGATGATATCCGCAGGAGAACCAAAGTTACCGACATAGCCCGAAGAATTGCCAAACTTAAATGGCAGTGGGCAGGGCACATTGCTCGCAGAACGGATGGCCGATGGGGCCGAAAAGTTCTGGAATGGCGACCGCGAACCGGAAGACGATACGTTGGAAGGCCTCCCACTAGGTGGACTGATGACCTGGTTAAGGTTGCGGGAAGGCGCTGGATGCGAGACGCACGGGATCGGTCAATGTGGCGACGCCTGGGGGAGGCCTATGTCCAGCAGTGGACGTCTTTCGGCTGAAATGATGATGATGATGATGACGTTTGTACCACGCTGCCGGTGGCTGAAACAATTAGGTAGAGTACTCTCGTCTAGTTACTGGTTAGATTATTATGTAAACACGATTTTAAGTCTCGCATTAGACTTACCTTGGAATCGGTAGGTATAAGCTATTTCCACGTTTAATGCAACGAACTAGATTTTAAAAGGATTACCTCCTTACTAAAATTTACTTCAATTGAATAAAAAAATAAACATTTATCAGTTAGAACACCGATTATCGCAATTTCTCAGAAAATATCAAGTAAGAGAAAGACCAGGCGTAATTACTGGTTTAAGATAAATGCATTACAGGCACACATCGCCCCCAGTTAGTTGTCTAATCGATCTTCTAATTAAGATCGTAGTCTTGGGATGTAAGATTGTGCTTGTTATCGAGTTCGATGCGATGCAGACGTTACCGAGTACAATCTTGCGTTGATCTTCAGATGAGAGATAAGTATATACTGCTATAGGACATGACAATAAATAGTAAATCAATGGTCAGTTAATGGCTTGCTCTATCATTTCACCATCATTCACGCCCTTAGGGCCGGTTTCTGAACTGTGTGTTTTGGGTTAAGAACATTTTTTGAGGTTAAAGTAGGGTTTGACAAATATTCAACTTAAAAATCTTAATTCAGAAATCAGAGAATAATTTTTAAAGTTGATAAGGCAAAAGCAATTTTAACAATTTATATTAAATGAAGAAAACGGTCAAGTACGAGTCGCGCATCGAGGGTTCCGTACAAAGAGGTACATTACCAACATAATTAGGTAAAAATACTGATGTTCATAAACAATGAAAGCACTGAACATTGTTCTAACTAAAACATTTTTTTTCCATGACCATTTTTAGGGTTCCGTACCCTAAGAGTAAAAGTGGAACCCTATTACTAAGACGCCGCGTTCCTTCTGTCTGTCCGTCTTTCTGTCTGTCCGTCTGTCACCAGGCTGTACCTCATGAACCATGACAGCTAGACAGTTACAATTTTCACAGATGATGTATTTCTGCTGTCGCTATAACAACAAATACTAAAAATAGGATAAAATAAATATTTAAGTGGGGCTGCCACACAACAAACGTGATTGTTTTGCTGTTTTTTGCGATAATGGTACGGAACCCTTCGTGCGCGAGTCTAACTCGCACTTGGCCGGTTTTTTATAAATTAGTCGACTATTACTCGTAAACTTGTAAAGCCTACTTAGCTGTGATAGGTAGTTTTCTTTAAATTTCTTTATTACTACTGCCGTGAATTTTCAAAACTCCAAAGGTGTCATTTAGCTGGCAGGGGGTGCACTTGACTCTAGCAAAAATTTGCAAATTAAAGCTTAATTTTATGCAAACGGATCCCTGAATCTAAAAATGACACAGAACAGTAATATTTTTGAATGGCCAATAACGATGTACCTCCACTTTACATACACAAAAAAACATCCCCACTTTACGTGTATAGGAACTACACAAAAAACATATTTTTCAACATACTTGCTCATAAAGTGGCTCTAATTTCACCGCAATTGCGCACATAATGATACCTGTTATCAAACTGTAACTTTCTCATTGCTTATTATTCACAAGTGAGTTATAGTTTTTTTTGTTTTTAATTTATTGGTTGAGTTGCTTTGTTCTTAAAAAGTTTCTATACAAAATAGATAGTGCTCAATAGTATAAATGCAACACATTTCATGCAACTTCGTATTTAAATAGATAATTTCAACTTGTACGTGTTTACTAAATAAAACTTTCACTCAAATATAACTTTTGTTTTTGTCTGTAATAAAGAAAACTTGAAGTTCCCCATGTTGTACGTGGCTAAAATTCTATCCGCGAAAAGCCAAAAAAAAGAAAACTCATTCTTTTTAGTCTATGACAGATCGCCATTGTTAGATGCACGCGCATAGGAAAACAAAGCCCGCCATTGCGAAAAAAATTTTACGACCTCGTTTTCACTGTTGGAAATCATTTTTTAGTATTATTTTATTCACAAGTGTGTTGAAAAACGTCGTATGATACACGTGTGTATTGATGATTACCGTCCTCGGCTCTCTTATGACCCTCACCTAACGGCTCGGGTGTCAATGGCGCCTCAGCGGTAAACACCAACATTACACACTTGTACCATAATGTACTATTTCATGATTTTGTTTAACCACTTTATCGGCGTGATTAATATGTATATCCATGCCAAATTATAAGGTAAGCTGCGGACGGACAGACGGGCATGGTGAAACTATAAAGGCTCCTCGTTGACTACGGAAAAAGCAGGTACCTGCCCACCACTTTAAATTAAGACAATATAGAATGTATATTATTTGCCTGAGCATGCTACCCACCATATTGCGCAACTAGCACTCCACCCGCGACTTCGTTCGCATGATTTCGTAATTTATTCAACTAAATACAGATGACTTTATTATGTGCAGTTAGTGAAGGCGACCAAAATAAGCTAATGTTAAATGGATAATAAATGGGGAATCGTAGATATCTACGATTTAAGTTAGGTTTTACGAAACTTTAATGACGTTTCCGATAAGGTTTAGCTAAATCTCGTGGGTAAAAAGCAGTCACACCGGTCATTCGATCAAAACCTCAGTCATAAGTCTTTACATTAAGATCCATAGCGAGTACACCACTCACTATCTAATACTATTAAGAAGACAGTGCTGAATCCGAAGAGCATAACTAATAATTATATCTTTTATTATTGACTTAGATTAGTATTTGTGCCAATTATCAAGTTTATTAAACCAAGAAATAAAATTTTCCATACATTTCATAAATCGACATTTGGGGGTAGTACCGAAAAACTAATGATTCCTTTATTATTTTGCCCAAGGAATTAGACTTTTAATTCCAACTAATATCTCTCGTTTGGTCCCCTACATCATAAAAAGAAGCCTTGTACAGTAAAATTCTACCCAGACTAGACCCAAGTATTTGAGGAGTAGTTTGGGAAAACTTGTAATGACAAGCTTTAATATTTGCTGTTAGTTCCTATTTATGTCAAGTTTAAAATATATAAGCCCAACCAATTGCCACCTTTAACGCCCTTTGGGGTGGCATTTCCGGAATGAATTAAACTTGTTGTTTTTCTATTAATCAAGAGCGTAAACATACAATTTCAGATGTTTTGCCGTCCAAACCGAAGAAATTTCATATAAAGTTTCAACCCCCTTATTACCCCCTTAGGGGTGGAATTTCCAAAAACCAATAAAAACATTATTTCTTTTTATCAACGTATAGCGTAAATGTAAAATTTTATGTGTCCAACTAACAAACTGTAGAAATTACATACATACTTTCAACTCCCTTTTTACCCCCTTATGGGTGGCATTTCCAAAATCAATTAAATTTGTTGTTTTTTCATTAATCAAGAGCGTAAACCTACAATTTCAGATGTTTTACTTTCCAAACCGAAGAAATTTCATATATAGATTCAACCCCTATTTTATCCCCTTTGGGCTAGAATTGCCAAACACTAATACATATATGAATTCTTATTATCAACCAAGAGCTTAAATCTGTAATTTCACGTGTCCAACTTACAAACTGTAGAAATTACAAACAACCTTTCAACCCCCTTATTACCTTAGGGGTGAAATTTCCAAAAACCAATAAATACATTAATGTAGGATGAGTGTTTATTAGTGTTAATCTATGAGGAATGGAATGCAACGTGATGAGAGAGAAGGAATGATAGTGCGAGCAAGAGGCAGAAGGTGTGAAATGTCAGTAGAGTGAGGGTTGGAGTTTGAGAGCGATGACGAGAGGATGTATTAAATGATTATTTGAAGATTTTTATTGTGTGTTGTTGAATAATAAACCAATAGTTAACAGTTCAGCATTTTACTTGCCCCGCAAATCCCACAATACTACATTTTGGGGGCTCGTCCGGGATAGCGGGCATTTGGTTGGAAAAGAAAAGATTTGGAAAAAAAAGACGATCGTGACACGTAAAAAATCAGTGAAAAAATTTTCGACAAACAAGAAAGAAAGACGCATTATAAAGACGAAAGACGTAATACGAAGACGAAAGACGATGGCGGAGAATAAAGACGTATTTTCCAACATGTTCGAAGTGACACAATTCAGTGGTGAAGACCATACCTATGCATCCACGAAATGGGCTCAAGATCTCGATGACAACGCGGAGATATTTGAATGGTCTGCGAAGCAACGGCTCATCATTGCTCGTAGGTCTTTGACGGGAACTGCAGGGCTGTGGCTTAAGACGGAAAAAGTCCACAAAACCTACGAAGAACTGAAGGCAGCCGTGCTGAAGGAATTTCCAGATGCTGCGAACAGCAAAGAAATGCACGAGATGATGGCTGCACGTAAGAAGCGTAAAGATGAATCCTATTATCAGTATATGCTTATTATGAAAGAAATGGGGAAGCGGGCCAAATTCCCCGACTACGTCGCCATACAGTACGTAATTGACGGCATTCAAGATTTCGAAAACAATAAAGCTATTCTTTATGGCGCCAACACCTACCCAGCTTTGAAAGAAAAGTTATCTTTGTATGAAAATATAAAGAAAAAAGTTGCTAGACAGAACGTCGAACGACCTGCAAAACAAGTTTCTGCACCAGGAACTGGCCAGTCATGCTACAACTGTGGGGAGAAAAATCATAAGGCAAGTGCATGCCGAAACGGGTTAAAATGTTTTAAGTGTAACCAATTCGGCCATATTAGTTCTAAATGCACAAATCCGAGAGCAGCAGGAAGTGGTGGAAGTTCGGTCGCCACAGCAACGTCGGTAAAACAGCCAAGAGCGGCTGGATCGGCCATTCAGCAGACACCGCAGGTGCGCCCATTGGTAAAGCAGTTCGATGCCGCTGCCGCCGGTACGAAGAAACATTCGGCTACATGTTCGGCTTTGTTCGGGATGACGACGGCACCCGAAGACGGATCGGGCGGCAATGAAAAATGTTGCAAGATGGCAGATGACGTAGATGTCATGCAGATTGTAAATAAACCGAGTGACCGGCTTAATAAGGCGATGAAAACTGTAAAAATAAGTGACAAAATAATAAGTGCGTTGGTAGATACGGGCAGTGATGTTAATTTAATTCGTGACGACCTGTGGAACGAGTTAAATGTGCCGTGTAGTAATGATAATACGATGTTATCTGGACTTGGACTTTCGAAAGTAAGATCGTGCGGAAAGATTATGTTATGTTTACAAATAGACAATAAGATTTATTGTGATGTAATGTTCCATATAGTATCTAAAGGATCCATGCCCTACAAACTTATTATTGGTCAAGATTTTTTGCAAAATGTTGTGATGGTAGTTCGTGAGGGCGCTGTGTTGTTTTTGTCACAAGATGACGAATGGCTGTCTAGGGTGAATTGTTGTGTGAGAGATTTGGATGTTACAGGTCATATCTCTAATCCCAGCATAAAGACGGAGGTTGAGAGTCTGATTGAAGAGTACAAGCCTATTCAGACGAGGGAAGCTCCAATCGAGATGAAGATAGTGTTAAAAGACGATGTGCCAATAGCCCAGCGACCACGGAGGATATCACATATGGAACAAAAGGTAGTAGAGCATCAAATAGAGGAATGGTTGCAAAATGGTATAATACAGGTGAGTTTTTCCGAGTATTCTAGTCCTTTGGTACTTGTGAAAAAGAAAGATGGGTCTACTCGAATTTGTGTGGATTACCGTTTACTAAATAAGAAGATTGTCAAAGATGAATTCCCGTTGCCAATCATTGATGGCTTGATTGATAATTTGAGAGATGCGAAAATATTCAGCGTGTTGGACCTTAAAAACGCATTTTTCCATCTTAGGTTAAGCAAGGAGTCAGTTCAATATACATCCTTCATAACTCATCATGGGCAATTCGAATTTTTGCGTGCACCGTTTGGTCTGTCCATATCGCCTAAATATTTTATGAGATTTGTCTCCATTATTTTCAGAGAGCTGATAGCAAAAAGAATTATGGCAATTTTTATTGATGACATTGTAATTCCAGCTGAGACGGAAATTCAAGCATTAGAGAGACTTACTCAGGTTTTAGAAGTAGCCTCACAATATGGACTTGAAGTTAATTGGAAAAAGGTGAAATTGATAAGCCGTGAGATTGAATATCTGGGTCATTTGATCAAGAATGGTGAAGTTAGACCAAGCCCAGAAAACGTGCAAGCCGTTGCAAGGTACCCTGAACCTAAAAATGTTAAAGAAATTATGAGTTTCATTGGCCTAACATCTTATTTCAGGAAATATATCAAGGATTATGCTAAGATTGCTAGACCATTAACAAATTTGTTAAGAAAGGATGTGTCATTTAAATTTGAAGACGAACAACACTGTGCTTTCAATACATTGAAGAAAAAGCTGACCAGTGAACCAGTATTGAAAATCTACAACCCCAACTTACCAACGGAGTTGCACACCGATGCGTCCAGTCATGGTTTGGCCGCAATACTACTGCAATTGCATCCAGATGGAGAACTGCATCCCGTGCATTACATGAGTCATAAGACGACTGATGTTGAAAGTAAATACTCGAGCTACGTACTGGAAGCGCTTGCTGTTGTGGCAGCTGTCAGGAAGTTTAGACACTATTTATATGGAATTTCTTTTAAAATCGTTACAGATTGTAAAGCTTTTGAACAGACATTAAAGAAGAAGGATTTGACGGCAAAAGTGGCTAGATGGGCATTTATGCTAGATGAGTATGACTACAAGATCGAACACCGAGCTGGCAGTATGATGCAGCATGCAGATGCTCTCAGCAGAAACCCATTTGTTGCTGTGGTAAGTCTGCAAGAAGAGATAAGACTTGGACAGGAAACAGATGAAGAACTCAATGCCATTAGACAGCTGATTTTAAAAGATGGTCAATATCATGACTTCTGGATGGATAATGGTATTTTGTATAAAGGTGAAGAGAAACGATTAGTAGTTCCAAAGATTTTGGAGAAAGAAATAATAAAAAGAGTGCACTTAAACGGTCACTTTTCTTTGAGAAAGATGAAAGAAGCCATAGGAAAAGATTACTACATAGGAAACATGGATAGAAGAATAGAAGAAGTAGTTTTAAGTTGTATACCTTGTTTATTAGCAACAAGAAAAGAAGGAAAACAGGAGGGCTATTTGAACCCATTAGATAAACAAGGAATACCCCTGCATACATTGCATTTAGATCATATAGGACCATTTACTGAAACAAGAAAACAATATAATTATATACTTACCATGATTGATGCTTTCACTAAGTTTACATGGCTTTTTCCTACTAAGTCCACAACAAGTGCAGAAGTGTTGAATAAATTAAGATTTCATCAGCAGGTGTTTGGAAACCCTACTAGGATCATAACAGACAGAGGTACCGCTTTCACCAGTGGGGAATTTGAAGAGTATTGTAAAGAAGAAGATATCCAGCATATCAAGATTACTACTGGAGTGCCTCGGGGGAACGGACAAATAGAGAGGGTTCATCGTATATTAATACCTATGTTAACAAAGCTGTGTATAGAGGATAAATCTCTGTGGTACAAGCACGTGAGTCGTGTCCAAAGAGCCATTAATAGTACCTACCAGAGATCTATAGACACCACTCCATTCCAATTACTGGTTGGAACAAAAATGAGATCTAAAGAGGATATTGATATAGTTACCTTATTACAGCAAGAAGTTATCAGCAGTTATGATGAAAATATAGAGAACGTGAGACTGAAAGCCAAGCAGCAAATTCAAAAAGTACAAGATGAGTTTAAAAAGACTTATAATGAGAAGAGAAAACCTAGTTCATCTTATGGGTTAGATGACTTAGTTGCAATCAAGAGAACTCAGTTCGGTCCAGGTCTAAAAGTGAAACCTAAATTCCTTGGACCCTATAGGATTACTAAAGTCAAGCGAAATGACAGACACGATGTTGAGAAATTGTATGATGCCACGGAAGGGCCAAAGAGAACATCTAGTTCAGCAGATAACATGAAAAAATGGCCAGGTAACGATGAATGAAAAGAGTGTTGTTTGTTTGTTGTTTTTTATTTATTTTTGAAAGGTGTTGTCATGTGTGTGTATTGTTTAGCTGTGTTAAATAGCACTGCTCATTATTCTCACGAATACCAAGATATGTGTTATATTGCTATGTGATACATAGAGTTTGGATAGTACAAAGCTAGTTTGTAAATTAAAATAGATCTAGTGCTTTACTCAGTTGTTATTGTGTTTTTTTTGCTGATATTTTTATTATTTTATGTTAATTTCAGTTAAGTTCTTAAGATGTAACAAGTTTTTCCATACTTAGTAATTTCCTTTTCTTGTGTGTTCTTATTTAGGTATAAAATATACAATGTTCTAATTTAGTAAATCTGTGGAAAGTTTAGAGCATAAGGGATTCGGTAGTAAGTTTATCGTTGAAGTTAAGGTGTGGTGAATTTGGAAAGTTATGCCAGTAAGGGTGTATAGCTGCTATGTGAATGAGGTGTGGAAGAGTAGCGTGTGTGGAGAGTACGCATATCTGGGGACAGATATAGGAGCAGGATGGCCGAATGTAGGATGAGTGTTTATTAGTGTTAATCTATGAGGAATGGAATGCAACGTGATGAGAGAGAAGGAATGATAGTGCGAGCAAGAGGCAGAAGGTGTGAAATGTCAGTAGAGTGAGGGTTGGAGTTTGAGAGCGATGACGAGAGGATGTATTAAATGATTATTTGAAGATTTTTATTGTGTGTTGTTGAATAATAAACCAATAGTTAACAGTTCAGCATTTTACTTGCCCCGCAAATCCCACAATACTACATTAATTCTTTTTTTCATCTTATACCGTAAATATAAACTTTCACGTATCCAACTTACAAACTATAGAAATAACATACAAACTTTTAACCTCCTTTTTACCCCCTTAGGGGTTCAATTTCCAAAAACTAATAAATACATTATTTTTTTTAACAACCAAGAGCGTAAATGTAAAATTTTATGTGTCCAATTTACAAACTGTCGAAATTACATACAAACTTTCAACCCCTTTTTAACCCCTTTTGGGGTGGAATTTCCAAAAATCCTTTCCAAAAATGTAGCAAGAAAACTTTCGTGGTTAGCAATACGGATAATCTATGTCGCAGAAGTCGATTCAAATCATTTTCGTAGCAATTTAATGTAATTTCTACCCGACTACGGCGAAGCAAAAGGGAGGGTTATGTTTTTGACCGGTATGTTTGTATGTATGTAAGTATGTATATTCATCTGTTCCCTCATAACTTCTATACTACTTATCATAATTTGACAAATGAGGTGTCGTTAGAAGCGTCTTGTTTGTCATCTGGTTACAGGCTAAGTGACGTCACATAGTCAGAATATTTTCATGCTTCATACTTTTTACAACGTGATTTTTCAGTAGCCGACCCCAACATAATTGGGAAAAGGCTAGGCAGATGATGATGATTTTTCAGTAGTCAGGTTTTAGTTTTTGAACTTATTTTTTAATAGGGCACGTTCTGATATTCAAACTCATTTAACATTTATTCACTAGCTCAAGCTCATCCGGACCGCCGACCTATCCAAGATAGATTCCATCATGATCATTTCATAGGCCTCCCCCAAGTGTCGCTACATACAACCGATCCGGGTGTGTCGCATCAAAATAGTTTCCAAGATGAACATCTCCAAGAATAAATACAATAGCCGGCAGAAACTTTAGTCTAAACTTCGGACGGATAGTTAAAGGCAATACATTATTCACGTTAATATTTGATAAAGTTTTGGTACTTACTATTATTAATTACATTTGTTCATTATTAAATAAAATATTTGTAAGTCCGAGGGGTAGTTGCCGTTGGCCTTACGGACCGCGACGGGCATAATTTTTCAGAAACGGACCCCAAATGAAAGTAATGTGTGACCTCTGACTAGCTTTTCAAACAGGAACAGTGCATTTTTTTCGGGATAGGCAAAAAGCACTTAACGTCATTAAACGATGGTGTCATGTTTCTATCAGTAAAAAATATATACTTACTTAAATGTAATCGGAAAATGATACTGTACGTACTAACATAGGCCAACTGTTCTAACTACCGCGGAATCATTGCTGCCAACTTTGCTCTTTCAGCGCCAGATCTAGCGCTTTTTTGTTCAACAGCACGTTCTAGCGCCGATCTCTTTTTGAAACTTTGGACTTTCTTTAAAAAAAAAAAGTAACTGCTCAACTTCTACCACAGATAAATATGAATTCAAGTCCAAAACTATTCAAGACCATCCATATAATTCGGCGGCAGAAGCAATTGTAGTAGAATCAGACGATGATGAATTAATTTAATACGTTTATTTTATTGAATTAAAATAATTATATTAACACGTTATTACTTGATATTATTTTTACTAAACAAGTACTTTAATATGATATATTTTGATGCAATAAAAAAAATAAAAATACGTTTATAGGTACATCAAATTATTGGGCATTTTGTTTGAATTTGGCGCCGAATACAGGTATTTTTTGACTGCGACCATTTAACGCTTTCTAGCGCTTGAAAAAAATCTAACAGCGCGTTTTTGCTAAGATGACTTGGCAGCACTGCGCGGAATTCAGTAAGAAAATTCAGTAGTCATTCGTTTCCTCATTTCCTATCTTCACTGGATGTCGCGCATCGCACGCCGCACGCTTCACTGGATGTCGCGCGCCGCATGCTTATACAAAATGGAGGCCCCTCGTTACTCCACGTAAATTAAACTGCGATTAGCCAGGCTCCTGGTTGGCATTAAATATACGTAGATAGGTCACGGGAACGTTTTATTCTCGTAAGGTACCTATCATTAATTTTGGTTTTCTTTAATTACGTTCGTAGGTACCGTCAATGAGGATTGGGTAAAGTGGAAAGAATAACAAAACACACATGAGTGTCAAATAAATTTAAAAGTATTTTTGCATTGCATATTACACACTTATAAACAACCGTGGTGTTTGAGACTACACAGAGTGATTTTTTATTCGTAGATAATAATTCAGACTGTGGAAGTACGTATGTTTTAGTATGTGATCAACTCTTAAATATGAAAACGTCTGTTCGCCTAGGTACACGACAATAAGTAGTAAAAACGGCAGTTGTATTTTCGTGATTTCGTTTTGATCCTATGGTAAAACTTTGAGATTGCTTGAGGTTGTAGGTTCGAAGCCGTTCAAGTACCAATCTGACTTTTTCAATTCATATGTACTTTCTAAGTTCATCTTGGACATTGCTGACAACGCTGAAGGAAAACATCGTGAGGAACCTACGAGTATAATGAGTTTATTATAAGGTCGTGCTCCAACGGTGTAACTGCTGCAAGGCGTTCCAATGCGGGATAAACGAATAAATACATAAACCCTGAGTAGGTACTCTCAACCCCAACATCTACAAACTACAAACAGCATTATTATTGCCCCATAAATTCTTTTCATAAAATAAATCACAAAGAACTTTAGGTACAAGTTTTTACATTGACATTTTCTTCTATATTCTCGATAGCAAGAATTTATTGAATCGTGCACTTTTCTGACGTTATTTAAGAGTGACTTCTTCTTATAGGAAAAGGGGGGTTGTCATGTTATATGCGCACATAATTTATATGCCTGTCTGAAGATGAAAGGGGATGAAAAGTTACGTGTTATTGTTTTTTTTTGTGTACATCTGAGAGTCAAGAAGGGTGGTTATTTTATTGCAGTTGTTATGCTGATGCTATGGATATTAGTAATAGAAATATTATATATGGAATCAAATCAGTCCCTTTGTTTTGAATATCAGTTATGTTGTTTACGTAGATTTTGTAATTTAATTTACTTTAGATATGTCATAACTTCCTGCTTCGGCCGGCTTTTAATTACATACTAAGAATGATGTAACCAAATAATTGTAATTAAAACTGATGGAAGAGTGTTCGTGGAGTTATTTGCACATTCTTCTCCATAGAGATCTACTGACGCTTGCGAATGTGCAACTCGATTCATATTTTGTTTGTCGATTCTGAAGTACCTATGTATGATTAAGTTGTTTTTTTTTTTATTCCTATTCTGGGCCAGAATGTATGGCTCAACTATAATATTCAGAAAATAAATTAAATGAAAGATCTGAAGAAAATGTTCTTTATTTTGAAGATATGCGTGGACTTACTCGGTTTTAATAGAGAGAGGACAGAAGTAACTTAACGATGTTATCTGAGAGATACAGTAGTTTTCGAAGACTGAATTAGAAAAAACCGGACTCGCGCACCGAGGGTACCGTATAAACAACTACATTCACCAAAGTAAATAGTTAACATTTAAAACAAAACTTTCATAGTTAAAAAAACATTTTTAACTATGACAGCACCGAACATTTCTCTAACGAAGGGACAAAATTAACTTAACCGTTCGAAAACTGTTGTCCTCATACAAATATAATACCCCCGACACATTTTTATTTCATGCTACATACTTAATTCACGACAGGTAGACACGCTTCGATCGATAATTTATTGTACAAGTAACTATGACACAATATCTTGCGAAAACAGCCCGATCCAAACAGTAAAACGCCCATAATTTTAGTAAAACACCTAACCGATTCTCATCATACATAGCTAAGAAAACCACACGTCAAACTAAAAACACCCCTCTTTTTCTGGTGGGGATTAAAAACAAGTAACTGCCCTATACCTGAACACGTCAGATACGTACGATATACCTATCTACAAATTATCTGATTTTTTGTCATTCAACAAGTCACTCAACGAGCCATACAACGTGAACACATACATAACAAACTCACATTAAGAGCTATATTTCTACATAATCACATGAGATTACCTCAGCGGGATGTAAGCGAGGCTATAAAAACCTCGTAAATTGCCGCCCATAGTGTTTCTGTCGGTTAGCTAGAAAGCCCTGAGAAACGCAATAAAAGTTTTAAATTAGTGTAATGGAATATTTTATTACTTGTTTGAAGGATGGTTGGTTGATAGGTTTTTTGTAGTGAAGAAATAAAATGCTTTTTCTTTTGACAACAAAATATTTTTGTGTTTCAAGTAAAGCCATTTAAGTTTAATAACTTTAACTAGGTGCAACTCTCGGAATACATTCATTAGTTAGATACTGACCTTATGTGTCTGGATGGGCTTGACCACGATTAAAGCTAGACTTGTAGATGTAATATAAGTAGTATATTTTTTATACAATTTATACACGTCTGCCTACCCCTTAGGTAAATATCAGAGTGATGTAATATTTGAAAATATTATCAATAAAAAATAAAACTGGTAACATGGCAATATTAAAAACAATACACTCCTTTTTTGAGCAGTCGTCTAAATATCATAAAGCTACGAATTAGCTACGACCGCTACGGCGTAGCATTCGTAGCAGTCTACGACTTAACTCATTTCTTGAACTCCTCACAACCAACGCCTCCAATTCCCACTAAAAGGCGTCATTATAAATATTAAAGTGCAATCCAACGTAACTCTTAGATATGAAGCGCAGTCGTAACAGACTGAAGTGAACCTTTTTTTTATTTTTTTTTTATTTTTCTATAGGCTCGCGTTTGACCACCATCTCGCCTGATGTTAAGCGATGATGTGGTCTACGGTGAAGCACGCTTGCCTAGAAGTAACCTATTCACTCTTGACTTAAAGACCCCTAGGTTGTAGCTATCAGGGAACAAAGACTCCGGAAGGAAATTCCACTCCTTAGCTGTGCGCACAATGAAAGTATTAGCAAAACGCTTTGTGCGTATGGGAGGGATGTCAACCATGTACCGATGGTGCATGGCCGTACGTCTTGTAGTCCGATGATGGAAAGGGCTAGGCGGAATCAAATTGTGCAGTTCCGTCGCACACTCCCCGAAATGTAACCGATAAAAAACCGACAGACTGGCGACTCGGCGTCGATGTTCGAGGGTCTGGAGCTTTGATGCGACCAGTGCATCGTTGCCAATAAGCCTTTTGGCCCGTCTTTCAATCAACTCAAGTGCATCAAGCTGGTATTTGGCAGATCCATCCCAGAGGTGAGAGCAGTACTCCATGCATGACCGAACTTGCGCTTTATACAAGTTGAGCAGCTGTTCTGGCGTGAAGTACCGTCTCACCTTTGCAAGAATCCCCAACTTTTTTGCAGCTAACTGACCTTTCGCCTCAATGTAAGGACCGAAGTTGAGGGTCAATGTCAACGTAACACCAAGCAGTTCGAGGTGGCCGTTGTTTTGAATGATATTTTGGGCAGACACCCGCAGGTAACCATTAGCTCTGCAGTGGTGAAATTGACGTCGGACATAACTCCTGCCGACCCGAAGTGGTTGGTACCCGGACCCGTATATGCGTGTGGATGTTTTGGGTTTGATTTTGTCCGGGACCAAGTGGGTTCTGCAGACAAATAGGTTAGTAGTTGTAGGGGGTGTGGATGTGCAGTAAAACACAGTACTTCAAAAGGGTGAAGGGTTGGGAGACGCAATGATAACAATTACACGTCCGTGCGCAATAACTTGTAAAAGACTACAAAAAAATACTGCCGCGCGCTCCCGCACCCTCTATTTATTTAAAAACATAAACAGACATGAAGGTAGCTAAAATAAAATATCACGCGTCGTCTACATTCCCCTCCCTAGTGCTGCTACAGCACTCATCACCCATAGAGATGGGTGCGACGCGTGTCGCATTCCTTCGCAGAAGGCCAGATTTAGTCTTGACATCGACCACTCTAACGCGGCCGTCTTTGCCAGTCATCACGGCCTGTATCAAGTCTTTTGGCCATACATTTCTAGGGGAGTTAGGGTCCACGATCAATACCAGATCGCCCACTTGCAAAGGTCTCCGTTCATCGTACCACTTCTGTCTTGGACGCATATCAGGCAGGACTTCGCGTACCCAGCGCTTCCAAAACATATCGGCTAATCTTTGTGACAACCGCCATTGCTTTCTGAGATACGTGTCAGACTCATCAAAGACAACCAAAGTAGGTAGATTGGACGATGTTCCCAACAGAAAATGGTTGGGGGTTAAAGTTACGGGACTGCCGGGTTCCACTGTGACGTGGGTGAGGGGACGGCTGTTTATCATCTGTTCTACTTCGGCTAATAATGTTTGAAGTGTCTCATCACGTGGCGCTCGATCTTTCAATACAACCTTAAGTGCGCTTTTTACACTTCTGATAAGCCGTTCCCAAGCCCCTCCATAGTGAGGACTGGCTGGTGGAATGAAAATCCAAGTTGTCACCGTACTGTAGGTCGTTGCTCCTTCTTTGAGTTTCTCCGGGTCCAGCTCAAGAACACATTTCTTTAGCTCCGTATCGGCTCCTCTCAAGTTCGTACCATACCATATTAGTACGTCTGTGGTCAGCTGGTTCACTATCTCAATGTGAATGGCTCTCACGGTGAGGCAAGTGAAGATAACACCGTACCTCTTCTCTCGACGACGGCCAACGGTTACTTCTAGGGGTCCAAATAGGTCAACTCCGGTGAAAGTGACAGGACGATGGTGATGAGCGATCCGCGCTTCAGGTAAGTCACCCATTCTAGGTGGCTGGGGCCGAGCTCTCTTAATTCTGCATAACATGCATTTTGAACTAATATACTTCACGGTAGGTCGTAGCCGTATAATCCAGTATCGTTGTTTTAGTTCGTTAACGACCATTTTCTGGTTTCCATGGCGTGCTTTTACGTGGTAGTACTTCACGATGAGGTGGGTGACATGGCAGCCGCCGTGAAGTATAACAGGACGTTTTACGTTGGTAGATACGAGTATCTCGGGTGCGGCATCAATGCGGCCACAGTCTCAGCAAACCATCATCGCCAATAATTGGCGTCAAGGTAAGTAATTTACTTTTTCTATCTAACCTTATGTTATGTTTCAGGTTGTGCAGGTCATCTGGGAAAGCTTTCATCTGGGAGTACTTCAACAACATGTTTTCAGCGCGTTCCATCATCGCGCCATCTACATAAACACTAGAAACTTTCTTACATTTGTTCACAAAAGATAAAACCATACACATGGACCTCACTAGTCGAAGCCACGAAGAAAACCTTTCTGGTTCAGGAACAGCAGGTAAACACACAGGTGCAACGTGAATGTTATTTAAGCATTCTAGGTCCACATCACGAATATCAGGTAGATGTATGTTTGTTTCTCTAGGCCACGACCGTTCTTCTTCATATAGAAATGACGGCCCATATAACCACTAATTTTTCAATGTTTTTATTTCACAGGTTTCTCGTGTGGCAATATCGGCGAGGTTCAACTTCGTAGATATGTATCTCCATTCTTCAATTTTTGTCAGTTCGTCCAATTCGCCAAGGCGGTGAGCTATGTAGGCTTTGTAACTTTGCGCATTATTGCGTATCCAATGTAAAACCGTAGATGAGTCACACCATAATATTTTTCTTTCAGCCTTTATTCTATGCTCGGTTATTATATTATCGGCCAACCTACCCGCCAAAACGGCTGCTTGTAGCTCCAATCGTGGCATCGATACGTACTTTACAGGCGCAACTCGACATTTACTGGATACAAAGGCAACTTGAATATTTTGTTTACAATCGATCCAGCGCCAGTATGCGGCGGCGCACATCGCTTGAGTTGAAGCGTCACAGAAAACATGTAGCTGTAGGTTCGCATAGCGCTCAGTGATTGGCGCCGGTGGCTCGCTATTCGGTACATCTGCACTGAGGTCGTGCGTCTCGCTCTCGCACGTAACCGAGTGGCGAGTACTTCTAGTCGCTGACTCGTAATGACAAGGTAGGCGAATTTTATCAATGTTTGTCATTATGCTCAGCCATTCGATCCATTTTGTAAATATTTGGTCATTTATTTCATCGTCCCAACTGATTCCAGATCTCCAGGTATCTTGTAAAAGGATTTTGCCTTTGATCGTGATAGGCGAAAGGAATCCATAGACATCGAAGATGGACATTAGTACACGTAGCATTTCCCGTTTAGTGGGTTTCTTTTTTCCAAGCCATATTGGAGTGGGAATTCTTTTGAATGACACATCGAATCCCAGGTTATCATTAGGCGGAAACCAAATTAGGCCGAGTATACGTTCTCCGTCAAACAGTTGTCCATTTTTTGAATATGACAGAACTCGATTTCAGATTTTCTTTGGGTAAATCTTTAAGTACAGACGGCATATTAGACGTCCAATTTCTAATCTCGAATCCACCTTGTTTGTGGACAAATGTGACGTCATTTACAAGTTGATTAGCCGTTTGTTCATCGGGTAAGGAGTCTATATAGTCGTCGGCGTAATGTTATGTAAGTACAGCTTGCACAGCGGCTCGCATTGTTGCCTGGAATCTTTCGGCGTTTTTGTTCTTTATGAACTGGGCAATAAACGGGGAACAGTTCGCACCAAATATAGGGCTAGTCATGACCCAGGTTTGTACGGGTTTATCTGGTGATTCTCGCCATAAGAAGCGCAAGGCATCTCGGTCATGATCTCGTATTTTGATCCTCAGAAACATGTCTCTTATGTCACCCGTGACTGCCACTTTGTATTCTCGAAACCTCAGCATTATCCCGTACAGAGAGGTAAGTAATTCGGGACCTTGAAGACACCAGTCGTAGTTTTTGTTTGTTAGGGTTGCAAAGTGCGGCAAGTACCATATTCTATTGGCACTTATAGTATCGGTGGGCCGTGAGGCAAAATCGTTACTTGAGAGGTGGTATATTCTTTCTTTGTATCGCTCTGCGAAGCTTGAATTCGCTTTCATTTTCTTTCCAACACCTTTCAGTCTTATGAGTGCATTATCGTATGAGTTAGGCATCTCACCAAACGTACCCTTCCACGGGAGACCCACGTGCCACCTACCATCTTTCAAAGTGGCCGTTTGTAGTAAGTATTCCGTAGCTTTTAAATCTAGTAGGTTTTGGCGGGGTTACTAGTAACTCCGACGGAATCCATTGCAAATGACTGGCGCATCTCGTTTTGCATTTCTCGTAGGATATGCTCACATCCATTGTTTTCTCCTTCTGACAGGCAAAGAGCAGATTGCCGCTTCACTTCGTGATCGAAGGCAGGCTTAGTGCGCATGCACCCGTGCATGCACCACTCTTACGGAGTACGGGTGAAGTAGGGGTCCGTAGGTTTACCCTTGATTATTTCCAACGGTAAGATTAAATCGTAATTATCCTGCCCTATCAGTAGTTCCGGTCTGTATTGTCCATCACAAACCACATTTTTCATTTCAGGTGTCATCAGTTCATAATCACTCATGTCCACGGAAGTAATATTTTGTACTGGTAAGTTCATATTTGTTACACTGCGTGCACGAATTGTAAACTTAATTCCTTCACAGTTAGAAAGTTCAAGGTCGAGTACCTCACTATGGCATACCACTTCGCTATTGTTCCATGCACCGCACACACGTATAGATTGTTTGTTTCCGCGCAGTCCTACTTTCGACGCGAGCGCAGTGCTTATCAACGTTACCGTTGAACCGTCATCGAGAAGCGCGACACTACGAAAAGTACCGTTAGGTCCGTGTAGGTAAATAAGCACAGTTTTTAGCAAAACTTTACGGCAGTTCACTTGAAGATGATTGACAGTTTCCACTTGCGACTCAGTCTCAGTTTTGGCCTCCGTGACATCGGTTATATTTACACTACTACGCGGCACTGAGTTTTTATTTGTAATATAATGCAACAAACGATGGTGAGATAGTCCGCAGTTGTCAACGTTACACGCCGGTGCGGTGCAAGTATCTTGTTTATGTTGTGACGTCAGACACTTGTAGCAAATACCATGTCGTTTTACGAATGACCAGCGGTCTTTGCGTAAAGATTTTTTGAACTTTTTACAGTCTTGTAGTAAGTGTTCGGAAACGTGACAATACCGACACTCCTTATCACCTTTTTGTTCATTGTTCACTCGTTCACTGCTCACTCGTTCATTGTTCACTTGTTCATTCACCACTAGAGTACGATGTTTAGAGTTTTCGCTGTGACTTTGTTTACCATAGTATTGTATGTTTGATAAATTCACAGAAGTTTTTGTCATTTTTACAGCTTCATCGCTCAGAAACTCGGACAAAATAAGCAGTGTTGGTTTTTCTGTGTTACTGATAAGAGGATAACAGTAATCAGCCCACTTTGAAACCAGTATCATCGGTAGTTTCAAAGGGATGACCGATACAACGTTCATTCCTTTTAGGTTGTCTCTTTAGGCGTCCGATGGCAGTCACAGCGGCGACACAGTTTCTTACTTTCACAGAGAAAGGTATAATATCCTGCTGATACTCTTGTGGCATGGGGCGCAATTTACTTATGTCCTGCAGGATCCTGGAAATTATTACGTCAGGATTTCCAAACTGAAGTTCCAGCGTATTCATTACACCTACTGCGGAGGTAGCACCAATGAGTAAGGCCGTCACCGCTTCTTTTACTGGCCCTTGTAGGCTCCTCCTCAGACGCCACAGGTTTTCTTTGTCACTAAAATTGCACACTTGAGAGGATACTTCAAATGCTTGCTTGTACTGCAGCCATTCAAGTGGATCACCAGAGGAATTAGGTAATTCCCTCGGCGTACACAAGCGATTCAGCATTCTGTCGTTAGATCAGCTGGCACCGGTATCAGAGGCGGCGGCAAGGTCCTTCAAAGCACTTGCTAGGGCTCGCACGGTGTCATCAGTGCCACCAGCAGCTGTTGGTGGCGGGCATGCTTCGAGCGCGGGTTCCGTAGCGGGGTGTTGCGGGCCGGCGGGCCCCATATGGTGCAGGTGCTGTTCCTGCGGTGCCGGCCGCAATACGTCATCGCAGAAGCCACGGTTGGTGACGCCTTGATTTTTCACTTCCTGCCGACTACTTTCCAGCCACTTTTCTACTACACGGTTATTTTTATATTTTTCGGAGGGTTGACTGCAGCTGCTGCGGTCGTCTTCCAGATTTGCTAGGTCTGCATCTAGCTGTTTGTCTATCAACTCCAATCTAATTTGAGCTTCTGCATGAGCGGCTTCTAGTTCCAGCCTTTTCTTTCTCGCCGTAATGGATGGCGTCGACGATTTTTTATGACTGGTAGACATTCGAACACTTTGGGCTGTAGAAGGTCCAGGTTGATTTTCTTCCATCTTGTTCCCAGGTTCAATCGGTTTTTCAACTTCTTTCGAAATATCTACGTGTTCGACTATGCAATGTTCTCGAATTTTCACTTGTTGAGCATCTTTCTGTTGTGCCTCATTTTGCTCCTCTTCCTTTCTTCTCGTACTCCTTGTGTTCACCATGCTTCGTTGTGGTGTATGGAACATCCAGAGATCCGACGCGAAGACCAGCTAATGTAGGGGGTGTGCATGTGCAGTAAAACACAGTACTTCAAAAGGGTGAAGGATTGGGAGACGCAATGATAACAATTACACGTCCGTGCGCAATAACTTGTAAAAGACTACTAAAAAATACTGCCGCGCGCTCCCGCACCCTATATTTATTTAAAAACATAAACAGACATGAAGGTAGCTAAAATAAAATATCACGCGTCGTCTACAGTAGTTGTACAGACGGTTTTTGGTTTTGGACTAACGGGTCCCGTGTTGAAGGGCTCCGCCCCGCGGATTGAGGACCAAGGACTGATAATGGGATAGTCCTTTGTTGGCTTCGCACATCAGCTCATACGTTGGAGGTTTTTGTGGCGAAAAGTCTCACAGATTCAGAACTCTGAGCACACTTGTTGACGCATTGCAAGTCGTCCTGGCCCAAGAATGGGTTCTCCTCTCCAGAGGCTTTGCCAGTTTTGCGTATTGGAATTTTTGAAACGCAACCTGCATATAATTTGGATTATCTTTTGGACACATACAGTTCTTTGTGGAAATTATTAGGAGTCACCGCTTGGATCCGGCGTTTTATACGTAACGGACGGAACCCTTATAATAAACTGCTATCCCCAGTTTTGGCGCCTCATGAACGCCAAGAGGCCCTGATGTTGTTGGTTCGTGCTTACAAGCCGAGCACTTTGACCAGACTATTGAAGCCCTGAAGAAATGCTCAGCTTTAAAAGGCTCAATCGCTCGTCTTAATCCATACCTGGACCACTCTGATTTGCTCCGAGTCGGAGGACGACTACGGCATTCGAATTTGCCTTATGGTGCCCGCCATCCTTTGTTGCTCCCTAAAGGAGGAGCGTTGGTGAAATTGTTGGTGTCCGATCGACACATTAATAACGCACACACCGGTTGAAACGCCCTCGTAGCCATTTTGCAGCGTGAATTTTAGATTTTGTCGGCCAGACGCACTATTAGTGGCATCATCTTTAAATGTATGCAGTGCTATAAGTTGAAGGCTGCTCCCACTCAACCCATAATGGGTGATTTGCCATCCAACCGAGTGACGGAGAGCAGACCATTTGCTTCGGTCGGAACCGATTTCGCTGGTCCCTTCTTGGTGAAGACTTCTCAAGTTCGGAACGCCAAGGCTATCAAGGCCTACTTGTGTGTGTTCGTTTGTCTGGCCTCCAAGGCGGTTCACTTGGAACTTGTAACTGCCCTCAGCACAGATGCGTTTGTTGCAGCGCTAGGTAGATCCGTTCTGATAACGGTACTAATTATAAGGGCGCTGATAGATATTTAAATGATATTTGTAAATATCTCAATAAGGATAAACAGAATTTGAGATTTGCCATGGCGCAAATGGGAATTAATTGGCAATTTGACCCCTCAGTGTGCCCACATCGGGGTGGCATTTTTGAGGCCGTTGTAAAGGTAGCAAAAACGCATCTCCGCCGGGTTATTGGTGAAACAATTTTGTCCTTTGAGGAACTTGTTACGGTATTTTGTAAAATCGGGGCCGTCCTCAATTCACGACCCCTCTGTCCGATCTCCTCAGACCCAAATGACCTGGAAGTTTTGACCCGTCCCGTTTAAAAATATCCCTGTCTAGGGATATTTTTATAAAAGCGAATTACTATCAATGTGTTAATTATTTATATGACATGTATATATTTAAAAGATACTTTATTTAATATTCTACCATTTTTTAATAATGGTTAAGGTACTTCGATTAAAATTTCAGGATTTTATGGAAAAAAAATGAAGCATAGACGGAAACCTTTCATCATTCAAAAACCATTCATATACGAATTAACTTTTAATTTATGAGTAAAAAATAGAAAAATCATTTAATTTGTGTTTATAAACTTGAAGTTAGTAGTCTGAGAAAGCGCCCATGATGTTCATAACACATCGGCAACGATTCGGCATGCTCAGAACAAGTTTGTCAATGTCTTGCTGCGGAATATTGTCCCATGTCCTTCTGAGGTGCGCAAAAAGTTGATCTTCTGTAGCCAGATTTTCAGGAACTTCCTTCAGAGCTCTTCTTTGCAGCATATCCCACGCATGCTCAATGGGATTTAGATCTGGCGATTGAGCAGGCCAGTCTAAGGCCCTAACATTGTGTGTATGTAACCAAGCTGCTACCGTTCTCGCCGTGTGGAGGAAATCTTGCCCCATTTGTGTTCTGTGGGGCAAGATTACGGGCCCCAGCACCTGTTGGACGTATCGTTCTGCCGTCATATTGCCCCGCACCCAAACGAGATCCGTCCGTCCTCCAAGACGAATTCCTGCCCAAACCATAATTGTTCCTCCTTGGTATGGGTGAACTTCCTGAGGGTTCTGAAGACTGCTCCATCGTCCAGGAACTCGCCAAACACGCGTCCTTCGTGAATCTGGATGGAAGCCGAACCTGGATTCATCCTTGAACAGCACATGGGACCATTGCTCACGTCCCCAGTCCACGTGGTTCCGAACCCATTCTAATCGTCGTCCACGATTGCCTCTCCGTAAAGGTGGGAGTGGTCTACAAGAGCGTAGATTGCTTTCATGCAGTCGCCTTCTTACAGTTTGGTTACTCACAAGCACTTGGTGTTCCACTCGCAGCCTTTGGACCAATTGAGTCGCCGTTGCATTTGGTTGAGCTCGCGCAGTAATTTGCAAAAATCGGTCTTGTCTGGGGGTAGTGATGCGACTTGGCCCCCAGTGCCTCTCCGCTACTTCACCTGTGGCACGATAGCGTGTCCACAATCTTGAAATGACATTTTGGTGGGTCCCTATGGCCTCAGCAACATTACGCTGAACAGACCCAGCTTCCAGCATTCCCACAGCTCGTAACATCTCCGCCCTCGTCAAATGTTGGCGTTGCATGGATACAATACCTCAATTTTAACTTTATCTTTCGTTTAAAATTGAAAAAAATTGTAATTAAACGTAATTCGTATTGTTTTCTAAATTTCGCACAAATTAAATTCCCTCTCCTACACATCAAGACATTTTTATGCCCCCGAAACAAAAGAATTTTCAAAAATTTGAATTTGGAATTAGTCTGAGATAAATTACAAACAAATCGGTGTATAAAAGATTCCAATGCGGCCAGTACCTTTCGATTTATTTAATTGAGTATGAAATATCCCTAGACCGTGTTGATGTGTGTATATATATTGTCCTAAAACCCTCGGCCAGGCGCGTGATTAAGCGAGCCCAAAGGATCACCGCGGGAATCTGAGGTAAGAGTGCACAAATTGTTTTATTAGTACCACTTCCCACCTGTCAGATAGGTACCAGGATATCTCCCAATAAGGAGCAAATCCCTTGCTTTCCACTGTTGCGTTACGGCAGTTTCGTGGGTACAAGTCCAGAAAGGGTCCAGGAGTCCCAACGCCGCTATGGGCTCCAGTGTTTAACCAGGCTTGGGATCCGAAGACCTGTATTTAACACCCGGTGTAATCATCTAGAGGAGTTGGGTCGAGATAGATGTTCCACTGCAGGCAGACCAGACAGACATGCGCTGTTATGGGCGTATCGGGAAACTAGTCGCGAAGGGTAGCGGGAAATGAGGCACGGTGAGTCGCTGGCTGACCGCAAGTAGTTGGGGGCCCAAGTAATATGCCAATCACACATGAAAGGCTGCCCCGCCAACTGTCGAAAAATCTCGGAATGCACCATCATACTGGTTGGCGACCAAATGGGGAGGGCCTGATGTACATTCCGGGGGGGCTCGGGCGTCCCCACAGTCTCCGGACTAGTTCCCTAATGATGGCGTCCTTTCAATGCGTGTCTGTAGGTTCTCTGGAACCTCGTCTCATTTCCTACTCCTCTCCTCGTATTCACTCTTCTTAAATGAAATGACAAGGAAAAATAATACAGGATTTAAACAGCGGCTGCACCCCCTCCTCCACAAAGTGCACCTCACCAACATTAGAGGTCTGCACTCAAATCTCTCTGCAGCCCACTACCACCTGGAGACTGTGAAACCAGCGCTGTTTTTCCTTACGGAGACGCAGATAGCGAGTCCGTCAGACGTGTCGTATTTATCTTACCCAAGGTTTATTCTGGAGCACAATTAAAAACCGCGCGCGGGTGTGTGTATGTATGTAAGCCCATGACGACATTTGCTAAAGGTGTCTCCGTAACCTTCAGGACTCAAGATTTTCAACGCCGTGGGCTCTAGTAGACAAAAGTCTGGACAAAATTATCTACGCCTGTGTCTACCGCTCGCACAGCGGAGATCAGGAGACAACCAGGTTCACAGAGTACCTCAGTGAGGCGGCTGATGCGGCACAGCAGCGGTACCCTGCCACCCAATTAGTGTTACTGGGGGACTTTAATGCCCACCACTAGGAGTGGCACTTCCCATACTAGTGAACTGACCATGATGGACGGGAGATGCGTAAGCTTTCGTTTGCACTTAACCTTACCCAGCTGGTCCAGGGGGCAACGAGGGTGCCTGATGTTGATTCGCACACGGCGAATTGCTTGAACCTTCTGCTGACAACAGAGCCAGACCGATACTCTGTGTCGATAACTTCTCCTTTGGGTAGTAGATACTCCCCGCCCGATCCCAGCCCAAGAGGGACCCAGCGGGTTTGGCGGTACTGGTCAGCAGATTGGGATGGCATGCGATCTTTCTTCGCTTGCTATCCTTGGCAGCCTACTTGCTTTTCTTCGGATGATCCTTCGGCGTGCGCGGACGCCGTGACGGATGGGTTGCGTCAGGGAATGAAGTACCTGGGGTGCAAGTTGAAAGCCTCCACGCGGCGCACCCTGGGCAACGTCGGCTCCAACTGCCCACCCGCGTTGGGTGGACAGTTGGGGCCGGCGGCTAATTTCCACATACGAGGTAAGGTCACGGTTCAAAACACTGATCATCGTCCATGATGATCTGTGAAGGGAACCGGGCTAGAAGCGGGACGGCTAATCCGTCGCTGTGGTGGCCATCTAACGCCTACTCCCCCCTCTGCTGACAGAGGGTAGGTCGAGTGGGCGGGGAGTAGAGATGGATCGCGTGCCGAGGGGATGAATGGCCGGAGGATTCGTATCCGGTCCCTAGCGCTGGGAAAGGGACCACACCCTTAAAAAGGAAGAATAACATGGAAGACAGACTAAAGGCAAAAAATCCTCAGGCGGGTACCCTTGCGCAACGCGAGGGTCATACCCTTTAAAACTACTTAGATTTTCTAAAGTGGCCACCTTCACCAACTTTACGTTATATAAGGCGGAACACTATACCAGGAAACCCCTTACGAGGCGTCTGGGACCATCTTCAGTAGGTCACGCCTCCAAGAGTACTCGCCCCTGGTACTCAAGAGAAAATGTGAGTCGCAACGTGATTATTCAATACCATTTGTCCAGAATGGTATCGGAGCTGTAAAGCCGCTCACAACACGCACCCCAGCACGCCAGCACTAGCGCCAGCACCGGCACCAGCGCACTTCCATTCCTCGCTAGGGACGCCAGAGAAGCTGGCTCCCATTTCTCCAGAATGTTCCCGGAGCTGTCATGCACGCTCACCTCTCAATACGAATCAACGCATCTACCCAATGCCTACAGCTGGGTTGCCGGAAAACTAATCCAACGGGTAGTCCTCTACTTTCTATCCAGGAAAGTGCCGGAGATGCAACTCGCTCACAGGAGCTCACTTGCTTGAGGGTTACTCACGAACCCCGCGTCTGACCACCAGGTGGCCCTTTGCCTTAGGCCGGTAACTTCAGACACTTGTTGCGCGCGAGGAATGACGCTCGACCCACACGTAGCCGAGCAGACAACATGCCACTCCTCTGCAACCACCACATAGACCACCGCGAGTCCAACCTCAATGTCAAGTTCCACCTTTGCGCTTGCAACGGTGGAGGGCCTACCTGACCCCGCGTACCCTGATCCAAACAGCCGGACCCGTAGTTCCAGCTGCGAGCCCCATCTGTTCGGGTCGTACAGATAGAGTCCCGCCCCTCTAGGGATCTCCTAGAGGGCAGCCCCATCGTATCTGAGGGGGGCACCAATAGTCTCACCTACGCCAAATGAGCCACGAGCGAGAAATGGAGCTCCAGGTGAACCCGGAGCAACTGCGCGAAGTGGACGCGCCGCTTGCCGTCGCCGACGGCAACAAGAGCCGAGGAGGCTCAAGTCCCCATGTGGACACACCTCTTGCCGTCGTCGACGGCAACATGAGCCGAGGAGGCTCAGGTCCTACAGACCACTTGTCTGACCAGTACTCGCGCGGGTGCACCTCCAAAGTTTGGAGGAAGCGTCCGCGCAGCGGGGACTCTGGGTCGATGGGTCTCTCCTCGATTGAGGAGAACCTGTCGGCCCCAAAAGTGTCAACGGGACGGAGAGGGCGGGGTCGCGCGGCGGCCACCGCTCGGGTGCCGGAACGCGACGTGCGGGGTCGCTTCTTGCCCCGGCTCGACACGCCTGCCCCTACAGAGTGCGTGCAGAGCGACCCTGGGCACATGAGTGCGGACCAGAGCGGTGGCTCCACCACGTCCCTTTTAGGGCAAAACAAGGCGGAAGCAAATGCCGCAAAGCGGGCGCAGCGACGGGCTGTCGCGGCTGACGAGGTCAGCGAGTTGGCCCGACAGGCCCGAGAGCGGCGCTCGGCTCAGACGGCTGCCGGTGGCGACATGTCGGCGGTGGCGCTCAGCCGCCAAGTGACGGACGGGCTGGAGGTCGTCCTGAAGGTTGCCACCAAATCTGGCAACCTGAAGGTTACATTTACCCATGCCCTGAAGCAGACGGTGAGCGATATACAGAAGGCGGTTGAGGTCCTCATAAGCCGCACAACCACGGACGAGACGGCGAAGCTGTGGGAGGAAAACGGCCGTCTCCGATCCGAGTTAGAGGACCTCAAGCGGCAGTTCACCGCCCGGAAGTCAGCTTCTACCGTCACAAGCCCACCGCTGGCGCCGTCGTCGGCCCCATCTCCGTCCTCATCATCGGCCCCTGCACTTGCGGATGCGGAGACCGAAAGGATAGCGCTCATCTGCATGATACAGTGTGGGCGGATGGTGGGTGCCCGTATAGAGGCGATGGAGTCGAGATTGCTTCCGGCTGAAAACCTCCGCCCACTGCTCGCTGCGGACGATCGGAGACAGGAGGGGCCCGCTAAAACTGGGCAAGCGGCCCAGCCGGCAGCGGCTGAGCCGAGCAGTGCCGGGAAGGGGACCAGCAAGCCCGCGGAGGGCATTGCCACGCCCACCACCCGGTCGGCGGTTGCGACCCTGGCGACCCCGCCTGGCACCCTCATGGAGGCATGGACGACGATGGTTAAGAGGGGCCGCCGTCGAAAGAAGAAGGCGGCGCCACCGGCACACGCTGGAGCACCCGCACCGGAAACAAGGAAGGCCGCGGGACCGCCTAAGGTCAGAGCCCCACGCTCCGCGGCTGCAGCGATCACGCTGCAGCCCGGAGCTGTCGAAAGGGGCGTCACGTACAAGGCGGTCTTATCTGAGGCGAAGGTTTTGGGTGACGCAGGTGCTCTCGGGGCATGGTTGCTTCGGGAAGTACCTGTGTTGCATAAACAGGGAGCCGGACGCCCGGTGTCACCACTGCGTCGACTGCCGACCGCCGACTGCGGGGACACTATTTGATTTAATCACTTTACTTACTGCGCTTACACTCGTCGCCAATGTGGTGCTCACTGGTAACACTAATTAGGGTTTGGGTTTTATAATAAAACAATCAGGTTTATCAGTAAGTGGACAGCACTCAATCAGACGTCCGTGCACTGCTGGTGCAGATCTAATAATGAATAGATGTAAACATTGAAAGTGCTGCCACATTTATTTACATTAATTTTAGTGCATGCCACAGTGCATAATGGCGAACATCATCAATGTAGTACAGTAGTATCAATGTAGTAAAGGACACGGCGCAGCATACGCTGGCAGAGTGTGCCGCTTGGGAGGAGCCACGCCGTGCCCTCATCTCTGAAGTAGGCAGTGACCTGTCGCTGCCGGCTGTCGTCGAGTCTATGGTCGGCAGCGAGGAGTCTTGGGGCGCGGTGGTATCCTTCTGCGAAACAGTCGTCTCGCAGAAGGAAGCTGCGGAGAGGGAGATTTCATCCGCTAATCCGATCCGCAGAAGACGTGCCGGGCGTCGGCGGAGGGCGGACAACGCCCACTTCCAGCCCCTCTAAATGGGTCCAGGGGCGACGGACTAGGGGACGTCCGTCGCCTCCCAGATATCAGGACCCGAGGTGGTGGCGCGTAGTGTTCCACGCGCGCCCCTCGTAGACGTCGCGGGGGGAGTCCAACACCTCACTCCCTCCCCAACCCGAGATCGTGGCCCGCAGAGGCGGGCCGGCACTAGCCGGGGGTTGCGGAAGTATCGTTGTTCCCGCGACCCCCGGTGCAGGTGTGAGACGGAACACCGGGGTGGTTTTTAGTCAGTACAAGTCTGACAGACCCCTTCGCCCCCCAGGGCGGAGGACATCCAATGAGGATTTTCCACACCGAAAAAAAAATAAAAATATGGAATGGAGTACCCACTACCGGTGTCACCACTGCGTCGACTGCCGGGAGGACACGGCACGGCATACGCTGGCAGAATGTGCCGCTTGGGAGGTGCCGCGCCGTGCCCTCATCTCAGAAGTAGGCAGTGAGCTGTCGCTGCCGGCCGTAGTCGAGTCTATGGTCGGCAGTGAAGAGTCCTGGGACGCGGTGGTGTCCTTCTGCGAAACAGTGGTCTCGCAGAAGGAGGCTGCGGAGAGGGAGAGGGAGATTTCATCCGCTAACCCGATCCGCAGCAGACGCGCCGGGCGTCGGCGGAGGGCGGCTAACGCCCTCTTCCGGCCCCCGTAAATGGTTCCAGTCCCCAGAGTCCGTCGCCTCCCAAACATCTGGACCCGAGGTGGCGGCGCGTAGTGTTCCACGCGCGCCTCTCTCAGACGTTGCGGGGGAGTCAAACACCTCACTTCCCCCCAACCCAAGGTCGTGGCCCGCAGAGGCGGGCCGGCACTAGCCGGGGGTTGCGGAAGTATCGTTGTTCCCGCGACCCTCGGTGTAGATGTGAGACGGAACACGGGGTCTTAAAAAAAAAAAAATAGAATGGAGTATTACATTCCGTTCTCTGACGTAAAAATGTCCAGTGTTTACCGGCCATGGTTTGGCGCCGAATGCTATCACGCCGGCGCACTTAAAAATGAGGCGTACCTGGCATGGGTCGACGCTCGATCGCGCAAAGCAAGTGACGTTGGTTAAAAGAAGAAGGCCTCCAACAGAGCTGACAAGTCCTGCAAGATGGTGTTACGAAGGGCTCGGTTCGACCACATTAGTCGAATCGGGACCAAACTTGCTTCCTACCCAGCAGGTAGTAAAGCATTTTGGTCCCTGGCTAAGTCGGTCGAGTCGAACTTCAGCCGTCCCTTACTACCACCACTGCTGAAACCCGACGGGTCACTGGCCCACTCCGCTGAGACGCAATTTAATTTGCCTCTCTTTTTACGGAATCTTCACGTCTGAATCCTGGTGACAAGCGGCCCCCTCCTTATCCTGATGGATGCGAGACGAGTATGTCGGACATTCGCATAAATCAAAAGGACGTCCGTAGGGTACAGCGCAACCTCGACGTGAACAAGGCTAGCGACCCTGACGGAATACCAGCAATAGTTTTCAGGACCTGTGCGCCAGAACTGTCTCCGATCTTGACACGACTATTCCGCCTTTCGTATGAGACTGGAAAAGAGCCGAATGCTTGGAAGCCAGCTAACGAACAACCCGTGCCCAAGAAGCGTAGTTGAGCTGACCCGGCTAACTACAGACCCATCTCTGTAACGTCCATAAGAGTATGGAGCGTGTATTTAACACGAAGCTCTTGGCATACCTTTCTTTTTTTGGTTTGTAAATCATCTAATGACTTCTCCCGCTCTGGGTGATGCGGGTGGGCGTGTCAGTCCTTACTGATTAAAACCCACCCGTGTTCCTTCAGTTGCTTGTGCCAGGGCCGCGGTAACTCTCTTTAAAATTTATCCGCGACCCAGGCAGGCATCGGCCCTATCAGGCCCCGTCACTTTTTCAGACATGTCTTTGAGGCACGCGTGGAACACTACGCGCCGTAAACTTGGGCTTGGTCCTTATCGGTCGGCGAGCTATCCATTACTTGCCGTCCGCAAGGCTGCGCCTACGGTGGCCGGGAATCGGTTTGCGACTCCCGACGCCCGCGTGAGGGCGTCTCACGCTCCTAGCCAAAGCAGGAGACGCCTCGGTCGTCTCCTTTGAGTCTCCCTCACGCGTTCCGCCTCCTCCTTTGCGAGCATTACTGCTTCGTAGAAGGAGGAGACAGCTTCCCATGCCCTGTCGCTCTGTACCATGGCCTGGACCAGGGCCGCACGTGAGAAGTCACCACCGCCAATCGCCATGAGGACACGGCGGTGTTCCGCCCAAGCAGGGCAGATCTCCACCGTATGCTCCACCGTGTCCTCCGGGCGGTCCACACAATGGTGACACCCGGGCGTTTCCTCCCGCTTTATCCTGAACAGGAACCTCCTGAAACGGCCGGGTCCGGTGAGGACCTGCGTAAGGCGGAAGGTAAGGACGCCGTGACGCCTCTCAAGCCTCTCCTTAAAGAGGGGCCCTACCGCCGCAATTGTGGCGTGCCCAGCGCTGGGTCCAGGAAAATCCAGTGATTATGATCTGACACCTGATTGATGAAGCATTCTGTAAATATAAATGGCCGACTTGATCTAGTCTGCAAAATTACTTCGTTTTGGTAAGAAGCCGTAAAAAATTTAGATTTTAATCTTATTCAGAATTCCAAATCGAATTTTATTTTGAATCTATATAAATATAGGGGAGACTGGGTACGGTTGAAGCAACGCTAATAACTCGTAAGCTATTAGTAGCGTGGTGCGGCGTACAAGGAGAAAAAGAAGCGGCCGGCGAGTCCGGAGTCCGGACATGAATCATAGTGATGCATTGCAATTTGCGCTCTGTGTACGTTTCCAGGTAACTCTATCATATTTATTCGACAAAAATATTTTTTTTCCTATTGTTTTCTATTTTCAAATTACTTTGTTGATATTAGCATTTGCATTTTGAGAGATTTTATGCTTTATTGTAAGCTTTAGAAGGTTCAAAAACCATGATACGTTTTTCCATGTTGTTTTGTCTCGACGCTACGTTTGTTTTATTAGCGGTTGAGGGTTATGGGGACGGATAAAGTAATTACTGTGGGTACGATTGAAACAATGATATTCGTTGCTTCGTTTCGTTGTAGATGCCCAGAAAACATCAAAAAAACTTCACGAGGCGAGTTTGATATACTCTCTTAGAAAATGCGTATTAAGGAGTCAAAAAGGGTTTCTTTTTGTATTTACGGACAGTAGGCAACTTTTAAATGTGGCCTCAGTAATTATTTATAGAAGTTCTTACACCCTAAACTTGGTAGACAAGTTCGGCAGGAATGAGTCTGCGAAACCGGCAAACTTCAACAAAGTATCTCGTTAGTTTCTAGATATGCCAGGAGGTTCAGTTTGCCGGGTCAGCTCGACTGCTGGGTTGGGCACGGCCTGTACGTTAGCTTGCCGTCAGGCATTTGGCACTTTTCCAGTCTCATACGAAAGGCGGAATAAGCGTGTCTAGATCGGAGACAGTTCAGGCGCATAATTTCTAAGAACCACCGCTGGTATTCCGTAAGGGCCACTAGCCTTGTTCACATTGAGGTTCCGCAGAACCCTACGGAAGTCCTTTTGATGTATGCGAATGTCCGACATACTCGTCTCGCATCCATCAGGAGAAGGTCAGTTGCGCGTCACCAGGACTCAGACGTGAAGAGCCGCAAAAGGTGAGGCAAATAAATTTGCCTAATCCTCAGCGGAGAGAGCCAGCAACTCGTCGGGTTTCAGCAGTGGTAGTAGTGAGGGGCGGCAGAAGTTTGACTCGACCAACTTAGCCAGGGACCAAAACGCTTTACAACCTGCTGGATAAGAAGCAGGTTTGGCCCCAGTTCGGCCAATGTGGTCAAATCGATCCCCTCTCAAAACCATCTTGCAGGACTTGGCAGTCCTGTTTATTTTCATATCTATTGAATAACAGTTATTGAGGTTTGTAGCACGTTTATTCTAAACTAGCTACTGCCAGTAGCTTCTTCCGCGTGAAGTGTTTTATCATCCCAAGGAAACATTATACCAAGATAAAAATTCCAGAATAAAATTTATCTCTGTGTCAAATTTCATCCACATCCGTCCATCCAAACCATGGCATTAATAATATTATAGTATAGTATACATAGTATAGTATTGGCACAAAGTATGTTAGCGGCGGCGGAGCGCCGATTAGTATTAGTAAGATTCTTAATAGAAAATGTATTTAATCTCTGTGGAATCTACTGAATCTTATTAAAACAATTCACTCAATTGTTACCCTATATCATTTGCTGTCTATCAACATGAAATCTAAACACTCCTTCAAAATCTCAGCTAAAAAACGTGTCTACGAAAAATTCTCATATACCTGGCGGGATTACGCTCAGATCGATCTCCAGGCTAATGAGAGACTTGGAGAAGTCTTCGCTTATTACGCACACGACAGGGAAAAATCGCAAGCGGCAGATAGGATGGCAGGGGATATTCATATACCTACCTAGAGTGGTAAGATATATACTTGCCGTAGGGTTGCCAAAAGACTAATTTGTTTCAGGAAAGATAAAATGTTTTTGTCATAAGAATGTATTTGAAAATTTAAATAAATACATGTGAAATCTAGTGTGTGGAAATGATAGTAATTTTTTTCCCAGAAAAAAAATCGTTTTAGATATTACTAAGTGTAACTAATGTATCTGGACCGACATTTGTAAAATAAGCAGGTAATACGTACAATCTTAAACAACTTTTCTCAACAATAAACTAACGCAACAATGTCAAGAGTTTTTTGCAAACATTCCAACATTCCGTTAGAGGTTACGAAGTCTCTTCCTTCCTCATCTAAATTAGCTGAAGCTCTTCATAAAGAAAACTTTACTAAAGACATACCAACCTTTAAATTTAAACCAATATGTATTGATACAATTAAAAACGCATTCAAAAGTCTCAATATAAAAAATACTGAAGACTTGTGGGGGATATCCGTTAGGGTTCTTGGAGATATTATTGACTCAATTGCTCCTGTCCTAACAGGCATATTCAATCAATGTTTGAACAGCGGCACTTTTCCTGACTTAATGAAACACAGTAAAGTAGTACCAATTTTCAAATCAGGCTCGAAGAGTGATCCTTCTAATTATAGACCTATATCCGTGCTGCCAGCATTGAGTAAAATCTATGAAAAAATCATGCTGGAACAGATGTTGTCTCACTTCAATTCAAATGGGATCCTGCATAGTCAACAGTTTGGTTTCACGAAAGGTAGGTCGACAACGGACGCGGGAGTAAAACTCATCAGCCACATCTTGGAGGTTTGGGAGAGGTCCCAGGATGCCATTGGCATTTTCTGTGATCTCTCAAAAGCTTTCGACTGCGTCGATCACAACACAGTGATCTGTAAATTACACCACTACGGAATTCGTGGAAAATCTGCTGATCTCGTGCTTTCCTATTTATCAAACAGATAGCAAAAAGTAAATGTTAAAGGGGCGACGTCTTCCGGGTCTCTAGTCAAGATAGGCGTGCCCCAAGGTTCAATTCTCGGCCCTTTCCTTTTTCTTGTTTACATTAATGATCTCCCTTATATGATGGCCAAATTATCGGATATAATTCTATTTGCTGATGATACTTCGCTAATTTTTTAAATAGATAGGCAAGATACGGATGTCTTAAATGTCAACGAAAGTCTAATTGTTCTCTCAAAATGGTTCGCAGCTAACAATCTTTTACTGAATGCGAAAAAAACAAAATGTCTAAAGTTCTCTTTACCAAATGTACCACAACATGACCTAAACTTAAATCTTGACGGCAAAACTCTTGAAGTTATAACGGAAACTGTATTCTTAGGGATTACTATCGATTCAAAATTGCAGTGGGGCGCGCACATTAGAACTCTTTCGGGTAGGTTAAGTTCGGCTGCATATGCAGTAAGGAAAATAAGGCAGCTAACCGATGTAGCTACAGCTAGGTTAGTACACTATGCTTATTTTCACAATATTATGTCTTATGGCATTCTGCTGTGGGGATCAGCAGCAGACGTTGACTCAATTTTCATCCTACAAAAGTGGGCAATACGCGCAATCTATAAAATAGGTCCTCGCGAGTCCCTCAGAGAAAAATTTAAAGAGATCGATATACTGACTCTACCTTCACTTTATATTTTGGAATGTATTTTGTATGTCCGTAAAAATCGAGGGCTTTTCAAAACTAGAAGCAAGTCGCTTCTAGTCCATAATTTAAATACACGCAGTAAGCACGAAATTGTAATACCCAAATTCAGATTAACGAAAACTAGCAAGTCTTTTCTTGTAAACAGTATACGCTTTTATAACAAGTTGCCAAAGTCAGTTATAGAACTGACCGATGGAAAGTTCAAAAACTACATCAAACGTATCCTTGTTAAAAAAGCATATTATAAAATCAAGGACTACGTTGAAGATAAAAACATTTGGCCTTAGCTCCTTCTGCGCATGCAGCTTCCCTGGTAACTTGTAAACGGCACAAATATGTGGATGTCTCTAACTATTCTCAATCTCATTTTTTCTTTCCTTCTTTTAATTTGACTTTTTACAATGGTTTTCAATCATCTTTATAGCCCTTTGCTAAGAATAGTTACAGCACTGATAACAACATTTGTGCCACATGTTAAATTTAGTCTTGTTATACTTATTTTTATTTATTTTACCTTTGTATAGATTCTTTTGCCGATTGTTTTGTGAATGTGTGAACATTGTAGGCCTTCTAGATGCCAGTTAACATTTGTTAACTTTTTTTATATAATATATAATCTTTTTCTTTTATTTTCTTACGACTTATTGTCATAAGACGGACCTACGTTGTCCCCCCATATCTAAGTACTAATGCTGTAACATGGAAATATTGTAAAACCAAACCATTTTTAAAAGAGTAACTATGGAGTTTCTTGCCGGTTCTTCTCCATAGGAAACGACCAACCCGAACCGTGCACCTTTTGTCGACGTTTTATAAGTGCCCATGTAGGCCTATGTGAAATAAAAAAAATGATTTTGATTTTGAAAGCGGAAAAGTGTTATCCAAGACATCAAGAGCTCTCAATTCACAAAGAAAACCGGGGACCCGTGTACATAAAGAGTTAAATAAAACAAATATAAAATGTCGCCAGCTCTCGTCTCAGACATCCGTCTTGGTCTCAAATGCAAACAAAGACACCGAAATGAGGACAAATCCGAGGAAATCAAGACTAATGGCGAATCTACATACGCGGGCATAGCGGGCAAACGTCACTCGGATAGGTAGGGTAATCAAAAAATATTATGTGTATTTTTCACGGGCTTCTACCTTTTTTGTCGCTGGCTTAGAGACGGGAAATACGAAGAGAGTTTTCATTCCGTTTCTTATGAACTGCGTAATTTATATGTACTATGTTATGCTTATGTTTGTTGATGGCAACATTTTTTCTACCTAGTAGATACGCCGCATTTTTAATGACAGATTTCAAGTGGAAATCTGTTGAGTATAAAAGATTAAGCTTTATGCGCACAAGATGCAGTTTTTTAGAATCTCCCTAATAACATCCAAAGTTCCCATTATTGGTGTGTTTTTGTTTTCTTTTACTTTGAAGTATGAGATAAAATAACAAGCAACAACAACTGCAACAAAACAACAACAACTTAATAAGCTTGTAGGGAAGACTGTGTAATGGTCAATGTAAATGCATTATTGCATGGGTTCTTTTCGGGCTAGGAGTTAGATAAACGAACTTCTTTGGTTATAGGTAGGGTCACAATGTAACTAATCACGTTATGTATTGAAATATTACGTAAAGGACATTCCACTTAGCACGTAATTAATGATCTATACGAACAATCGGTAACTCTCTCTGTATTTCTCCTTATGTTTTATTTATCACCAATTCACAACTAAATCAAACCCGCCATCTTCTTCCTCGATGTCCTATCTCATTGTCTCTTGTTCGCGCCAAAAACTAGTGCTTAGTTCTACGTCAAGTTGTCAAGCTTAAGTTTTTAGACGTATTTTTTTGTATGTTTATCTTCAATCAGTTTCAATATACAGGCCCACCAACTTATCTGTGAACTGAAAGAGGACCGCACCGTCGATTCAGTGTTGCTAATTAATATAAGGTGCCCAAAGCTTTCAAGAAGGAAATTTCACATTAGACATTTTGGGGGATATGTGGAACAGGGTGTAAAGTCCCACAAACCTCCATAGAAAAGGGAGGATCCTCCGACCAGACGGGTGTTGTGTCTGGTCCGGGCAACTGCCCAACGGTTGTTGTCGGACTGTTGTATGTGTTCTTATCGCGCCGAAGACTTTACTTGCGCGATGCAGGATTTGTGTGACGTCATGTCATTAGTTCGTAAGTGGCGGCGTTGGTGCCGCTACAACATAATCGTTTCAACATAATTAAAAACAATGATATAAAAATAATAAAATAAATAAAAATAATTTGATAATTTACAGTTACGTAGGTACGCTAACAGTTCTCAGCAATAAACAATGGCTTTATCTAAAAAGTAATCCAATGAAGTGGAAATTCAGCAGATAAAATGATCCACGGTTGGGATACAACTTTCATTTAATGCGAAGTTAAGTAGGTACCTACCCTGCAAGAGGTACCTGGATGTCTAGCATTTAGTTTGTGGTGTTCTGATTTACAGATCCACATTTTTTAACTCTATTTACAAACCATACCGTCATATATTTTGATATTTTATCAACTTTTGTAATTCATTTTTATGTTTTCTTTCTTTTGTTATCATCTGAAAAGCATACTTTTAGTTATATCTGATTGTTTTAATATCTGAAACTTAAATTATATTGTTAATTTGTAATTCTTGCAATATTTTTCTACTGTGACATTTTCATCTGACATGACATCTGTCTGTCTATTTTATTTTTCTTAAAACCATAGACCGTAACATAGGTACCATGGACTAAACCTCCTTTAAGCTAGGTTTACTCTATTATAAGGGTAGCGTAGACTGAACCCTTTGTGAACCGTTTTTATTCGATCTGGTCTCTATTTCTTAATTGAAATTTGAATTTGAAATGTAGATAGAACACAGAACGATGAGAAACGGGCGTCAATATTTAGTTCGGATCTGGACTGAACGCCGAAAGACGGTTGACTTCTTAACACTACCAAATGTACTATCGTATCTAAAAACTCCTTAAACTATTACATATACGGCTATGAATGTTATCTAATCTTTTAGTGCAATAAATATAATTCATTCAGTGTGGCACTTAAATATGAGCATTTTTACTGCGTCATTAACCTCGTCGGTCACCGCTTCATCTAAAAGAGGGCTTTTGATCGGCGTATGAAGCCACAGCCCGGCCTCCACACCCCTTGCTGCCTGTGCCTGCACCCCTTGCTGCATGTGCCTGCACCTGTGCTACTGCCTACCTGCTCGTTAGCCAGACTATTAGTTCAGCTGCCTTCAACCATCTATCTGTGTTCCTGCCTATCCGTCCTGCTGTCTACTCTACATCCTGCCTATCCGATTGCCTGCCCTACTCTACAGCCTGCCTATCCGATTGCCGTCGTGGTGCCTGCTCATCTGCCTACCCAGGGGCTACCACGTCCCTGCCTGGCTGCCTGGTTAGCTGCCCACGTCGTGCGAAGCCGGACCATAGTTTTTATTATCTTTATCCTTTTTCTTAGTTTTAATTTATATTCCCTTTTATTTTTACTAACGTGGCTAACGTTAGCTCTCCGGAGCTTACGTTACGCTACAAGTTATGACCGTACCTAACCCCTAACACCAGATTTGACTAATTATAAATAGCAGTGGTACCTAGTGGTAGTGTAGTGTAATAAAAAAAAACAAATTGCTTTACAATGATTTATTGAAAACCAGGTTTACAGTAATTGTGATCTTTAGATGAACCTGCATACACAACTTCATCCTTGTTGTGAGGTCATACTCCGCTTATTTCCGTACCACTATCATCATTATCACTATCGCTTTCGGTTTCAGTGTCATAATAATAATACTACTACTAATTTACGAGAGCCATCCATAATAGTGATGGATAATGCCCCTTACCACCGTATTTGTGTGAATAAAGTCCCAAATACGAATTACTTAAAAAAAGATATGCAATTATGGTTAACCCAAAATAAAATTGACTACGGAGTGAATTTGACTAAACCTCAGCTTTTAGAAATAATGAAGAGAAACAAGCCTGAACCTGTATACGAGATTGAAAAAAAATTAGAAGATAATAGACACAAATGCACTTTTACGTTTTCGCTCCTTGCCTGGTGTCCGAATTTTTGTACCAGTTTCTTCTGCTGCGTGCCCTTCCTTAACTATTTTTGAAATTAGTCCTTGACTCACACATGAAATATAAGATAATAAAATAAATGTTAGTAGAAATTTGAAATCTGGCAGGTTAGTTTGCTCTCTCAATTAGCAGGATACTTAATAGATATAAGTTTTTAAGCTGACATGGTCACAATCATTAGAATTATTTGTTTCGGGATTTTTGTACCTAATAGATGTACGTTACCGTTACGCTAACCTGCAGCAAGAATAACGAATATTTCGTGGACTTAAATAATTAGTTAAATATCGGTTAATTTATAACAAGAAAGTTGACAACACTAACCTGCCGCTGCCGAAATTCTTTTGTATATTTGATTAAATGGAATAATCGGAGAGCTTCTTCTTCAAAAAAGGTTTTAACCTTCAGAATAATGTTTCCAGCATCACTTAGCTCTCGGCGTATTTAACTTTATAATTTAATTAATATCAAACCTGTTTGTAGTAGACAATCGAATGACATTTTAACATGACGGCCGTGGTTCCAATTTTCGCCATTTCACAGATAATTTGGTAGGAGTGCAATAATAAATAATAATAATAAATTTATTTCAGTAACTTTACATTTATACAAAAAAAAATTTGAGAAATATTGAGAATTGTCAGATGTCGAGTGCACTCTCCAGTGAGAATGTTTTCTCTTTCCATCACTACTGATTATGTCTTCCCTTTTTACCCTTTTGGTGTAGCCTCGACATTTTAATTGTGAAGCGAGAGCATTGGGGTGATTTTTAAGTCGTTGCTGGTAGGTACGCGAAGTACTTTTGATTTCGTCTTTCACAGAAGACATGTTGAGGTAAGACCAATTTACCAAAAAAATATTAAACGAGTTCGAACTCACCTGAAAGCCTGGCTTAAAAACTTGCGTTTGCACTTTTCAATTCTTGTAGTTCTTTTAATAATACAAAATTCAAGGCACCGGTCCCAGTAATTACCTACATACATACCTACAGTAATAAAGATAATATAAGACACTTCTACATGCATGTACCACACACAAAACCCTACCGTATCTCTATAATATGAAAGGCTTTTATAATTACGAGCGCATTCAGCGAACACTGAGACATTTAAGGTACATAAGGCTGGGACATTCAAGGTACATAAACCGTGGTAGCGGGACGTAAATGTCCCAAAGCAGCGCGCTTTCGTGTTATTCTTAGTAAGTACAAGAATATACGAGAGAAAATGTACTTCTCTTACTTGTAGCAAGCCTTAAAGTCGTTTATTCAAATTCAATTCAAATTCAAAAACTTTATTTCGAGCGAAAACTCATATAGGGTTAGTAACAATGTGCTTAAAACTAAGTGTTAGTAAACAACACGATACGGTGACACATGTAACTGACAGCAGTGAACTATATACGGACAGTCCACTCTGTCAGCAATCATTTTCAGAACCCTGTTAGGGCTGTCCATAACCCGGGCCACAATTGATGTTGCGCGCTTGCGCATTATCGCGTAAAAACAATCCACACGCGCCGCTGCAAACATCCCTGACGCACTACAACGCCAAGGCAACCCCATCAGTTTTCTGAACGCGTTATTATACTGGACCCGAAGGGCCCCATACGACGCCCGCGAATACTTCTCCCACAGGCTGCAAGTGTAGAAGGTGGTACAGAATGCTTTAAAGAGCGTCACCTTTACTTCTGCAGTACAACGTGCAAACCTACGAGCTATCATATTCGCACGCACGGAAAGAGCCCTCCGTTCCCTTTCAATGTCAGCATTGTCCTTGAGGTCAGTGGTGACCAAGTGACCTAGGTACTTAAATTGTTCCACTCGCTCAAGAGTAACACCGTTTAGCCGTATGGGAGGCACATCAGGAAGGTACCTGGTCCCCGCGTCAAAAACAATGTACTGACTTTTCTGAACGTTATATAACAAACCATGTTCAGTTGCGTAACGCTCGCATATGGCCAATAGTGTCCTAATACCACCGACTGACGCGCTCAGCAGCACCATGTCGTCCGCATAGCTTAAATTATTGACACAGACACCATCAATATGACAACCGACATGATGACCGCTAAGCGCCTCAATCAGGGCATTCATATACAAATTGAAGAGGGCAGGGGAGGTTAACCCCCCCTGTCTCACTCCACACTCCAATTGATAAGGCTCCGACAGCACACCTGCCCACCGAACACTGTTGACCTGGCCTCCGTACCAATGCCTGAAGATACTTATAAGCTCGATAGGCAAGCTTATAGCTTCAAGTTTCCTCCATAATATATCGTAGGAAACCAGATCAAAAGCCCTAGACAGATCGAGGAAGCAAGCGAAAACAGGTGTTCCTCTTTTTGTATAGTACCTGACGGCCTGCTTGAGACACAGAACTGCACTCTCATAAACTCTTATAAACAAGTTGAAAAGTCTGGGTTATTTTGTGGCGAAAAAGAAGGATTTTCTTTTGTTTGAATAAGTAGTCTAGTGGCTCGTTAAGCCTATAGATCCAGATCCAAACATCACCACCAGAATTTGCGTTTTAATAGGGTTCACCGTAAGTCCATACCTCTTACTCCAGTCGCATATACGGGCCAAATCACTATTTATAGTCAAGATAGTCTCAGATAGATTACCAAGAGGAGATCGCGAGTAAATTTGAAGATCATCTGCATAAAGGTGGTAGGAAGAAATTAATTCGTTGGATATTGAGTTAATAAAAACTGCGAAAAGTAAGGGGGATAGAACGCCGCCCTGAGGTACCCCGGCAGATGTACTACACCAGGAAGACAAGGTCTCTCCGATGCAAATACTTTGTCGGCGACCAAACAGGTAACTACGAAACCATTCAACAACCGATGAAGATATGTTAAGAGAGCAAAGGACGCCAAGTAAAACATCGAAATCCACGGTATTAAAGGCATTACTGAAATCCAGTAGAGCCAAAACCGTTAGATTGCCCATCTCCATGGCAGACCTTATATCTTCCGTAATATTCTGAAGCGCTGTAGTTGTGCTATGACAGGGCGGAAGCCGGACTGGAAGGGGTTAAGGAGATTATTTTTGGAGAGAAAGGTGCTTATTTGCTTGTGGATTAACCGTTCAAGGACTTTGGATAGGAATGGCAAGACGGATATTGGACGATACTCAGAGAAGGATGTGGGATTGGACTTTTTAGGTAAAGGAATTACTTGAGCATCTTTCCATGAGCTTGGAAAGACACTGCTAGACGCAGAGAAATTGAGGATATGGCAAATGACGGGCAGGATAATATCCAGCACCGGGAGTAGCATTTTACGGCTGATACAGTCGCTTCCTACTGCATTTGGCGAAATCGATAGTATGCTCTTCTTAACATCACATTCAGAAAATTGACCAAAAACAAATGGAGAATAACTGGGAGTTGGAAGAGATGAAAGAAGAAGAATGTATTTAATTTAGTTGTCCTATCAAAATTGGACGAAGCAGTAAAATGATTATTCATTGCGTCAACGTTTACATCTTTAGGGATAGTTTCTTGTCTAGATTTATCGACTCCCAATGATCTAAGAAATTTCCAAACTTTGGAAGCGTCCCCATTTTGGACAGAAACATGAATATGTTGGCGATTGGCATTCCTACACATCTTATTGCAGTGTTTACGGATTGAGACATATCTTTCCCTATTAGCGTCATTCAGTAGGCCGACGCTTAAACTTGGCTTTTGCTGTAGCTTTTTTGTTCATGATAGTTTTAATTTCCTCTGTCAGCCACGGCGCTGGCAAATGCCGTACTTTAACTGCCCGAATAGGAGCGTGATAGTCGTAAAGCTCAACAAGTTTGGTCGTGAACATAAAACTTTCTCATCGACTGAATGAGTGGAAAATAGAGAAGACCAATCAATGTTGCTGGCATCCTCGCAAAGACTGTCAACGTCCATACCACCAAAATTGCGCTGCATGAGAGTTTTGGCTTTAGCCTTAGGTGGACGAATTTTATATGAAAGAAAAATCAGATCATGATAAGAAAAGGCATCGGCTGAGCATTGGCCATGCTTAGCGACACGGTCAGCCGAGGAGACTAAAATCAAGTCAAGAAGTGAAGGAGTAGAGTTAGGAAAGTGGTGAGTAGCACTAAGTGGAAGAATAGATAGATTACCCGAAGACGAAACATTACTCAGGGAAGAAGAACGATGGTCTTTTTTCAAGAGATAAGTATTAAAGTCACCCATGATTATGCTATGACTGTAAGAAGGGATAAGCATTTCTAAGAGCTTTTCAAAAGATGAGAAGAAACTGATACGTAAAGTGGGGCAATAATAGACGCCAAGAAGTTAATTTGGAATTATTTAGTTAGACCTCAAGAAAGAGATGCTCACCAGCATTTGATTGCGGTGGTTGTGCTGACACATTGAGAATAGAGAAAGAATATATGCGCGTAGTAGGTATATGGCAACACCACCACCACCACCAACCGTCGCCGGTCGTTTCTAATGAGCACGTAGCCAGGGAGAGAGTAACTAGTAGAAGGGAGACAGGGTTTAAGCCATGACTCGGAAATAAAAATGGCATGTATGTTTTTACATTCAAAACTTGCCAGCATATCGTGGAAATGAGTCGAAATACTCTGAGCGTTGATATGTATTACGTTAAAATTCTTAGGAACATCGGAAAACCTGCCGTCATCACTTGTCAAAGAAAAAAACTATTGCTATCACTGCTTTCATCTAAAGACATGAATAAATAACTAATATAATAATATAAATATATAAAACTCTATCTCAAAAATATACACTAATAATAAATTCACCTGCCAGTTGCGTACAATGAAGTAAAAAAAAAAAACTAAGAAATGTGGTGACAATTTGACCGTTGACGTTTAGTAAACTGACAGTGACAAGATGTGACAGACAACGTGTAACTTTGAAAGTAATGTTACGGGGATTCTCGCCACGGGTTTCTTGGAGCGCACGTTCTTCTAGTTTCTTGTGGTTATAATTCAGTTTTTAGTACTTTTGTGAGTTGTGTGTAATTTTAACTGTGTTGTCCCTGTGTGTTAACAGGTTTGTATTGTGTACGTCATCCTTTTGTTCCAGTTCCTATCATAATGGACAGAAATAAACCACCCGATCCTGACCCGCCTGACATTCCAAACTCCTTAACTCCCCTCCCTTCATCACCGAATCCCCTATCGCAGTTTGCAGATGTAGTCTGCAGCGAGTCTGCCATGGAAGTCTCACAAACTTCTCGCAAACGCCCCAGTAATGCAGAGCTTCCTACTCCGACATCTCCCAACAAGCAGCCTAAGAGTCAAATCGGCCGGGTGAGATACTCAGCTGTGGATAAAGGTCCATATATCGTTCATGTTTCTCGCGTCGAATCACAGGCTAATGCTGGCACCACTCTTCACCCCGTAAACTTTGGGAAGTTTTTAATTTTAAATAGAATCGCTAACATTATCCAAGACGAAGTGAACAAGGTAGGTAGAAACAAGGTTTCTGTTGAGTTCACATCCCCTCAAGACGCAAACGCTTTTTTGGTAAATGCCTTGTTGGCAAAACATGGATACAACGCTGCAATCCCGACGTTGGATAAAATTTCCATTATGGGCCATTGATTTGGAAGTTCATTTTTTTTTTATAGGTTGTACTCATAAATAGAAAGCTTTTTACAATTTTTCAAGACTCGGAAATTTTATGTTTTTTTGTATGTTTTTCGTGAGGTAAAAATATGAGAATTGGTCCAGGAGCGAGCGAAGCGAGCTCGGGAGCTTAGGGCACCCCGACACGGACAGGTTAGGTTCGAAGAGATGACGGGAGCTGAAGTGAGCGAGCAAAGCGAGCGAACTCAGCTCCCGTCATCTTCTTCGTGTTAGGTTACTTTAGACCCTTCAGACAGAAATAGGACCCATGCCCCACTTTCCCAATCATATGATAAAGCTGCTCATCAGCAAATTGTAAACTTCCCTCAATCTTCACAGTCCAATGGCTGTGCACTTAATAGTAATGTACAGAGGAATAATACTGTTTCAGTCATTGAACTTCTTTTAAAACTTTTACCTTCTCTTATATCATCAACTTCTAATAACAATCAATTACCATCCAACGTTGCCGATCAACTTATCTCTCTCTTATTAAATATAATAAATGGAGTCTTACCAAATTTTTCTTCAGTGTAATGTGAGGAGCGTGTGGCATAAAAAGCACGACCTCATATTCCTCTTGAATAAATACAAGCCTCTGGCTTGTTCCATAGCTGAGACTTGGCTCACCCCAAGTCTTAGCTTCCGTATGCCACATTTCAATATTCTTAGGTGTGATAGATCCGATGGGTACGGAGGGTCGGCTCTCTTCGTTAACAATCGGGTCCTACTTTCCCCCTTTCCTTTGCCCCCTCTCGATAGCAATTTGAGTATTGTAGCAGGAAGGGTTGAGGGCATCACAGTGTTTTCCATTTATATTGCACATACTCACCCTGATTTTCTACCTTTCTTAAGAAATATTTTTACCAATGTGCAGGGTCCATTGATGGTCATGGGTGACTTTAGTTGTCACCATTATAGATGGGGATCTGAACGCTGTGATGCCTTTGGTGTAGCACTGGTTGAGATTTTGGACGATTTAGATCTGTGCATTCTTAATAATGGCTGTCCAACTCGACGTTCTCTTCCCGGTCAACAAAAGAGTTGTGTAGACCTAACATTTTGTTCAGTGGAATTGGCTGCATCAACTCACTGGGAATGTACGACCTTGTCACATGGTAGTGACCACTACCCTATTGTCATTTCTTTAATTAATAAAACTTATTTAGAAAAAACTTCTCCTCCACTTTTGAAATATAATTTGTCCAAACCAGATTGGAATAAGTTTGTGTCATTATTGGCGGATAAAATTGATTCTCTTCCTAATTTAGATTCATGTTTACCAGATCCTTCTGGTCACTACCATGCCAAAAGTTGTTATGAGGGTTTTGTCACAGCTATTTCCTCGTCTGCGGATTCGTCTATTCCATTGAGAAATAGTGCAAGAAATAAAATCCCCTCACCTCCATGGTGGGATCCAGAGTGCACTTCTGCAGTTAAAGAAAGGAATGAGGCTGAGAGGCGCTACAATGCTGTTGAGGATATCAACAAATAAAACTGTAGATTGGTACTGGATAACAAACCAGTTAAGTTTCTACAAATTTTGGTAGATAAGTAGTTTATGTAGAATATAATAACACAACACAGACGTGGCGGCCGGTAGCGAGCGCGCAGGTAAAGTGAGGTGGCGCGGCGTACGCCCAGTGTTGCCAGGTCTTAGTGAAGGCCGGAACATCCTCCGGGGCCTTGAAACCCAGGGGTTTCAAGAACAGTAGAATCTTCTTGGTTCGGTATGATGCACATCTTGTTGATGGTTCTACGCATTGTGCCCCTTGTCGTGAGCACATCGGCGACGCGACTGATGGCGTCTGTTCCTGGATATAGTTTTACTATTCGAGCCATGGGCCACTGAAGAGGAGGTAGATTTTCTTCCTTCAATATTACTAGGTCGCCTTCTCTCAGTTCTTGCTGTCTCGTCTTCCATTTGGTTCGTTGTTGCAACTCAGCTACGAATTCTCGACGCCATCTCTCCCAAAAATGTTGTCTTAATCTTTCGATATTTTGGTATCGATTTGGACGCTTCATCGTGATCGGAAGTGATGGAACAGCAGTGAGCGGTCGACCGATCAGAGAGTGCCCAGGATTTAAAGGAGTAGGGTCATTCGGATCAGATGAAAGGGGTGTCAAGGGACGTGAGTTCAAAATCGCCTCTATTTGTGCGAACAAAGTAGCCAGCTCCTCAAACGTTAGGGAGGCATTACCGGCTACGCGACGTAAATGAAATTTGGCGGACTTAACGCCAGCCTCCCACACACCTCCAAAGTGAGGTGAATACGCAGGACTAAACACAAATTTAAAACCTTCGTTTCGACTCGCGACTGGATCTTAGTATTCTCCTTATCTCGTTGTTTGCACCCTTAAAATTTGAACCATTGTCGCTAAAAATGGTATTAGGTTTGCCTCTTCTAGAGACAAATCTACGCAAAGATAAAATGAATGCCTCGGTGCTCAAATCGCTCACTAATTCTAAATGTAGTGCCTTAGTTGAGAGGCATATGAACAGGCAAAAATAGCATTTTGAGATGCGGTTTCCCCTACCTTTGCGGCTAGATATCATGAAAGGTCCGGCAAAATCGACACCACACGAGTAGAAAGGGTAAGATGAGTAACGCCTTTCATCAGGTAAGTTTCCCATCAAGGGCTGCACTGTTTACCCTCGTAAACGGACACAGATGATGCACTGCTTTATTGTACTACGTGCCAGGCATCTACCACCTACAGCCCAGAATCTTTCTCTTACAGAGGCTAGTAAGTGTTGCGGACCTGCATGAAATAATCTTACATGTGTATGTTTAAATATTAATTTAGTTAAAGAATGCTTGGAATCTAAAACAAGGGGGTGTTTCTTATCACAGTCGAATTCAGAATTTTTAAGTCGACCCCCGATTCTTAACAAACCATTTGTATCAATAAAACAATTTAGAGACAACAATTTTGATCTTTGATTCAAAGCTTTATTATTTTTTAAACTCAGTATTTCTTCGTTATAACTTTCCAATTGACTGTATTTTACTAATAACAATATTGACTTATTTAATTCATCAGCATTTTAAGGTTCAGTAATTTTTGCTGTTTTATTTTTGCAATTAAATATGAAGCGTAGCACGTAAGCATAAATTCTTTTCAATCTATCTAGGTTAGAATATTTATCAAATTTAATTATTGTATTTTGAAATGACAGCATGACCTTTACCGGATTTTTTGTTTCGGGTAAATCTGTAGGGGGTTGTGTGTGTTGTGTGGGCCAGAGAGCTTGATTCATGGCCAGGAATGTAGGCCCTTCCCACCATAAAGCAGATGACTGAAGCTGCTTGGGAGTCACGCCCCGGGAAGCTATGTCCGCCGGATTCTGGGCTGTAGGCACGTGACAAAAAGTAAATTCACGGGTAAGTTCGTTAATCTCATTTACACGATTGCACACAAATACCTTAAGATCTTTGGGATGAGCTTTCATCCACCCTAACACAACTGTTGAGTCAGTCCACAAGTATTTTCGACTGATGTCACAATGTAAAGACCTTAGAGCATAGAAGAGCGCCAAGCAAGGCACCACATAACTCCAACCGTGGTATTGTGGTCGGTTTCAATGGCGACACCTTTGCTTTGGCACACAGCAACTTGACAGTGACGCCTTGATCCTGCTTATTTACAGAGCGCAGTTACACGCAAGCTGCATAGGCTTGCTGGGAAGCGTCAACAAAACAATGCAATTCTATATTGCCAGGGAACTCACACAAAACCCGTCTGGGAATTTGTATTAAAGACAAATTTGAAAATTCCTTTAAAAGGCTTGACCAATTCTTACAGAACTCGATGGGCACTGGATCGTCCCAGTCAAGTTTGGATGACCACAATTCTTGCAGCAATATCTTGGCCACAATGATACATGGACTTAGCAATCCTAGGGGGTCGAAGACTTTAGAGGTGGCTGAAAGAACTGACCTTTTGGTTATTTGAGAGGAAGGTTCTAAATCAGTAGAAAACTGTAGTGTATCAGTTTTAGGAGACCAGTTTAAACCCAGAACACTAGAATCCTTATTAAAATCCGTAGGAGTTGATGAATCAATGTCATTATCAAATAAGATATGACAGTTAGTCCTAAACTTTCTAAGAGGCAAACATGCAGAATTTAAGACACCCACCACTTGCTGATAGATGTACTTAAGTCCTTCTACTGTTTCAGAACCAGTATTGAGATCATCAGCATAAAACCCTTCTTGAATAACATTTCCAATAGATTTGTCCTCACATTCACGAGCAAGCTGTAGGAGACATCTCGAGCTCAGAAACGGTGCCGACGCAGTCCCGTAGGTTACTGTGTTGAGTTGCAGAACGTCGATAGGTTGATGAGGTTCATCGCGCCACAGTATGAGTTGTAGATGGCGCTGCGATCGATCTGCTTCTATCTGTCGAAACATTATTCTATGTCCCCTGTAAGAACAAACCTATGCATACGAAACCGAAACAAGATCGATATCAAATCACTTTGAACCACTGGCCCTACCATTTGTATATCATTGAGTGACTTTCTGGAGTGAGTTTTAGACGAAGCATTGAAAACCACTCGTATTTTGGTGGTTTCACTCTTCTCACGGATGACTGCATGATGTGGCAAGAAGTAACCAAAGTCAGGTTTATTTACCTTAGTAAGATGCCCTAGATTAGCATATTCATTTATAAATTCTTTATATTCTAATTTTAATTTAGGAAACTTGAAAAACCTTTTCTCTAGGCTTTCCAAACATTTTTTAGCAATATAATATGAGTCACCGAGTACTTGCTCAGGTGTTTCTTTGAATGGAATTTTTACTGAGAATCTACCATTTGAAAGCCTAGAAACATTTTCTACAAAATATTTTTCACAGAGTCGCTCTTCGGCGGAATAAGTTTTAGTTTGTAGTGGTAAGTCATCAATAATCCAAAAATTTTCTAAAGTATCTTTAATTTCTTGAGAAAAGTTACAGTGAATTTCGGGGATTGACTGACTCATTTACACTCTGCTTGTAGGTGGTCCCTTGTTAATACAAGGGACCACCTACAAGCCATCCGAGTTTATTGAAACCATTTTTTCTTTTTTTTTTCCATTACTAATTATATCTAGAGTAGATTGGTACTGGATAACTCATTTACTTAAGTTTCTACAAATTTTGATAGATAAGTAGTTTATGTAGAATATAATAACACAACACAGACGTGGCGGCCGGTAACGAGCGCGCAGGTGCAGTGAGGTGGCGCGGCGTACGCCCAGTGTTGCCAAATCTTAGTGAGGGCCGGAACAATGCAGATATGAGCACCAGTAATCTTTTGGCATACCTTCAGATTAATGCTAGAGCCAAACGCCTTCTTCGCAAGAAGAGCAAGCTGGTTGGGTGAAATTCTGCACCTCCTTGTCTCCATCTACCCCAGTCTCAGCAGTCTGGAAAAACATCAAAAGGTTTAGGCGTGGATGTTCTCCCTCTACCTCTTTGTCAATAACTAGGGAAACATCTGATCTTCTCTTTGACAAAATAGCTTCACCATATGTCCCCCTCTTATCCGAATGTACGAATTTATCTTATGCCCCTAATTCAGAAGTGGATCCCTTCGATGCACCATTTACTGTGGAAGAACTGAATGTGGTACTTCAACATGTCCGGGACTCAGCTCCTGGTATTGACGGTGTGCCATATTCCTTTATTTCCCACGCTGGTGACAAGGCTAAAACCTACTTTCTCAATATAATTAACTTTTGCTATAGTCATGGTTGGGTACCAGACCAATGGAAGCTCCAGACCGGGCAAACACCCAGATGATCCGAATGGTCTTCGGCCTATTACTTTGTCTTTAGTCCTAGCCAAACTATTGGAACACCTAATTAAAAATCGTTTAGAGTGGATAGTTGAGTCGAGAGACTTACTGCCGAGCTTCCAATTTGGTTTCAGAAAAGGGCTTAGTACAATGGACAGTATCGGTGTTCTAGTTACGGACGTGCGATTGGCCTTTTCGAAAAACCAATCCGTTGTCGCCGCTTTCCTCGACATCTCTTCCGCATATGATAACGTTCTTCTTCCCGTACTCAGGCAAAAATTGCAACAGCTTCTCTCTCTCGGCTTAGATGATACAATGCATATGTGGACTGCTTATGTCCCGGTCACTGGTTCTGAGAGTTCAGGGAGAGGAATTTGATGTGAGACAGACGTGGAAGGGTCTCCATCAGGGCTCTGTCCTTAGTCCCCTTCTATATAATTTATACACGGCTGATATTGGGTCATGTCTAAACAATGATTGTCAAATTCTCCAATACGCTGATGACATTGCTTTGTACGTGACAGATCATTCGATTGCAGACGCCGCTTCATCCTTGTCCTTGTCTTTGGATTCTTTGAACCAGTGGCTTTTAAGCCATGGCCTTTCCCTCTCCGCATCTAAAATCTCGGCAGTAATTTTCTCTCGTAAAAGACAGATCCCTCGGGTCTCGGTGTATATTTCTGGGCATAATATTCCCGTAGTTCAAAAGGCTAAATTCTTGGGTGTCTTTTTGGATCCAAAATTAACGGGTAAGGACCACGTGAATTTCCTCATCCAAAAATGTGAAAGGACTATTTCTATTTTAAAAGTGTTAGCTGGTGTTTGGTGGGGTGCTCACCCCTACACCATGAAGCTTGTTTACAACGCCTTAGTTCGCAGTGTTCTGGATTATGGAACTTTTCACCTGATCCCTTGCAACAAAGGTGCTCTGGCAGGGCTAGATGGGATTCAGTCCAAATGCCTTCGGATCATCTCAGGTTGTATGAAGTCATCTCCCACTAACGCTTTGCAGGTCGAGTGCGCTGAACCACCCCTTGCCCTGAGACGGCAATATCTTGCCTCCCGTTTTCTTTCTAGGGTAATCTCTAGATCGTCCCATCCCCTTCTGGCGAGACTGAATGAGTTAGATGCCTTACGCAGAAGCTCAAGTTTCTGGAGAAACAAGGAAATCCCTTTAATCCTTAAAGCCTACCGAATTTTAAAAATTAAAAATTTAACGTGTCCGATTTTTCGGTATCCTAGACTTCCCCTTTTTAACTTCGCTTATGAAGTTATATGTTTCATCCCCAAAATTTTATTTGATATTGGTATATCTAAAAAATCGCCATCAGCAAATTTGGCCTTCAATGCGGCGGTAGGCGAGCGTTGGGATGGGTTTCAATTATTTTTCACGGACGCTTCAAAATTAAACGGTATGGAAAACACCGGTGCCGCTGTTTACTACTAAAGCTCCAGAATAATTTTGCAATACAAATGCCCTAAAGAGTCGTCTGTATTCACCGGTGAGTGTGTGGCTATATTGGAAGCTTGTCTTTTTGTAGAGTCACACATAAACATTGAGAAAGCCGTGATCTTTACAGACTCACTTAGCTGTTTGCAGGCTCTTTCACAAAATCCGTTTAAAAGTTGATTACATAGTCCTCTTATTTTAAAAATCAAAAAGTCTTTACTGGCGTGTGCTAGCAGTCAAAGGGATGTTCAGTTAGTTTGGATACCTAGTCATTGTGGCATTAAAGGTAATGAATGCGCTGATGTATTGGCCAAAGAGGCCTGTTCAGCTGTGACGGCGGATGTATCTTATAATTCTCACCTGAGCTATGACTTGTTGTCCCTTCCCAAACTAAAGCTCCAGAGTTCATGGCAGGAGCACTGGCACATGTCCAGCAGGAAAAAAGGCAAATTTTTCCACAACCTGTCATAACCACAAAACCATGGTTCTTCGGTTTCAGAAAGGTTTCCAAAACTGCTATATCTGTCATTTGTAGAATCCGCTTAGGTTTTTGCTGCACTCCCGTCTTTCTTCACAAAATCCGTATACGCGACTCCTCTCTTTGCGAGTGCGGATTAGGCGAGGGTACCTTGGAGCAAATATTTTTTGAATGTTCAAATAATGACCCCTCACATGATTTATACCGCCGTCTCCCTAAACTTAAGATTCCCCTCCCAATTAACCTTCCCTCTTTTCTGACTTTTACCTCTCCTGAACTCCTTGTGGCGCTGATGATTTTCATCCGTCACAATAATATAAAATTATGAGCCTTGCTAAACCCCAAACCTCCATCTATTTGTATGTGGTATACAACGTATCTTTAATGTGTTAACATTTATATTATATATGTATTTTTATCTTTCTGTTTGTTTCAGTCCCGTACTAACCCAACAAGTGTCAACAGTACGAAGCGAAGAACTTAGTCTTTCTCTACAGTTCCTGGTTTTTTTTTTAATTATTTTTTATTAATAAAACATACTTGCCTTCCATTTAACTTTAGATATTGGCAGAATAGTCGACATCGGCTTTGCTTGCCATATAAAAATATAGAATAGAATAGAAGTAATGTTACTTTCAAAGTTATATTAAAAACATTATTGTAGGTAAAAACAGAAATAAATATCACCCGGATCTTCATGAAAACGTCACAGGGAAGGAAATCACTTCTTCAAAGCGGTAGCACGCTTCAGCCTTGCAGTCTTCACAGAAGCAGTGGTTGGAACAGAGTCTGGCATTGCTGCTTTAGGTTCACACGGTTCGGCGTCAATGGGAATCGGCACAATTTTGTCTAATTCAGCAAGAGACTCAATCTGGTGTCGCGTATCGCTGGGACCAAGAATATAGACGCATCCCGCCCTAGTCCAACTCCTGGAGACGCCAAATCTCTCCCTAGCAGCCAGGAATACGTCATGCCGCCCCTTTGTAAGGAACTCGGACATAGTAATGCCTGAGGCCTTTAGTTTGATCTTAGAAAACCAGATCTTGTCCCGGACCGCAAGACTGCTAACCTTAAACAGGATAGGCCTTGTTTTATTGGCCACTGGTCGACCCATCCTGTGACATCGGCTGATGTCAGCTGTAGTGAAGTCCCTTAACTGTAGTTTATCACTAACCACTTTAGCAATGACCTTGGCGTCCTCCTTCTGCTCCTCACTCATGCCATGTAAAAGCAGGATCTTCCTCCGTCCTCGCATCTCCATTTGGTCAACACTTCGTGCTAGAAGCTCCACTTGAGCTGAAGGGTGTTGAGGGCTTGAGAAATAAATGCCCGGAAAATATTGAATTCACCAGCCAGGCCAGAACTTGTGACAGGAGATGGAGGAGCCTTCTGCAGTTCAGCTTCAAATATGGACATCCGTGTGTGAAACAAATCTTTGAGTTCACTTAAAGTGCTTGTCAGTGAATCCATAGTTGATGTGATGTTAACAGCAAGTGTAGTAATTTGTAGTGAAGAAGTTGTGAGGAGATAACGCTTCACCAGCAGGTAATAACTATAATCTCTTAAAATATGTCATAAAATATTGTAAAATACTATTCTATTAAATAATATTCAATTTTAATTACGAGCGTTTTTTATTTAGTCTTAATTGGTACAACTACCCACAGAAAAAAAAACATTCATAATGGACCAATTCTCCAAAGTGAAGCCAGAATAGTTTAACCCAGAAACATGCAACTTAGACAAAAACAGCGGAATTAGAGTACACCAGGGTGAACTGTTCAACCTGCGTACCCATTTAGAGCGTGATAGTGTGATGTTATGTTATGAAATGATGTAAACAATAAACAGACATCCGATTGCAGCTATCCCGAATGATTTGCCGTCATTTATTGAAGAGTTCTGATGTATATATATCTCCGAAGTTCTTCATCATATCTTGATGAAATTTAAATGGGACCACATGACAAGCACCAGCTTTCAAAAAAGATTCATCAAAATCGGTTCACCCAGTAAAAGTTCTGAGATAACAGACATAAAAAAAAATAAAAAATACAGTCAAATTGAAAACCTCCTCCTTTTTGCGAAGTCAGTTAAAAATTGGTTATCATCGTTAAGTGGTAAAAAATTAGTACTTTTACGATGGGTTAGTACAAAGTAACATAAAGTCGAGTGGTAATTGACAGATTATACGATCAAGGTTTATTGAAACTTCAACACCACCACACCCTTGGGTAACTCATAAAAATGGCTAAAGTATAAAACCCGCGTTTGTACGTGTATGAAGTTTCAATCAAAATGAAACAGAAATCCATTTACTCACCTTATACATCCCCTGAAAAATCTTCACTCATTTATTTCAACGGTCACAACATTCGGTCTACATTCCAATCTAATTCGCTTCCCCAAGATGCCCATTCTCTCGTAATTTGGTAGGAAATAACTCCAGTGACATTGACGCTGCAGGACGTTAGTTTCACTCGCTATCTAACCGGCTACATCGTATGTTACTGCTATGTAGACTATACTACTACATACATATTGTGGTTAAACATGAATAAGGGTACCTACACGAAGATTTATGTAATATGTTACACGAGGTTACTTCGCTATGGAAGTCGCAAGCGAAACACAGAATTTGATTAAATAAAGATAATTAATTTGTCAAACATGAGTTTACATACAAATCTAGCATGCAAGATCAAAACAAAAGGTACCGGTTTTTGATTTTCAATATTAACGGATGGGCTCTGTCTCACAAATAAGTTAGCAAAATTTAGAACAGAATTTTGAAATAATCTGTCAGATAAGTAAACTAGAACCTGTATTGAAGGTAATCCATATTGGATACTTTTGTCTAATTGGGAAAAAAATACTGACTCTCAAAACGGTGAAGGAAGACATCGTGAGGAAACCGGCATGTCTGAGAACCAAAAATGTGCCATGCATCCACCAACCCGCACTGGGTCCGCGTGGTGGATTACGGATCATGTAGAATTTAATCATTTGAACTTCACATCGTAGAAAGATACAAAGACCTATAACTAAGTGTCCACTTAAGGTGAAGTGAACATAAAGTAAGTTCTCAATCCCAAACATTAACATTAATACTTACTTACAGCATACTTCTAGTTCCCTTCACGTATGTTTTCACGGTGAGATTTTTACAGACTAGACCGATTGTTAGAATCGCCTTGGTTTTTAGGGTTCCGTACCCGAAGGGTCCAAACGGAACCCTATTGCTGTCACTCACGTGTACGTCTGTCCGTCGTCTGTCACACATTTTGTTCCGAAGAATTTTAAACTTCCAATTGACCTATGAACTTGAAATTTGGTGATAATGTTTATTCATCATCGTCATCAGCCTTTTAATGTTGCCATTGCTGGTAACAGGCCTCTTCTCTTGATAATGATAACTATTCAATATCAAAAATGATTAGCTGTAAACCTGAAAGTCGCGCGTCTTTTCTGGAAAACCCTAACTGCTACTTAAAAATCTTGTCGCAAAATATTCGTAGCCTCAATGCTAACTTTGATAAACTTAATATTCTTCTGCAAAGATTTCAATTTGATAGTGATATTATAGTTCTTTCTGAGTGCTGGATGTCATGCGTTTAAAATCTCCCTGTATTAGATAGATATCTAAGTATGTCTACATCTTCCCACTATAACCAGATTGATGGTGTGATGGTATATATAAAAAGTAGTATTAAAGCCTCTCAAAAAGAACCCGTAATACAAGAGGCAAACTGCTTACTCATTAAAATTGATAATAAAGTGGCTATCTTAGCGATATAGCGGCCATTTTGTTTTAAAACCATTAACTTCATATTGTCCCAACAAAAAATAATCGATAGTTTGTCTTCCTTCAAAAACATTATTATGGTGGGTGACATCAACATAAATATTGCTACCAATAGCTCTGATCGCTTCATGTCGGACTATCTTGATTTTCTATCCCTTAGTGGACTTATTCCAGCATTTAACTCAGTGACTCGTGCAAAGAGCTGTCTAGACCATGTAATATTGAAGACAAAAATACCAATAACTACGTTTATTATTGAATCCCTTATTACTGATTATGCACCCATACTTTGCTGTGCGAAAATTAAAAACGTTAACAAACATATAAAAAGAAAAATAGTTACACTTGATTTTGAGGCAGTTAAGCTGGCTTGTGATCATCTATTTTTAATGCGACTAACCCAAATTCTGCTATGGATATATTTATATCTAATATTACTCATGTTATTCAAATAAACAAATTTTTTAACTGTAACAAATAAGTTAAGAATACTAAAATCTTGGATGGCACTTGGACTCCTTAGGTGTAGTCGTAACAGGGATCGGATGCCCAAAAATATTAAACAAAATCCGGATTACGTTGTGCTCGAAATCACGTACAAACGTTACAGGAACTTCTATAATAAGATCATTAGTAAATTGAAGCGAGAATACGAAAAAGGTTTACTAAGAGAAGCAGGTAATAATAATGAAAGCATATGGAGAGCTATAAATAATATTACTAATAGAAACATTAAAAAAGATAACTCGTTAGATCTTCTTTCTATGAAATCAACACCTCACCTATCTGTTAATACATCTCGACTCAAATAAACGGTCTATAGTTAGACCTATTTTTAAGGGTGGAGATAGAAACCGTGTCACTAACTACCGCCCTATTTCTATTCTAACTTCTCTCGAAAATCTTTGAAAGGTTAATTAATAAAAGACTTACAAATTATTTAGAAAATACAACCAACTACTTTCGAAAAACCAATTTGGGTTCCGTACAGGCAAGTCCACGGAAGACGCATTAAATTACTTTACTGAATATATTGTCAAAACTACAGACAATAAAAAGAAATGCCTTACTATATTTCTCGATCTGGCGAAGGCTTTTGACACTGTTTCTATTCTTACCCTAGTTAACAGGCTGTATCAACTCGGTATTCATGGAAATCAACTTAAATTACTGTCTAACTAGTTGTTTGGAAGAACACAAAAGGTGAAAATTGGCAATTATACTAGTGACAGCTTACCTGTTACCCATGGAGTGCCACAGGGTAGTATACTAAGTACAACGTTGTTCCTAGTTTACATTAATGATCTTACTCTACTTAATATTAAAAACAGCAAAATTATTTCGTATGCAGATGATACTACCCTAACATTCCATGGTGATACTTGGAGTGATACATACCAAAACGCACAAAATGGCTTTAACACGGTCACAAAATGGCTTGTTCAAAATTATCTCTCTCTTAATACCGAGAAAACCAAATAAATCGCATTCTCTATTCGCAACCATGGTGAAGCGCTTCAATCAACACATTGTATAACCTCCCACAACTGCGATAGTAAAACTATCAATTGTTCCTGTCCATCATTCTCTCCCGTTGAATATATTAAATATTTGGGACTAAAATTTGAAAAAAAAAAACAAAAAAAAACATTTAATTAATTTCTCTAATAACTATATGTATTTAAACAAATAAGGTAGTCGGGCAATGCTAAGATTATGAAAATGATTTATTACTCCTTGTGTCAAGCGGTTATAACCTATTCTATTACTTGTTGGGGCGGTGCCGCTAAAATGCATAATTTAATTTCTGAAAGAGCACAAAGAGCCTTATTTCAATTCTCTCTCAATCGGTTAGTTATTTTAAGCCTAGGTATTTTTCTACCACTGAGCTGTACAGGGAATGTGAGGTGCTTACTCTACGTAAACTGTTTATACTAGCGTTAATTATGAGACAGCATTCCTGTGTCCAGCTAAGTACCCTTACTGAAAAAGAAATTACAGGGAGAAGACGTTTCGATCTATTAAAATCTGTCCCCAGCAGAACATCTTTTGCTCAAATATTCAATATGTTCCTAGGCCCAAGACAATTCAACATTGCTAATAAACATTTGCACATTTTCCACATGACAAAAAGAGAGTGCAAACAGAATGTGATCATTTGGCTTCTATCCTTAAACTATGATGAAACTGAAAAGCTATTCAGCATACTTGCATAATTTCTTTGTGTAATACTAATGATGTTAGTTAAATCATTATTTTGTTTATGTCTTAGATGGCAAAATTAGGTGGAAGATAATACATTTATACATTAGTACAGCACCTACGTTATTTTACTTGAATAAAATCTATATCCTGAGTTTTCTCTGGCACACACATACACATACATAAACATGACACTCTCACGCAAACATTACACTCCCACACACCCAACACACACACGTACACTCACACACACCTACACTCACCAGTAGACACCTTTTAAGTTTTTATTTTCTGTTTATTAATTTTAATTCTAGTTTTGCACCTAATAGTCCCTAATTATTTTGATTTGATTTGTCATGTGAAACTAATCTAGATTATGAAACTATTCCTGTAATTAAATACGTATTTAGTATGTTATTGATCAAGGGCTTCAATTTGTTAACGAGGGTGGGCGCTGATACCTATAATTACAAGATATTAAATTATCTTAGTTTAGGTATTGGCTGCATCTTTAACTTACAACTGTCCTTACCTTTGGTTAATTTTTTTATCGTAAACCATTATGTGCTTTTACTTGAAGGTGCAAATAAACTATTTTTTATTATTATTTTATTCTCTGTGTAATGTTTTATATTACGAAAATTTTACAAAAAAATACCAATATATTGATAAATTGCGAAGTCCGACGCGCACTTGGCCGGTTTTTTAAGACGTGCAAACTACGCCGATATCTCTAGCAAGAATCAAATATCTAATTCCAAATTAATTGAAGGCTCAGCATCAATTTAATGATTCCAAAATCACAATTAATTTGCGGTGTCACGTTTCTCATTACGAAAACAATTAAAAACTGTTTACAATTTTCATGACATCTATTTCAAACAAAGAGCTAATTAATATTTTATGAGTTCCACCAGTACAGTGTACAGTCTGTTATGAAAATGGGTAGTCATACTTTAAAAACTGCTTTTATTTTATTTAAACGCTCACCTACAATTGAATACACTGATACAAAGATATGAGATACATTCAATATACTTATAACGATATTTTTTTGGGGTGGTATGTCTTCCAAAAACTTCTCCCGCTCTGGGTGAAAGGGGATGTCAGACTTTTACTGACTAAAACCCACCCGTGTTCTTCAGTTGTTTGTGCCAGGGCCGCGGTAACTCTCTTTCAAATGTATCCGCGACCCAGACAGGCATCGGCCCTAGCGGGCCCCGTCACTTTTGCTGATATCTCTTTGAGGCGCGCGTGTAACACTACGCGCCGTAAACTCGGGTCTGGTCCTTATCGGACGGCGCGCTACCTATTACTTGCCGTCCGCAAGCCCGCGCCTACGGTGGCTGGGAATCGGCTTGCGACTCCCGACGCCTGGGGCGTCTCCTGCGGTGGCTAGGAGCGTGAGGTCTCCTTTGCATTTCGCTCCTAATATACTTAGAGACTGGTATACCAATTTCTTACAGGTAAGCACATCATGCATTACTTACTTTCCGATCAATATGGACGCCCATTTTAGATGAGTACTTATACTCATCGAACATATTTTCATTATATTTTCGAACCAACTTTAAATTAAAGTCAAAATCAAGCCTGAATCAAAATCACACAAAATCAAAGTTAAAATAAAAATACAATGATTGATCTTGTACCGCGTGGTTAGTAGTAGAATTTAATAAATTTGTAGAAAATTCGTTTTTGTACATATAAAATATTTCCAATAAAAATAGTCAGGGTGTTAAAGGACTCCAACAGGACCCATTTCCAGCATTTTTAGAATTTTTTGACTATTTAGTTGTGTACGCATTACGTAAAATGTAGGCAACCAATGCAGATATTTTTTATATATACAAATTATGCGTAACTTGAATATTTCTTAGTTTTTGTTTCATCGCAATCGGTTCACTCGATCATAAGATATATGAATTTAAAGTGTTCAAGAAGTAAAATATCACAAAACACGCAATTCAGATACTTGGACATACCCCTATTTGTCTACTGAGTTTTCCTATAGTGGCCTCCTTCACCAACATTACGTTATAAAAGGCGGCACACTATACCAGGCAACCCCTTACGAGGTGTCTGGGACCATCTTCGGTAGGTCACGCCTCCGAGAGCACTCGCCCCTGGTACTCAAGAGAAAATGTGAGTCGCATCGTGATTACTCACTACCATTTGTCCAGAATGGTACCGGAGCAATAAAGCCGCTCACCACACGCACCCCAGCACGCCAGCACTAGTGCAAGCACCGGCACCAGCGCAGTTGGTACTTACTAGTAGATACTTGGACAGTTGAACTCCGTATTCGATAGATGGCGATGTGCATTTGACATCATTTTCTGAATGGCGGTGTTAAGATTCACTGCGGAAAAATGGCCCTAGAAAAAAAATGGCAGGTATGTAGGGTAGGCATTGGATGGGAGCGAAGCAGCACACAACTAGTCAGTACAAAAAAAATAAATCAATATCAACAATAACATTAAAATTATGATTACACCAAAATAATTTTACAAGATTTGCATTTGGGAATCAACAACTTTGTTCAAGAAAGCCAAAGTAAATTCTCAAAAAAATGTGGTAAGATATAAGATCAGCTGATCATAATTTTATCTGGAAAGTATGTTTTTGTTGTTTTTACTATGTTTTCCTTGATTTATTGACGAAAGTTGTTCATTCCCATGAACAGAAGCAATTTTAAAAATTTGATTACTCATTTTTCCTGCAACCTGTATTTCCACCAAACCATTTCGTTAAATGACATAATATTTGATGACCACATCCAGTGTTGCTGTGGTCATCAAATATGCCATTTCAGCTGGCTACAATAACTTTACTATAAAAATATCCGGTGTACCATCTGCACTTTATGTCTCATTCGAGTTTTCAGTACCTCCTAATTGCTCCTAATAAAAAGAGAACATGTTTTTCATTTATGAGAGTTTATTTAAAATAAATTTAGATTTTCAAAATAGGCAATAATAACATGAAACTAATGATTCTTTCAAAAGGACTCAAATTATCAAAATCCAAATCTGTTTAGTCGATAGCTATACTTTTTTTATATTAATTTTATATATTAAAAATATTATATAAAACTAACAAATTCGAACCCGACTCGACGAACTTTCGATATGAAATAGTTTTGTTTTTGGGACGATATTATACCCCAGAGTCTCTTCTCATTCATACAATAAAATCCATAAAATTGGAAGTTTTGAGTCGAGTTTGCCTCATTTCTCTCTTCATTTCGTTTTTCTCATTTGAGGTGTTCGCAATACAGTTGGTGCAGACCGGACGATCTCAATCAACTTGAAAGTATATAGAGTTGTTAATACTCTTTTAAAATAATGTAATTTATATTAAAAATTGGAGGAAAGCTGCTAAAGCTGCTATGTTTACAGCTCTATCAATTTCACACGGAAAGCAAAACAAAACAACAATTAAGTTCTTATTTCTGAATTCAAATTATTATACACGATAAATCTTATAATTGATGGACATGGCAATTAGCATTCGTTTGTTTCCGGAAATACGATGATTGCCGAAGAACATTAAGAAAATAGTTTTTTTTTATCCCCGTCAGAGGAGTTTGGCTTCGTACATATTGTGCATTTGCCAGAGTCAAGTTATTAAGGAAATAGTTGTACTGTACTTGTAGTTATGATTAACTAAATGATAAAAGAATAGTCACACACAGTATTAGTGGGTAGGTACTTAACTATTTCGGACATGCTATCCAGTTGAAGATGTAAAAACTGTTTAAAGATACAAACCTACTTGGATTCTAGATTAATTTCGAATTAACTTATTAGAATATACTTACTAACACAAAGTTTATTCGATTAATGAGAAAAAAATAAGGAAACTAATAATGAATAACGACAAAGCTGAACATAAGGTTGTCCTAGTCGGTGACATGAATTATTTTGTGGCTGGGGTTAAAATGCATACAATCTCCTCCGACAACACCTACGAAAGGGACAGATGCTGTGATGAGCAGTAAGAAGCTATTGCGCGTTCGAATACACAATCATGGTATAACAATAATAAATAGATGATGATTTAGAATAGAAAGGAGAGTGCGAATTTTTATAAACAGACCTTTGGAAGTATGAGTATCATGATAAAACTCTGAATGTATTTGTTTACCGGAAGACGTTGCGTTGGAAGGCCTCCCACCAGGTGGACCGATGACATAGTGAAGGTTGCGGGGATCCGTTGGTTGCGGGACGCACGGGACCGATCAATGTGCTGACGCTTGGGGGTGGATTACGTCCAGCAGCGTAGGTCTTTCGGCTGATATGATGATGATGTATTTAGTTAAAATAAAATTAATTTCATTTTATAATTGCTAATCTTTCCCTGGTGACTGTTTTGCAATTTTCCTCCTTTTTATTGTATTTATTTCCGCCCAAAGATCCAAAGATGCGTTTAAATAAGTGTTTAAATATGAAACTTTTGACGCTCATATCTTACCAATAACCGTTTTTTTTTTAATTTTTTGTTTCCATACAGGGCTAGATAATGATAAAACAAATTGATGTAATGTTTTACTTTGAGCGTACACCGTCAAACAGTGTAGTAATCGCCATTCTACGTTTGTATGCAAGAATGACTGACTAGGTTAACCTTAAGACAAGATATTAGGAAAATTTTAGCTGAACATGCTGCATTCACATGCATAGTTGAAAAACAAAAATATTTGGTATATATTTTATTTTTCCCGTGTACAATTTTTACTCAACTTTTCTTCTCTATAAAACTCGATATATTTCGCAACACTTAGTACTAAGTCCAGCGTGTCCTGACACCTATCTACGTTAGGTGAACTAATGGATTCTACTGATACTGCAACACTCTTCAAGTTCGAAGCAGCCACAAGTTAAATTGGTTTTCGCAATCTCGTAAAAAGATATTTGACTGCATCGTTGGACTCGTGGTCCCAAAGTGCGATTGCTGATCGAGGGGTCCCGGGTTCGATTCACAGAACGTGCATAGTGTTATCGGGTTTTTGTGGGTGGGTGTATTAATCGTGGACCTCTGCCCAACTCTTCGGTCAATATATGCGTGATCTTATGTGTACGGTCTACGTAAAGTATTAAGGGAGTTTTCTCAATATGGACTGTATGAGGTGAGTCGTGAGTTAATAGGTGAGGAACTGATCTTCGACCCCTGCAAGCTTATGAAGAATATTATGGACATTTCACCAACCTTTCATCTACGCCCGCCAAGGACAGTATCAGCAATCACAGTTGACGGCACAGGTTACACAGGAAGTATTCACCACCTTCACAGATTACAGCTTTCCTCCCCCTAAAAAACGCACGGCACAGGATTGAACGAGGAACAGAAGTTCACCATGGAATCTCAGGTAAGAGCGAACAAATTGTGCCACCTTACACCCGTAGTAGGAACCAGTATATCTCTCAATAAGGAACGAACTCTGTAGCTTTCCACTGCTGCGTTACGGCAGTTTCGTGGGTACGGTTCTGATTGGATCCAGGAGAGGCACGCTGCTAATGGGCCCCAGTAATGAGCTCCTGGCTTGGGATTCGCAGACCGTATTTAATAGCACAGCTAAATGACGCGATAGCTTGTTGTGATCAGCCTGAGCAAAAAAATGAATATATTCGCTAACGACCATTTCTAACGACAAATTGTTGTATTTTAATCTCAAAAAACACCCATCAAAAACGCCAAAGTAGCTAAACAAGCAGTTCTGATCACCATTGGAAGACATCTAAACAATTTACCCAATAAAGCTTCGTCTTCCAATCATAATTTTATCGTCGTCTTGAATTAAACTAGAACATACGTAGTTACAGCTTTAACGATAACAAAACTTGCCTGACTACCTCGTAAACTACCTTATCCCAGACTTCAGGAGATCGTTCAAACATCCGTTACTTTCCTTCAGTCTACACAATGTAACAAGATCATTTCAGAGTGTAATACTCTTGTTCCTAATGCATCTTATAATTGTTTCTGTTGTAGCTATAGTTGCATCACTGTACACCTACTAATGGTGTTCACACAGAACTTGGATATTTGACACGAAATACGCGTTGTGAGGTATTTTTTTTTGCTTAATAGACGTTTTCGCGCAAGTAGACAATGTGAATTTCAATTGGTGATAAGACTGAGACATTTATGTTGCGGGTGTCAATCTCATACCTACAAAATTTGAGTGTTGACAATTACTAACACTTAGACAAAATGCCCACTTAAAGTAGTACAGGTTTTGACAATCTTATTCCTGATAGAATATCGTTGTAATATGTTTTTGTAAATAAGTTGTATAACTATTTTAATATGGTGTACAACAAAATAAATTCTATTCTTTTCTATACCTATCTGTTTCTTCTATCCTTACCGCTAGCACCAAAGATAACAATAGTATACAAAATCTCAAACTTGAAACTACCAACAAAGAAATCGCTGCTAATATTTTGCGTTCACTTGAATCTGTCAGAACATTTAATCCCGCTCGCGAGGTGTACGAGGAAATGAGAAAACTTTCCGATTTCTTACACCAACCACCTACACAGCTTTCCCGTGTCCTGTAGAAAAAGTTTTAATTGATTGTGCTCTACAACTATCACAGTAGATAGGGTAGGCCCTCTGTTGCTGACTGATTTCAGGTGAACGCCCCAATTTTGAGCGGACAGCAGTTACGAGTTAATGACTTAACTTTGGACAGGCAGTTATTGAATATTTGCTTGTGTATTCAATCTATTTTCGTTTAGAATTTGGGGATGGTATTACCTGACTAATAAGTATATTATAATTTATTTGGCTGACTTGAAGAAACATTATTTGAATATGTCAAATAGGGCATCAGTTTAAAGGTCAAACCGCACTACGCGTCAGCGGAGCGACGCGACGCGACATGACCAAATATACTTTTTATTATATTGTATGAGATAAACCGCACTACGCGGCAGCGGAACAACGCGACGCGACACTTTATCTCATACAATATATTTTGTCGCGTCGCTCCGCTGCCGCGCAGTTACGCCTAGTGCGGTCTCACCTTTTTTTTCGCCCCCGTCAACTGCTTGCCTTACCCTATCTTTTTCTTAATTCTTTATTGTACACCAAAAACAATATTTAATACAATGTGATAATAAAGTACATGTACAAAGGCGACTACTTGCCTTGCTAACTAAATTACGTCAAATGCACAACGCCATCTATCGAATATGGAGTTTAACTGTCCGAGTATCTGAATTGCGTGTTTCGTGATATTTTACTTCTTGAAAACTTTAAATTCATCTAACTTTTGATAGCGTGAACCGATTGCTATGAAACAAAATCAAAGTAATACTTCAAGTTACGCAAAATTGTTATACATACAAGTTATCTACATTTGTTTCGTCCACATTACGGGATGCGTGCACAACTAAACAGACAAAAATTCCAAAAATACTGTTGGTTATCCTTTAACACCATGGTTTTTTTTTATATTTTCGATGTACAAAAACGTCTTTTCTGCAAATTTTATTATATGTATTGATAATGTGATAGCTAAAGACAAGACCTTGTATTATTATAGACTCATAATTTTATCCGAAAGAAAGTCACTGCTGAACAAAGGCCTCCCCCAAGTGTCGCCGAATTGACCGATCCTGTGCGTTTCGCATCTCGCATCATATTTTTTTATTACTTTGGCTCACACTTGGAATTTCTTCCTGTATCGTGGGTGCAATTACAAACATATAAACTCACATACACAAACACCCAGAGCCAGAACAACAATCTGTAGGTCATACAAATATGTGGTCCGTGCGGGAATCAAACCCGCGACACGCATCGCAGCAGTTGATTGCTCAACCACTGCGCCAACCGTACGCCCTACTGTAACCAATAATAGAAATGTATATAATTACTTATACGAAGAGTTATGCGCATTGCAGCGTGAAATGACAAGCTATAAACCACGTCATCGAACAGTATTTCTTCTTGTAGGAGGTAATATAACTTGTTACTTAGATACTCGTCAGTCGTAATGTATGACTGCAGTCCGTAGTTTATAGGGCATATATGTTGTCCTAGTTCGAACAGTGGCTACCTTAACATAAACCTAGCCATAAGACATTAATATCATTATGTTTTACTAACTGTCCCACGCGGCTTCGCTCCCGTCAACTGGCTACCTACCTACACTACCCTACCTACCCTACTGTTGTAAAAGATAGTCCCTGTCTATAATTAAGGGTTTATTCCACATGACATATTGACAAGCTACATATAAGGAGGTACAGTACTATAGAGATTATACATCATTCTTCCCTCCTTAGGTTTCGTAGTCTTGGAGATAAGCTGGTGGACGCCGGCTTCTTTCTGAATGCCGAGGAGGTTCTGGCGGAGGAGGCGTCAGCGGCAAATCTTCCGTATCATGGAATTCCTCATCAGAATCAGACATTGCACCAACTTCTGCACCTTCACCACGAGGCGCCAAGTGTCTGTTAGACACCATAATTTCTCGTCCATTTGTGAACCTTACCCTGCTGCTCATTGGTGAGGGTTCAACCATTTCTACTTCCTCTACAAGCGGATTGTACTTATTACGAACGTGTTTTTTTAGAAGAATTTTATCATCTCTGAACCATGATGGCAGCGATTGTCCCGAGGATGATCGTCTGGGGTGGACAAACATTCGCTCATGAGGAGTCATATTAGTTGCAGTGCAAAGCAGTGATCGAATGCTGTGTAAGGCCTGCGTTAACACATTCTCCCACATTTCTACACGCATGTTCTATGTTTTTAATGCAAGTCGTATTGTTTGCCATAGAGTCCCATTCAAACGCTCAACTTGGCTGTTACACCTAGGATTATAGGGCGCCGAGCGACTGGTCGCGATTCCTTTTGAATTAAGAAAATCTTTTAGTTCTTTGGACATAAATGCAGTTCCTTGATCAGTATGTATCATACATGGAATGCCAAACATTGAGAATAGTTCTGTTAAACTTTTGATGACACTGTCGGCACTTGTGTCTCTGCATGCGTATGCGAATGGAAACCTGGAATATTCATCTATCACCGTGAGAATATATTTATTTGCGGTTGATGATGGTATTGGTCCCTTAAAATCTAGAGACAATCGCTCGAAGGGTGTAGTTGCTTTTATCAAAATACCGGATATATTCCTGGTAAATCTCGGTTTTTCTTCTGCACATACTCTGCAAGATGCTACAATGCGTTTTACATCAAAATCAATATTTTTATTTCACATAGGCCTACATGGGCACTTATAAAACGTCGACAAAAGGTGCACGGTTCGGGTTGGTCGTTTCCTATGGAGAAGAACCGGCAAGAAACTCCATGGTTACTCTTTTAAAAATGGTTTGGTTTTACAATATTTCCATGTTACAGCATTAGTACTTAGACATGGGGGGACAACGTAGGCCCGACTTATGACAATAAGTCGTAAGAAACTAAAAAAATAAAATAAAAGGATTATATATTTTATAAAAAAGTTGACAAATGTTAACTAGCATCTAGAAGGCCTACAATGTTCACACATTCACAAAACAATCGGTAAAAGAATCTATACAAAGGTAAATAAAAATAGTATTACATGACTAAATTTAACATGTGGCACAAATTTTGTTATCAGTGCTGTAACTATTCTTAGCAAAGGGCTATAAAGATGTTTGAAAACCATTGTAAAAGTCTAATTAAAAGAAGGAAAGAAAAATGAGATTGAGAATAGTTAGAGACATCCACATATTTGTGCCGTTTACATGTTACCAGGGAAGCTGCATGCGCAGAAGGAGCTAAGGCCAAATGTTTTTATCTTCAACGTAGTCCTTGATTTTATAATATGCTTTTTTAATAAGGATACGTTTGATGTAGTTTTTGAACCTTCCATCGGTCAGTTCTATAACTGACTTTGGCAACTTGTTATAAAAGCGTATACTGTTTATAAGAAAAGACTTGCTAGTTTTCGTTAATCTGAATTTGGGAGACATCTTCTACTGAGTAAGGGAGATTCTTGCATCTAACCCAATGTATAAGACGTGTCACTCCGGGATGACACAAAGATTCGTGTAATTTCATAAGATTGTCTCCAATCATGCAGGCACATGTTGCTTTCGTACGTGACAGAGCATCAGCCACAATATTTTCTTTACCGCTCCTATATTTAATATCGAATGTAAAGTTCGCAAGTTCCATACGCCAACTTTGAATCTTTTCATTCTTTATCTTGCTAGCATGTCCTTGCATCATATACGCAACAGATTTTTGATCAGTTAACAGATAAAACTGCCGTCCAAATAAGAAGTGTCTCCATTTCTTAAGGCTTTCAATAATGGCACATTCTTCTTTTTCAATAGATGGATATTTTCGTTCACTTTCGTTAAGCGTTCGTGCAAAAAATGCTACAGGTCTTCCGTTTTGAGTTAAAGATGCTGCTATAGAATGTTCAGATGCGTCTATTTCAACAGTGAATGATTCGTTAGGATCAATTGTAGAAAGTGAAGCTTTTGATATGATTTCTTTGATATTCTGAAATGCACCAATCTGTCTATCGTTTAGTGGATAATTTTCTACATCGATAAGTGGTCGTAATTTATTCGAAAAATCAGGTATCCACTTCGAGTAATGTGAGAAAAGACCAATAGTACGTCTGAGTGTAGCTGAATCTTGGGGCACCGGCATTTCTAGTAGAGGTGCCAACCGGTCTTTGTCTGGTTTAATCTCACCATTATTAATGTTATATCCCAGTATGCTTAGGTTCGTTATCGAAAATTCACTTTTTTTCTTATTAATAGTAAGATTATATTTCTCTGCTACCTCCATGAATTTTTTTAGTTTCTTATCGTGGAAAGATAAGAAACAGATTATACATCACCTACCCACTTGAATGTTGCGTAACTTTAACCGATAACGCAGCGCACGCAACGGAAGCTCCCATAAAGGATTAAATTTGCCCGTTTTTGCAACATTTTTCATATATGCTCCGCTCCTATTAGTTATAGCGTGATGTTATATAGCATATAACCTTCATCGATAAATGGACTAGTAGTTCCTGAGATTAGCGCATACAAACAAACAAACTCTTCAGCTTTATAATATTATATAGTATAGATGAGGCATTACTGTCATCACTGCAGAGTAGAACAAAAGCTCTAATTCCCTCTTAGACTTTGCCCGGTCTTTTGCAATTTTGGGCCAGATTTTTGATAATGATAGTCCCAGCTTTATTGCGTACGTAAAATTGGCAAGGCCTGGCTAAGAGTATGAGCAATCGACCAAGCACATGCGAGATGAAAGACGCGATGTGGATTTCCATCTATGTGATTGGTCGGTTGTTTATACTCTTTGTCCTTTAACTTGCCGAATCACTTACTCAATAAGGCTGCAGTTAATCAAGTCATCTATCTCACCAATCAATCATCGTAATCTCCATTAATTCAGTCAAAAGATCATTGCTGAACATAGGCCGGTCCTGTGCGTCTCGCATCCAGTTGATGCCCGCAATCTTAACCAGCTCAGCCGTCCACCTAGAGGGAGGCCTATAAATAATTTCAGTATATTCAGAATATTCTGTCTGTAATCTGATGGATGTCATTCAGATCAAGATATGTCTATCGATTTGCATTAACATTACATACAACTAATAATGCTATCTCCCTTGACATCTCGAAGGCTTTCGACAGGGTCTGGCATAAGAGCCTTATTGGTAAGCTTCCTTCCTTCGGTCTGCCTAGTGGTCTGTGTGACCGTATTGCAGACTTCCTGAGAGATCGGTCCATCCGAATGGTTATCGATGGCTGCTCGTCCGGCCAGTTAGGTATTAACGCCGGAGTCCCTCAGGGGTCGGTGCTCTCGGCTACACTGTTTTTGCTGAACATTATTGACCTGCTAAATCCCGGAACCTTTGGGTACGCGGACGACAGCTCGTATAACGTTCCCGTAAAAAGGAAGCAGTCCGTGTGCTATCTTGGTCTAGTGTTTGAGAGGATTTTTACATTTATAGATCATATTAAAATAGTCGTTGAAAAAGCAAAAAAGAACTTCTATGCCTTAACGAGAATATCTAAATCTACGTGGGTTCTGTACTTACTTGTGTTGTATCTGCTATGGGGCGCCTGTTTGGGCTGATAGGGCCACAATAGGGGCGGTACGACGTAAATTACTTCAGATTCAGCGTTTGGCGTTGACATTCTTGTGCAAGGCATACAGGATGGTTAGTACTGAGGCCTTACCGGTACTTGTTGGCGTACTTCCGGTCGACCTTGAAGTGCAGCGACGTGCTGCAATGTACTATTCCGCAAAAAAGACCATGGACGCGGACTTTTTAACGCGGAGTGACCGTGAGAAAATCTCTAGATTATTTAAACCACATATTGACGTCTGGGAGGAACTTTTATCCGAATGGCAATGTAGGTGGGATAATTCCATCAAGGCCCTATACCTGCACCAATTCTTTCCATCCGATCGCGTACGGCTGACCAGGACGTGGCTGGAGGTGGATCACTGTGTTGCTCAATTTCTCACAGGGCATGGTAACTTTAAAAGTAAATTATTTTCCTTCCAGCTTGTTGCCTCGCCTTAATGTCAGTGTTCTACATCTGACTGCGAATATGCACAATCTGCACATCATATCTTATGGGAGTGTATTCTTTGGCAGAATGAACCCAATACTATGTTGAATAATGTACAGGCTGTATCAGGAGCTATTTACTATACGGACCTTGTGGAAACTAGAACAAATTATTATATGAAATAATAACAAAATATTAACAGCTATATACCTTACCAAGATCTTGAGTCTTTGAAATGATGACTTTCACACCGTCGCCTGTTCCCAAACTGCTCATTTCCAAACTCAAACACAAGTACTTACACTCCTACAGGTATGTTCCTACCGACATGTTGAACACTACCCTAATCCGATCGGCTTAACCTTTGTTGATCTCCCATCTTACCTCTTGGTTACGTCGCAAAGTTTCCGCGACCGCCATAACATTTGAAGTAGGAGACTAAAACGGTCGTTTCAAAAATTATTTATAGTTATTGACAAAGTTTAGCAACTATAGCTGTGGCAAATGGCAGGGTTCAGTGAATTGATTGCGGTAAAAGCCAGTTGAAACTATCTATGGAGACTTGTTCCAGACTTAAGTTTGATCGTCGATATGTTTGCTAATATTGTGGAATTGAGAAAAGGATAGACTAAGAGTGTGATCCCATTGAGAGTTATTAACTAGTAGTTTTGTAATTTAAGATGAATTTCACTGCAATAAGATCTACGACAGAAATTTCAAATATTCTCTATTTTGACAGTAGAGAAATGATAAATGATTTATTTCTGTGATTTGGTTTTTCAAACACTTTTACATGTCGATCATATTTTAAAAACTAGATGAGGTCGGCGTTTCCTATCTGACTACTCTGAGGAGAAAGGCCGAAACAAACTCAGAGGTTACAGTCTCTTTTAAAGTCCAGACAAAATCGTGGTTAGATCATGTGAAGACCATGTAGACTGATGTCTGAAATGGTCTTTTGAGGAAAGAACCAGCCAGATTGAGTGGACCTGTCCAGTCAGTGCACGCATTTGTCAATAACCGAGCAGCACAACTCAGAATTTAAAGAGCTCAACGATTCGACGAACAATACCAAAGAAAGGACATTCGGGTAGGCCGCATAAACTACTCAAACTGCCAGACCATGACTAAAAACTAAAATAAATTAAAAATAAAACAATAAAAAAAGGAATGATCCACATAGTCTTCACATTCACAATAATGAAAATAAAATAATATAATACTTTATAAAGTAAATATTCTTGTCATTGCAAGAAAACCAAAAAAAAAAAGAAAATATAATAACAAAATTCACGGTGCAAAATATAATAAAAAAAACAAAATTAATTTGAGGAGCTCAATACCAAGCCTTTTTGTCCTCAAGGTAATATTTAATTGTATAAAACGCTTTCTGGCACAACCACAGAACAGGTAAAACGCCTTCTGGCACAACTTACGTTTAATGAAATATTTGAATTTATTAAGGCTTAGATAAAAAGAGAACTAGTTAATAGCTCTCGATGGTACCGCGCCCTAAGCTAGAAGTTAAGTATTTGCAATACCAGATTGGTGACTTCTTGTAGGTACCCATGGCAACTATATTCTTAATTTCAGTGACAATTATAATATAGGTAGAGTTCAGTGAATTGATTGCAGTAATACGCAGCTGCGCTATATGTGGAGACTAGCTTGCTCTTTGAACTTGGTGCCAATAGTTTTAGTCCATATGTTTGCAATAGCGAATTGTTATCGACTTCAATGACAATGTATTCTTAATCTACTGTAATAAAAACATAAATTTATTCACTAATAGACAACGCGCAGTCTAAACCGCTGGGTCTAGAATCATACAATTTTTCACTTGAGTTCCTTATGTAACAAAGGGAAGGAAATGTATCCGCTTAGTGGATGAATTTTTAGAAATCAGGAAAGGATGATAAAGAAAATAATTGTTCTGGTTGTCAGTTTGTATGAAAGTTCGTTAATTTTGTCGATGGGAATCCCATCTTTGTTTTATATTAAACTAGCGGACGCCCCGCGGTTTCACCCGCGTAGTGCCCGTTACTGTGGGAATACAGGATAAAAATTAGCCTATGTCACCCGGGGATAGTGTAGCCTTCTAACCGTGAAAGAATTTTTGAAATAGGTCTAGCAGTTTTTAAGATTATTCGTTACATACAAAAAAATACAAATCTTTCCTCTTTGTAATATCATATTACTAGCTGTTCCCCGCGGCTTCGCTCCCGTTAACCACCCCACAGGACCCGTTTTCGTGATTAAAAAATAGCTTATGTCAGTCAGGAATAATGTAGCTTTCTATTGGTGATAGATTTTTTTAAATCGGTCCAGTAGTTTCGGAGCCTATCCGGTACAAACAAACAAACAAAAAATCTTTCCTCTTTATTATTATTGTATAGATATAGAAGTATAGATTATACTAGTAGCGGACGCCTCGCGGTTTCACCCGCGTAGAGACAAAAAGTATATGCCTGTGTCACCCGGGGATAGTGAGCTTCCCAACGGTGAAATAATTTTTGAAATCGGTCCAGTAGTTTTTAAGTTTATTCGTTACATACAAAAATACAAATCTTTTCTCTTTACAATATTATTAATATAGATTCATTGAGAAGGTACAAAAAGCGACGTATCTACCGATGTTAAACAACACTTAAACGTATTACAAAGCTACCATCTTCATAATTCAGAGCAGCAAACTCTTCAATATAATCTAATCTACCTTCAGCCTAATTTAAAGAACAACCTCTTTCAACGAATAATCTAAATTCGGTACACGGCATGAATAATTGAAATGCAGAGACAGAACTTAAGGAGATTAAAAAATTAATCACTCTCTCTCCTTAAAGTGACTAAATTCGCTTAGTAAACTAAGCTGTTAACTAGCTTAGGACCATCATTTTGCGTTTACGATAATTTTTTAGGAGTTTTGGTTGAAGTTATTTGGAATTTGCTGTGTCAGCTTACTAAGAATTTAATTTATATATTATAATAAACGCTCGTGCTCATGGTTCGACGCGATTTGATTTTCATCACACCAATAAGCGATTTTTACTAAGCGAAATTGTCCATACGTTTACATGGACGCAATGCGATGCCATTCGACCGATTTGCACTTGCAATTTTCTTAGGAAATAAGTGCGTGATATCGCCTATCATCACAATTTAAATTCCGTCGCACCAACAGTAAAGAAATTTTGGACAAAGCAAGATTAGAAATTCTGATAGGGTAAAAAGCTTTTAAAAAAGAAACTAATAGATTCTTTTTATAGACATTTTATCGTACTTTTATATAAATAAACGATTACAAGGGCAAAGGCTCGTCTAATATTTTCGGCTCCTATTTTGGTCACGTAACATTGTACACAAACTTTCGAGGTTGAAGCGAAAAAGTCTTTAGACATTTTCTTAGCATGGCTGTATTATATTTTAGAAAAGAAATGAAATCATTTCCAAGTTCTTATTTCTAGTTCAACGGATAGAATGACTCGCAAACATGGAACCTTCGGATTCATAAATAAAGTTGCTCAAGGACAAGACAAGTAATGAAAAGAAAGACAATATCGTAAATATTCATTATATATAAAACAACGAGCAAGAAATATTAAGTACCAAAAAAATCTTTTTGCAAAAAAATACTACCGACTTCCAAATACAAAACTACAAAGTGAAAAATAACTTAATTTTTTGAAGTCGGTGTCTTTCGTAGATACCATTTTTTTGCGTTATGGACACCGACTTCAAAAAATTAAGTTATTTTTCACTTTGTAGTTTTGTATTTGGAAGTCGGTAGTATTTTTTTGCAAAAAGTTTTTTTTATTTTTCACTTTTTAGTTGTACGTACCTAATAGGCAAGTTAGTAAGGGAACTATTTCGACAGAATAGATTTCATGAAACTTGAACATAACCGGTGAAATGAGAGATCTGCTTACCCCTTAAGAGCAAACTGGCGTGATGTTATGTTATGAAATGTTATAAACAACAAACAGACATGCGATTGCAGCAATTCCGAGAGATTTGCCGTTATTTATTGAAGAGTTCTGTTGTATATCTCCGAAGTTCTTCATCAGATCTTCATCAAATTAAAATGGGACCAATTTCGAAACATATTTTTTCAAACAAAAAAAGAATTTTCAAAATCGGTCCACAATTGACGAAGATATAGGTGAACAAAAAAAAAAAAAAACAAACATGAAGTCGAACATAGAACCTCCTCCTTTTTGGGAAGTCGGTTAAAAACTACGGTGTCAACCAAAACGGATTATGTAACTTTGAAAAGATATAGAGACCAACATGATTAAGATCCCTTAAAATACTAATAGTAAAATTAGGGTTTAGGAACTTGGCAAACAATAGTGGCAATCAGATTATTAGGGTTTCCTCAATCAATCAAACAACAAGATTGGACAATAAAATATCATCATGTCATCATCATTTGAGCCGAAAGCCGTCCACTGCTGAACATAGGCGTCCCCCAAGTGTCGTCAAATTGACCGATCCCGTTTGCTCACCCTCCATCCAGTAGACTAACGCAACCTTAACCTTGTGAACTACAATAAAATATAAACCAAGTTAAATTTCAAGAACCAACTGAGATTTTTCTTAAAGGAATTTTAGATCATTTATTGATTGAAGAATGGAACGGTTACTGTACCAATTCCATTTTCTATTGCACGATACATTAAAAGAGAAAGCTCAATTCAAACGAAATTGCCTTTATACCATTCCCCCTCTAAAAAGCTTATTTTATTCACTGAAAACAGTGAATAAAAAGCACTTTTAATCACTGTTTTGGTGTTTGAATTTAGAACACACCAATATAATATTCAAACTCCATCTCAATGCTGTACAACCTCCTTACGCATAAAACATTCGATACAAACTTAGATAGAGATAGAGTTAGAGATAGACATAGAGATAGGGATAGAGATAGAGTTAGAGATAGGGATAGAGAAAGTGATAGAGATAGGGAAAGAGATAGAGATAGAGTTAGAGTTACATATAGAGATAGAGATGGAGTTGGAGTTAGAGATAGAGTTATAGATAGAGGTAGAGATAGGGTTAGAGATAGAGTTAGAGATAGAGATAGAGATAGAGATAGAGTTAGAAATAGAGTTAGAGATAGAGTTAGAGATAGAGTTAGAGATAGAGTTAGAGATAGAGTTAGAGATAGAGTTAGAGATAGAGTTAGAGATAGAGTTAGAGATAGAGTTAGAGATAGAGTTAGAGATAGAGTTAGAGATAGAGTTAGAGATAGAGTTAGAGATAGAGTTAGAGATAGAGTTAGAGATAGAGTTAGAGATAGAGTTAGAGATAGAGTTAGAGATAGAGTTAGAGATAGAGTTAGAGATAGAGTTAGAGATAGAGTTAGAGATAGAGTTAGAGATAGAGTTAGAGATAGAGTTAGAGATAGAGTTAGAGATAGAGTTAGAGATAGAGTTAGAGATAGAGTTAGAGATAGAGTTAGAGATAGAGTTAGAGATAGAGTTAGAGTTAGAGATAGAGTTAGAGATAGAGTTAGAGATAGAGTTAGAGATAGAGTTAGAGTTAGAGAAAGAGAGATAGAGTTACATATAGAGTTAGAGATAGAGTTAGAGATAGAGATAGAGATAGAGTTAGAGATAGAGTTAGAGATAGAGTTAGAGATAGAGTTAGAGATAGAGTTAGAGATAGAGATAGAGATAGAGATAGAGTTAGAGATAGAGTTAGAGATAGAGTTAGAGTTAGAGATAGAGTTAGAGATAGAGTTAGAGATAGAGTTAGAGATAGAGTTAGAGATAGAGTTAGAGATAGAGTTAGAGATAGAGTTAGAGATAGAGTTAGATATAGAGTTAGAGTTAGAGATAGAGATAGAGTTAGAGAAAGAGTTAGAGATAGAGTTACATATAGAGTTACAGATAGAGTTAGATATGGAGTTAGAGATAGAGATTGAAACACAAGTGCTGTTACCTAGCTCAGGGGTCAGGGTTTCACATTTTTTTGTAAGTTTTGAAGGTAATAAACCCATTTATTTATTATTATTCCTTGTGCCGCTTCAATCTTGCTTTTTCTCGTAGTCATGGTATAAAATATAGTATGCAACTCTTGAATAAAACGGATTTATATCGAGGGCCATGAATCACTCGCGTCGCTCATGATTCTAACACTTGAATCACTCGCTATGCTCGTGATTCAATCATCATGAATCACTCCCTACGGTCGTGATTCAGTCGTTAGAATCCTTCACTTACTTGTGATTCATCTACGGCCCTCGCATTAAATCCGTCTTTTATTCACTAGTTGCATAATATACTATTTTAAATGCCCATTTCTTTAATGGCTTCTAATTAAAACAATTTATTTGAAAGAACCGCTTGAGATTGACACCTGCGGGATTTATGTTGAATGGATAGCGCCGGCGCTCGATTAAACTGTGAATGGTCAAATAAATTGATCTAATTCGCTATTGGGAAGAATTTAGCAGTCTAATTATCAGTGTGCCGACGTATGTTTTATTTATGGAAACACTTTTATTATGCGTACAGCTAAGGAGTGGAATTCCCTGCCGGAGTCTGTGTTTCCCGACAACTACAATCTAGAAGTCTTTAAGTCATGAGTGAATAGGTTATTTCTAGGCAAGCGTGTTTCACCATCGCTGCATCGTCCAAATCATCGCTTAGGATCAGATGAGGTAGTGGTCAAGCGCGAGCCTATAAAATATAAAAAAGTATTTCTAAAATATCTAAAGTACTTGGCATTTCAAGAGACTGAAAGTATTTCAGTTATTATGGTAAACACTTGAAAGAAAGAATAAAAAAAATACCTCAGTCTATAAAGGACACGAAGATTACTTAATTATTTTCTGTCGACAAAAATCAGGACTAGCCATACCAAATTACCAGGTTAGGAGTTAGTAACGTGAACACGAAATTAGTCATTACCGCAGCGAATAACAAGTTTATCTCAGAGAAAGCCACATCAAAAGTAATTCTGTCGTTCTCGAGATAAAACTGAAGGACAAGTGGTCCTAATTCTCGGTACAACGATTAACATTAACTTCGTATAAGTGGCTAAACTTTTGCTGACTTTTTCCCCGCGGCTTTGGCCCTCATTTCTGCTAAAAGAATCCAAAAGTAATCTTACTTTTCTGTATTACAATATTCCCTTTGGGCGTTGGGGGTTTATCTATGAACTTTGTTAAAGGCTTTATACCTCTTTTGTATGCGAATTAGGGTCGGAGTTTCGGTCAGCAAAATTTTTATATTTACGTTGATCCTTAAGTTGTAAAGCTAAGCTAGCAAACGATATTTAAATAATACTTCTGTGAGCCAGAGAAAAACTTATTTGTATATGAAAATGTTTCATTGTCATACATAGCTCAATCTAATGAAAACATAAGCTCTTAGTGCAAGGTTATTTTGAGTGTGACTAAGGGACATATTTGTATGACTTGTAGTTTTTTTTAGTTTAGTTTCGACGGGCTGTTTCCGCAACTCCACGACCAAGCGCGTATTTTGCGTACGGGTGGGATTCAGTCACATCATTCGATCCACCCCAGCTCCTCGAGGAAGGCCAGCAGCGCCCTGGTGCTGCCGACGATCTCCTGCAGGGTACCTGGGTTGCCGAAGTATTTGGCCCTGTAGCCAGCGATTACAGGGCAGCTTAGGAGTAGGTGTGCTGCCGTCTCTTCCTCCACCATGCAAGCTCTGCAGAGTGGGCTGTCCGTGATACCTAAGACAAAGAGGTGCTTATTAAAGGTCCCATGTCCAGTGGTTACGGCTGTGACAGCTCGCAACTGTGGCTTAGTTAGTCGTAGGACCTTTTTCGTGAAACGGCCATCAATGAGGGGTAGTGCCTCCTTGGCCTGCCTACATTCGCTATGATCCATCCATAGCTTGCTGTGTTGATCCCTAGTGCGTTTTCTTACCAGACCGCGTAGGTACCCGAAAGGTAAAGGCACTATGGGCTCCGGGCCCACCGGTGCCATATTTGAGCCTCTACGGGCGAGCTCATCCGCAGCGTCGTTCCCTCGGGAGTCGCTGTGTCCCTTGATCCATTGAATGGTTACTTTATTGTGCATACCGACCTGGTTCAGGCGCCGATGACACTCGTAAATCAGCCCTGAATTGACTGTGTGGCTGTTTAGTGCTTGCAGGACGGCCATGCTGTCCGAAAGTATACGTATAGGGAAGTCCTTTACCTCCCTCGTCAGGACCGCAGAGGCCGCCATGGAGATTCCCAAGCATTCGGCCTGGAACACCGTGTTGTGGATCCCCAGTGGTGTGGCTAAACGAATATTTAGGTCCTCCGAGAAGACTCCTGCACCCGTGCCTGTACCTGTTTTGGATCCGTCCGTGAAGATCCGCAGTTCATCGGGGCGTAACCCCTCGCAGCGGTTATCCTCGTGTAACTGGATTCTGTATTTTTTATCAAAAATGACTTTCTTGGGTATGCGGTCATTGATGGCTCTAGTCAGTGGGATTTCGCGGTGGAGACCCTCTAGTAGAGCGGTGTGTTGAGTCTCTCGCTTACCCCAGAGACCCAGTGCCTTTAGACGCACTGCTGCCATCGTCGCTTCCTGCTGTATAAACAGATGCAGAGGGGAGAGCCCCAGCATAGCCTCGAGCGCTGCGGTCGGCGTAGTCCTCATGCAGCCCGTTGTCGCCATGCAGGCCAGTCTCTGCATACGCTGTAGCTTGTTCACGGCTGTAGTTAGTTTAGTGCGAGGCCACCAAACCACGGCCCCATAGGTGATCATGGGCCGAATCACCGCACTGTACAGCCAGAGTATTATCTTAGGGGATAGGCCCCACTTCTTACCTATCATTTTCCTGCATTGCCAGAAGGTGATGCAGGCCCTGTCTAACTTATTGTCTAAATGGCTGCTCCAGTTCAACTTACTGTCAAGAATGACTCCCAAATACTTGACCTCGTTGGAAAGCTGGAGCTCTGTATCGAACAGCTTAGGCAGGCGGTAGGGGCCTAGTGCCCTTTTCTGGGTGAACATGACCAATTCAGTTTTAGTGGGGTTTACTGATAGTTCATACTCCCTGCACCATCGCTCCACTATACGTAGTGCTTGCTGAGTAAGGTTGCAAATTGTACCAGTCACCTTCCCAGGTACTAGGATTGCGAGGTCGTCTGCATAACCTATTGTGTAGTAACGGTGTTCGTTTAGTCTGGTGATGAGATCGTTTATTACCAGATTCCAAAGAAGGGGAGAGAGCACCCCTCCTTGTGGGCAGCCCCTGGCTATCAAGGCTTGCCGCTGCTCTCCTTCTAGACGAACCGCTCGTTTGCTGAGCATATTAGAAATCCAGTCAATCAGCACCTGCTCTACGCCATGTTTGTAAAGGGCAGCACCGATGCTGGAGAAATTTGTCTTGTCGAAGGCCCCTTCGATGTCTATGAATGTGCCCAGGCAGGTACCTTTCTGATGAATTGCTTCCTCTATTTGGCTTACCACCAAGTGAAGAGCGGATTCAGTAGACTTACCCGAGCTGTAGGCGTGTTGGTTACCATGTAAAGGTAGTCTTGTTAGAGCGCCGTCCCTGAGCTCCCTTTCACACAGTCTTTCCATGGTCTTTAGCAAGAACGAGGTCAGGCTGATGGGTCTGTAGGACTTGGCGTTTGTATAATCACTCTTACCTGGCTTTGGGATAAATATTGCTTTCACTTCCCTCCATCCTATGGGGACGTGTCTAAAGGCCAGGCACGCTCTCAGTAGTGGCACCAGTCTTTCTGCTACAGGCATACCTCCCCATTGTAGTAGCGCAGGGAACACCCCGTCTGGACCGGGCGCCTTGTAAGGATGGAAGCTTTGGACGGCCCATTGGATTTTCTCCAATGTGATCATCCCTCTTGCATAGTGCCAATTCTCGCTTGTTGGTGGTTGGAAAGTATCTTGCCAGTCGGTTACCTGTACGAAGACGCTCCCTGGGAAGTGTGTTTCTACTAGGACGCGTCTTGTTTCTTCAGGCGACGTGGTGAGTGTGTTATCAGGTTTACGGAGTGTTGCTGGCTCAGGTGTACTCTGTTGTGCCAGTATTTTCCTTACCCTGTTTGCTTGTTGGCAAGATTCAATGTTGCCACAGTACTTACGCCATCCCGTGGTACGCCTGAATCTAATGCATTTTTTGTAGCTGGATTTGGCTGCGTAATAAGCGTCCCAGTCCTCATCCGCGCATGTGTTCATGGCTCTATTCAGAGCCTTTCTTACCTTACCGCGCATGCGTTCCAGATCTTTACCCCACCAGGGTTGTTTGCCCGGTGTTTTGCGTGGGGTAGTTTCTGGGCAGGCGGTGTGGTAGCTGCATATCATAGATTCTGTAAGTTGGTTTACCTGCGTATCTATCTGCGTCGTATTCACATAAGCCAGCTCCTCGCATATGGGCGGAAGCTTGGAGGCAAGGGTGCGTGTGTAGACAGCTTTGTCTGTGTTGCGCGGGTTACGCCTAGGTGGTGTTGGCGCAACGCAGACCTGTATGTCGTAGCGGATCCATCTGTGGTCCGAGCAGGAGGCCTCCCTGGAGACCTGCCACCCAGAGATGCTTTCCGCTGCTCCTTCTGTCGCCAAAGTTAGGTCTATAATCGTCCGACTGCGTCTTGTTACAAACGTCGGTTCCGTGCCTGTGTTTAGTAGGGAAAGGTTAGTTGTGAACAAGTATTCTACTAAAGCCTTACCCCTTTCATTCGGTGTGTCCATTCCCCACAGCGGGTGGTGTGCATTCGCGTCGGTCCCGATGATGACCTCCTCACCTCTGGCTTCGCAGTGCGTTACGAGGCGGACCAGGTCATGCGGGGGTGGAGCCTCCGCCTCAGGCATATAAACCGAGGCGAAAACACACGACATTATCGTGGCACCACGCTGTATGGTCAGCCTAGCTGCAGAGATATCTCTGCAACAGAAATCAGTTAAAAGCTGTGCTCTAATGTTACCTGTGACATATATACAAGATCTAGGGTGATCATGGGTTGAGGTAACAAGGATCTTACCGCCTAAACCGGACAGTCCTCGTATTTGGCCGCCCCTAATCCACGGCTCCTGGATCAGGGCAATGGCCGTGTGTTGAACCTCCAACCACTTGCGTAACTGAGCCGTCGCTGTCTGACTGTGGTGGAGGTTCGCCTGTACAGCTTTACAGGCCAACGAAGGGTTCGCCATCGCAGATGGGGCCCTCCTCGACTTCTTCCAGCTGCAAACCGGCGAAAGCGTCGCCCACCTCGTCATCCTCCATCGTTCCAGAAGCCGGCGACAGTATGCTGTCGTCCAGCTCCTCGCCCGACGGAGGGACGGTGACCGTGATGGCGGTGATAGTGGGGTCGACCGGCTCTGCAGCTATGACTGAGGCCGTTGTCGCTTCCGGGTTGTTGAAAGGGGGATTATTCCCCCCTGCATCGACGAGCTGCCTCGTTACCGGGTCCCATCCCCGAGGAACACACCCGAAACGGCTGTTCGTTCCTTGGAATTTGATGTACACCGAGCCCAGACCGAATGACAGTCTGCGCTCGGCGCCCATCAAGGCCGGGATGTGGTCCTCGGGAACCCCCAGCACCACGAACCAGCCCGCCTTCTGCCTCTCAGAACGCAGGAGCACCCACTTCTTTATGTCGACAAAGGGGTTCTGGTACCATAAGGTTCTACCCACCATGGTCACGTCCTTATAAACCCCTCTGTCGTCTGGGATCGCGATTCCGCACCGCACCTGCTTCTTAAGCTCAGCCTGACTCTTGACGACTAGCTGGGTGCTAGCCGAGAGAGTCATGCTGGCGACCGTCCTCTTGAGCCAAGCTAAGGTGTAATCGTCGCTACACCAAAGCTTGAGCGCCCCATTGCCGAACTTCGGCCTGGCAACGAAAGACGGTATCTGCCGCTCTGAAGTCTCCCTCGCGGGGGACCAAGCCTCTTCGATGATCAGCCTCTGGATCTCGTCATGGACCTGGTTCGACACCTCTAGGCTGATCATCCCCGTGCTGGCACAGGTTACCGCGACGCACAGGTGGGCGCTAGCGACTCGGGCATAGCTCGTCGCATCAGTCCGCCCGGACTGATCAAGCCGCAGCCGCTTATGCTCCCCACGAGGCGACATGGTCTAGTTGAGAGCCCGCTTGGCCACGGCCTGACCCCTCCGGGCGTCCTGCTGCGACGCGCCAGCCGTCTGCGCTGGGCCTCCTGCCGCTGAATGGCTACCTTCGGCCGCAGTCTGCGGCCGCTTCCCTTTCGAGAAGTTCAGGTTGCCAGTCTTAGCAGCCTGCCCTAACTGGGAGACTTTGCCCTTACCCCTTCTTAGTTGCTGACGTCTCTCTTTCCGCGTCAGACCATCCCCTTTGATACCCTGGGCTTGGGGGATTGTAGGTACCAACAAGTTTGGGCAAGGGTCTTGGGTTTGTCTTTTCCTTTTCTTGCCCTTACCCTTGCCCTTATGGGTTTGCACCCGCCAGGATTCGGCCGCCGCCCCCGTTTGACTGGTGGCGGTTGCCCCACTGGTCTGCGAAGTGGTAGTACAGGAGGGATGAGGAAGAGGGTGTTTGGAAAGGTTCGAGCCGGCAGAGGGATGAGTCATCTCCGGCCCCTTACCTTTCGCCAAGGGAGTGTAAGGATCAGTGCTGGTCCCGCGCAGCCCTGAGCCCTTATGCCGATTTTGTGGGGACTGATTGGTCTTAGCTGCGGTTCTCGCCACAGCCGGACCGGTGCCCGCACTGGAGCCCGCGGTGTTAGCCGCAGGTCCAGGGGCAAGCGGAGTGCTAGGTGCACCCCGCTTATTGGCGCTACCCGTGCTGGGGCCCGCGGCGTTAGCCGGTTTCCCAAGGGACTGCGCCTTTGTCCAGACTTCGGTTTTCACCGTAGTCGAAATGGTGCCCGCGCTGGATCCCACGGTGTGAACCGCAGATCCAGGGGCAAGCGGAGTGCTAGATGCACCTCGCTTTGGAGTATCGTCAGCTTTCGCCGACTCCACCCCCGAAGTATTCAAGGCAGTGACAAAATCCATTGAATATCGTACAAAAATTCATCTCTCCGGCTCCCACCCTCCATCGAGCCCGCAACTGGGAACGACCCACCACTAAGGTGGGCCGTTAGGATTACCATTGAGATATAGGTGCGCAGGGCTGGCTTACAGTGCGACATCAGGTGCTCGTTTGGGCTGGCTTGAACAGAACAGCCCTCCCTTACACCGTCAGCGTGACCTTCACCACCACTTCAGCCGTCCAAAGACGACATCAGTGGACCCCACGCACCTCGCTTATACTCTCAGAAGGAGAGCTCAGCCGATTGATCGTGGTAAGCTACTCCCACGACCTCCCGTGTCGGAAGAAATCCGGGCCAAAGTGATGTGTTGTGTGCAACCTGCTCCACTCAATCACCAGGATCCCTTCATCCCTCCATACGGGTCCCCGCGCACGGCACAAACACGCAGGAGGTCATTGCTATCCATCATTGTTCTTGTTCAATGGTGGACACCCAGGGGCATGACCTCGCCACCCCTGTGATACGTCGCCCGGTGATTTCTGTTACGTCTATTTCATAAGGAATTAGACCAAAAACAGGGCGGCAACCACGTGAAGGATAATCACCGCACTTGCCTTAAGGATCTACACGACCGTTGCGCTCTCCCTCAAGACCACGCCACCTTGCTGCCTCTGAAGGAGCCAGACAAGGTAGGACTGCATCGACAAAGCCAAGCCCTAAGAAGCCCGTCGCTGAAAGCTCAAAGCGTAAGTTTGCTAACACAGCCCAGCCCCTTATGACTTGTATACATCTGTCCCTTTTTCACAGTCGAACCATGACAGTTTTGACACGTCAGGGTACGGGGGCAGGTAGTTTAATTTTCTCCATGAGGTTTTTAGTCCAGCCGAAAAACTCTCGCAAACACGCATTCTGCCATTTTTGCCGGAAGGCATGCAAATAATATTCTACTCACGACCAACACAGAAGCAGGCTTGTTACACACGGGTGTAATCAATTATGTGCGCATCATACAGGGTGTATTCCCGTTGTCCCCGTTATTATCGAAGGAAAGACTGAACCATGCGTGTAATATGAAACACTGTTGGCTTTTTACGTAACTGTTTTTTTGAAAATTGAATATCAACCAGTAAAATTATCTTTGTTGTAGATATGATGACATAGTCTATATAGATCTATATAGATATGATGACATATTTATGGCATATTTATCCGATTAAGGTTTTAATAGTGGGATGACGCTACAATTAGTCAGTAATTGACCAACCCATTAGTTTCGAACTCGAATTATATCTTACCGCGATCATTATTTTAACAAAAGCTTTCTAGACCTTTCGTCTTTAACGAATATACGTCTATGTTTTAGGTATATCATGTATTGTTTGAAAATTCTACTATACATAAATTGATGACAAATCTCTCCCAATTGATATATGTACTCTTCATTTCCACAATAGTCATCATCATCTTGTTCTTATCCCAATAAAATTCATCTATAGTCGATACAGCATGTCTAAATGCATTTATTTGATGTCATCTCAATATCTACTCACCTCCTTAGTACCCATACCAGTCATGTACCAAGATAATTGAATTGGACTCAGGAATCAAGATTGCATACATACAGTATGTCGGAGTAACGTCCGTCAATTTGCATCACAAACTAGTGTAGAACATTCTGCTAATAATATTAAACGCTGGTCGCCAAAGTATAGCTGTGTTACGAGGTAAAACAGGAAGTGTAGCCCTATTCTAAGTTGTACTGGATATCCTAGTAAGAATTAATATAACAGCTGCTTGTATTCTCCATAAGGATAGGGAGATGTGTACCTAAAGTACACTCAAACTTCCGCAGTTAAGATTGGTCTCACATAGGCACAGAAATAATTATATCTAATGGCAGGTCGAAACACTCTGTGGTTCGCTACACAGTATCAGATTCATGAAAGTGGGTGAGGGGTGGTGTACTGCACAGCGAAAAGCGAACTTCATATACGTCATTAACTTTGAATTTACCTACAGTAGATTCGAAGTTAATGGTATACTAAACTGTACACCTATTAGTAGGTAGGAGCCACAAAATATACCACAGTTATTACCCGGAAAAAAGCTGTATTTATCTTGAATAGGTAGGTACCTATATAGCATATAGGTCTAGTTGAATTTATCATTAGCCCCCAATACCTCTCAATTCAACACTCATAATAAATTCAAAAGAAAACACCAATAACCCAATTTTACTCCACCAACCCTTTTCTAAAAGCCTCTGAAACCTTCATCCGTGGTACCTTTACCACGCAGGCCTAATCTTATTCAAAGCGACAACTAAGCCGGCTTCAATTTAATTACGTATAAGTGCTTAGGTACGTACGTAAAGTTACTTAAAGTACCAATAGTCTAAGATCCCACTGCCAAAAAATGCAAGTAAATTAAATTTTTCGTAAATGATACTTGATAGTGGAATAAATTGCTGCAGTGTTGGATAGGGCAAAGTTAAAAAATAAACAAAACTAATTGCGGCTAGATATTGCCAGGCCACCCTGCTGTAACCGATTTTTCTATCAAGTATCATTCTTAAAACATTAAGTCTAGGTAATCAAAACCAAATTGACTGCAGATTTTTGCGGTGGGATCTCGTACTACAATAGTATTCTAGGGTACAATAGTACATAGGGCAGAGTTTGCCCGGATGTGTCCTGGGTGGCGGAGAAAGTCTGGGCGAGTTTTCAATATAGTCTGCTTCGGAAAGTTTCGAAGCCGTATTTACCTTGTGTTTGACGTAAATATTATGGCTTTTTATCAGAGATACTCGTAATGAGTCGTTATGTTGTAGTAAACATATTTTGATTCGTTTTTCGAATGCGCAATTACCATTGCTAAGTAGGTATCACATATCGCATATAGGTGCCATACCCTCGATTTCTGAATTAGTATTTGTCAAACTCTACTTTAGCCTGAGAACTTGTCAAATTTTGGCATTGAAGTAGGATTTGACACGTTCTTACTTAAGAAACCCGCCTAGAGTACTGGCTAATCGATTCAGATAATTAAAAGATGAAAAATATCACCCGCTGATACCTTTCAGTAATTGAGTTATGAACGTTAGAAGCGGTACGGCAAAGGCTAACGAGGACGATGACCTTTTACACGGAAGAGATTTATTTGATACTCTCAGATGAATAGGTAATACGGTTGAAAAAATGAAAAGGTGTTTTTTTTTTCGTTCAAACCTTGGGTAAAACAAGTTGATACCAAAATATTGTATAAAGTAGGTACACTTCAATACTACTCACAACAATATTATGGCTTAAATAATTGGATACAATCAAGAAAACAGGAAAAAAATTATGACCGATAAAACTCGCTGACGTTACAATAATAATTATACAAAAAGCCTTGTTTGAATATTTGATAACAACTAAAAACTATATTATTAATGGGAAGATTTGACATCTTCATCAAATAAATATAATCCGAGACAATATTATCAATTCAAATATTTTATTGACATATAATACAGAGTTGACCAGGATATTTTGAAGCCCCGACTTCTGGTTTAGGTAAACACCTGTGTTGCAAAAATTAGTGACTATATCGACTACGCTATGGGTGAAAAAGAAGTCGTTCTACTTCAGAATTATTTTTAAATTAATTGATTTACTATTGTTAACAACCCTACAGGATACGGGAGTACTTCTCACAAACCAGGTTCATAATCACGTACTACTAGCTGCCCATTACATCGGTAATGCCGTTAGCACGAACAACATTGTGGAAGTGACGGCCTGCGCTGAAGATACGGCGGCATCAGGAGATTAACGACTGTGGGGGAAACGGAGTAATTGGTGAGAGAAATTAATTCTTTATTGATTTGAAATTAAGATTAAAAGATCTTTTAAATAATTAAGGTGGGGAGGTAGGTACTGCAAAGACATTACAATTGCAGGTAGCTAATTCATTTCAAAAAACATATGTAGGTATTTTCAAAGAGATGAATAAATACGCTCATTATTGTCTTGCCAATTTATTCAGGCAATTGTCTCACCGCCGAGGATCAGCGAGAAGCTAGCAGAGCTAGAAACTAGATACGATTTGGCGAGCATCGAGAAGCGAGTGTGTTGTTTTGATAGTTTTGTCGCCTGGCTTTATGCGAGTGTTCTTGAGCGACGGGCGATTACGCGCACCATCCGCACGGGTTGCCGGTAGGCTTGTGAAGTACATGTACTATGTACTACTAGGAAGCAATTCCTTTAGGTGAACGAGAACGAACTATTCTGTTTCGGTCGTTTAAATAGTTCATCTAGTACAGTGATCCAAGCGACATCGGATCGCTCGAATGCTGAATCAGAACGAATTAGTACGGTACGAACTACGAGTGTCTGAGCCTGAGCGAGTGAACGAGTTGAGGGATTTGAGAAGCGTGCGCGCGAGCGTGATGACTAATGAACGATGTACTAGTTTGCTTTATCTACGTACGATCACGATGACCAACCTAGCGCACATTCGCACAAGAATATCTTAATGAACGGTGAACTAAAATGAACTAATAGTACTAGAAGACCGAACTAGTTCATTTCAACTATTGTACTAGTTCGGAGCGTTCCATTCAGTGTCTGAGTAAGAACAAGCCTAGTTGCCGGCAGCTGGTTAGTCTCTCGGCGTGAGTTCTGACCGCCAAGCGAGCATCTCTGAGTGACTATTATCTATGATAGCTCTTGTCGCTGTAACAAACTAGTGGTGAGAGAGTTCTCGCCGGCAGTTTGAACGGCCAACGATCAACTATTAATAAATGTGTCTCTTTTATTGACAAGGGATCTATATCTTTTGTTCGTTTCTTTAACGAGTAAATAGTCGATAGCCAATCGCTTCCTCGTTCGGCGGCGGGAAAAGTAAGTACCTTAGGGTCGACGTAATATTTTCTATACTTCTGTCACCCCCTGTCATATCACCTGTCACACAGACCGTCCATCGTTTCTTTAAATACACACATAAATTACATATCTATCTCTTCTCAACATCTGGATATGGAATACTATAGAAAACTTAAAAAGCTTTGTTAAACCTTCCTTTAAATTATACATTTCCCCTATGCCTGAAGTTACGTAATTTATCCTACACCGCATAATCCTCTATCATCTCTTTCCTTAATCCCTTTCAGCGTTTGTTACCTTAAATTAGGGCAGGTAGATATTCGTGACAGGTACTTATCCGCAGGATATATTTTATGCGCCATGTTGTGGCGTAATCCGGAATTCAGTATATTCTCACCATTTGTCTCTAAAATTACTAAAACGTAGGAATGAATTTAATATTTAATGTGACGTCGCTTCAAATGTTACCGTGTAAACAGGATCACGCTTGGTTGATGTCTTTTGTAAATTTCACGCCGAGTTACATACGTTTTCGTAATGCCACGTCTTCGTAAAATATTGGACGTATTTAATTAGATAAGTACATTATTTCAGCTTTTGAAAATGGAAATAGAGAATCTCGTTGTTACCTACTAACTATTCCCGGCTTGAATTTGTAAAATTCACATGTAGCTGTATAATGTTACCCAATATAACACGCATGTCTATTAATTAACATCGTATAAATATCTTTACCCCAATTTATTGCCTGAATTTAGCTTTAAATTTGAATATTTCGCTGTAACAAAGCACAGAAACCGACAGCAAATGTACCGTAAGTTGGGATGCCTTTAATCATCTTAGATTGTTCTCCAAAAAGGGAAGATTGAAGGAAAGTCTCAAAGAGAGTAAAGAAACAATTCTGTGATAAGTTTGGGAGGAGTGACGTCACCAGACAAGCGGGGTTCGTTGATAAAACATATGCCTACTTACAAAGGCCACTGATAAAGATCTCTATGATGGCTGATTAATGTCCTGTTTCCTGATAACTGTCTGTAACAATAAATTATTACTTTTTGTGTTTCTGTCAATACAGTGGTGCAAGTGTTTTATTAGTATAAAAAATATAAACAAGTGCTATCAAAGTAAAGTTAAACAAAATGATGAATGCCACATTGGGCATCCGTTTTAACAGCACATGAGTTTAACAATCAGTCGGGTGCCGTTAAAGTGCGGCCCAATGTGGAATACGTCAACAAAATCTCTGTAGCAGCATCTCAAAACATATAAATTTATTTTTGACACTTATAATATAATAGCTATCCATCCTTTCACGTGGCTATATTCTAAGTTTTTACTTTTGCTTGTAAGAACCGGTACTTATATACTTGTTATGCGCAAGTTTCACAAGCAACCTCAAGAAAACCTCTCTGCCTAGATTGGTAAAAAACTATCGGAAAAATAATTTCCAAAAGAGATCGTGGGCAGGCTCTATTATACCTACCTTCTTCCAAAGACCAAACAAAAGATATTTTCCCGAAAACCTAATAAAAATGTACGTAAACTAAAAGTGATGAGACCTGAAATTCAGAGGGTATTTTTCGTGTGACCTGTCGGCCATATCTACCTTTGAAAGTTAGATGACAATTGCCAATACTTCTTTTTCTTTTTGCTGCATTCATACGAATTCGTGTCACGTACGTTCTAGTTTTTCCTAGAAAGAAAATGTGTATTTTATTCAACGTTTTCCGAACGTTTCTATCTTTTTAGTACAAATAAAGATATTGTAAGTCTTCTTTTCCTTAGACTTTATATTTTGTTTTTGCTGTATTACGGGCCAGAAATGGAAATAACGGTTTCTTGAATTTAGTAGGATATTTAAGTTTTCTGTTATATTATTGCATGGCTTCTACGTTTGCACCAGAATGTGCTAAAAAAGAAATATAAATATTGCTACTCCATCCTACTCGTATACATCAGGAAGGCTAATAGCTATTGGCCTCTAAATATTTTCATATTTATATAATTATAAAGTGTTTTAAGACTGATATTTCTTCCAATATGTAATAAAATCAATAGCCATTGCATTCTAGAATAACAATAGCGGTTATTGACACCCCCACATTTTTTAACACGTTTCAAAAACGGAATAAGCCTTAAAGCCGTCCAAAATTGATATGTATCATAATTTATTTTGGTTCTTGGCCCTTAGGGTAGAAAACCGTTATTGCAATGAAAACGAAACTTTTATTTGAAATCCAGATTCATGCTTGTTGTGTTATAGCTGGATTTCTGCCTCAAACCTCCGCTGAATGTCCGACCAATTCATACCACACTTCATTAGGACAATAAAAACATCACAATAATTTAGAAGCACGTGGCCACATAAACCTCTCAATTATAAATACAGGCGCGTCAGTAAGCTGTCGCGAGCAAGCGAACCAGGCGGATTATGTTCTGACATTACAATAACAAAAGATGGCTGTTGTGATTGGTGCGTGTAATTTGTGTGAAAAATTGAGGCTGTATTGTGTAAATACTCGGTACTGTCTGTTATTTGTGAGGTGGGTATTATTTCGGGTTATTGTAGTGAAAAATCTGCCAAATCCTAAGGTAGCTTCGCTTACCACTAATATTTTACAGTTGGTCGCGGGCCGCCAGTTTGACACCAACCCTCTTTGACCACCGCCCACCGAATAATAACTATGTCTCCTACCGCCGCCCTTAAGGCCTTCTACTATGCCTAACTGCCTAGCCACCGAAGGTGTATTGCCATTGCGGCCGAGACAGATCCAGTGCACTATGCAGGGAGCAACTGCAAGACTTGCGTGCCGAAACTCATAAGCCCCTGTCTACCAGGTTTCACCCACAAGTTGACGTGTTTAGCGGGGATTGGCCGCTGCGTGCAAAACAGCTACTTGGAGCCACTGGTGAGAGTTTGTAGGTTATCAACGATTTTATCTAGATATTCTGCCCCCGTTAAGGCCGACTGGCTGGCATTCGACTCTAACACACCACTTGTTAGTAAAATATACGTAATAATAAACATTATCACCAAATTTCAAGTCCAATGGGCAGTTTAATAATTCTTCGGTACAAAATTTTGTAACAGACGACGGACAGACACACAGACTGATTTATATACCACTGATAGAAAGATGAAGGTACCTACATTATAGCTGGGTGTCAAAGGCATTTTTTTAATCCTGAAAACTACAAACAGCTGCAAAGGGATCGGCCACAGAACCGAAGTCGCAGGAAAAACCAATTATAAATAAATTACAAACAAATCATCATGAATGTATTTGGTTTTCGGTTCAAAAGGCATTTCTATATCTAAGGCATTCAAATAGAAAAATTATAACATTACAACACTTAACTTATGCCAAATTGCAGTATTGACCCTAATGTGTAAAAGCCACACGCTACGACCTTTTAATGATTAGAAATTAGTTCAAAACAGAAAACTTTTAACGTAAAACTGTCCCCTTATTCCACTTTAAAACTATATGCCACTCTAATTACTTAGCCAACTTATATGGACATAAAACTCGGTCAAACTACCTTCATTTTATTAAGCGCCACAAGCTCTCAGCTTGGCAACGCCTCAGGGGGTAACCGAGCCATCTAGGTGAGTCCCTCCTGTGGCACGTTGTCTACAGAATAACTCTTTGTTATCTGAAGTGGCCCCAGATGTGGCACTCAAGCCTGGGACAACGTTTTTGAGAATATTCAAGGTGTCACAATACTGGGTCATGCTCCCTGTTTTCAGGTAGTGTGTTTTTTCAGTTGGGCTTTTCATGTTTCGTGGTTGTTTGCAAACACAAATACGACGTACTCAAGCACAAAGACTCGGCAAAAAAATTTAGGCCAGGAAAAGTAGTGCTTTTCCGCAAAAAATAGTAAGATTGAAAATTTATAACTGGGATTACTCGTATCTTTAAATATATATTAGCAATACTTTGTGATAAATCCAATACGAAATAATTTTCGAAGAAAACTTATATACGGCCAAAGATCGAGAATATTTTTAATTTTACAGACACGCATGAAGAAGGAAAAGAAAATAGGTATAAAAGTTGTAATGCTTATTACTACAGATATAGTTTTTTTTCAAAAAAGGGTGGAAACAATATTGATTTTACGTTAATTTATACATATTTAATATACAATGTAAAAAATACTTAACTAAGACTGCAAAAATATACACTTAAACCAAAAACTACTCACTAACTAAACCTAAAAATATACTAAACTGAAAAAATGGCGTCGAAAAACTCCTCCACATCGTTGTCCACTGGTAATGTGCCCAAAAGGCTGGCAGCATTGCCACGTTGTATGGCAATGCTTATTCTCTGACCAAGGTAAAAGCCAGCCCTTGGGTCAAGCGAAGTGTCAACTAAGCGTTTAGAAAGATCTTTAAACAAAGCGTGAGCACTCGGACCCCACGGACCAAGAGTTTCAACCCCAAACGGCTCGAAAATATAATTACCGATGAGGTTATTATATTTCCGCCGCTTGAGGTTCTCTGCAGCCGCAGCGGCAGCGCCAGCAAAGCACGACGAGCTAGGAAGATGGGATGGCGCAAGAGTATCGACACAAGTAGCGTCCCACACTAAAGCTCTACCCAACTTCCATGGAAACAAGGACATCCCGTCCGGTCTTTTGCCATCGTCGCGTGCCAGGCCATGGGGTTCCAATACGGCCGGAACGCCAACGGTGACGAGAGCACGTCGGATGATGTCGTTTATGTTTCCGTGACGCGCTATGCGACCCGCACTTCGGCTGCATGAAAGACCGTGGTGACCGAGGCTGTTGACAACTTCGCCACAGTGACAACGATGAGGAGTACAACAGGGAGCGCCAAGACGTAGGGAAGCAGCGAGGCGGAAAGTAGTGTCGTCAAACAAGGTGCCTATGTTCGACGACGGTAGTGCGTGAAGCCAGAGGCCCGACTCCCACTCACCCACAGCCAGCAGGCGAGCGCGCTCGGCAGGAGTGGCAGAAGTGGCAATTTGGTGGTCCTGAACTGCTCTGCAGATCGGCTCATCCCACTGTCTCGGGGGGATGACGGGTAGTCGGGGAGATTACAATTCGGGCAAGCGAGTCTCCAAGCATCAACAGCCTCGGTGAAGCACGGCACATCAAAATTAATCAGTATGGGTGCTAGGATATTCCTGATTAATTTCTCAGTACCGTGGACCGAGGCTATAAATGCCGGTAAACTAATACTAGAAATTTTGCGGACGCCGAGGCCTCCCATACGGATGGGAAGAGTAGCTTGTGCCCACGCTCGGTCGTCCATGGCCACATTTAATATTAAAGTTAGTGTATGACGGATAATTTGGTCCATTTTTTCTAATAGAGGAGGGTGCTTCCATAGATGGGAAGCACGAAGAAAGTATGTTAATTTGGGGCCAAAACAACAAAAGCGAATTATGGTGATAGCCGAATGCATGTTAATTTGGAGCAATCTTTCCGATATGTTGTTGAAATTTTGAATTTTTTCCTCAATAAAATTAGGAAAGGAATCATCGAAGACTGGGGACCCAAGGAGACGAAGAGAGCTTTTTTCAATAATTTTGATTTTTGGGGGCTATTTTAATGAATTTTGAAAGTGTCTCTTGTCTGTCGGTACTTTATACATATTTAATAGATTATTTAACATTTTCGTAACTATGTTCTTCTTTAACTTTTGTCCATAAAATTCTCAAACAATTGTAGAAAATAAAACAATGGGTGCTTTGCTGATCAGTGATACCTACATATAATCTCATTAATTATTATACTATTAACAATAGGCTGTAGGGAATCCTGTTAACTGTTCACTCCAGTTTTCTTAGGTTTCATTATAACAAGCTAGAAAATAGACTCCAACTCGCTCGTTAGTGCACGATACTTCCTCATTAAGATTTTCTTTTAGATAAGAGTATTATTCAGAATTAGCTACTCTAGTTTCTTCAATTCTTCTTCTTAAATTTCAATTCTTAAATTAATTGTTTTTTCATATCATGACCGGTAATTAAAATGTGGATGCGATGGACGTATCACCGCCTAAGTTCTACTACAGCAATCATATCTGCTTTCCAGTTTATTAAAAACATAATGGATCATTTACTTTAGATCGTTTTGTCCGATTCGGTTGCAGACTGTTTTCTGTCACCGACTATTGTAAACAGGTTTTCGGTTAGGCGTATTCGGCCGCAGACCGTTCGGTGGCCGAACACGGCTGCCTTGTTGAAAACTGCCATTCATAGTTCAATCGAAGAGCGCGGACGGCGCACGCGTTATGTATTGTGTTTCTTTTTACCCGACTACCGAAGTAGGGTAATGTGTTTATCAGTCTATGTATGTATGTATGTTTGTTCCTAAATGGCGTTCTAGAAACCAAACGCGTTGGCCAATTTTGATTATTATTTCTTCAATCGCTTCGTCTTGACTCTGCGAGTGTCACTGGCTACATTAAAATTGGAAAATAGAAAAATGGCGGCTTTTGGGCCCCATATTATGGTGATCAAATTTTTATTTACTTACTATCCCATCGTATGGGGTTTCAAAATAAAGTGCTTTAAGAGGTGATTTCAAAAATATATAACACTTATATGTTTAAATTTACCTAATTCTAAAAAAAAACAATTAGAAGTTATAATTCAAAAAAAATCCAATAACCCGACTTCTTAAAAAGCGAACTAAAAAGACTTAAATAAGAAGAAAATCATGCTGTGCATTCGGAGGATACATCTGGTTTTGTTCAGCCAGCTCGCGAATATGTAACCTCCGACTGCACAGCAGGATTTACCTATTAGATAAAAGTCACGTCTTATTAGTTTACTTTTTAAGCAGTCGGGTTTTTTGATTTTTTGAATTAACTTTAATTTTCTAGTGCGTTTTTGTTTCTTTTCGTAACACAATAATTTTTGTCTGTCCATGATGATGCTTTCAACACGAGTGTACACAGTTCGGCTGAATGACATGTTTGGTCGACAAATCTGATAAACCGACAACTTAAACGAATACGGCCGCTGTATTCGGTGACCGACCTAATGTAAACGAGCCATTGTTGCAAGAAGGATTTTGAGTTAATTAAAAGCAGTCATTCTAATGAGTAAAAATAAAAATTTTTGCAAAAAAATACTACCGTCTTCCAAATACAAAACTACAAAGTGAAAAATTACTTTATTTTTTGAAGTCGGTGTCTTTCGTAGATACCATTTTTTTTGCGTTATGGACACCGACTTCAAAAAATAAAGTTATTTTTCACTTTGTAGTTTTGTATTTGGAAGTTGGTAGTCAAGTTAGTAAGGTAACTATAACGCCAGAATAGATTTCATGAAACTTGAACATAACCGGTGAAATGAGAGATCTGCGTACCCCTTAAGAGCGTACTGGCGTGATGTTATGTTATGAAATGGTATAAACAAAAAACAGACATGCGATTGCAGCAATCCCGAGTGATTTGTCGTTATTTCTCGTAAGTTCTGTTGTATATCGCCGAAGTTCTTCATCAGATCTTCCCCAAATTTAAATGGGACCAATTTCGAAACATACTTTTTCAAACAAAAAAGGTTTTTTTAAATCTGTCTACAATTGACGGAGATATCGATGAACATATACAAAAAAAAAAAAACAAGCAAACATAATGTCGAACATAGAACCTCCTCCTTTATGGGAAGTCGGTTAAAAATAGAGTACGAAGTTACGACACCGAACGAACAACCGCAATTTGACTAATTTGCATCTGAATTTTCTTAGAAAAAACGTGAAATTTAAATTGCTCGACTGGGTTGCATATGTGAAGATTTGCAACTAGGTTACACCTTGATAGTTTGAATGAAAATAAAGCTACATGAGTCATCATCTGCCTAGCCTTTATCCCAATTATTGTTGGTGTCGGCTTCCAGTCTTACAGGATTCAGCTGAGTACCAGTGTTTTACATGGAGCGACTGCCTATCTGACCTCCACAACCCAGTAATTGGGTAACACGATACCTCTTGGCAAGACTGGTGTCAGATCTCAGGCTTCTGACTACCAGTAACGACGTAAAATAAAGCTACATGAGTATTTGTTATAAAAAAATATGTTTTCCAGTGACAATTTTAAATTAATTCCGTAATCAGGCAGCCATTTCGCTATTCCCAAAGCAACAGCGTCTCCCCCAACAACTTAATCAAGAGCGAACGTTACAGGAAAAAAACCCAAAAGGGAATCTAACGAATTAATTTTTAACAACTGGTTCCTACGACGAAAAAAGAAAGACGTATTGCCCCTTTTTCTTGAGGTAAAATGTTATTTTTGACGTAATTGTGGCCTTTGATCTTTAATTTGCCGTTAATTGGATTTGAATAAAAGCTTTTTCTGCTAAAAGGGGCTTTATAATTATGTCTCCATTTATTTTAGTGACTATTTTGATTTTGTCGGTTGTAAAAAGTTGTATAAGGTCAAGTTGTTTAGAGGTGAATGACCTCAACATCAACACATGAAAGCAATTTATCTGACTGCCTAACACTACGGCCCACTGTCCACGTAAACCGCTCGTCATGCGCACGCTATCGTCAATTGACGATTGCTAATTGCTTGCATTTTGCGTAAAAACAACGTCAAACCCTTTGCCTTGCCGAATTCACTTACGCAATTAGGCTCCTGTTGTTTTGTGTTACAAAATGGCTAAATGAAATACATATTCATTTTCTCATAACTCTCTGGCAGCAACAAACAATCTAAAATTTGTATTTATTTCCATGACGCGATCGTGGACAGTGTACCTAAGATTCTGAAATCCTAGAGGCAAATGTATAAAGTGCTAGCTACCACACCACTGCAAAATAACAGAGACCATTTATTAAACCTGATCAAAGGTCAAACATCAATCATTGAGGCACATAATAACATTTTAAAGAGAAATGAAGAGACGATGAACACTCAATTCAATCTCTTAAACCAACACCTTAACGCAACCGAGAACTATTTTCAGAAATTGGGTAATGTTGTTGAGCAAGAGGAACCTTTGAACTACTTTAACACAATGGCTCTGACTAGTTCAACAATTCTGTCTAAACTGCGCCACATCCAACACATGTTTTTAGATACAGCAATTAATATTCACCATGGTCATGTAGACACCAGACTTTTACCGCAGAACCAGCTCTTTCAGGAGCTCAACATTATCTCTGGACAATTGCCACAACAATTATCGTTACCCGTTAACAACATTCAAAACCAATTAGCTGACATATACAAACTACTAGAAGTTAAATCCAGATTATTTGATAAGTATTTTATGAACGAAATTACATTACCATTAACAGGCGACACTCCATTCACAATATATAAAACAGTTCCTATTCCGATGATAAAAACAACAAACATTCACTTACAATGAAAACAAATTCAGAATATATTGCAGTGAATATAAGAAAGGAGACATATATGCAGCTCACAGACAGTAACCTGAAACATTGTATTAAAATTGATCCAAATACATAAGTATGTTCACTAAACAAACCAACACGTAAAATGAGAAATCATCAGTATTCCATGCGAAATCGGCGCAGTAACAAACATTACATTATCAAAATGTATCTACACTTTTACCGAATTCTGCAACAATAAATGGACACCATTACGAAATCCTAACACCTGGCTCTATGTTTGCTGCACGGATTGCCAACTGCAAATAATCTGTGAAGGTCGTATGACCACTAAGGCAATATACTTAACGGGAATTTTAGAAGCCAAGGAAGGATGTATAATTAGAAACAACGAAGAAACATATTACACACAAGTTAACTACGTAAACAAAATCTATGTCAACCCGGAAATAACACTAATTGATCTGGAAGACATCAACAATTTAACATCTGTCCAGCCACTTGAATTATCAACTGGACAACAGAACACGCAATTTGTAAGAAACGACTATGAAAAACTTCATAATTCGTTGCAAGATCGATTGGAAGATTGGCAGATCAATCAAAACAGGCTGAAATGTCGCAACACGATGTGCCTCAATACATCATATCATACTCTACGATAGGACTTCTGATCTTGTCAATAGTCGTCGCGGGAGGAGCCTACGTGTCCGGCTGATTACCGCCACGGAAGCCACCAAGAGCTGAAGCATCCACTGAAAACATAGAATTTACCTACGCGAGACCTCATTCTTTTACTATTTAACTTATAATATTTTTTTATTCTCATTGTTTTAATTTAATATTTTTTATTTACACTGAGTAAAATATTCTGTAATAAGTTATCTTAATTATTACCTTTTGCCCCGCCAAGATGTACGGTTAGCAACCGCACATTGTACTTTGGCCTAGTTAGAATACTGCAAATTTAGTTATTTTTTAAAAAGTAGTATCGGCACTTACACAAGAACGTCAGTCTTCGGTTTGTATCTAGCTCGCGCAACATTCAACATTTTTATAACATTTTTCTATTATTTTATTATTACATTAGTTATATGCAATTTAGTATTAAATACCTTTTTTAAACATTAACATTTATTTTATTAAACATTTAACATTAAGTATAAAGGCTCCTGCCCTTACACCTTCCTTTCGGCTTAGCTGTGGTCGGGTAAAAAAGTACTGAACCGAATTTCAGAAATTAGATAAAGCCCTTGACCTTGACCTCCCTAGTACCTGTAGTATCTCGTTTTCCGAAGCAGTGGCTTTATGAACCAGTTTATATACATATTTCCTTCAAGCTCAGTCCAAACCAAGACTAAATTATTAAAAAGGCTGCCGCTCCATCCTTCCGATATCTTACATTTTTAACGGCAAGCATTATAAGTTAAAGTCAAGAACCCTTAGGGCCGGTTAAATTGCGCGTCCTGGAGAGTTGCCCGGGAGAATTTTAATTACCTAATTTAATTAGTAGACCCACGCCGGAGAGGTCCTGGTGTGACTCAGATTAGGATGGTACCATCACTTGTCGGGAAGGTACAACAGTTTTCAAGTTATGTATCTATAAACGTTTTGAGGTAGTTGTGTTTGTGCTTGTAGATCTCTTTGTAAAGGTTGTCTGTTGGGATGTTAAATGAGAGATAGAAATGTTCACTTAACCTTCTGCGACTGACGTGCCGTAATTTTTACAATTCCACTGACATGGTAGTATACTAGACACCACTTTGACTGGTCATAAGTTAATAATACCTTTTTAATTCCTAATGGTCTGATGTTTTTTTGCTAACTTAAAGTATATATTATTATTTTAATTTAACAAAAGTTTTAAAATTAAAAGCAATGTCCACTTAACAGTATTTATTTTCTTTACATAAATCAGTCCAATTTTTTTTTTAACGCACAATAAAAAATTAAACAAATCAACTATATCACTTTTCTTGAGAATGTTTAATATTTATCAAAGACAACACTTATAATAATCAGTTTTGAAAATTTTGATAATATTTATTGGTTCAATTGAGAGTTATTAGCTCTCAAATTTTACATTTTTTTTTGTCAATCCTCACACAATGGCTTTGAGCATTTGAGACAAATCCACTTTAGACAATCACAACAACAGTCTTGTTACTAATTTTATTTTAGATGGGCTTAGATGACAAAACTTCCCGCCACTTTTTGAAAGAGATCGAATTTTTGGAGGTGGAGGGGAGAGTTCCTTACCCAAAACTCGACTAAAAGTCATACACAGTTCTCTAGGCAATCTTTTGTTGTGTCTCTGAATCTCGGGTTTTCAAGTGATTCAGCACTAAATCTCTTCCCAAATTCAATTCATATGACCCTTCTTCTCATTTTCATATCCCTATCTGAAGACATCTGATATAAGACAAAGATATTCGTTAAAAAACAGCGACGCATTTCTGCAGATGGCCTATCCAATATTTCATGACGCACCTCTTCAAAAGTTTGCCGACGAATTTCTTCAGATGGTCCTTGGTTCTGAGACTTGTCATCAGAGACTTCATCAGATTCCAAGTGTTAGGTTTCTGGTTGAAAGTCCAGGTCGTCATCTTCAGAGTCCAGATCGCTGAACTCATTCCCACTTTCATATTCCAACTACTCTTCTACAAGCTGGTCATGACTTTCAAAAGTACCAGCTGAAGTTGTGTGAGATATCTAAAAAAAAATATTTAGGAAACAATTTTACTGACGGATTGTCTAGGAAACACTATGAAAATATACCTATTTTACTGAGGTGCTTGTCTATTAGACACAGACCTTAATATTGACGTGGTAGTCTGGTAGACACCTTCCTGTCTTAAATGACGAGAGCGCTTGCTTCGACTGCCCGCAGCGCACTGATTGACGCATGGCCGCGCGATACGAAGGTACTGAGAATCCGGGATTCGTAGTATATAAAATAGCGACTCAGGACATATTTTTCGATTTAGCGGTGTCTGTGGTACTACCACGTCAGTCGCAGACGGTTAAAACTGTATATTGTTAAGAAAAATGTTACAAATGTTTAATAGAGCGAGGGAGCACGCGCGACGGCACTTAATGCTAACCGATCACGTACTGAAGTTAATTGGTATTTGGGTCGCTTGACGTAAACGCGTATAATGCTGATTTGGCTATAAATTTATAGTTATGATGTGCGGTTCGCCGTACATGCTCCCGGGCGAAAATGTTACAAAAACTTATGCTAATAAAAATATTAAAATTAAACAATATCATCCCCAGTGCAAAAGTTACGTCTTTGTGGCCTAGAGGACGTTGCTTGGTCATGTACAGTATTTAAGCTAGCGTTGCTAGCTATCACATTCACTTCACTGGGCTGACGGTCAGCCACTATGCTCTGCTTTCGCGGCAGTTTCACTTGATTCACTTCACTAGAATTTAAATTGATGTTTCGCGAAAATTTCACTGTAGGTTCCGTCTGCGTGAGGTTTCTGGTAGCCGTCTTCCTCCTGCGCCACAGGAATACCGCTGCTGCTACAATGGACGCGCACAACAAGCCATAGCAAATGGCGTATTGATGAACGTCATGTGTCGATAGGCTAAGGTGATTTCGATCGATCTCGATTGAAGTGTTTGCTGTAGCCGTTTTCAATTGATTTATCTGTTGGCCGATGCTTTCTAATGTTTGGTTTAGCGGATCTATGGATTCCGTGTAGTCTGATAGGGAGATGTTTACTAAATGATGGAATTCCGTTATCTGTGGAGTTTCTATTTCAGGGTCAGTTTTTATGATGTTTCCCGAATGGGAACGAGAGTATAGAGCAAAGTCTTTGCCTTTAATTATGCACTTAGGCTTCAAACTAATTATACCAGCTCCGCTGATTTGCTTGTAGGTAACTTGATCTTGACAGATGATCCTGATCGGATATGTGTTGCAGCAAAAGTATAGGTACTTAGATGGATCGTTCAACTCAATCCACATATCACTGCACTGAGATTTGCTTACTACACATTGGTTAATGTTGTGATTGACCTTACAGAACTTCTCGTCAATGGGAAGATAGTTGACTGGCTTGTCTATTGTACACAAATATGAATTTTCATTATGTTGACATAGTTGAAGTTCCGTGAATGATATTGTTAGGTATGCATCCTTTTTCAAATTTATTGCTACGTAGTCTGTTATGGTATCTAATAGAGTGTTCTGAATTTCTTTCAGACTGTGCAGTAAGTTAACTGCTGTTAGTGCTGACAAAGTGAAATCCTGACTGTCACTTAGCTTGTCCATGTTTTCTTTAATTGTGTTTGTTGCTCGATCTAGCTCGTTTAAATGCTTGTTAATTGTTTTATGTTGCCGTTTTATATGTTGTTCAGTCCGTTTCAGTACATTGTATTCAGCCTCAACGATAGATGTTTGGTTTTTGAGTAAGTTTGTAAGATGATGCTCATTTTGTGTTATAAGTTGGATATCTTTTTTATACTGTTCGGCGAAACTCTCGTCCAATACTCCGAACAGTGCGTTTCCAATGTTACCTATTCCATTGATAAGGCCGCGACGCTGTCTGTCGTGCGCGTCGAAATGCTGATTCAATAGGAGTCGGTTGTAATGTTGTAATTCGGAGTACTCGTGATGTAATTGGAGTAGTAGCATACCGTATCGACTTGTTTCTGTTAATGTGCTGCATGTTTTGTCTAAATAGTCCAGGAACTTTGTTGCTGTTGTCATGCCGTCCCAGTACGGAGTCATATTGTAGTATACAATGAGGGTCCATTTGTCTCTTATAAGTTGCATGTTGTTGATAGAGTCAAAATATAATGAGATATTGTTAGATAATGGTGGTATAATTTCTGTTGTTTGTGATGTTGTTATCAATGACATAAAAATTATCAAAGAAAGCGCCATTGATGTAAATAATGATTTAGGTTTATTTGTTTTAACTTTTGTTTCTCCAACCCCATTTTTATTACTGTCCTGGTCGTTTTTCATGTCTTCCTGTTTGTGAGATGAGATCGGTAGAATTGATAATTTTACAATAGGTCGTTTTAAGACACCATTTTTTGTTTTTATCGTTACTACTCGAACGAGACCGTCCTGTCCAGGGTGGAGCTCTATTACTCTGCCCATCATCCATTTCCCTGGCGGGAGATTTTCATCCTGTATAGTTACCAACTGCCCTATTTCAATATTGTGTTTAATGTTCATCCATTTAGGACGCATTGACTGTTGTGCTAAATATTCTGTTTTCCACCTTTTCCAGATATCATGCGCAATTTTGGCAGATAGAGTCCACCTGGTGCGTGCATCATGTTCTGTTTCGATGATTGATTTTCCTGGCCTCCCAGTTAGGAAATGAGCTGGAGTCAGTACTTCCAAATCATCTATGTTTTCGGATAACGCACACAGCGGTCTAGAGTTCATACATGACTCCAGTTTTGCTAAGACAGTTGTATATTCCTCAAAAGTTAGCTTCTGCTCACCAACTACTCTTTTGCTCATAATCCACCTGCACTTGGCCATGATGGTGCATTAAAATGCCATTGTATTTGTAAATCTGTTAATTCTGCTGATAAGTTGTTGTCAAACATGCTTTGTAGGTCATGAAATTGTTCTTGTAAAACTCTGTTCGCCCCAACAAAGTTGGTTCCGTTGTCACTGTATATGTGACGGGGAGCTCCTCTTCTGGCAGCCATTCGCTGTAGTGCAGCTAAAAATGCAGAGCTACTTAAGTCGGACACTAGTTCCAGATGAACAGCTCGGGTCACCATACACACAAATAATGCTATGTAGCCTTTTGTTGTCTTTATCCCCCGTCCTTTGTTGCTTTTTATTTCAACATAGCCGGTATAATCTACACCGGTGTGATAGAAAGGGGGAGCGGGTTTGCTTCGGGATTCTGGTAGATCTCCCATTAACTGATGCTGCATTCGTGGTGAGTGTTTTCTGCAAAGTACGCAGTTTCTAACTTCCTTCTTGACCGCACTGTTGCCTCCGATTATCCAATACTTTTGTCTAATGTTTGCTAGAGTTAAGCGTGGCCCACCATGGTAAGTTAGTAGATGAGCTTGATTGATGACAAGTGTTGTTAAACGGCTTTTGTTTGGAGTATTGCTGGATGTTTCATCTCCATCCCAATGTCTGCTTTTCTTAGGCGACCTCCTACCCGCAGGATACCCTCTCGATCGATAAAGGGATCTAATTTTAATAGATTGCTCTTGTTGTTCAATTTACCATGCTTTTTTAAGTGTTCTATCTCTTCTGAAAATACTGTTCTTTGTACATGTTTAACTATCAATGATTTGGCGTTTCGTATTTCTAATAATGTGAGATACGACGGCAATGAGCTATGTTTAATTGATGTGACGTTGTTGTGTAATTGCATTGTTTTTGTAGCGCGTAATAACCATGCGAGTACTTTTACAGTTTTAGTAAATGAGCTGTATTTATCCAGTAGTTTACTAATGATGCTCTCTGTATTTGTATTTTGATGCTGAGTTATCAAAGCATTTGTTTTGTGACTCTGACTATGTTTCGTTTTAAGTTCTTGGTCTGTTGTAAAAAGGATTGGTTTTGATAACTCCAAATTTGCATCGAATGTTTTCAAAGTGCTGGGTCCTTGCCACCACAGACTATGATGTTTTAACTGAGATGGCAAAATTCCCCTGCTTGCTGCGTCCGCTGGATTCTCTTCTGACTTGACATATCGCCAGCAGTCTGGTTTTATTACTTCAGTAATGCTTTTCGTTCTGTTTGCTACGAACGGTTTCCAGCGTCCGGGATCGCCTTGCAACCAGCCCAAGACAACCATCGAGTCTGTCCATCCAAATATTTGGATTTTTTGGTCTCCTAAACAGCTGATGACTTTGTTCATTAATTTTCCTAGTAAATGTGCTCCTGACAACTCCAATTTCGGTAAAGTCACACTTTTCGAAACCGGAACTAGTCGAGATTTAGCCACAACTAATACTACTGAAGATTTATTATGTTTTTTGATACGCGCATAAATAACTGCAGCGTACGCTTTTGTTGACGCATCGCAGTAGCCGTGCAGTTCGATTGTGTCATGAGGTTGATACCCGATCCATCGTGGTATTTTATATTCATTGATATTTACTATATCTGTTTGTAACGTATTCCATTCGTTTTTAATGTTTTCTGGGACTTCTTCATCCCAGTCCAGATTATTTATCCATAGTTTCTGGAATAGAATTTTTAATTTTGTTGTTACCGGTGATATCCACCCTAAGGGGTCAAATAGTTTAGATATCTCGGCCAAAAGCATTCGCTTCGTCAATGTTGTATTATGTTTTGCTGAATTGTGTTTGAAAGTAAACTGATCATCTGTAGCATTCCACCGTAATCCTAGTGTTTTTGATGGGTTTTCTGTTTTGAAATTAAATATTATTTCTCCTTCGCTCTGATTGTTATCAATGTTTGCCAAGAGTTCCGAACTGTTTGCTGACCATTTTCGTAATTGGAAACCTCCTGACCTTAATAAATTGTTAAGATCTGTTATAAGTTGTTTACCATCCTGTATTGAATGACTACCATGAATCAGGTCATCCACGTAAAATGAATCTGTTAAGACCTTGGAAGCTTCCGGATATTTATGTTCCTCATCCTTTGCTAACTGTCGCAAGGTCATCATTGCTAAGAAGGGAGCTGATTTTGTTCCATAAGTTACTGTTGCTAGTTGATATGTTTCAATTGTTTTGTGTGGTGAATCTCTCCACACTATCTGTTGATATCGACGATCTGCTTCATTTACCATTATTTGCCGGTACATTTTTTCGATATCGGCTGTATATGCGTAACGATATTGTCGCCATTTGATGATTAATTTTTGAAGGTCTTGTTGTAAATTGGGACCTTTAAACATTAGGTCGTTGACACTATTCCCGCTAGACGTCCTGGCCGACGCGTTGAATACGACCCGAAGTTTTGTTGTTGTTGACTCAGCTCGTTGTACAGCGTGGTGTGGCAGATAGCACGATATTGTTGTATTTTTGTTGTTGTTTTTTCTTGGAAACATGTGACCTAAAGCTTGGTATTCATATATAAACAGTTTATATTGTTCTGCTAAGTTTGGCTGTTTTTGAAATTTCCGCTCCAAATTTTGGAACTGAGCTATGGCCATTTCTTTGGAAGACCCTAACTTTCCTTCGGTGTTTGATTTAAGAGGTAGCCTGACTTCGTAGCGCCCATCTGCAAGTCGTTTTGTTGTTGCTAGATAATAGTCAATACATTCCTGATCCTCTGACGACACTTGCGATTCTTCGCTGATGTCTTCAATCTCCCAAAATCGTTGAATGTCTTGGGTGTTGCTCAGTACAACATTGCATCGATATGACGTCGTTTCCTCACCACCTCCGTATATGATCCAACCCAGTTGTGTCTGTTGGATTACCGGATGGGAAGGGCTTTCTCCTCTGATCAATCCCGATAGTAATATTATGCCATGGACGTTGGCATTAAGTAATAAGTCCACCGGCCTGCTTGAGTTGAATTCGGGATCTGCTAGCTTTAAATTTTCTATGTGACACCAATTAGCTCGATCAAATGTTTTGATTGGTAAGTTCCCAAGTAAGTTGTCCATTATTAGCACGTCTGTACTAAATGAAAAGTTGTTATGGATTGATGAGCAGTGAATAGTTAGTTTACCTTTACATTTGTTATGCTGTTCTCCTATGCCCATTACGATTCCTTTGCATCGCAATTTTTGTAATCCTAACCTTTTCACTGCCTCTTCCCTGATTAGGGACACTTGTGAACCCGGATCTATCAAGGCTCTTAAGACTTGATGGGACCCATCAATGGCTTGTACCTTGATTAAGGTAGTGGCTAACATCACTTCATTAGTTGTTAATGTATCCCCAGTGACATGAGATGAAACAGACACTATTGGGTTTTCATTAATTTGCTGTTGATTGATAATGGCCGCACTATTAGCATTTGGCGATCTTGATTTTGTGCAAGCATCATGCATAATTGAATTGTGCGTTCCATTGCAATTGCGACACCGTTTGGTCGAAGTGCATTGTTTACCATTATGATCGAATAAGCAATTTATGCATACTTTCAATTGCGAAACTGTTTTTAGCTTGTTTTCGCCGGTCGATTCTAAAAACCTTTTACAATTATATAGGCCGTGCTGATGACCGCAAAGTGGACATTTATACGGCATCGACACGTGTAAGCAGCGTGAGAGCAGCGGTGGCCCAGTGGTATCGGCCGCGACTTACAAGTTGTAGGTCGTGGGTTCGAGCCCAGGCAGGCGCTTTACTTTGTGTAAGTTATTTCTTCACCACTGCTCTCAAAACGGTGAAGGAAAACATCGTGAGGAAACCGGCATATCCTAGAACCAAAAATTCGAAGACATGTGACATCCACCAACCCGCACTGGGCCCGCGTGGTGGATTACAGCCCATTCCCTCTCACAGAGAGGAGGCCTGTGTCCCAGCAGTGGGAACATTAATAGGCTGATGATGTGATGTGATGTGTGACACGTGTAACGCTTTGGAGAATGATTTACTGCTGTTGCTATGCTGATTGTTGTAGCCTGTTTGATGATTTTTGCTAACCGAAGTTCTTGTATCTTGATTGGCCTTTTGTGTAAAACTTTCATGTTTTCTACGCGAGGATTCTAGACTTGTAAACTTGCTCTCTAGGAAGTCGAGAAACTCTTGTAGTACTGGTAGATCACGGGCGTTTTTCAAGGAATCTATGTAATCCCCAAATGTTTCCTGATCCAATTTTTGTGACAATAAGTTCACAAGTAGTGGATCCCATGTGTTGATGTCGACACCCAGGTTTTTTATACCATGTATGCTTTCTAGTGTGACGTCATGCAATTTTTTGATTTGTGTCCACGATTGCTGTTGCATGTTGGGTAAACCGAGTAAAGTGTTGACAATAGAGTTAAAAATAAGCTTTTTATTGTTGTAGCGATGGTTTAAAAGCTTCCAGCTTGTGTTGTAGTTTTCACTGCTTATTGGAAGATGTTGTATAATCTTTTCTGCCTCACCTCGCAACTTTCCTTTCAAAAATTGCATCTTCTGGGCGGCTGACATTGACCGATTGCTGTGTATGGTCTCATTAAACAAATCTTTAAAGGAGTACCATTGGTGATATTTTCCTGTGAATATAGGGATATCCATTTGTGGAGTTCTCTGTAAGACACGGACCAGAGTTTCTTGTTGATTGCTCTTTTGAGACTGATTCAGAACGTTTTCTCATTGTTGCTGTAGATGATGTCATACTCTTCATCTGCGCCACACAGTTCACCGTCAATTTCCCAGTGTAGCTCATCAACCTGCCTCCATTTTGATTGTAAAGTTCTAAGGGCGTCCTCTAATTCCCACTTTTCATTGAGATCTTCCAGATCAATGTTGGTGATGGCCCTCTTAAAGGCTTTGATATTCGCTGTTTGCTTGCGAACCATGTCATCAAGTTTACTTGTCGAACCCTTTGACATCATCACTTGGCTGGTACCCGGACCCCTTTCCGCTTGCTCTTGTTGACGATCTTCCTGTTTGGATTGAGACCGTTTGTGTGGTGATGGCAGGATTGTTGCAGCTAATCCCACACATTGCTCGGCAATTAATGTTTTAATGCTAGTGTATAGCTGACTTGTTTGCTCGTGTTCCGAGTTTAGAAAATATCTATGCTCACTGACCCCACTCGCACAGATACGTATGTGATTGTTCTGGTAATCTTCCCAGTAACTCTCAAGTAGTTCCGAACGACGTCTGAAATAGTCATCCGTCTTTCTTTCGGCTCCGTCCTTTTTTATGTTAATTTTCAATTTATTGAGCGCTTCACTAATCTCCTGTTGCGATTCGTAAAGTCGTTCCATGTTATTGGTGGATATAATGCTTATGTTGTTAATTAAAAAGGAAAGATCTTACTTGTGTTCTCCGTCTCTTACGGATGTTAGTTCGATGTTGATGTTGGCGGAAACAGATCTGCTGTTGATCCTGTTCCCTTGCTGCTGGCGACGCCCTGCTGCTGACGTCTTGCTAATGTTTGTTTGTTGTTATGCGGACTGCTGCCACAATGACGATAGTTCAACGAACGAGGGTCCTCACAATTTTTTGGTCTGCTTTAACACTAGTCAACTCCTTCCGGACGGAGGACTATCAAAAACTCGCGAGGTCCCGCCCGATGGCTCGAAGGACCATGTAAAGGTTGTCTGTTGGGATGTTAAATGAGAGATAGAAATGTTCACTTAAAACTGTATATTGTTAAGAAAAATGTTACAAATGTTTAATAGAGCGAGGGAGCACGCGCGACGGCACTTAATGCTAACCGATCACGTACTGAAGTTAATTGGTATTTGGGTCGCTTGACGTAAACGCGTATAATGCTGATTTGGCTATAAATTTATAGTTATGATGTGCGGTTCGCCGTACACTCTTGTTTGATCATTAATTGACTTCATTCCCGATTTTTTATTTAAGTATTTAAAGTTGAGTATTTGTCCTAAAACCTGCACACCAGTCTAACTTTGTCTATAAAATAGGGTTTGATACATTATTAACTCCAAGTAATTAATTTAGAAAATTGTCCACAGTCTTGAAATTATACGACGTGTGAGACGAATAAATGCAAAAGTTAAATGATCAACTTGCATAATATGGCGTTCGGTCGAACTTTAAATCATAGGCTATTATAGTTTATGAAAATTACACCCAATATACCTTAGCTGCTGTGATTGGTACCTACTCGTACAATGAATATTGTGCTTAATTTGTCGATGATTATAATTAATTTCTAGGAACCGGATATTCAGTCTTTATTTTACACCAAAACAATATATTTAGAAAGCCGAGCTTAACTCCAATATGGAGTTTCTCCCAGCAAACCTTTGATTGATAAAGTTCATAATAATATTATCTTATTATTAGCCGCTTACACATACTCGTAGGTACATCATTAACAACACGTATTTATTATACACAACTAGCTATGCCCGCGGCTTCGCTTCCGTCAACTGCCTACCCTACCTTACCTACCCTACCCTACCTACCCTACCCTACCCTACCTGACCTACCCTACCCTAACTACCCTACCCTACCTACCTACCTAGCTTACCTACCCTGCCTTAGCTTTATTTTTTTTCTTACGGGTTGGAAAATCCTCATTGGATGTCCTCCGCCCTGGAGGGCGAAGGAGTCTGTCAGACTTGTACTGACTAAAGACCACCCCGGTGTTCCGTCTCACACCTATACCGGGGGTCGCGGGAACAACGATACTTCCGCAACCCCCGGCTAGTGCCGGCCCGCCTCTGCCACCCTACCTTACCTACCCGAACCTACCTACCATACCCTACCTACCATACCCTACCTACCCTACCCACCAATTTTTTTAAATTCCTTTTTCTTTCATAAGAACCTTCTCATAACAAACAATAACAAAAACAACAAAAAAAGAATTAGCGAAATCGTTCCAGCCGTTCACGCGTGATGCCGGACGAAGGAAAATAGGGATTCATTTTTATTTATATACATAGATTAAGATTAGGACAGTTGAATTTTTAAACGTCTATCGAAATCATTTATTACTTCATGCTCTTCTCTATGTTTCATCATTGGTGTGTGTCGAAGAATAAAATTATAATATTTTAATTGATTTTCTTAGCGCACCTGAATGGTACGTTTCGTGGAATACTTTTGGTGCACTTCATATGATGCGGTTCAAAGTTGGTGTTCTTCGAGGAATGCCCCCTCCGAGTGGGTTAGACAGTGTACCTATGGTAGATTCTTTAACCTGGCCCAAAATCAAACTCTGAAGAGGGCTGTTACTGAAAAATGGCAGGTGTAAAAACCTCAAGCCTCTTATGTAGGTACAAAACAAGAGTCTAAAGAATAAAACTCAGGATGTTTTTCTGCAAAAGCTACAATAAACGAGGAGCATTCTATTATTACATTTTCTCTAATACAACATAATTTTCTAATAACTTGGTGATTAAACAGGATGGTCTTATCTTGTACTACAACTAACGCTATTATGTATTTATTTCTTCCTTCCACAAAAAAAAACAATCTATATAGATTTAAAACGACGATACGATTATGAAAACGGATTTCCGCTGTACTAGATAATAGATAAACCTTTCCTTTAAGGCGCAGATACCCCTGAGAAGCCGATTTTAAAATAAGAAACACGTCTAAACGGCTAGTCGTAATTTTTTGGAGAAAATATGTTACATAATGTGTCGTAAGCTAGTCTTAGCAAATAGGGTCGTCAGTGTTTAACTCTTACATTTATATGTTTGTCTTTTGCTTGCAGGGTAAAATAACTGTTTTTCAAATTAAAAGCACGTTTAATTAACTCTGTGAAGTCTTAAAATCCTGCGGTTTAAGACGACGACAGTCGCCAACGACCTTGACGGAACAAAACGCGCCCTCGTTTCACACCCGCGCGACCCAAACCTTTTGTACTTTTGTTATTGTTCTATGACTTAAAAAAAAACTTGGATTAAGATATAGATAATTTAATTGGCTTTGAGATGGTTAAAATGTCATTAAAATACGCCCGGTGGTTTTAGTGCGGTAATCATTTTTTTGTCCATAAATTTAAAAATTAACTACAGTATGTTATACGAATAAAAATCAAAATGTTTGTAAACGAAATTAAAAAAAAATGGTCTTAACCGCTTTGTCTAAAATTATGGAACGAGTATTATGCTGAGCGATGACCGTTTTGCGTAGTTGTGACGCATACTTTGTAATTATTGTATTTAAGATATTTTTTGTTATTTTTATGGTATGTGTCGTGCCTGGCGCAAATAAACAAATTTTCTTTCTTTAACAACTGCCTCACTAATTATTTAACTAAATTCAACATCCTTGCCAACAAACAATATGGTTTCCGATATGGTATATCTACTTAAGATGCCGTGATCGACCTTATACAGTCGGTTGCTGACAAACTAAACAAAAAACTGAAATGCTATGGCATTTTACTAGATCTCAGTAAAGCATTCGACACTGTCTGTATTTCTAAATTGATTGAGAAAAAGAAAAATGTGGGTATACGTGGTCTAGCCCTTGATATCTTTAAAGACTATCTTTCTGACCGTAGACAATCTGTCAAGATAGACAATATTATTAGCACAGAGGAACAAATAACCTTCGGAGTTCCCCAGGAAAGTATCTTGGGTCCTAATCTGTCTCTCGTTAACTGTGATTTTTTCAATTACGCAGATGACACTGCACTAGTGGCATATGGCAAGTGTTGGGATGACGCTAAATTGCATTCGGAAAATGCATTACGGAGAGTAATGCACTGGTTAGCAAGCAATCTATTAACCTTAAGTGTTAAAAAAAACAAATTTCTACGTTTTATTATACCGCATACTTCAAAACCAGCCGAAGAAACCTGAAATCTAAATCCCATAACTGTTCGCAAAACACTGAAACTTGTACTTGTCTGTCGTTGACACCTATAAAATATCTCGGAGTGTTCGTCGACGATAAACTAGACTGGTCCATACAACTGGAGTCTTTAACTTCTCGCACCAGAAGAGTAATATACATATTCAAAAATCTTAGGTTTTCAGCGGATAAAGACACTCTCCGAATGGTTTACCTGGCTCTGTGTCAGGCAATCCTGACATACTGTATCCCAGTGTGGGGGGGAACTCATAAACAACTGAACTAATAAAGCTTGAAAGAGCTCAAAGGGCTGTGCTGAAAGTAATTCACTTTAAACCACGCGACTACTCCACATCAATGTTATATTCAGAATGCATTGTCCTAACTGTTAGGCAATTGTATATCTTAAGATCCATCCTCTACAAGCACTCTATGATTCCATTCAATAAGCCGCTTGTCAGTCAGCGGCATCGTGGCTTTCCTTTATGTCCAACTGTCTCCTGTAGGACTGCCTTCGCAAGTCGACAGTTTAATAGCCTAAGTGCTAGGCTCTATAATAAAGCCGACAAGCAATTTAATATCTACGCCTTGACTAAGCGTGAGGTAAAACATAAGATTTGTTCCTGGCTGCTGACATTGACATATTATGGTGATACCGAGGAGCTTCTAACCACTGTGCATTAAAATGAGATAGATTTACACACACTATAGGCTTCAAAACAAATAAACATAAACACATACAGTCTCATACACACACATTCTATACACACGCATGCACCATCACACACTTACACACATTTTATTTTATTCTTATCCTTTGCTTATCCACTGCACGTACCAATATTTTATAACCGCAATAAGACTCATTATATATGGATACTCTTTCCTAAGATACAGACAGGTTTCCTGCCTAGTTTAGGAAACGGAGTCCTAAGATCCATTTTATATTTGTTGTACTGATTTTTGTTTATTACATTTAAGTATGTAAGACAACTCTGTATGCCATGTACAAACTACTTGTTGAATAAATTATTATAAATTCTTATTAAATTATTTCCCGTGTCTTCAGTCTGCACTTCGCGTATCGCTTGATGGAGCGTCGCATGATGCGGGCGGCGACATTGATCCACGCCGCACAGCTGCGCCTTGCAACTTATGCGTCTTTGTTGCTTCTGGACGCATTTGAAGAAAATCTAATTAGATTTCAGGAAGCTCCATCACTGCTCTACCATGAGCGCCTTGTACTGCGGACACCGCGTCAACAAGTGGGTTTGCTCGCACTTGGGGCACTTGTCCTTTTTTTCTTCCCTTCCCTCGGTCGTAGTGAACACGCTCGCCTTCTTCTTGAGTGTCGCGATGGGTCGAGTTTCCTTTCTCGGTGCGGCGGCGCTTGTAGACGGAGCGTACGTAAATCGTAACGATCGGTCCGCCTCTTGCATTAGAAACCGTGACATCACGACGCTTTCCGGATCCGCTGTCCCTTCTTGATCGTAGGCGTAGTCACACCAGCGGGATTGGAGATGCGGGCTGAGCTTTTCCAGTACTTCCCGGGTCATAAAAGGGTTGAACAAGTAACCTCGTCGATCGATTGTTTGCAGCACGCAAATGATGTTCTGTAGCTTGACAGCGAAACTGTTGAGTTCTGTGGCCGATGTAACAGATTTCGGAAGCTTCTTGAGGTCATGCAGTGCCCGGTCGATGATAACTTGCGGTCGTCCGAAGCACTGCTCAAGGGTCTTCATAATGACGCCTGGATCAGTGGCCGTATGTAGAAGTGCGGCCACGGCGTCTCTTGCTTCTCCTTTGAGGCAGCTTCTCAGCCTTTGTACGTTCTCGGCTGCCTTAACCTGGTACATATCTGTCGAATCTCGTACAGCCGCCTTGAATGGCAGCCAGAGAATGTAGGTAGCTCCATGTGCCTAGACCTAGGTCGGGCAATCTTTGCTAGCGTTGCTGCCAAGTGCTCGATGCTGTCCTTCGCTTTTGTGGGGGTCGGCGATCTCGTTCTAGACGCGAAGCGTAACAATTTAGATTCTCCTTCCCCCGTGAGTTCAGGGGATTTGTCCTCAGCCATTCATCCAACATTCGATGAAGCTCTTCGCGTGGACGTGAGGGCTCTTGTTCCTCTTGTACGCTTTCTTCATCATTGATCGCTGACACGTAGGTGTCAGCGATCAATGATGAAGAAAACTAGTCAAGAAGAGACTAGCAGTATAGACTGCTAGTCTCTTCTTGACTAGCTCTTCCTCAAGTGCCAGTTGCTGGTTCCGGATGGCTGCTAGCTTCTCTGCAGCCTCCAGTTCCGCCATCCATCGCCTTGTTTTGACGCTTGTCGTCGACCGTTGCGACCTCATAGTCCTGGTCGGTGACGTCATTCGCTGTCGGATCGCGGTGTTAGTCGATTGTGCACTGGAAGGCCCCACTGCGCTGTTGTGTGCTGTTCTTGAGAATGGCGATGCTGGTGGGTCCGGTGAGAGTCTTCTTTTTTGCTACCGTTCGGTCAGCTCCGCTTCCTGGAGGCGCGCCTCCGATTCTTGGACGCGTCGCGCTTCCTGTTCTTGGATGCGTAGCTGTTCTTCCATCTCGTTTGCGTCTCCCTGGCTCCTTGTGAACTGAGATCTTGAGGTGTTCAGCATGTTCGCTTTAGCACGACGGGTTAGTACCTCTTCGGTTCGATACTATGGTTGAAACCGGTTGGCTCGGTTCGGTGAGCCGGTCGGGTTCGGTTGGATTTGAGCCGGTCGGGTTCGGTTGGATTTAAATCGGTCAGGTTCAAGACCGGTAAGGTTCGAAACCGGTCCTGTTCCGTACAGCTTAGTTTTTCCCGCAGATCTTCTTACTTCGTCTGCAGCTCGGTGGTTCTGGTTGCAGCGGATTCTTCGTTCTTGTATCTGCTGCTTGATGGACCAGACTGCAGTGGACTGGTTGCCGCGGATTTTTCATTCTCGTATCCGTAGCTCGAAGGACCAGACTGAACTGGACTGTATTGGTTGTTCGTTGGATTCTTGTTGAGGAAATGAAAATACTGTCTTGATTTATATCATCCAATTTATTCCTTACTTGTTACCCCTTGTGGAGCTGAAGACCCACTGTGTCTCTGTCCCCAAGCGGGCCGGCCTTTATACAAAACCGCTCGGCGAGCTACATATGAAAAATATAAAAGGTGTACAAAGGTCAACACAAAAGTTTTAACTTAGATTCCTCCTTACTCCAAGTATTAAAATATGAAAATATACATAATCTTATCTAATTAGCTATCTTTTTTCTAAGACTTATGTATGTTACAAGTTTTATTATAATCCTACTCTAAAATTCGCGTGGAATATACATGTGTCATTTTTTAAACAACCACGTGGTGATTTCATAGTTACACTAAGAAGAGAAAGCTGTCCTAACGGGACCTCCTGTTTTCTCTCGCCGCGTCCGCACCATTGTGTTTGGGTTACAATACAAGCTAGTTATTCATTCATTCCTGGTTTACGACGGTTGCGATGGTCGCTATTCAACAGTTTAAATGACGGTTCAGAACTGTAAAAGTTCCAAAACAATAAGCATTGATTTTAGCCGACAAGAGATCTATATTGCGTCATTCATAGACCCGCTAAAAACCCCAAACACATGTACCTATAAAAAGCCATTAACGAATTTAGCGTGGGAAGTGACCGTTTCTAAAAATCACCACGTGAAGTCTCGTGTCTTTTACAGGAGTCTTGACCAAAATAATGATTGTGGACCGTAGCAACAACAACTTGCCGGGTGTGTTACAGATTGCCAACTGTGACGTAGTGCAGTCTTACATATATCTTGGCGCTATGATTGTAGGCAATGGATGGTGGATGAGGTGAAGTGCCGAATAGCGATAGCTAGAGGAGCAATAGACAAGTTAAGGAAGATATGGCAGAATTGCAAAACAACCAAAGCTACTAAGATCAGGCTCGTCCGTTCGCTTGTATTCCCCATATTTCTCTACGCAGCTGAGGCATGGACACTACGAGAACTGGAAAGGAAAAAATAGATGCTCTGGAAATGTGGTGCTGAAGAAAAATGCTTGGTATTTCTTGGACAGAATTCCGCACAAACGTCTCCATATAATAGAATAGAATGGAATATACTTTATTGTACACCATAAAATTATAAACAATTACAAGAAAAACTTATTTATACGGGTACAAAGGCGGTCTTATCGCTGACAGCGATATCTACCAGACAACCTTTAAAACAACTCGGCACCAAAGAGCGTCTATCAGCAGTAGTACAGTCTCGAATACTGAAATTCGTTGGCCATGTCTCGAGGCAAAAATAACGACTCCATTGAGCGCCTAGTGGTGCAGGGCAGAGTGGATGGTAACATGCCACGCGGGAGATCACGGATGAAAAGAAAGAAAAAGAAAGAAAAATGTATTTATTGGCATTAATAACAAAAAAACCTTAAAATTAAACATTATAAATAATTAAAACTATTAATGCCAAAAGGGCCTCAGCTCAGCATAATGCCAAGTGGTAATACAGTACCACCTGACGCTGATTTTCATTAAGTCTGCCGTTGGTGGTCCTGTAAATGAATGCGCCAAACTTTCATGTAACCGAGCCAAATGAAGAGAGATCGTGCGGCGAGTTACCACACCAGCGATTGGACAAAATTCATTGTGACCACGACCGCTCTGTCAAGAGCGAAACGAAGAAGAAGAATAAAATACGGATCACGAGAACGAAGTCGCGGGCGAAGTGCTAGTACTTACATAAGTTTAAGGGCTAGCACATTCTCTTAATTCACTCTAAAGGATTTTCTATGTCTCCTGGGGTGCTATTACCGCAAATACTAAATCCAAGATTTATTGAGATATTCCAGGTTGTTTATTTTTCTATAATTTCGATTTTAAAGCGTGATTTCGTTATTAGCGACCTAGATAACTATAAAAATTACCTATGACGAAAAGTTAACAAATATTCTTCGACGCTATCTTGGATTTTGATATTAAGCCCATATTCGTTATTTGCATACGAAAAAAAAAGAAAATGATGTCCAAAAAAAGGAAAGTTATCCACCATTTGTCGGAGAAACCATTAAAATTACCCAATAATGAAAACCAAATTATCGTTAGCGCCATCTTGCATTTTGTTTTTCATCTAAGTTGGTTGACAACAATCGCGCAAGAAGATACGCACAAGATTATTGACATTATTGTTTTTGGGGAATGCAGATGTAAAACAAACCAAGCCATACCATACTCAACTCAATATTCAATATATAATATAATAATAATACCATCCTTTAACTATCCCACTGTAGGGCAAAGGCTCTTCTTATACAGAGAAGGCACGAGCATTGAAAACCACACTTGCTCAATGAGGGTTGGTGATTTGAGACTATAAGACCAGGTTTCTTCATGATGTGAATTTGAAAAAGACACATTGGTACTTGCTCGAATTTGAACCCAAGATCTCAGGCAAGGCGAAGTCTATAGCCACTGGGCCACCACGACACTCATTACAATATAACGAATAATCATAAAATCGTTGTTCCCCGAAACTAAATTTATCTACGCTTGCGTTACATACTTACATAAAAATATACTAGGCACTCTGTATACTTCTGAGACTATCAAACATTAAAAGGCTTTCATTATTATTTTTATACAAAATATTTTTTTAATAACGAGCGCATTCCGTATATAAATTTTGAATCGGATAGAAAATTCGGCGCTAAATTATCGACAGTTCGATGAATTTGATTAGTTGGTTGTAGTAAAATAATGTCTAAAAATCTATTATGATTTCTGTACGAAAGTATTAATAGTAATTATTTTAAGTATTTTATGCCCAAATCAGGTTTATTCAAATTTTTAAGAATTGATTTGGGATAATCACTCATTAATTGAGTTAATAGTATAAAAATATTGATTGCTAAATTCGTTTTGGCGCACCACTATTACATAATAAAAAACAATATCATTGATGCATTGGAAGTTTTGAACATAAATAAAATAGTGGTAATGAATTTTACATATTATTGGACCGGCGTTTGTTAATTACGTTAAGATCTTGATTTCTTCTTGTTGTTTATTAAATTTAGAGACATTGTCATATTTGTAACCGTTTTTACATAATCCACATGTGATATTTGTGTAAAATAAAAATGTAAACAAACAAGGTGGGCGCGAAACTTCGACTTTAGATAACAAATAACTTCATTACCACTAAATATTTATATATTTAGTTTGAAATATGGATGAAATTGTCAAGTAATTAAACAATGAGCAAACCACTACCCCTGTCATAGAGTCTGGGTGTCCAGAATCTGCATTTTTATTTTGTTTAGCCTCGACAGACACTGTTATCAAAATGGCGATTGTCGCATGAATACACTTGTATTTTACAAATTTAAATTATTAAACTTGAGCACTTAATCTAAAAAAAAAATTGGCGCTAACATGTAAGCTTTATATCCAACTATTTTAATTAACGCTCCCAAAGAAGATTCGTTAGGTATCTTAATCAATAATTACGTTATTAATTGGGATGTCGTCTGAAGTATATGTAAGTATATCTGGAGTCCAAAATGAGCCGCGGCTGAGCCAACGGAGGTATGCTTGTCGCGCCCCAAAGTCTACCCCGTCCGAACTATACGGTTAACTTGTAAATAAATATGTTTTTTTTTAAATAACTCTGTGAGAGAATTAATTTAGCGAGAATTCATAAAGCGTCAAAGTTGATAATTAGAAAGAGAAGTCCGACGTGCCACATGACGTCAGATGGCACGAAGCCCATACACCTGCCATAGAAAACGGCGTTTTCGTAAAGAGGGGCAGACATATTTCTTTAAATTGTTATATCTCCTTCGTTTTTTGATCAATTTTGATTCTGTTTTAACTATTAGTATTCTATGGTAGTCATTTTTTTATCAATAAACTAGACAAACAACAAAAAAAACATGCATATTTATTTATTTATTTAAACTTCATGTCCAATGGTGATACATAGGTGGACTTAATGCAGCAAGGTATTCTCTACCAGTCAACCTTTGGGTTAAAAAGGACACAACAGTTGGTAGGAGTACAAAAAAAGAAAAGGAAAAATAATTAAAGTCGGATATAATAAACTATCTAACTAATAAAATACACAAATAAATTCTAAAACAATAGACTAATAAATATCATATTCTAAATGAAACAGAAAAACTATGACGAAGACCGAGCTATGTAAGAGAGGACAAGTAAAAGTTCCGGATTGTACGCTTATACTCTCAGCTTTTTTTTGTCAATATTATTGTATGATAAGTAATTGTATATGTGTATTTGTATCTATTCTATCATATTTATCACTTTTAGACGCTTCGCCTCACAGTTTTTAAACATAGTACTTTGCTCAGTTCTCAGCTACGGCGCTTTTAAACTTTACAACTTTCTACAACAAGTAGGTCATTATATAGCAATTACAGTACAAAACTACCCCCTACATAAGGGCTGTAGACACCGCAGTACGTCCTTGAGGCACCCTCGTATACCTCAGAGCATTTCTTTGTGACATAACAATACACTTCTCATAAAAGTATCTTGACCTATATTTTTTCTCCGAATTATATTTTCTTGCTCTTGAAAATACGATTAATAGTGAAGCTAGTATTTTATGATAAGACTTTTATAATAGGTATATCTAAATAAAATAGAATGGCCACAACTTTTTTTCTTAAATTGCCATAAAAAAAGTAATGTTGGATATTTTCTATTTGTTTAGCGCAGGAAATAATGATCATAATCGAGACTTAACCGGTCGATTGCCCGTTATTACCGAATCAATAGAAAAGCCCTTACGTCTCGCGTGGATCCACGTCTTAAACAAACAAAAGGATATCATAAGTGTTTTGTTACCATCACACAGACCTGGTTCTAGAATGGAGGAAAGGCCAAACCGGGGCACCTGCCCCGTGCGGCAGTTTCAGGAGGGCGCCAAAATCCGGGGCTGCCATCACACTGGTAACAAAATAATTCGTATACTACAGAATAAAACTGTTACCATAAAAATAAAGCGGAAGACTCCTCCCAATATTATGTGACCCTTCACCATAAATAATCAAACCAAACAGCACATCCATAAAACCATCCAATCACCATAAAAGAATCGTATCTCTGAAACAAGACAATAAAACGATGAAAATAATATCAACAACCATATATTTCAGCCGACACACTTTCCAAAAGAGTTAGTACTTACCAACGTAAGTACAAGAAAATCTTTACATCGCAACCTGTTGCAATCGCTTTATGGAGCGAAAGTCGAGCGAAATGAGAGCGACCCTGCCCCAATGAATTGTTTTCACACTACGACTTTTTCATTTTTCACCGTCGCGTTGAGAAAATTTTCAAGTCTTCAAATTAAATACTGCTGCTGTAATAGGGCTCATTTGGAAGGGATGAGGGTTCTGTTCTGTTTTAAAGAAATACCTCTCATAATATCTCTAGCTCATAATATTTCGTTGTTTTTGTTGACTACTTGTTACAATATAAGAAAAACAAAATGTAAGTGGCAATTACTAACTATAATATTATGTTTATTTTTCAATGAATATGATTTCTAATAGATCACAGACTTGACTTTTCTATCGGAAATTTTTGTAACTATTTAGAAAAAAAAAATGTTTATTTTTGGCTTTTATTAGTCTGACTTTGTTTGTCATTGCCATTCATACAAATAGTGTAAGTAAAGGCAATATAGGTAATTTTACAAGCCTTTAGAAACCTCTTATAAAACCAACAACTTAAAAAACATTTAATATTTTAAATCGCCACCGACTCCGGGAAGCCTGTGTGTGTGACGTCCTAACTAGACGGCAGACGTGCCAGGACTGACTATGACTAATCCGCAGAATAATAAGAACGTCATTTAACCGAAAGCAGGGAAGACGTTTTATAGCATGACTAAGCAGCTTAGTGGTGAGTTTCGTGGTTTAATAGGAAACCAAGCCACGCAGTTTCTCCGGAAGATTTTTTATGGAATCTGGGCTTTAGGGGCAAAACAAAGGTAATATCAACATCCTTTTTAACCCGACTGACGAAGGAGGGTAATGTGATTTTGAGAGTATGTATGTTTGTTCCTATGCGGCGCACTAGAGACCAAACGCGTCAGGCGATTTTGATGATTATTACGTCGTCGTAACCACACAAGTCTCACTGGCTACAATAAAGTTGAAAAAAAGGCGGATTTTTTTTCTACCAACACCGTGTGCGGTATATCAAAATAAAGGGTTTTAAGAGTTGATTTCAAAAGTATATAACACTGAGGTATATGTTTAAATGTACCTAATTCGAAAAAAAATTGTTAGATTGTTTGTTGTCTTAGCAAAGAACGTATCTATCATCCTTCTCCTGACTGCCTGCTGATCTTCATTGGATATCGAAATTAGTAGATTCGCTTTGTTAAGTTTTGAATTGAGGAGTGCTTTCTAATATCTTATTCCCCCTGAAGCCATTTTGAAGAGAAAGATTACTATATTCCTGTCGTATTCTTGACCTAGATACATTAAAGTGGAGAGAAATAAAATTAAGTAATTTAGGTATTCATACTAAAGCTTGTAAAACAAGAACAGCAAATGCTAACCGCGCAGAAAACTTTGAACAAAATCAAACAAGAAAACTTTTAACGGCATCTCAATAAAAACTGTACCGACTGTAATGTTTCTGCTGATATTGTGCGCTTAGTAATAGAAGCTAAAGGTTAAATCGTAGGTATCGATTGTATTTTGTAAGTACACTAACATTCACGGAACTAAACGGTACTTAATCTATGCTTTTCATTTGCATCATATAGAATTTTGGTTCCTAATGAAAAGAACCAGCGATCCTTTGGATACTGAAGAAGTACATTAAAATTCATAGGTGGGCTGATTTATAAAGTGTTTATGACCAAACGTGCTAATTTGAAAGCACGTTAAGCCGTTGGTCCCGGCTGCCATTTGAAGATCTTTGACAGTTGTTACGGGTTACTGGGTTGTGGACGTCAGATAGGCAGTCGTTCCATGTAAAACACTGGTACTCAGCTGAATCCGGCTTACCAGTCTAGGCTAGTCTAGGCTTGCAGTCTTAACTGGAAGCCGACCCTAACATTATTGTGAAAAGACTAGGCAGATTGATTGATGACCAAACGTGCTAATAATTCAGAATAATTTAAGAGTCAATGGGGTAATATATACAGCTTGAAATCATGTTTTGCAGTAAGCAACAGAACCGTATAGTAAGGCCTCCCTCAATGTGGAGCGATATATGTTCAGTGCCGCAGGAGTCTGTCAAATGCGAGAATTAAAGGAGCTGCCGTGGTGGCGACGTTTGGAAGCTTAGATCCATCAGTAGACTGCTTCTGACTGCAATGATCGTGACAATGATTAATAGTTCCATTTATTTAAAACCACTCAATCAAAGAAGAGGCAGCTTTCAAATCATAGCAATCTATATCCCCTTTTACCGTCCCTACTACAGAATTAGTTTGCAGATTACCTTTCAGCACCAGTATCATTCGGCTAAAGCAGAGGTAATTTATTATGTGCACACGAGTGCAATATAAATCACCCTGGCAGACGTTTTATGTTATACTTTAAACTTAAAGTACCTTGATCTTATAAGCAAAAGTGATGTAAAGAATCTTGTAGTCTATAAGGTGCCAATAGACTGATTTATACTGGTATCAATCATGCTTTGCAAGAAGCATCAGTCCCGTAAGAAGGCCTCTCATAGGGCAGAGCAATAACCTGGTGAAGGCCACGGGAGTCTACTATATACGAGAAGCATAGGACCTGTAAATGTGGTTACGATTAGGGGAGCCATGTGTCCAGCAGTGGACGTCCGTCGGCTAAAATGTCTGGCACGAAAGCCTTATTGGTAAGCTTCCTTCATTCGGTCAAACGATCTACTAAAACCACGGCACCTTTGGGTATGCAGACGACAGCACTGTTGCTGAGAGGTACGTGTGTGACGCACGGGCTACTGGGCCTCATATCCGGTCACCGGGAGGCCATGGTTGAGCGCTTGAACCTATCCTTAAAGGCAGTCTCCGAATGGGGCGATGCCAATCTGGTTAGTTTCAATGTTGCTAAGAACCAGGTGTGTCTTCTTTCCGCAAAAAGGAGCCAATTCTACCTGGTTCCTTCTTGCCGGGGTGTGACCGTTTTGATAACGGACCATCTTGAACTTCTTGGTATTACGTTGACATCCGTAATACTAAGAAGCTCAAGATGGTCCCTCAATTTTGGTGGTTTTGGCAAAGGCTCAGCTGGCCGCGAAAAAGTTGGGGATCCTTGCGAAGGTGAGACGGTACTTCACGCCAGAACAGCTGCTTAACTTGTATCAAGCACAAGTTCGATCATGCATGGAGTACTGCTCTCATCTCTGGGACGGACCTGTCAAATACCAGCTTGATGCACTTGAGTCGATAGTAAAACGGCCCAAGAGGCTCATTGGCAATGAGAAACTGGTCGAGTCAAGGTTCCAGAGCCTTGAACATCGACGCCGAGTTGCCAGCCTGTCGGTTTTTATCGGTTACATTTCGGGGAGTGTGTGTCGGAACTGCACAATTTGATTCCGTCTAGCACGTTCCATCATCGGACTACAAGACAAATGGAGATGCGTTATCGTTATATGGTGGGCATCCCACAAATACACACAAAGCGTTTTGGGAATACTTTTATTGTGCGTACAGCTAAGGAGTGGAAATCCCTGCCGGAGTCTGTATTTCCTGATAGCTACAACCTGGGAGTCTTTAAGTCAAGAGTGAATAAGTTACTTCTAGGCAAGCGTGCCCAACTGTCAACCACATCATCGCTTACCATCAAGTGAGATAGTGAACAACGCGATCCTATGAAAAAAAAAATGTTAGTGATGATCTTGAATAGTCCCATCACGCACCGCCCAATCGAAATATAGCTAACATGTTTAAGCTTTTTCTGCCTTCTATAACCCCTTTTACCATCCCTTTTACAGAATTAGTTCGCTTGATTACCTTTCAGCACCGGTGTCAGTCGGCTAAAGCGAGAAGTAATTTATACCGTGCACCCGAGTGCAATATAAATCTCCCGGGCAGACGTTTTATTGTTATACTTTAAGCATTTAATAGAGGCTCAGTTTGCCTCCTTTGTTTAACTTTCTCTTGTTCTTTGACAGTTTAGATTTATTGAGTTTTAAAGAAGGAAGGATGTCAGAACGAAAAACAAGTTAAGAAAAAATTTGTTTACAACCGCCAGCGTGTTTTCCGGATCGTTTCTTTAGTGAGACACTTTTTTATTTCTGCCTCTTTTATTGTATCTACTTTGGCATTGAATTTGGAACAGTATTTTGTTGGGGACTTTTTACTGTGACCTTTGATACCTAGATGGTGCCGATGTATTTGATGTGTTTACCGAAGTAAGTACGTCTAGTTTAAATTATTAATGCCGGCTGTGCATACTCGCACGAGAGCCCGCGAAGATGATGTGCATTGCTCTCAGTACTCAGTTCAATCATGAAGTATTTTGTTTAAAAACTCAATGTACAGCATTTCCTCGGGCTCTCGCGCTAGATTGTAGCCGGCATTATGTTTTTCCATAGTTTTCATTAAGAGTTTATCTACTTCTTAATAGAAAACTAACAAGTAGAAAACCAACAAGTGTTAGTTTTCTCGTCTATCTATTACACTTTTATAGGCCTTGATTTTAGTTACAGTTTTGGCTTGCACGAAAACCTTAACTCAGATTTAGTTGATAACACGAGGTTAAATTGTCTATATTGTATGACAGACTGTCAATTGAACGTCGCGTGTTAGCAACTAAGTCTGAGTTAAGTTTTTCGTGCAAGTGGGCCTTAAGTAGCTTTTACAATTTAGATAGGAAAAAAAACCACAATTAAAATAGTTAATAACACATTATTCCTTACTATTAAATACAAGTCAGCGGATCACAGCCAAGAGTCAACGCTGGGGCCCATAGCAACGCCGCGACTCCTGGATCCTATCAGATCTGTACCCACGAAACTGCGATTCGCAGCAGTGGAAAGACAGAGGTTTGTTCCTTTGAAATATCTATTCCTGCTCAGACAGGTGGAACGTGATACTGTAGTACACAAATTGTTAAGGCTTACCTTGGTCCTCGTGGTGATCTTCTGTGCTCGCTCAATCCCGTGCCTGGCCGGGGGTTTTAGGGATAAGATATATCTAATAAGGAAATAGAGAATTTGGAAGGGACACAAACGCGATCCGGTGATATTCTCACCACACACGCGTGCCCGACACCTTTTTTTTTACTATTGTTAGTTTTGCGCTTGACCACCATCTCACCTGATGGTAAGCGACGTTGTGGTCGACGGTGTAACACGCTTGCCTAGAAGAAACCTATTCACTCTTGATTTAATAACCCCAAGGTTGTAGCTATCGGGAAACACAGACTCCGGCAGGGAATTCCACTCCTTAGTTGTACGCATAATGAAAGTATTTTCAAAACGTTTAGTGCGTATGGGTGGGATGTCCACCATGTACCGATGGCGTATCTCCGTACGTCTTGTAGTCCGATGATGAAACGGGCTAGGCGGAATTAGATCATGCAATTCCATCGCACACTTCCCGAAATGTAACCGATAAAAAATCGACAAGCTGACAACTCGGCAACGATGTTAAAGGTTCTGGAGCTTTGAATCAACCAGTGCCTCATTGCCAATGAGCCTCTTGGCCTGTTTTTCAATCGACTCTAGTACATCAAGCTGGTACTTGGCAGATCCATCCCAGAAATGAGAACAGTATTCCATGCAAGATCGAACCTGCGCTTGATACAACTTAAGCAGCTGTTCTGGCGTGAGGTACCGTCTCACCTTCACAAGGATCCCCAACTTTTTGGCAGCCAGCTGAGCCTTTGCCTCAATGTATGGCCCAAAATTGAGAGTTGATGTCAACGTAACGCCAAGAAGCTCAAGATGGTCCGTTATTGGTACGGTTACATCACGGAAAGTTGAGCTTTTGCCTCGATGTATGTTTGGCCCGAAATTGAGTGTCAATGTCAACGTTACGCCAAGAAACTCACACTTCACTGCGCGCGAAATATTAGGGTTTGCAATTCGAATATTCAATTATTCTAATATCCGCTCCAATTTCAAATTCGAATAACTCATTTAAATTCTCCGAATGTTCGAATAGTTAATAAAGTAATAAATAAAGGTACAAATATGGATATTTAGTGCTATTAATTAAGTACAAACCAATAATCCTATGATGAACATAGGCCTCCCCCAGGCGTCACGATATTAACCGATCCCGTGCGTCTCGCATCCTGTATAGTTACATATATAATACCTGTATAGTTATAATAGCAGCCTGATTATTTCGGGACCAGACAGAAAAACCACCTATGCGGTATACAGAGAAGTGCTTAATTCAATTCTAACTTCCTGATGGCAAATTTGTTCATCATCATTATCATCATTTCAGCCAAAAGACGTCCACTGCTGGACATAGGCCTCCCCCAGGCGTCGCCACATTGACCGAACCCGTGCGTCTCGCATCCAGCGCCTTCCCGCAACCTTAACCAGGTCATCGGTCCACCTAGTGAGAGGCCTTACAACGTATCGTCTTCCGGTTGGGGGTCGCCATTCCAGAACTTTTTGACCCCATCGGCCATCCGTTTTGCGAGCAATGTGCCCTGCGCACTGCCACTTAAGCTTGGCAATTCTTCGGGCTATGTCGGTAACTTTGGTTCTCCTGCGGATATGCTCTTTTCTGACATGATCACGCAAGGAAACTCCGAGCATAGCCCTCTCTATTGCCCTTTGGGTGACTAAGCTTTCTGATAAGGCATTAAGGCCCATTGTGAGCGACCACGTCTCAGTCCCATAGCTGATCACAGGCAACACACACTGGTCATAGACTTTTGTCTTGAGACACTGCGGTAAATTGGACGAGAAGATACCGAGCAACTTCCCGAACGCCGCCCAGCCGAGTCGGATAAAAAATAAAACTAATTAAAATGCTTGATTTTTTTTTAAACAAAAATTCTGCAATCAAACCGTACTCCCCAGTCTAGCTGTTCTTGTTTGTGTTGAATAGAATAGATATTATATTATTTTCAATAAATGTTACAAAAAAAACGAATATCCGAATATTTAGCTCTAGTAGTATTCATTTTATTCGAATAGTAAAATTAAACGAATAGTGCAAACCCTACGAAATATACACAAATCCAACTGCACGGGCGAAGCACCACACCAATCTCGAATGGCGAGCGCAATTATCAATACAGCTGGGTTGATTATTGCACGATTATAATAATATAACCAAACGACAACCTGATTTTTTCGTCGCACGCGCTCAATCTTAGATTTTCAAGTCAACTGTCAACCCAACTCAATCCAAAAGCTGTCAAAATTGCTGACAGCTAGCTGACATAGTGTTGCAACAAAAATAGTAATGGAACGTTTGGGAAGTAACACTTACGTACAGCCATTAACTATTATATAATGTATTTCCCTGACAATCAGTAACCTCCCGAGAACAAGTTGAAAACGATTAGCATTTCATCTAGAGTGGTCGCACTTTGCTGCTCACTTTTTTTTTTTTTAAATTCTCATCTCTTACTTACAGAAAACTAGACTGCGAAGATACATATGTAGGTAGTAGTTTTCTTTGCTGCATTGTCAGGTGTTTTCTCGTTGATTAATTATAACTATCCAATAGATCTCTACATCCTACTATCCTACCAGTATTATAAAGGCGTAAATTTGTGAGTGTTTAAGTATGTTTGTTACTCTTTCACGCAAAAACTAAGGAACGGATCTGGATGAAATTTGTAGTCTCACATAAGATCCTTATTCAGCCGGGAATACGTTCCCTTGGGATAATTTTCGACATTCACATTTCCCCTAGTAACAAAGTACATGGCAACTCCTCGTCAAGAGACTTTCATGACAAAAAGAAGTAAGAACAAGATAAAGTAATTTGAAACTTCCATTTTTAAGGGACCAGCAAAGATCAACTCAATTGAATGATAACCCAATACTCGACACACGATATTCCTTTGGGACAGCCAGTATCACGATATCGGCTAATGCAAAGGGCAATGGGTCATTTTCTACTCCTAAATGTACCTATTCTTACTTTTAGGAATACTCATAAAAGACTAGGTTTTGCCAGCTACTTTGCACGCGTGAAAATTTACAATCATCCCACAGAAACGTAGGTTTGTCCTACTTCAGGCAATGCGGACTATTCTACTACTATTATAAAACCGAAAGTGTAAGAATATGAATGGATGGATAGAAATTCGTTCATTAGTTTTTTACTCTTTAACAAATAAAGAGCACGCAAAAACGACTGAACGAATTTTGATGAAACTTCACAGCAATATAGCTTATACACCAGAATAACACATAGTTATCTATACACTATATCTAAACTAATATTATAAAGAGGTAAAGTTTGTGAGTTTGTAGGAGGTAATCTCTGGATCTACTGAACCAATTTAGATTAAATTTGTCATGGAGATAGTTTGAGATTCTGGGAAGGACATATGATAGTTTGTATTCATTTGGGATGATAAAACAGTTTCAGAAGCTAGTAATTTATAAAGATAGAAAGAAAGAAAACGCCAGATCGCGAAGATCTTGGGGAAGTTCGAGTGGAGCCGCGGATGGCAGCTAGTCTCAAATAAAAAAGAAATGAAAGATATAGGTATGAAAGTCTTTGAGTTCGCTTCGTCTTAATAAATGCTCCGGAATGAGCTGTTGAACCCAGACTAATAACGGTTTGCTAAGCCCCTCACCTTTCCAGCGTCCCTAGTCAAGTTACAAACGTTTCGTATCGAATCTCTTTCTACAATCATAACCGCCTTCTATTTGTATGGTCTGGCCACGTGACTTAACGTTCAGATGTGTCATTCCCATACATTGATTCGTTTTCTACTAGCGTTATCGATTGTAGATTGTCAACTTGTCTACAGGTACAGTTGCATAAAGCCACAATGTTCCTACTTGCTACATTTTGCGATCAATTCAGAACTAATCTATACCAATATGTAGATGCAGGTACGTAATTCAAGCGTAATCCACTTTACCGCACAAAATATCAATAACGTGGAGCTGGCGTATAAAATGGGATTACAAAGCGCATCTTGCAATATAATCCGCTCCGTCGCGCCGGTTGTTCCAGTTAGTGCGAGGCTTTACGGCGCTCGTGATATAAAATAGAAGATATAAAAGCAATATTCAATCAAGTTTATAATGTTTGTTTTCTCAGAATGGAACGCTATGTGGATTCAATTCTAGTTTTTATGTTATTGGTTAGCAAATAAGTGTGGTTGAACTAGTAAGTGGTCACTCCGGCTTTGAAAATGTGCACTACCAGAAATAACGTAGTTCGAAAGAAAGACAAACTTGTGCTTTTACAATCTTCTAAATATACAAAAGCGAAAAGTCACTCACTCATCACGAAATATCAAAAACCGCTTGACGTATAACGATGAAATTTGGCAGGGAGGTTCCGCAAGTGCGCACTAAGAAAGGATTTTTGGAAATTCCATCCCTAAGGGCCTAAACACATAACCGTGTTGCGGCGCCGCAATGCCGAAATCAGCGTTATATTTCAGCCCAAAATGTATAGAATTGCATAGTTAACCCCAGAATTTCCAACGCCTACTTCGGCGTTGCGGCGCTGCATCGCTATGTGTGTTTAGGCCCTAAGAGGGTCAAAAAGGGGGTTGAAAGTTTAGACGCTCTTGGTTGATTTAAAGACTTTATGCATTTATTTGTTTTTGGAAATTCCACCCCTAAGGAAGTAAAAAGGAGACATTTATCAGCAAGAACATCGATTATCGCAATTTCTCAGCAAGATGTCAAGAGAGAGAAAGTCCAGGCGTAATTACTGGTACAAGATAAATGAATTACAGGCACACATCGCGTCCAGTTAGATGTCTAATCGATCTTCTAATTAAGATCGATGTCTTGGCATGTAATATTGTGCTTGTTATCGAGTTCGATGCGATGCAGACGTTACCGAGATCAATCTTGCGTTGATCTTAGATATTAGTTCAGATTAAAGATACGTAATATACTGCTGTAGGATAGGTACTGCATCTGTTCTGAAAATGATGGACCTGCTTGCATGACACGACAATAAATAGTAAATCGATGGTCAGGTAATGCTCTATCATTTCACCATCAGTCACGCCGTTAGGGCCGGATTCTGAATTGTGTATGTTGAGTTAAGAATATGTCAAACTCTACTTTTATGGTTGACATGTTTTCATGCTTTTGACAAATACTCAACTTCAAATTCTGAATGCATAAATCGGAGCCTAATCTTTAAAGTTAATAAGTTTAACAATTTATATTAAATGAAGAAAATGGTCAAGTGCGAGTCGCGCATCGAAGGTTCCGTACAAACAGCTACATTCACCAATATAATTAGGTCAAAATAATGATTTTCATAAACAATGAAGGTACAGAACATTGCTCTAACGAAACGATTTTTTTTTTACTTTTACAAGTACAATTTTATAAGTTAATCGACTATTACTCGTAAACTTGTAAAGCCTACTTTGCTGTAATAGATAGTTCAGTTTTTTTTTTGCTGTATTAAGTAGTTTTTCGACAATCGCGGGGTGATACGCCAATTAACTTCTCCCAATTAATTGGAGTGTAGCGTGGAGTTTTGCTGGCAAATATATAGGCACCAGCTAGGTTAGTCGATAAAATGCTAGTTTAATAAGGTGCTAAAAACCCACTCTATTTGATAGGAAGTACAGCTGAAGCTTAAATCAGTACAGCTTATTATCTAACTTTTCATTTTGTTTCAATCACATCACCCTACAGGTTTAACTTACTGGTCGTGTGCCCATAATCAGCGCAACAATAGAAAAGCCATCGCGTCTCGCGTATTCCGCGTCTTAAACACACGAAAGGTTAACTTACTAGCAAGAAAATATTCGTGGTTAGCGATACAGATAACCTATGTCACAGAATATCTTTCTGTTTCATTTTCGTAGCAATTTAATGTGTAATTTTAATTGGACACGTTCTGATATTCTACATCATTTAACATTTATTTATTAGCTCAGGGGTCCCCCAAATTGCGGACCACGGAATCCGGTCCGCCGAATTATTTTGTGCAGACATATCCCAGAGAGTCTCTCTTGGATATGTCCATCATCATTTCAGCCGAAAGACGTCCACTGCTGAACATAGGCATCCGCTAAGTGTCGCCACATTGACCGGTCCCGTGCGTCTCGCATCCAGGTAGTTTCCAAGATGAACTTTTCGATGAACATCTCCAAGATTTAATGGTAATAACTGGCACCAACATTAGTCTAAACTTCGGAATAGATAGTTCAAGGTAAAACATATTTCAAGTTATTATTTGAAAAAGTCTTGGTTTTTTTTTATTGTCTATAGGCTCGCGCTTTGCCACTATCTCACCTGCTGGTAAGCGAAGATGTGGTCGACAATGATACACGCTTGCCTAAAATTAACATATTCACTCTTGACTTAAAGACTCCTAGATTGTAGCTATCGGGAAACTCAGACTCCGGCAGGGATCTCCACTCCTTAGTTGTACGTATAATAAAAATGTTCCCAAAAAGTTTTGTGCGTATGGGTGGGATGTCCACCATGAACTGATGGCGCATCGCCGTACGTCTGGTAGTCCGATGATGAAACGGTCTAGTTGGAATTAGATCGTGCAATTACATCGCACGCGCCGAGAAATGTAACCGATAAAAAAACTTGGTACTTACTTTTATTGATTACATTTGTTTATTATTAAATAAAATATTTATAAGACCGAGGGGTAGTTGCCGTTGCCCTTACGGACCGCGACGGGCATATATTTTTAGAATCGGACCCCAAATGAAAGTTATATGTGACCCCTACACTAGCTTTTTAAACAGGAACAGTGTATATTTTTGGGATAGGCAAAAAGCACTTAACGTCATTAATGGTGTAGCTTTCTATCAGTAAAAAGTATATACATTAAATCGTAGTGTACCGCGCTTTTTCGACAGGGACCCGACGACATCTCCTTCGGTATCGGGTGTACTGGCGTCTGGCCGCTACGCACGCGACACGCAACTGTGCGATCTCGGCGGACCACCAGTACACCTGGCGCCTCGCTGACTGTGCGTGGACCCGGGGCATGGACGCGTCACTGATTTGCGTCATCGCCCCGGGGAACCACAGCGCCTCCTGTTCGACGTCGACGGGTCCGGTTGTTGCTGACTCCCGGATCCAGGCCTGGTCAATGATGGCCTTCTCGAGAAGTTCCCTGTCGATGCGCCTGCGATCCCAGCGCGGACCGTCCGTTCGCGGGGCCAGCGCGTTGCGGCCGCCGGTGGTCTGGGTGGAGGCGACACGCCAGTCGCGGACATGACTTGCGACAGCAGGGCTAGCGAACGATACGTCCACTATGGAACCGCCCCGCTGTCGCACGCACGTGTGGACCGAGCCCCGGTTTAGAATGACCAGGCCAGTGGTGACTGCCCACTCTGCCAGCACTTCACCCCCACCAGATCCCCACACCGAAGATTTGGCGTTGAGTTCCCAAGCAACAGCACAGGGCGAGGGTGGAATCGGCCCACGACGGCGCCCAACTCGACAAGGAAACTCTCGAAGTCGGCGAGACTCTTGTTGGGCGAAAAATACGCACCAAATATGCCAACCCCATCCGCGAGGGCAGCCACCCAGCCGTGACCTCGGGACGGGCTGACTAGAGCCCAGCCAATGATGGCCACCAAACCGTCGAGGTCTCCAACTCAGTTATCCCTGGGTGGGACGAAATACGGCTCGGCGACCACAGCCACGTGAATCGACCACTCTGCCATGCTCTGGAGCAAGAGATCCTAAGCTCTGGTAGAGTGGTTGATATTGCCCTGGAGGAAATGATAGAGCGCCATTATGCGCAATCCATTCCCTCCACTCCATTCCTAGGCCGAGAGTCGGCCGAAGAGCAGCCAGGCTGACGGGGGGGGGGTAAAGAGCCCCCGGCAACCTTAGCCCTCCTTCTCTTCTTCTGCTGCTGCGCGGGTGCGCCACAGGCCTTTCCGCCCGCTCTGTGCCCAGCGGGCCTCCCTACAGCTGTACAGAGGCTGCAGTTGTTTGGCGCCGCGGAGCTGACCGCAGCAATAGCACTGCTCGCTGCGGTCTGTTTCGGCAGTGCATCATGCCCTGACATGCCCAATGTCCAGGCAACGATAGCACCGTAATGCCCTGGCTTGCAGCACCTTGTCCCTCGCTGCAAGCCACCCTAATAATGTAAATAAACTAACGTCCTGCAGCGTCAATGTGACTGGAGTTATTTCCACCCAAATTACGAGAGAATGGGCATTTTGGAGAAGCGAATTAGATTGGAATGTAGACCGAATGTTGTGACCGTTGAAATAAATGAGCGATTTCAGGGGATGTATATGGTGAGTAAATGGATTTCTGTTTCATTTTGATTGAAACTTCATACACGTACAAACGCGGGTTTTTATTCTTTAGCCTTTTTTATGAATTACCCAAGTGTGTGGTGGTGTTGAAGTTTCAATAAACGTTTATCGTGTAATTTGTCAATTACCACTCGACTTTATGTTACTTTTTACTAACCCATCGTAAAAGTACAAATTTTTTACCACTTAACATTATACACATAGACATTATTTTGCCTAAAGTCAACGAAGATCTCTCATCCAAAATGAGAAGAAAGATCTTCGCTGACGTATACAACTATATATATATAGTCTTGATACAACCAAAAGAGATATAAAAGCTGTACCTATGTACGTAGGTATATCGAAAAAGAAAATAACATACTGTTTGCCTAACCTTATCTTGAGTAACTTTAGCATAAGGTTAGATCGCAGGTAAACGTCGTCTGTAAAAGAAAATATGCTCAAATAACTTTACTTATCTACGTGTTCCAATATTGGTATGGTTTGTACTTTATGTGAAACAGAAGGGCAGTGATTTGCTTAGATGAATAAAATAACGTAGTTTGAAAATAATATTTCTTAATTCTTAGCAAGCGCACTTCACCGTCGACCACATCATCGCTTATCTAAAGGGTTTTCAATAGGCGCGGGTAGATTTTGGCGGCACGTGGCGTCCATTTTGTTTTAGTGACATCTATCAAATCTTTTTTTTATTATTCCGTTACTTATGCCAAATCACCATGGCAAGTTACGCGATTGAATAGCACGTACATAGAACAGTACGACTGGGCTTCGAATCGTTTGGAAGAGGACCCCCATTTTGTCAAAAAAACATCTGTAGCGACGAAGCGCATTTTTGATGAATGCCTGTCTTAACAAACAGAATTGCGCTATATGGGACGACATCAACCCAGACGAGTTTCATCACGCGAGATGCATCCTCAGAAAGTTACAGTTTGGTGTGGATTTTGGGCCTGTGGCGTCATTGGTCCGTACTTTTTCGAAAACGACGCTGGTGAGGCGGTCACCGTCAACGGCGAGCGCTACAGAACGATGATAACCAATTTTTTATGACCCAAATTGAACCATATAGACCTAAACGACATGTGGTTCCAGCAGAACGTCACAGTGGACGCCACGATAGACAATCTGCATGAGTGATTTGAGTGTAAGGTTGGGGTGATGTGAATTGGCCACCAAGGTCATGCGATTTGACCCCGCTCGACTTTTTCTTGTGGGATTTCCTGAAGTCGCAGGTTTATGCAAACAAACCAAAATCGACCGATGCCCTAAAGGTGAATATAACACATGCCATCGCTCAAATTCAGGCAGATCTATGCAGAAGATTCATTGAAAATTGGACCACTCGGATCCGTGCCACTGTAAATAGCCGAGGTGAGCATTTGAACGATGTCATATCCCACACTGAATGGCACAAGTGGGCCTATCAAATAAAAAAGAATTTTGTTAATACCTCACACACAGCTTGTTTTATTTCATTTCAACATCTACCCAACCTTATCGAAGAACCCTTTACAATCAAGTGAGATAGTGGACAAACGCGAGTCTATCAATAAAAAAATACGTACACATCTCTACATATAATAAAATTGTAACGACGTAAACGACGCTGACGTCACGTTTTAGCGACGTCAAGGTACATTACATTAACAAGGTACAAGGTGCTTTTATAATAAGCTTCCAAGCCACGTACAAGATCTAAGTCTTAATAAATTCAAATCTTTCAATAAACTTAAGTTGTGCCAGAAAGCGTTTTATACAACTAAAGATTACCTTGAAGACAAAATGGCTTGGGATTGAGCTGCTCCAATTAATTTTGTTTTTTTATTTATTATATTTTGCACCGTGAATTTTGTTATTATAATTTTTAATAATTTTTTTTGGTGTTCTTGCAATGACAAGAATATTTACTTTTTAAAGTATTATATTATTTTATTTTAATTATTGTGCATGTGAAGACTATGTGGATCATTATTTTTTTTTGTTTTTAATTTATCTTAGTTAGTTTTTAATCATGGTCTGGCAGTTTGAGTAGTTTATGCGGCGTACCCGAATGTCCTTTCTTTGGTATTGTTCGTCGAATCGTTGAGCTCCTTAAATTCAGAGTTGAGCTGCTCGGTTATTGACAAATGCGTGCACTGACTGGACAGGTCCACTCAATCTGGCTGGTTCTTTCCTCAAAAGACCATTTCAGACATCAGTCTACATGGTCTTCACATGATCTAACCAATATTTTGTCTGGACTTTAAAAGAGACTGTGACCACTGAGTTTGTTTCGGCCTTCTCAGAGTAAAAAAAATGTTAAAAAATATGTTCGACATGTAAAAGTGTTTGTACAAACCAACTTACAGAAATAAAATCATTTATCATTATATATTTTTGAAAAATAAGTAATAGCTACGGGGTATGTGAAGGACGCCGAAGGATGTGTGGGTACTAAAATAAAATAATTAAACAGACTCTGATCAAATTTTACACCATAAATCCTAAGAGCTCAGGTCAAAATTTAGGCTATAAATTATAACCCTACTTTCTATGGAGTATGAGCAATATTGCATTATGTGTGTTTGTACTACACTTTCCCTCGGGATTTCTAAAGCAAGACACAAAATAAATTGCAGACTTTATAAAGCACCTACCATAATATTTATAGGTATCTCAAAAGAAAAAAAGGTCACCAATGACAAGAAAATATCCATCCGTAATTTTTGTACCTACAAAATTATTTACGTAGCTCAAAAAACCGACATTTTCACGTCTTCCTGTATAATCTATACTAATATTATAAAGCTGAAGAGTTTGTTTGTTTGTTTGTTTGTTTGTTTGTTTGAACGCGCTAATCTCAGAAACTACTGGTTGGAATTGAAAAATTATTTTTGTGTTGGATAGTCCATTTATTGAGGAAGGTTATAGGCTATATAACATCACGCTACGACCAACAGGAGCAGAGCATAAATGAAAAATGTTGCAAAAACGGGCAAAATTATTCCTTTTTGAGAGCTTCCGTTGCGTGCGCTGCGTAAACGGTTTAATTACACAACAATCATGTATGTAGAGTAGGTAGGGTTGATGGGTAGGTAGGTAGCCAGTTGACGGGAGCGAAGCCGCGTGGGACAGCTAGTTTCAAATATAAATAATACCGTGTGTACCGGCTTGTCCACGGCTTTATTTTACATAATTTATTCGGTGCCCCCGCGAACGGCTTGTGGTCAAGCGAGGCGGTCAAACACAGATGTGCCATTGCCTACAATGGTATGAAATGTTATGTTTTGTTTTCTAACATTTCGGTGCAAACAGAATTGTGAATGAGCAGTGTTAATAATTCAAGTGTGTGTTACTGTTTTGCCGTTTCATTTGCTTTGGAGAGATTTGCATTAAATTAATTAAAATAAATAAAAGCTTCCGACTTGGCTGCTTTGTTGGCCTAGTGATTGAAAACGCTACTGCTGCATGAGGTCTTGTGTTTGATTCCCATTTGATTGGCATTCCTCTGTATCGATTTTGGACTTTAGACTTGTGTCCGGTTGGCAACAGGCTCGGCATGAGACTAAAATATTATTGGCGAAATAGGAGTGCTGATTGATTAACCCTCTGATTAACCCTTCAGGGAATACAAGGGTGAATGTATGTATGTATGTAAATAAAAGTTCGGCTAATTTCTTCACGATTCTATTAAACGAACAAAAGGACGATATTTAAAAATATAGTCGTAACTTAAATGTCCTATTTTTAAATCCTGACGGAAAAAGAGGGGTGTTATATATAAGTTTTACGTATGTACCTGTGTGTTTGTGAATAAGTGTATCTGTCTAAAGCATCATAGCTCCTAAACGGATCTTCATTTCATTTTTTTGTTTCAAACGTGACTTTATCGAGTGTTCTTAGATATGTTTGATATAAAAAGGTATGGACGTTTTGCTGATATAATCGGTCTGTTTTCGCAGGATATCCTGTCATAACTACGTTTCAATGGATTGTCGATCGAAGCGTGTCTACTACTAGATAAATGATGTAGCATGAAATAAAAATGTGTCTGGGGCTTTTAAAATTTTATTTGTAATTTTTTTTAAGCCTCTGTCTTTACTTATTCCTTGTTCTACGCCTGATTATAATGCCAATACACGGAACAGAAAGCAATAATGTTAATGTTTAGAACTGAATCTATAGGGTTAAAGAGCCACTAGATTACTTAATCAAACAAAAGAAAACCTTTTTTTTTCTCCACAAAGTAACCCAGACTTTTCAACTTGTTTATAAACGACTTTAAGGCTTGCTACAAGTAAGAGAAGTACATTTTCTCTCGTATATTCTTGTACTTAAGTACCTAAGAATATCACGACAGCGCACCGCTTCGGGACATTTACGTCCCGCTTCCACGGTTTCTGTACATTGAATGTCCCAGTCTTATGTACCTTAAATGTCCCAGTGTTCGCTGAATGCGCTCGTAATTATAATAGCCTTTCATATTACAGAGATACGGTAGGGTTCTGTGTGTGGTACATGCATGTGCAAGTGTCTTATTAGTAGATTATTAACCAAGGGCTGTATGACATCAATTGCATACGAGGTTTTTGGCGCCTGAGCGAAGCGAAGGCGCTAATTAACCCGAGTATGCAATTGATGCTTACGCCCGAGATAAATACTCTGCTTTACATATCGATTGTGAGGTAAGTAAACAACAAGACAGCAGGTTTCAATGAACATTTATTAAGAAGAAAAAAATGTGTATTTAATTAAAATTAATAGTAAAATTATTACAATTTGTAAGAGATATGGTCACGTTCTTTTTAGGAATATTTATAGTTTGAATATGAGTTTGTGATGATAAGACTTGAGTTTGAGTGACTTGAGGTTCTTGCACGTAAATGGCGGCAGTTGACTGGTACTATTTTCTTCATTAAAAAATGGCTCAGATGATGTGCTTTGACGTGGTGATTTCAAGTTTATATTTTCTGTTATTTTAGAAGTAATTTTGCTTTTGTTTGCCATCGAATCTTCGATATAACCTTCGGCCACTTTGCTGGACTTCCAGCCGCCGTGCCTTTTTAACAGAGTGAGGTTGGCTCCCGAATCAGCCAATAGAGTCGCTGATGTTCTGCGAAAGCAATGCCCGGTGTATAACTCTACGTTACTCAGTTTTAAATATGTGGCTATTTGCTTTGGCATGCCTGTAAATTTGTTTTTTCCTATTACTTGTCTGTGGCATTTTCCTTTACTGTAATTAAGAAAAAAACGATTTGTATCCACGTTTTCAGGCCGAAGAGCTTGATATTTTTCAACATAATTTGCAAATTTTTCATGCACAACAAATGACCGGTCAATTTTAGTTTTCGTGTTAGGCAGTTTTATGAGTAGTAATTTGTTATGTTTTTCTACATTTTCTATTGTCAAGTTTGTCAATTCCACGGTTCTGCAGGCTCCCGATATCCCAAAAATTAGAACAACCTGTAAAAAAGACATAAGTTGTATTATTCCAAATTCGCATAGTATTTTTGTGAAATATTTTGGTAACTTATTAAAAAGGGCAAGTAAATACGTAGGTACCTTTATTGCTAAATAAATTTCATCCGGAGCTTCATTTAAGAATTTCTGTACTTCTTCTGCAGTAAATACCTTCGATTTCTTGCTTTTAAAGCCGTCAGACTGCCTTTTCAAGAAAGCAGTAAGTTTAGAAAAATCTTTCAAATTCACGTCATGTTTTGTCATCATTGTAGATTTTAGCATGGAATAAAAGCACCATAAACCGGAAGGTTGTAGCCTCTTAGATAATTCATCAAAATATGATATAAAAACACTTTCAGAAAGAGATTTCACTTTTTTTTCTGACCGCCATTTCATAAATTCGTCGTATGCCTTTACATATCTTTCTTTCGAGTTCGGCGGTAATATATTTTCGACAACTGTTTTTACCCTTTCTTTAATAAAATCGGGCGTTAGATCTATGTCTTCGTCACTAGACATGTTTAAAACTTTTGAAAAAGAACTCAAACAAGAAAATTAATTATTTTCGCGATGCTTTCGCGCCTACTAGTAGACTGCCTTTTTTTTTTTTTCACGCACGCAAGCGCGTCAAATCTTGCTGGCCAGTTTGATTTTTAAATCGATTCCATCTAACATACGATGTGGAAACAAATAGTTCCATATTTAAAATAAAATCTTTATAAATTGTCTAGATTCCGATTCGAGTAATTAATGGATACCGAGAAAAAAAATATTAACTTTTTAAAAATATTCTTCGTGCAGTATGAGTATGACAGTTCTTTTTTCAAATTCCAAAACCTATGCTGTAATGATACCCCGGCATTCAGGGGTGTAAGGGTGTACTTACAGAGCAAGAGATATGTAAATTATCTTTATTACTGTAGGTATGTATATGGTATGGAGGTACTCGTGTATAGTAGGTACTGGGAACGGTGCCTTGAATTTTTTATTATTATTATTAAAAGAACTGCAAGAATTGAAAAGTTTTAAGCCAGGATTTCAGGTGAGTTCAAACTCGTTTCATATTTTTGTTGGTACATAAGTCTTACCTAAACATGTCAACTATGAAAGACGAAATCAAAAGTACTTCGCATACCTACCAGCAACGACTTAAAAATCACCCCAATGCTTTCGCTTCAAAATTAAAATTTCGAGGTTACACCAAAACGGTAAAAAGGAAAGACATAATAAGAAGTGATTGAAACGAGTAGACATTCTTACTGGACCACTTGATATCTGACAATTACCTACATCCATTCTGCTTGAAGTGCTGTTTTTTTTTATAATGTTGATCTGCTTATTGCAGATGAACATACAACAAAAACGTCTTAACTTAAGCTTGTTACACGCAGCTGCATAAGGGGAATCGCCAACTCAGCACTCAACACTTTTAGTATAGAATCACACGCTGCAAATTTAACGAACGACGGAAACGCCGAGCTGAGATAGCACTTTGTGACGCACGGACCTAGTTTAGCCAATTATTGTAACTCTGTAAAATTCCATTCCATATTCATACTTCGAATAGGCACTTAGGCTAATTTTAGCGATAATTAATGTAATTCTATTATTTTAAAATAAATTAAGTACCTAAATTCATTTTTGTTTTTTTTTAAATCCTCCGATTGCAGCTAACGTAATTGGCGCAGTCGGTAGGATATTCGCGGGCCGGTTCGCAAGCTTTAGGGATCTCTAATATCGAAATCCGCGTACGCGAATCGCCTGGGTGGCTATCGAGCCCCGGTGCCGAATATCCGAATCTAAGGTCCAGCTGCAGTTCCGGAAGGATAATCTAAACTTCGATTCACCAGAGAACCAGAGATGAAAAATTTGTGAGTACACTTGAATTGTTCCTGTGTTGCTTCCTTCTTAGTCCTAGTACCACCCAACTTCCAAGATTTTTCACCCGAGAAGTTCTATTTCCCAGGAGCCCGAACCTCGTACGGCTCGCTGGAGTAGTATAGATAACAGTAGAGATTTAAATAGTGATAGTGAAATTAGTAGTATAAATAACTTAAATATGGCCCATGACCCGGATGCAAATTTCAAGACCCTTCGTAAGGTCCCGGAGTTCGATGGGAAAACAAATGTTTTGACTAGATTTGTCAGAATATGCGATCAAATAGTAGCTAAGTATGTTAGCAATACCCCAGGTAGCGAGTTAAACAACTTATGCCTATTAAATGGCATTTTAAATAAAATAACAGTCTGCCGCTTGTACCATCAATTCCAACGGCATACCTGATGGTTGACTAGGCATAAGAACAGCCTTAGTTAATAACTTTTCAGATCAACGAGATAAAACCGCTTTGTATAGAGATCTTTCTTTAGCTACACAGGGAAATAAGACGCCTCAGGAATTCTACGAGGAATGCCAAACTTTGTTCAGTACAATGATGACGTATGTAACATTACACGAGTCAATTACTACCACAGTGGAAGCGAAACGTACACTGTATAAAAAAGTTACTATGCAGGCTTTTGTAAAAGGTTTAAAGGGACCATTAGGATCCCGCATAAGATGCATGCATCCCGATACTATCGAAAAGGCCCTTGAATATGTACAGGAAGAACTTAATGTTATGTATTTACAGGAACGTAGTGAATTTTCAAAACCCACTGCACAAAAGAATTCAATCCCTGCAACACCCTACGGAAATACCAACCCAGTTCCTCTACGTAATAACCATTTCGCAGTACCAATTCCCAACTGGCCCAATCCCATAGGAATTAGACCCAACCAACTACCACCACAACCATTTAGGTTCAACCCCATCTTTATTAATCAGCAGCCCAAACATCGCATGCCTAATCGAACACAGCAAATATTCCGTGCGCTGCCTCAAACATATAACGCTCAAAGTAACATGTTCCGTTTGCCACCCAGAAACATCCCGGCCCAAAATCAAAATCAAGGACCTAAACCTATGAGTGGTGTACAGCATTTTACACCTAGACCCATGCTATCTGGCCATAATTGGCAGAATTCAGGTAATCCGCCACCAACAAATTATTCAAAAAATCGCGAAATGAACATGAATGAGTGCAAGTCATACGACGACTCATATTACCCGATGGAGTTATATTACGAGCCGGACTGTTATAATTACGATGACACTTATTATGATTATAGCCCGTTCGCTACATTAGAGTGCAACCATGATCCCACTTTGAACGATGTAAATATTCAAAGAAATATTACAGGTTCAACTGAACCTCAGGCAGGTCCATGTCAGATAAGTCAGGATTTTCAGGCGGCACAGAAATCAAAAAAGCTAAAATAGAATTAAATCTCCAAACTCAACGTCAGTTGCCGTACATACTAATATCAGAACCACCTTTAAAATTACTAATTGACACCGGTGCGAACCAGTCCTTTATAAGTCCAGAAGCTGTAGAAAAATATTTTCCAAATTTTCCCTTAAATTACGACCCGTTTGAAGTTACCAATGTACATGCGGTTAGTAGAAACAATTATTCTATAAGTTTACCTTGCTTCGCGGAATTTAACGAACCAAAGTTTATCAAGTTATTTGTATATCGTTTCCATGAAGATTTTGACGGTTTAATTGGTTTAGATTTGCTAACTAAATGGGAGTCCAAGATAGATTTAAAAGATCAGAGGTTAATAACGCGCACATCATCAAATCCTATCCGTATGTATAATACCTGCAATGTTAACTTGTATGAAGTCATAATACCTGCTCAATCTTCGAATTTAGGGAGAATACCGATCGACACTCCAAACGGTGCAGCATTAGTTAGTGAACAGACTATATGCAACTGTATAGTACGCGAGTGCCTTACTATTGTCGACAATAATCGCGGCTACTTAGAGATAGAAAATACGAGCCCGAATGATGTTATAATATCACTTGACCGACCAGTGCACGCAAATTTATTTAATATCGAGTGCACGCGTACCGAACATTGCACCACGCGATTTCAAGAAGTGACAATCCTTCTTCTTTATCTCATTTCAGACCCATCTCCATACTACCTTTTCTCTCTAAAGTTCTCGAGCACATCGTTCATGGTCAAATTTCCAGATTCCTCTCTTCTAATGCTCTTATCTGTCCTTTTCAATCTGGCTTCCGGACTGGTCACAGCACGGCAACTGCACTTCTGAAGGTCACTGATGACATCCGCTGGGCTATGGAAAATAAATCTCTCACGGTGTTAGTCCTGCTTGACTTCAGTTGTGCATTTAACTCGGTGGATTTTGACATTCTGCTCGGGGTCCTTCAGTCTATTAACTTTTCTCCCTCTGCATTAGCCTGGTTTGACTCTTATCTTCGGGGTCGCTCGCAGTGTGTTCGCCTTGAAGAGATATTCTCTGATTGGTGTAATCTCACTGCTGGTGTTCCTCAGGGTGGCGTTCTCTCTCCTCTTCTTTTCTCTATCTTCATAAACACTGTTACCAAGATAATCAGCTCCAACTTCCATCTTTACGCAGACGATTTGCAGCTTTATCGACACTTCTTGCTTGCGGATGTGGACTTTGCAATTGACGCCATGAATCGTGACCTGAAAAGTGTTAGTGAATGGGCTAAGTCCTATGGATTACAGATCAACCCATCCAAGTCCCAGGCTATGATCATAGGCAGTCGATACTATCGCACTGCGCTTGACGTGTCCACTCTGACACCTTTATCCCTTGACGGCTCGACCATAGCTTACAAAAATCTACTAAGATACTGCTAAGAACCTTGGCGTCTTAATAGACAGTAATCTCTCTTGGCGAGCTCAAGTTAATGAGATAAGTCGCAAGGTGCACTTTTCATTTCACTCATTGAAAGCCCTTCAAAATCTATTGCCCTTTAAAACCAAAATCCATCTAGCTCAAACTCTAATTCAGCCGATCATCGATTACGCTGATGCCTGCTATCTGGATGCCACGGAGGAGCTCTTAAATAAGCTTGAGCGCTTGCAAAATCTGTGCATCCGTTTTGTTTTTGGTCTGAGGAAATATGATCATGTCTCTCAGTTCCGCAAGGATCTCAAGTGGCTCCCGATCCGTCTTCGCAGGAACACTCGAGTATTATGTCTCCTCTTCAACATCCTTTTTAACCCTGCATACCCTGGATATCTGCGCGAACGCTTTTCCTTTACTCGCGCTGCCGATGTCCAGTGTAGATCCCACCTAAGGCATCATCTAAACTTCCCCTCCCACAATACTAATTTCTATTCCCACTCCTTCTCTGTTCATGCAGTACGACTGTGGAACTCACTTCCACCTAAAATCCGTGACTCTAAAAATGTATCCTTATTCAAGAAGCAGGTCAAAGAACATTACCTTTCCACGATCTTGTAATTTTATATATTATTATATTATAAGTTGTATGTATTTTTATCTTTTATATATGTAGTTAAGGTATATGTGTAATTTATATAAAATTAGTTAAGTTATTATTGTCTATTTTAAGTTTCCTTATTTCTTTCTACACACTGTGTCTTCGTCTATCATCCAACTTTCCTGTCGCAGGTCTGCTGGAAGAAATTTCTATTGAAATAAGCAGTACCTTTGTGCTCTTCTATCTGTATTCCTTCTTTTCTCTGTAAGTTTTTTTTTTTGTGTGTACATAAATAAATAAATAAATAAATAACTCGATTACGAACAGATAACTCTTTGCTCAAAATATGCTGACGTGTTTTACATAGAAGGCGAAGCGTTAACATTTACCAATCGAATAAAACACCGTATTAAGACTACAGATGAGGTCCCGGTTTACACAAAAAGCTATAGATACCCATTCATTCATCGTCAGGAGGTTAGGGAACAGATTTCAAAAATGTTAGATCAAGGCATAATAAAGCCTTCAGAGTCAGCATGGAGTTCGCCCATTTGGGTGGTCCCCATGAAAATGAACGCCTCGGGCAAGCAAAAATAGCGTTTAGTAGTTGACTTGCCGAACATTAGCGATGTTCTTGAAAAACTAGGTAGGTGCCAATACTTCACCACTCTAGATCTGGCTAGTGGCTTCTACCAAGTCGACATGGACCCCCAAGATATTCATAAAACAGCTTTTAATGTCGAACATGGACATTTCGAGTTTCTTCGAATGCCCCATGGGAAAACTTAAAAACTCACCATCTACATTTCAGAGGGTTATGGACAATGTCCTCAGAGGTCTTCAGAATGACATATGCCTGATGCATCTTGATGACATCATCGTTTTTTTCACGTCACTACAAGAGCATATCGCACCTCCGATAAAATAGGGTTACAACTCGAAAAACCTGGATTTTGAGAAAAGCGAAAATAAACTCACGGATTTGTTAATCAGTCTTTATTCTTACACTATTATTACTATGTGATCAAAATTATACATACTTAAAACTTACAAAAAATATGTTTTAATGGCATACGCTGTTTTTCAATTTTCCTGAAAAACAAACCTGAAAATTACCAATTGTAACAGTATTTTAGATAACTATTCGAACTTCTTCTAACCAAAATACAATGCGACAAATGTAACAATTCTTATAATAATAAAATCAGGCAGTTCTTTAAACATTTTTTTACTTAATAAAGTATTCATACAGCTGTAGACTTGGAAACAAAATCAACTTTAACAAAAACATTCAAAATTTCTAATTAAAAAAAACAAAACAATTCTAATAATCACAATTTTAACGAATCACTTTACAATACAAGTTTAGGTAGTCTTTCTTTAAGCTATGCTTAAATAATAGTTGTTTAATGTTCTCCTTAAAGAAATAATGTTACTACGTAGGAACTATCATCACTATAAAAATCAAAATCACAGATAAAAGTCTAAGTTTCAGTCGTCTCATAATTAGGGTGTATAATTATTAAAAAAATGTAGGTATTAGTATTAGGTAATTCAATATTCAATTACAATTGGTTGTAAAAAGGCGCATAGAACCGTGGTATATGATTACTATTAATCAAACTCATCAAATCAGCTTTCTTCCTCTCGCTTATTGAGAGCTGTCTGACGTAAGCAGGGTTTAGCCCAGGCAGAACCTCAGGGTGTGTTCGCCAAATTATAGATTCCGAAAATCCTTCGTCTTCATAAGAGTTCTTGTAATAAACAACACAAGGTGTTTCTTTCATGAATTTTACGACTCTGACGTCTTTCAATTTCAAGTTACCCGTACCAAAGCGTAGTTCTGCATGTAACTTCTTCAGGGATATAAAATCATTATAGGAAAACTCATTTACCGAGTATGGGGTTCCAGTTTTTTTGGCTGTTCTTATAATTTGTGCATAGTTACTTCAACAAGATCATCATACAAAATAACTTTGCTATTAACTTTTAGAATGAAAAAAAAGTAACCTGGTAAAACAAGTATAGTAGGCATCTTACCTTGCAAGTTTGTTCCCCCACTCTTTTGATGATCATCGGCGGGTATTTTATTTTTATCCCTTAGGGCTAAACGCAGAATTGCGTCATTACGTTTCATTTTTACCCTAGAATCATAAATCATATTCCAAACAAATAATCCGAAAATACCTAAACTTTCTTATAAAACAAGATTACAAGTCGAAATATTAAGACTACGCATGTACATTTTTAGTCAAATACTGTTACAACGTGAAGAGTAACACTATATTACAATGAATCCTATCTAAAATACTGATACAATACAAAATGTATCACTTTATTACAGAAATATTGAAATTGTTTAATTCAATCCTTTAACAATAAACTGTAATAATTCGACTTGTAACTGTTCATTAGACAAATTGATGTAAGCAACAAGATTTTACCTGCCTGAAACACTGTTATTTTTCAAATTGTAACACTATTTGTCTCAACAAACGCACGTCCACCTTTCATAAAAATAAATGTAACACTAATTGAGATCATTCTGGAATCAAAATCTTTTAGTCATGTAGTGTTACAACTCCACCTAGCGGCGAGTTTTAATGTTACAGATGTAACCATTTTGGAGAAGATAGATGATAAAATTTTAAGTATTTCTGTATCTTTAACTCAAAGTTCGACTTTTTCGAGTTGTAACCCTATTTTATCGGAGGTGCGATATGACCAATCTCGAGAAAGTTTTCAATAGACTTCGGGAATCGAACTTTAAAATCCAAATGGATAAATCCGAATTCTTAAAGCATGAAACTGGTTATCTCGGACACATAATAAGTAGCCAAGGAATAAAACCTAATCTGGATAAAATTCATGCAATAGAAAAATACCCCATTCCAAAGACTCCAAAAGTAATTAAGCAATTTATCCCGGACTTTGCAAAAATTACGAAACCTCTCACAGCGTGTTTAAAAAATGGTAGAAAATGTGTATTAAATTCAGAGTTCATAAGCAGCTTTGAAAAGTGCAAGACTCTCTTAACAAATGACCCTATACTACAGTATCCCGATTTCGATAAGGAATTCATACTGACGACAGATGCTTCAAACGTTGCCATTGGTGCCATTCTATCTCAAGGACCCGTAGGTTCCGACAAACCTGTGTGTTTTGCTTTCCGAACCCTGAATGAAAGTGAGCTTAACTACAGTACCATAGAAAAAGAACTCCTTGCCATAGTTTGGGCCACCAAGTATTTTAGACCGTACTTGTTTGGTCGTAAATTCAAAGTACTGACAGACCATAAACCTCTACAGTGGATGATGAACCTTAAAGAACCTAATTCGCGATTGACTAGATGGAGGCTGAAACTTAGTGAATACAATTTCACCGTTATCTATAAGAAAGGTAAATCTAATACGAATATATGACCGGAGACCTATTAGACCCCAGTTTAATATTGTACCCCCGGCAACAAAACCATTCGAAATTATCCATATGGATTTATTCACGGTTCACAATGAAAAGTATGTTACATTTATAGATGTTTTTACCAAATACGGACAAGCATACCATCTTCGAGATGGCACGGGCATTAGTGTACTTCAATCATTATTACAATATTGTACCCATCATGGGGTTCCCTTAACGTTAGTGACAGACAACGGAACGGAATTCACTAATCAACTATTCCTAGAATTCACACGCCTTCACAAGATAAACCACCATAGAGTTTTACCGCATTCGCCTAACGATAACGGTAACATTGAACGCTTCCATTCAACTCTCCTTGAACATATAAGAATATTAAAGTTAAAACACAAAGAGGAGCCTATCGTAAATCTTATGCCTTTTGCTATTATTGGATATAATTCTTCAATACATAGCTTCACTAGATGTAGACCATTCGATTTACTGACTGGACACTTTGACCCACGCGATATTCTAGACATAGATTTTACCCAACAATCATTACAACAGTATGTTCATAATCATAGGGCGCAAATGAAGGAAGTCTATAACATAATTAACGAAACTTCCTTATCAAATCCTACTGCGTTAGTAGAAAATAGAAACAAGAACTGCGAACCTAAAATAGAATACGTTCCTCAACAACAGGTGCTCATTAAGAACCCCTCTGCAAGCCGTCAGAAAACTGCACCGCGGTATACTCAAGATACCATTCTGGCCGATTTACCCATACACGTTTATACGTCTAAGAAACGTGGGCCCGTAGCCAAATACAGATTAAAAAGAGGCCCTAAGGTACCTAACTTGCTGCAGGATTCTACTATTGCTGGTACTTCACGAGACCCAGTCATCGGAGATAAAACTTTAAAGCCTGGCCAATTGACCTTATGACCGATTAGAATTAGAATAGAAAATACGTTAGCGTTCATACACTCATCAAGTACTGTTCATTCTATGATAGATGTAGATAAACTTAGATCCATGGTAAATAGGTAAGAAAAATATACAGTAAGGACGAGATATATTACGACATTATCCAGCCCGGATCATATTTCAACGCAAACCAGATTGTTATAATTTTCAGATTTTCTATAATTTCCAAAATCGTCTACGATTTATATAAGTTATCTATAGTACCCAACAAAAACCGTCAAGCTCTTATCCCTACCTATCCCTTTGTAGCAACTAATGGCGACTCTTTCGTGTACATAGAAGCAGAATGCTCGAAGTTTTGTAACTGGTGTCTCTGTGAAAAGGAAATAACCCATCAAATACGAACAAAAACGGACTGCATACAGGAACTTATCACGAATCTAGCCCTCAAGAGTTCCTGCCAATTCAGTACAATATTTCTGGAAAAGCGATGAAAAAACTAGATGACCAGCATTACGTTCTATCGTTTCCAAGTCCAACGAAAGTGCAATCAGTCTGTGGGAGAGAAGACTTCAATTTGCTACAGGGAAGCTACCTCGCTACCATACCTATCAACTGTTATCTCTGCACAAAGGTGGACTACACAGCATACAGAACCAAGTCATGACGAGCCAGCCGATACAACCAATCAATCAATCATTTTATTTGTGAAACATAGGTGTTTACATAGGTGTTTACATAAAATAGGAAGTGCGCTATGTTTTGTCATAATTAAGACATACAAATTTATAAGTGACACGTTAGGTGTCATTAGATTTTAAGTGACATAGAAAAAAATTATATTTTAAATCAATTAAATACTTGAAAAGAAAAAAAGCAACATCACATTACAATAAAATCAAACAATAGTCATAGTACTTATTATGAAAAGGTAAAAATGCATCATTATAATAATTGGTCGTTAAAAAATTCGTCTACGGTATAATAACATTTGTCAATTAACAATTTAGTAAGAGCTTTTCTAAGCTTATATAATGTCATGTTTTTTATGTCATCAGGAATTTTATTAAACACTTTAGGTGCCATACCAAAAAAACATTTTTCCATCAATGAGGTCATACATTTTAGATGACATAGTTTATTTACGTATTGGGCACGTAGTGGAGCTTTTTTAGTGGAAGATATTTTTTCAAATAATTGTGTGTTTCTTTTCACAAACAACGCTGTTTCCAAAATGTATAATGCTGGAAGAATCAGTATTTTTAAAGACTTAAAATAGGGTCTACAGCTATCCGTTGTTTTTATATTACACATTGCTCTGACACATCTCTTTTGCATCCTAAATATAAGCTCACGGTCAGTCGACTGCCCCCAAAAAATTACGCCAAATCGCAATACAGAAGCTACAAGTCCATGGTATGCTACCAGTAACGTATCTTTATTTACCTTTTTTGATAACTGATAGAGTGCATAAGCAGATTTACTCAGGCGTTTACAAAGTTCTTCTATCATGGGTTTGCTTACTGTCGATGGTAATACCTAAAAACTTAGCATTATTAACTTCTTCTATTCTATGGTTATTATAAGTAACATTAATATTTGGATGTGGTTGCCCTTGATGAAAGTGCATCACCTTAGTTTTATTCAAATTAATTACGAGATTATTATTTTTCATCCAACGGATGATATTGAGAAGGGATTTATTAATATCATTTTGATAATTGGTCACATTACTACACTTTATAACACCTGTGCTATCATCGGCAAATAGGATCATTTTGTGTCGTATTATTTTTGGCAGATCATTAATATATATCAGACACAATAACGGCCTCAACACGCTACCCTGGGGCACGCCATATCTTACGTGTCTTGGTTCTGATCTATATATGATCTGCATTTTTGTCTTAGGACATATTCTAGATATTTCCGTGTATCGATATCTGTCACTAAGGTATGATTCAAGAAGTTTCAGAGCATTGCCCCTTATGCCATATCCATGTAATTTCTTCAGTACTATCTTGTGATCCACATAGTCAAATGCCTTTGTCATATCAGTAAAGATCGCACATACTGGATTAGTTTTATCTACTGATGTCATAAGATTAGATAATAAATCGTACAGTGCCATATTAATAGTATGATTTTTACAAAATCATTTTTGTTCATTGCAGAATAGGTTGAACTTTTCAAAGTACATATAAACTGAATTATAAATTACTTTTTAAAATATATTTGAAAGTACTGGGAGTTTTGCTATAGGCCTATAGTTTTTACATCTGTTTTGTCGTGTCTTTTAAATAGAGGTTTAATGACAGCCTTCTTTAGTCCTTTGGGAAATATGCCATCAGTGATGCATAAATTAATGATGTGTGCGAGAGGTGGCGCTATAATTTCTTTAACATATTTAATAGCTCTAGTAGATACACCATCATAACCAATTGTGTATGTATTTTTTAGATTGTCAATTATTTTAATAATGTCGTTCGTCGTAACAGGTAACATAAATAGGGATTGCACTGTCGAATTTCCAATATTATTTTGATTAGTCAATTTAATGTCATTTTGTATATTATTTTCGATTTCGTCAACAAAGTAGTTATTGAATTCATCAGATATGTCAACTCAACCAGCTGCAATCAGACGTCATATACCATATGACCATACTCTTCTATATCGCATTATTAGGTGCAGGTGCACTTATCACAACCATACTGGGCTATCGCAACCAATGGTTTTGCAAACGCTCCGAAAAGCCCCACAGCAAGAGACATACTTACGAGGAACCTGACAAAAAAGAGGAGGATCGCGCGCCCAGAAGACAAGTTCCAGCAACATTTTCTCTCGAAGTTCACAAATAACTGCTGATCTGCGGGTGGAGATGTTACACGCAGCTGCATGAGGGGAATCGCCAACTCAGCACTCAACACTTTTAGTATAGAATCATACGCTACAAATTTAACGAACGACGGAAATGCCGAGCTGAGATAGCACTTTGTGACGCACGGACCTAGTTTAGCCAATTATTGTAACTCTGTAAAATTCCATTCCATATTCATACTTCGAATAGGCACTTAGGCTAATTTTAGCGATAATTAATGTAATTCTTTTATTTTAAAATAAATTAAGTAAATTCATTTTTGTTTTTTTTTAAATCATCCGATTGCAGCTAACGTAATTAGCTTATTAAGTTTTTGTTGCTTGTTGTTTTATCCCATACTTCAAAGTAACCGAAAAAAGAAACACCTCAACAATCGGTACCTTGGATGTTATTAGGGAGATTCTAAAAAACTGCATCTAGTGCGCATAAAGCTTAAATCACCTACCTATTTTATTCAACAGATTTCCACTTAAAATCTGTCATAAAAATGCGGCGTATCCACTAGGTACAAAAAAATGTTACCCTCAACAAACACAAGCATAACATAGTACCTATTTACGCAGTTCATACGAAACGGAATGAAAACTCTCTTCGGATTTCCCGTCTCTAAGCTAGTGACAAAAAAGGTTATAAGCCCGTGAAAAATACACATAATATTTTTTGATTACCCTACCTATCCGAGTGACGTTTGCCCGCTATACTCGAGTATGTAGACTCGCCATTAGTCTTGATTTCCTCGGATTTGTCCTAATTTCGGTGTCTTTGTTTGCATTTGAGACCAAGACGAGCGCTGGCGACATTTTATATTTGTTTTATTTAACACTTTATGTACACGGGTCTCGGGTTTTCTTTGTGAATTGAGAGCTCTCGGTGTCTTGGATAACAATTTTCCGCTTTTGAAAAAAAACTCATGACATTGTTGCGTTAGTTTATTGTTCAGTAAAATTATACATATTACCTGCTTATTTTATAAGTAAATGTCGGTTCAGATACGTTAATTACACTTATCTTGTGGAGGGACCGAGAAATAACTCGGACACTTCAACCCTTTGAGATCTATTGTGGTCACATATTAATACATACTAGTAAAAAGTAAAAGTAATATGTACCAAGAATTTTTTTTTGGGTAAAAATAAACTTTCATTTGCTCTCACTACATTTTAAAAAATTTATTAAAATTTTCAAAATACTTTCTTCAAATACATTCTTATGACAAAAACATTTTATCTTTCCTGAAACAAATTCGTCTCTTGGCGACCCTACAGCAAGTGTATATCTAACCACTCTAGGTAGGTATATGAATAGCTCCCCTGCCATCCTATCTGCCGCTTGCGATTTTTCCCTGTCGTGTGCGTAATAAGCGAAGACTTCTCCAAGTCTCTCATTAGCCTGGAGATCGACCTGAGCGTAATCCCGCCAGGTTTATGAGAATTTTTCGTAGACACGTTTTTAGCTGAGATATTGAATGAGAATGTTAAGATTTCATGTTGATAGACGACAAAAGATATAGGGTAACAATTGAGTGAATTGTTTCAACGAGATTCAGTATAGGCTACAGAGATTGAATAAACTTTATACTAAGAATCTTACATACTTTGCCGCCGCTTACATACTTTGTGCCAATACTATACTATGTATACTTTACTATTTATAATATTATAAATAGGAAAGTTTGGATGGATGGATGTATGTTTGTTACTCAATCACGCCGGAACAGCTCTTAGATTAAAGTCTGTCATTTTTATCTTGGTATATTGTTCCATTGGCATTCCAATCGCTTTGCCCGCGTGAAGTGTTTTATGATGATAAAACATTTCACGCGGGCGAAACCGCAGGCAGAAGCTAGTTTACAATGAAATTGTTTCAAACCTCAATAACTGTTATTCAATAGGTATGAGAAGAAACATCACTGAAGCAATAGTATCAGATTTCAAATGAAATGTTTTTTTTAATGAATTTACAACAGTGCGCAAGGAGGAATTAAAAGGAAAACTATTCTTACATCTACAATATGCTGCAGATGGACGCTTGAACCGTCACGTCATCACAGGAGTGTTACAGCTTTTTTTTTATAATGCTAGAAACAATAACAGCCTTACTTATAAGGAACTTCGACCGTTTACGGCCACAGAGGGAGTCCGCACCAAATCATGCGGGCCAATACTTGGCCGGTCAAAGGTATGACGTACGCCCAGCCCCAGGGCGGTTAACATTCATACATACCACACTCTACTCTCTATTCTAATAAAGTCTACAATTGCACCGGTTTATAACTTAAAACTGGAAATTAATTAATCACTTTACAACTGCACGCAAAAAAACAACACATTATATCATTGGGTTTTTTTTAGGGTTAACATTCTCAACAAAATATTGAATAAAAATATCCTTTAAAAATCTCATATGGTGATGGTGGTGGTGGGGTAATAACTGTACTATTCCAATTCTATTGTTTGTAGGACGTTTTGCTACTAGGGTAATTTTAAGAATAGGACGATCTGCTCATAAGTCTTTTTGCGAATTTTGATAAGGAGTCTTCCTGAACCCCGTTGAGATTTTTTATAAATGGGTGATTATAGTTAAACAGTTTTTAAATAAGGTCCTAAATGTTTATTCAATCCTAACTGCATGCTACACGACGACACGTGCCTTCAATCTAATAATTCACAGAACATGCCATTAAAAGTTCCTGAAACCGCTCACGAACACTGAAACATCACCCCTTCAAAAGCATGTGCATCTGAACTCCGAGCACCCTTTCAGCGCGTAATTACTAGTTCACTTCGTTATAGTTTTGATGCACAAGACATTAACAAGTTTAAATTCTTGTCGAGACTGAAACTTGAAGCTCAAGTAATGATAGTTTAGAAGAGGTAGCTATTACGAGTGACACTGATGGAAATAGTACCAAAGCAGCGAGAAAAATTCTGAATTTACTTTTGTAAGCGTATTGCGGTTGATTTTCAGGTTAATGCAGTTTGGATGAGTTTTGCTTCCTTTTAGTTTTTATAGAATAACTAGCTGACCCGCGGGGCTTCGCTCCCGTCAACTGGCTATCTACCTACCTACCCTGCCCACCCTGCCTACCCTGCCTACCCGGCCTACCCTGCCTTCCCTGCCTATCGTGCCTATCCTGCCTACCCTGCCTTCCCTGCCAACCCTGCCTACCCTGCTAACCCTGACTGCCATGCCTACCCTGCCTAGCCTGCCTATCCTGCCTTCCCTGCCAACCCTGCCTACCCTGCTAACCCTGACTGCCATGCCTACCCTGCCTAGCCTGCCTATCCTGCCTACACTGCCTTCCCTGCTAATCCTGCCTACCATGCCAACTCTGCCTACCCTGCCTTCCCTGCCTACCCTGCCTTCTCTGCCTATCCTGCCTTCCCTGCCAACACTGCCTACCCTGCTAACCCTGACTGGCATGCCTACCCTGCTTAGCCTGTCTACCCTGCCTACCCTGCCTAGCCTGCCTACCCTGCCTTCCCTGCCTATCCTGCCAACCCTGCCTATGCTGCTAACCCTGCCTACCATGCCTACTCTGCTTGCCCTGCCTATCCTGCCTACCCTGCCTATCCTGCCTACCCTGCCTATTATGCCTACGTTGCTTACCCTGCCTTCCCTGCCTACCCTGCCAACCCTGTCTAACCTGCCTACCCTGCCTTCCCTGCCTACCCTGCCTACCCAGACTACCCTGCCTACCCTGCCTACCCTGCCTAACCTGCCTTCCCTGCCTACCCTGCCTGCCCTGCCTGTCGCGCCTACCCTGCCTTCCCTGCCTATCCTGCCTACTCTGTCTACCCTGCCAACCCTGCCTACTCTGCATACCCTGCCAACCATGCCTATCCTGCCTACCCGGCCAACCCCGCCTACCATGCCTACCCTGCCTACCCTACTTACCCTGCTTTCCCTGCCTAGCCAGCCTAGCCTGCCTACCCTACCTACCCTGCCTACCCTACTTACCTACTATTTTTTATCTATCATCAATGGTTTTCTCAGCGCACGCCAAAGAATGAACTTTATAGGCAATGTTTTCCTACCTTGGGTTACATTATTGCAATTTTCATAAGGATCTCTAATTTTTTGGAAAATTTATTATAGCCTATGACACTCAGGAATAATGTAGCTTTCTACTGGTGAAAGAATTTTCAAAATCGGTTCAGTAGATCCAGAGATTACCCCTTACAACGTCACAAACTCACAAACTCACAAACCCACAAACTTTACCTCTTTATAATATTAGTATAGAAGTATAGATTAAAAGGATTAATATAGATAGCTTGAGTATCACAATAAAACCTGGCTAATTGCGGTTTTGCACCGTGCAATACTTCGCCACGCATATACTCGTATACTGAACTATAAATACTGCGAAGTATTGTCACGACCACATACCCAAAATATGTACAAAACTAGAAAACATCAAAGAAACGAAAGGCAAGTGGTTAGTATTAGTTTGGCTTAGGTGTGCAGGCCCTACGACCCCAACGACGTTCCATCCTGAACTTGAAAGTTTTTTTAATTTAATGTAGATGTAATTCTGCACAACGGGCATATTGCACGCACGATTGTGTCTCACAAAACGCGTAGGCAAGTATGCGGGTAGGTAACCCGAGGCTGTCGGCGCTGTCACGGCGGTAACATCAACCGAGCGCTGGCCAAACCTGTCAGTTCCATGTTTCACTGTACCTACTCATTTACGCTGTATAAATGGAATTGAAAGTAGTGGTCCAAGAGAGGAAAGAATGCGGTGGTTGTTTTAATAAGCAGGCACATTCGCGACCACAAGCTGTCAGCATTGTCACTGCTGACACCAACCGAGCTTTGGCCAAACCTGTCAGTTCCGTGCTTTGCTGTACCTACTCTGTTATATTCTGAATACACTTGTAGCGTATACCTTACTTACTTGTTTTGTAATTGTAAATACACGCATAAATAAATTTGAATATATAAATTTGTATTAGCAATTGTTAATTAGTATAAATAATAATTTGTAAATCTTTATGTACGCACGGACAAGCGAACCAAGTTTCGTATTAGATGACGGAACGGCTGGCCGGCCGAGCGCGCCATTGTGTGGCTGCGCTGGCCGCGCTAGCGCCAATGTTTACGGCGCGAGGAGGGGGCCCTCCTCCGCTGCGTAGCGCGCCCGATATATTCGGCTCCGCTGGCGCGCCGCTTCCCTGTCTTCATCAGATTGTCTCACTAGCAGTACCTTACTTGCTTCGCTAACGCGCCTACCTAAATCATCTCGCTATTATCTAAGTCTAAATCTAGATTGTTTCGTCTGTGCCTTCTATCTGTCCACTCCTTCATACTTCAAGCTGTATTCTTTCTTCTGTGCCTGTAAACTTCATCTTGCAATAAACTATTCTTCATCTACCGTGCAAGTGTAAAAACTTTTATTTAACCGCCTACCGCACAACGAGAATCATCGCTAAACACTGAATTGAGGGTGGTGGCCCAAGTGAGGAAAGAATGCGTTGGTTGTTTTATAGTAAGTGAGGTTTGGTAACCTGAGGCTGTCGGCATTGTCACGAGGGTAACATCGACTGAACGCTGGCCAAACCTGTCGGTTCCGTGCTTTGCTGTAGCGAGTTACTAGGGCCGTCGTCGCGAAGGGCTGTCCACAGAGGGGCGTCCTTTCGCCACTTCTGTGGAACCTGGTAGTTGATAGCCCCATCAAGACACTCAACGATAAAGGTTATTTCACCGTCAGCTACGCAGATGACATAACAATAATAATAAAAGGAACCCACGAAAACACTCTATGCAATCTCATGCGTCATGCCCTGAAAATAGTAGTGGTGCGGTGAGCATCATCTCTCAGTGAACCCCATAAAAACTGAACTAATTCTCTTCAAAAAAAAAGAGAAAACCGACGACACTGCAACTACCACGTTTCTTCAGAGAAAATCTAAGCCTTTCAACCGAAACCAAGTAACTGGGCATCTACTTGGACAAACAACTAATTGGGCAAAACACATGAACTATATCACCGCAAAAGCCAGCATATCCCTGTGGCAGTGCAAGCGACTGCTAGGCAGGAATTGGGGGATTAGCCCATACAATCATCACATACGGCTCGTTGATCTGGTGGCCCAGGACAGACCTCAAAACAGCCCAAAGAGATCTCGAAAAACTGCAGCGGTTCGCTTGCTTTGCAATCACTAGCAGTATGAGAACCACACCCACTGCCGCCCTACAGGCTATGCTGGGACTGCCACCTCTGCACCTTATTGTGTGGGAGGAGGTACCCTAAATAAAGACTCCAGAATTAAGCACACACGCATAAAGGAAGATGCAATAAAGCGAAGACCGATGTTAGCATCACCGTGCGACAAAGCCCCAAAAACGCACCACTTTCAATAGGCACTACAACATAACACTCACAGAAGAACGATGTGACTACTCAGGCCCGAAAAAGATGAGAGTATACACCGACACATCGAAGACTGACTTCGGTACTGGAGTCGGAATCTTCTCACAAGATTTCAATAAAAAAATTAAAATATATCCAGACCGCCAGGAGGGTTCAACACCGTCTATCAGGCGGAGTGTGTGGACATCATACAAGCGGTCCGCGCCCTAAAAGCCAGGAGGGTTACGAATACCCACATACGTATACTCTCTGACAGCGCATCAGTCCTCCAACCCTTACGGAAAAATATATTATATAAAACTAATAGTAAAATGTCGCAACGCATTAAAACAAATCACTGTATCTAGTCGTAACACGGTGACTCTACAATGGATAAAGGGACACAACGGATCACTGGGCAACGACGCGGCTGACGAGCTTGCGAGATGCGGATCCAGTACGGCGGTCTATGGACCGAACCTGTTGTACCCATCCCTTTCAACCAGATACGCAGATGGCTACAGGAATTCACGCAGACACAGGCGGAGAACTGGTTGACCTCGACACCGGGCTGTAGGCAGTCCAAAAAAGCTCTGCCAACCTTGGACAGTAGGATTACTAGGCATCTTCTACGCCTGGACAGGAATGGCCTGCGCCTGGTGACAAGGACCATCACGGGACACTGCTCACTCAACAAACACTTCCACACAATAGGAATAACGGACAGTCCTCTGTGCAGGGCATGCATGGAAGCCGAGGAAAACGTTGCGCACGTTCTCTTTGAATGCACAGATGTCACCCAGATAAGAACACAAACCCTCGGGTCACCCAGATCTTACACAGATGTTTTGAGGAAACCAAGAGCTCTAATAGAATTCTAGAGGGAGGTGGACTTGTTGGAATAACCACAAAACGGCCGCCATGACCCACGCACAAAGGTCCACTTGAAGTACTAAGTACGGAAACCAAACCCCCCTAGCATAGAACATAGAACATGTTACTCTGTACGTACACACTGAATTGTGAGAGGGTAGTCCAAGTGAAGAGAGAACGTTAGCGCAATTTTAATAGATGATGACAAAATGACAAAAAAGTTGCGTGTAAAAAAACTTTTATCCTTCGAAATCGTACACACTACAATTTTTCTTACATTCATACTATTTACATTATTTACGACTTAATTGAAACTATAATCCAGTCACTTTATCATTCAAACAGTATTCCAGTATTCCTTTGGATAAAGTACTCAATAGCTTAGAAAGCCATGTCATGAAATAAGAATCTCAAATTTCTTACACCTTGTACCATACGAATATACTATTTCTCCTGAGAGGTTTTCATACAGTATTGATGGGTCAAGTATCGCTCGCCACTCGACACGTTCGTTCCAGGAAAGGGTAACCTTATCCTTGTTTCATTTTCAAATATTCATATATTTTTGTGTCGAGTTTCCTTTGATGACACTTAATAAAAGATGAAATAATAAAAACGATATTTGTTGATTGCTTCGTGTGAAATATCGATTTAAGTCTAATCTGAATAGGGCAGGCAGATTTAAAGGTAGGTTGATGTTATAATGCTAGCTAGAAGAGTGTTAGAGAGATACCTAACTTTTAAAACTGTGTTAAGAGATGCAGAGAAACAAATAGAATTGCAAATCCGTTATGGCTACAGAAATTTTGCAATTTTTCTAAGTATCTATAATAGTCACAGCGGATCTTTTTGTCTCTGAAGTTGGCTCGGCCAACCATTGCGCAAGAAACAGTTTGTCATCGAGTATACTGCATAGACAAAGCGAGATAGGACTATGCGACAAACGTTAGCGAGTGAAAGAAACATTTATACAATGCTATATTCACCTTCAACATTGACACAAAAATATCTACTGCGCAGAGTCTTGCACTCGATTTAGAGACACAAAGATCCGCTGAGAGTATTATACTTACGTTTGGCCACTTAGGTCGTCATAAACTTTTCAGGAATGAATTGTTACAGATCTCATTTCTACGTAGCCAGATAATCCGATCATTTCTACAGAAAATATACCTACCATTCAACTCAGAAATCTTTATCTTGAGCACTTGGCACAGCGAGTTCTTGGCTGTTGAAGTACCCACTGGATCACCCTTAATCTTATATCAAACGTAACAACCCATCGGCGCCCAGTCTTGTCCTTTGAGGTAGACGTTCTAAATATAGAAACTGTTACAATGAACTTCAGAAAGCTGAAGACAGAGACCGAAATAGATACCTATTTTGTTAATTTTGCGATCACTTTTGGTTTGAAATTTCATATTATCTATTGTTAAAAAACTTAATCGAAATCACTGATCAACTTGGTTGTTTTGGCGTGATGATTGATAGCCTACTTCTAATTGGATGTTGATGTAAAATTTCATAAAACGATTGTTTTATGTCAAGTGAGCTTTGTCATATGCAGATCCAAAGTTATTTATTGAAATCCATGCAAATATTTCAAGTGATCTCATGTCGGCGGATTCTGATCCAATACGTAGCGGTTAGAGTGGTCACTCAATACTCAATGCAGCCGCATTTTATATTGTTCGATGAAAATATTGAATACTACCGCAATAGCAATTTAAAGCAGTACCTCTTCATCGTACAATCGCTTTTTATAAAATTGTTATGCTACATAGTATGCATTTGTTTAATATTAGCCTACTTATTTAAATCTGGACAGTCATACTACACTACACTAGCATACAAAAAATTACTGGTGTTAGGACAATTTTAGGCAAAAGGTGTGGTTTTATGCCTAGATATAACCACAAGATATAATCACAAGCGAAGCAACAGTAAAGGTAAAATTTACCAGGACCTTTTACACAACCCCGCTCCAACACCCCTCCCGCACAACACCGCCTCAAACGGAGATGACTGCTCGCTGTCCATGCACCGACAGCTAGCAGGGAACTAGCTGTCCACGCGCTTTCGCCTTCCTTTTTCGACAAGCTAGGAACGTGCTTTAAGCGAGCAGTCTGCGTGCGTACAGCGCGCGGGATCGCCCGCTTGAAGCGCGTGGTAAGCATGCGCTAAGCGAGACGCAGTTATTGAGTGGTACGATGCCGGTAAGCTCTCTTACAGCGAACTGTCTTCTAATTTATGTTGTCAATGTAAAGTATGTCTACAAAGGATACCCTGAAGCTCACATTTCAATGAACATTACTTTGCCGGGTCGGATCGGTGCCGTATAAGTCGGCTACGACCTTAAAACCTTGCCCTTTCCTACATAATATCACCTGCCTTGCATTTTAAGGCAGCGCCCTAATCTGTAGTACTTTGATACGAAGTTGTGATGAAACATAAACATCAACCGCTTTTCTTACATTACAAAAACAAAGATTACACACCCGATTACATTATTTCATTACGCTTACGACGCAAAATATCACCAAAATATTTCCATGAAAGAAGCGTACATTTTTCGAGTATATTTGCATGTCAGTGTGCCGGCATCCAATCAGTGTTGGCTCCAGTGACGGCTTGTTTCAACTATTTAAATCTCAGATTAAACGTAAACGCTGGCTGTTTTTGTAATTATTTGTAGGATACACCCTGCCATCTCATGATTAAAACAAAAGTTTTACCACCGAAATGATTAAATAAAATTCTCGTACATTTTTCGAGTGTGCTTCAAAGCCTCGAAGCGTTAAGGCTGGCACCCAATCAGTGCTGGCTGGAGTGGCGGCTCGATCCGGCCGTACTTAATCTCCGATCAAACGTAAACAAGCCCACCCGTATATGTTACGGGCGACATACACGACAGGATTCAATTAAGCCCCAAATATTTTTACGTAAAGAATACTACTACAGTTATCGGTTAACTGTTCGGCATTGGATGCTGATTGAAATAACGTTTAACCACGTTTATCGGGTTATGTTTTTGAAAGGTGTTGAAATAGGCTAATATTTTCCTGTTTTCAGTAGGATTTAGCGTTGATTAGGCTAGCATGAATACACTGGGAATCAAAGGTAGAAAACCGTCACATTATGTCAGGTTCCTTCCGCATCTTCGAACGTTTGATGTTGCTATAACTTATCTAACCTTAGTTAGACACTTATTTTTCTCCTTGGCTACATTCTTTTTTTATCTATACACATAAATTTTTTACACCACAAATAACTGCCAGTAAAACAAGTTTTCATAATTTCTGGTTTGCCATAATGTTGGTAAATCCTAAGGTTAATTATATTAAAGGAGAATTTTTATTTATAAGTATATCATGTTTTATTTGTTTTTGCTTTTATATGTTTTACTATTACCTTGTAATAAGAGTTTATATTTTAGTTTTTATTTAGTCGATAATCTAAAATGCATGTTGTGGCCTACAGGAGGGTGAGTGGGCAATGGTACACTTGTCATTACTTCATATTGATGATTCATTGTGTTTTTTGTGTACATCTTTCGTTGGAGGTTCTGAAATAAATAAATAAAAATTTAGCGGTCATTCTTGAAAACGTTTAAAGCTGCAAAAATACATTACCATCCTTTCACTTCGTTTGTCAAAGGACATCGTTTTGCAGAAACCACTGTCCATATCCACGAAGATATAATAAAATCTAAGCATCATAGAAACGGAATCTGTAACTCGTATTTATCGTAAACGTCTTGCTTTTATGAACCATCATTATTTTTATGTGCCATAATCTCCCCTGAAGTTTCATTAAATAAAACTTTGCTCATAAAAATATGATATTGCCATATTGAGGATTGATTCGAACTTTATTACGCGGTAATAAGGACTTGTTTGCCTTTCAAATATTCTGTTTGAGGAAAATGAGATAATTATAATCCGAATAACGTTTACTGGACTTTATGGGTATCTGTTTATTTTGTTTGGAAATCTGATTCCTTAGCTTTGATTTATGAAATACAGATGTTTTAGCTTTATAATGAACTAGCTTCTGCCAGCGGCTTTGCCTACATGAATGTCGTAAATTATCGCGAGGGAACATATTCCTGGCATACAAATTTATCTTATGTGCTATTCCTGACTATAATCTGTCTCTGTGCCAAATTTCATCCAGATCCGTTCAGCCGTTCTGGCGTGATTGAATAACAAACATACACAAATCCAATCCTTGACATTTATAATATTAGTCAGATTCTCTATTTAGTATTAAATATTAAAATATAATAAGATATAATTATATAAAATCATTAATCAAAAATGAAATTTATATTTTCAATACAAGATTTTCTCTTCGTAAACTGGCTGTTTTCTTCAGGTACTCGTACTCCAAAATTATATACCACTAGCAGCCGCGCGCGTCTGTGTGGACTTAGTATTTCCCACACTTCAACCCCCTTTTGGCCAAATTGCACAATATCTTTATAAATTATAGCCTATTTAATGTATAAGCTATATTACTGTAAAGTTTTCTGTTTAGTATCTATATGTTTAGTATTAATCTGCTTATTAGTTTTCATTCAGTCAACATCCATCCATACTCACAAACATTCGCGATTATAATAGCAGTAGGATTACATTACTTACGACATACTCGTACGTACATGAGTATTCCAGATGATACCAGGGTGATGATCGGGCAATAATTTAGCACTAATTACGGAGCAACTGGGGCCCGCGTTGAGCACATTTCCAGTAGAATTTGTGGATGTTAGTTCTCGTGTTACCTGTTCCTGTACTTCTGTTATATTCACCTACTTTTTAGTTGGTCGAGTGTAAATGCATTTTGTGTTTACTGAAGTATACAATTTTATATTACAGCAGTCGCGTTGTAAATTACCGTGTTACCCATTTACTTACTCTAAAGGTCTGATAGCAGACGCTCCATGTACAATTCTGGTATCTTCTTAGCCGCTTTCGGTTGGACTGGAAGCCGACACCAACATAGCATTAGTATTTGTAGGGCTGTTAAAAATATGGATGAAAAGAGATTGCATGTAACAGAGATGAGAATGTTGAGATGGATGTGCGGAAGGACGACAATGGATAAAGTGATAATTGAGTATAGTAGAGGAAGTTTTAAAAGTGACAGTGACAGAAAAGTTGAAATGATACCGTTTGTCCTGTTATGGTCATGTGATGAGGAGGGATGAAACGCATGTTACTAAAAGTGTTATGAATGTAAATGTGGATGGATGGAGAGGGAGGGGACGGCCAAAGAAAATATGGATGGATATGGGGATATGAAAGAAGAGAGAGTCAGTGATAGCGTGATGGGGGACAGGACGGTATGGAAGAAGAAAACGTGTTGGGCCGGGGCTGACCCAAAGTGACATGGGACAAGGGCAAGAAGATGATTATGAACTTTTAGGAGTAGTGTAATCCAAATGTCATTCGAGGAAACTCATATAAACCGAAAGGCGTTATTATCGCTGTTTTCTCCACGTCCTCCGGTGCGGTCTCAATGCAGTGATAAGCCCTATTTATATCGATTTTTGAAAAATATTATTACCGGACATGTTATTGGTAAAATCTTGTAACCGCGGAATTGGGTATCTGTCTGGCTTCGTGATTGCATTTAATCGGCGGTAATCGCCACATGGCCTAATATCCCCATTCTTTTTCTCAACTATGTGTAAGGGGCTTGCCCAAGGACTCTTTGAAGGTCGACAGATACCTAATTCTTGCATTTTATTGAATTCATCTTTGACACGTTGGTATCGGACGGGTGCTAGAGGCCGAGCTCGTGCAAAGACCGGTGGTCCGGTTGTTTCAATAGAATGCTGTACAGAGCTCGGTTTCGTTTCCACGAATGACATTGGTTTAGTTATGCTTGGAAATTTCAATAAGATGTCATGATAAGGATGATCGATGCTAATAGAAAGTACAGAAGGTTCACTCATGTTTACTATTGATGCTATGACATTTAAATCAGTTACCTGGTCGATGAGTTTTCGGGCACTGACGTCAACCAGAAGTTTATGATGGCTTAGAAAATCTGCACCCAATATTGGTTGTTTTACGTCTGCAATTACGAAATCCCATCGATACGGCCTGCGTAACTTAAGATTTAAAACTAATGATTTTACCCCATAAGTTTTTATCTCCGTCCCGTTGGCTGCAAATAATTTGTATTCACTGCACTCGCGAGTACCAAGTTTTTTTACGACCGGTAGCACTGATACATTTGCTCCTGTATCCACTAAGAAATATAGTCCACTGTTATTGTCCATGATCCTTAGGCGGTAACTCGCTGAGATGGCGCAGAGCTCCGCCGTTTTCTGCGCCTTACTTAGTTTTCCGGTTTCGTTTTCCACGCACAAGGTTCTTCGCACTTCTTTGCCCTGGTGCGAAAACGAAAATGATAGTAACAAAGCCAATCTGGGCTCGCAGGCGTCCGCCTTTGAGTGGAGGGATCGCGGCTGCGATTCCGAGATGCAGAACGTAAACCATTATAATTATCGCTATTCCAGCGTCTTTGGTATCTTGGTCTTGATCTTTCCATTTCTGCGACCTTGAAACTCAGTTTCGCTATTTCGGCCATGATTAGCTCCGTATCCTTTGAAGTCGAGGGCTGCTGCGTCACTTCGTTTACGCCGTTTGTAGTCCGCGTGGTTTCATAGACGTTGTCCGCAATTGTAGATAAGCTGTCCAAAGATTTGGTGTCCGACACTGCCAAAACTGCCCGTATCGTGCCCGGCAAGTGACCTTGCCATAAAATCAGCAGTGTATCATCTGGTATTTTATCTTTGGCTAGTTCCCGCATACGTCGTAGAAGCTGTGACGGCTTCTGGTCGCCCAATTCCATTTCGCTTATTAACTTTTGTAACTGTCTATTTTTGGATTCTTCGTATATTGTTAATAAGCGAGTCTTCAGCGCGTCGTATTTCTTTACAGCTGGTGGCTCCATCAAAATATCCGTTACTTATTCGACTACATCTTTGCCCAACTTTGAGACCACTAAGTCAAATCTTGCTTCATCTGGTAGTTTTTGTGGAGCCAACGTTGCTTCGGCTCTGATAAACCAGACCCTCGGTTGATCTGTCCAAAAATCCGGTATTTTTGAGGTAAGAGAGATCGCGGCCAACTTGGATACCGGAACTAGTGCTGTTGCCATATTTATAGTCTTTGACGGGATTACACTCACGCGCAAAGTTCACTTTTTCTTGTCGGGGTCACCACTTTAGGAGTAGTGTCTGAATAAAACAATAGGTTGCCAAATTCACATGTATTCACTTTTAATTAGATGACACGTCTACACACAGGAATTATCGCGTACGAGTGGCCACGTCACTTGTGCGCCTTACATTATGAAGTATCATCTTACATACTAGATAGGTACCTACGTACATACCGTCGCTATGGCGTCCCTACAAACTATTATCGTGGCGCTTACGGGTATTCTATCGACCCGATAAAAGGAAGATGGTTTTCATAAACGTGCAAGCAAAAAAAAACTATTTTCTTTCAAGTCCCTGTTACTTTGTCATCTTATTATGTTAATATAACAGCCCATACTGACCGCTCCTGGAAAAATGCCTCCAGCTATACTTACACAATTCTTACGGTCATTGGCTGTATAGATCAAAACTCTTATGAAGTATTCTGGTTCATCTCGCCATCTTCGCTTGTTCTTGCGTGTTGCGCAGACGTAAATGCCTAGATGTATCGTTTGAGCAAAGTCTATTATAAGGACTTAAAAGGATTTCAGAAAGTGATGCTAACTTACTAACTGAATATGTAATGTTAATAATATACCTACTCACTTTTCTGGTCACTTTATGCAGCTGTTTCAGTAAAGTACTTGTAGATCGTAGTTTACTTTTAAACAATGTCCATATTGAGTTAAAATTTATTGTAAATAAAGGATCCTTTAAATAATAACAAAGTACACATTAATATTAACGTCAATAATAATAAAATTTTATTAAACTAAAGAGGATCGGCATTCACCCATAAATGCGGATAATACGTTAAATTAAGTGGTAATCCATTAGGGATCCGTAATCTGAATGTTAAGCGATTACATGGTACATGAATAATATACGGTTCTCTAATCTTTTGAGCAATATTAAAAACTTTTTGTTGGAGTCTTTGTCTGATATTCTATCTATTTCATTGGATTTTAAGTATATTTTTAAGGAAAGCAACCTCCCAATCGAACAATGTTGTTAAAAAAAGGGATTTATTTGAATCAGTGTAAGTTATTTTGGCCGCTTCTGGGTCGTGCGTTATGATTTCGTTTAAAAACGTGCAGATACAAGAAAAAAAGTTAGGTGGAGAGTTTAGGTGGAGTAAAATATTTCAAATTTATTTCGCAATGGTCTCCAAGAGTTTGTTGAGTGCAAGTAAAAAAGTAAAGGCGGTTATCCTGTATCTGGTTTAATCTGAGCTAATATTTTTACGAGGCAACATTTTATGCTTATCTAAGGTGTTAATAAATTAACTCTGGGAAATTCATGGAATTGTGTACTATAAATATAAAAAATTATCACGAAGAAAAATTAAAAAAGCAGGCTTTCCAAAGATATGTAATTACTTTTATTACGCGTAAATGCTTGAATTTGTGCACCGTACAACCCCAGGCAGTCAATCGGTCTGGCAGTCAGCGAACCGCGCCATAGAGCGCTGTACGTACTGGAATACGTAGGTAGTGTTCGTAGCTATACTTCATAAAAATAGCTTGATCTCTGCGACAGCTGTCAGTATCAATACAGTAACAATAACATATACGTCAGTTTGATATATGTCGCAGATCAAGCTATCTTTTATGAAGTATAGGTAGGTTTATTTAAAGTATTAAAATAGTTTTTTTTATTTGTTTATAATCGTTTTGTTTATCGATACTGACGAAGTTCATAGAGTAATTTTTTTAACACCTTAAATATTTGTAAAGGATAATCTCTGGAAGTTCTGATGCGATTACGATAATTCTTATATTGATAGAAATCTACAATATCCCTTAGTATCCCCGTGCTGTTCAACTAATCCCTGCGCGCGGCGCTATGTGTGGGTAAGTATGTGTGGGTGGTTGTTTGCTTGGACGACGACTTGCACGTCACTGCCACACAAATGCGTAATGTATAATTACAAGCGCACGCACACATGGCGCGCGCGCACATTTGGGTTGATCTATCTATTGATATCAATGCTCGACACAGCAAGGCAACGCCAAGGGCAGTTAGTCCCGCTTTCAGCAATGCTGAATGACTAATCTTTTTTCCACGATCTATTCCCGCAGGTATAGCCTCCATTGATAAGAATATGAATCACCACTTGCATTTTTACTGACTTCTAATTGTTTCTATTAAATCTATCTCGTCTATAACTATGAGCAATATGATTAAAGATAATGATATATCATGTCTAATATCCTACCGTTTTTACGCGCGGTTAAACCCAATAACGTTATAATCTTCTTCTACTATCGAATATGTGTACACTCTGCAAATTTCGAGATTGAATATACCTTTTAGGAGTTCATAAAAAGACCTATTAATTTTTTACATAATTGCCCTATCTTATTATATCGCCTGAGTACCCTAAAGGTTTCGGCACATGAGTACATACCGGTCCTATTGTACACCAACATTTTTCCGCTCATGGTTAAGTTAAAATTAACTAGGCACAGATCTATACACTAGGCCCTAGGCTGCTATTGAGAAATTGCAGAAAATAACGTGCATACGTGTAATAGTAGCATGCGATAACTTTAAAGTCTTAATAAAAACATCAATATTCATAATTATAGTGTTTTTAATTGTACAAATAAACTTGAAAAATAAACATATAAAGCGTCTCGGGTAGACAGATTTGTATCTTTCTCACAAAACATTATTTATGAACTTATACTAAGTCGCAATTTAGTGCTCAAAATTTTGCTGTGAAACCTCCATAACTTTCTAGTGTTCGAGTTCCCAAGTACCCAAAAACATATAGAGAACGCACAGTGATACATAGAAAATATATTACTAACGATTAACGTGGTATTCATAATCCTTTGAGTATCTATTATTTCTAAAAAAACTATTTTAAACATGTCAATGACAATCTGTTGGAAACAAAACAGAAAAATCAGCATAATCATGACTAAAATAATACGTATATTTTTTTTGGTTTTCATATTATTTTTTAGGACAGATCTGAGAGCTATGATTAGTAACACTGCATTTCCAATTAAAATAGGCCACTTGAGTACCAACATATATAATATTAAATACTTGCGGGTTGCATCCTGACCCACAATAAACATTCCATGTAGTAACACGGCAACAGATATGGGCCCAAGCCACGCACATAATGACACTTTCCAGATGCTCCAGTTTTCATTGGTGAACACTTTGACTAAACTGATGTAGATCTGACGACTGAACACAAACATCCAAGCTACGAGCGCCATTTCCGTGTAAATCATGAAAACAAGGTCCATTAAGACAATCCGTCCACTATAGGGGCAGATATTGAATACTTTCTGAACATCGCCGAAATATCTGATGAACGTGTACAAAAATCTTGCTAGCATGAATTGAATGAGCAGCTGATTTTTGTAACTTTTTCTCCATTCAGCGAATAGCACGGCGGTTAAGATGAGAAGCAACAAAGCAGCCGCTGACAAAGCTATCCCCATCGAGCTCCATGCTAAAGTGAAAATGGTCCAGAATGATGTAGTATTCTTTGGAACGAAGATCACGTTGCCTTGTTCTACTTTCAACATATGCGACTTAAAATTATAACCTTCTCTGTAGAGTTTATTTATTTGACACGGCGTTAAGGTTGCATTGTCCGTATTGTTCATACTGTCCATATCGTCTATATAGTCTATATAATCCATATTTGGGATTATTTAGTCACTTTAGCACTCACACTGTAATTTATCAGGCGATAAAGCACTATCTCCCGCCTAGTTTTATTGATCATTATGGTCGTATAACATGACTGAAATGTGTTTTTAGCTCTTTTATTTTGCATTGCCATGCATTATTTTATTTCACACTGAAAAAATACTAAAATCTTCGATAAAAGCTGTATGGTATTAATATTTTTATATAAATAATTGACCGCTACATGCGTCCACTGTTTAACAATAATTTATGGATTATGTACAAGCAGTTACTTGATAACACATTTTTATCAACCAGGGATTAGATTGGATATTTTTTGGTATCAAACCATGTACTTATAGATACGTAATTAACATATCAATAACTTTCACTCGTGGGATCATAATATTTACTTATGAATTATCTCTTGTCATTAACATGTGCTATAGGATTATTTTTATAGGGGTTTGTCACCAGAACTTATGTAACAAGGTTAAAATTAATATAAGTAGACTCAATTACAAATGATATTGTGTGCAAGACGTATAAATAATAATCGTTATTGTCAAATTATTATTTATCAATAAGATATTTTTCCACATCATTATGAAAGTTACGTCTGGGTCGTACAAATTTGCTTAGAAAGTTATTGAATAAAAATACATTTAAGAAACACAGAGGATATATTTTCAGATATAATGCCACGACAGGTCAAAAATAAAACTCACGTACGTGAGGAATAAGAAACGATAAATATATAAAACTCTATACAAATAGTTAACAAGGTGACAGTGTCTAACGATTATAGTATTAAAACTTATTGCGAACCTACTGTACACTTGAGGACAATGGTATTACAACGTTGATGAATGTGTATACTTCAGCTTTAAAGTTAAGTCCGTAGCCTTTATTGAATTCTTTACAGCTTATAAATACTGCTTTCGTGATTCACTCCTATGTTATTCCGTCCTCAAGTGTAAACATCTATCGAATTTCCCTTCAAAACACTTTTAGCTTGTTTGTGACAGATTTATTTAAGAAGCGTAGAGTGCTGAGCTTTGTATGTTGAAAATGCTCATACAAATGCTATTCAGAAGAGAATTCAGTTGCCTATTCGACTACAAGTAAGTGCATCTACTTATGAAATATTATTGCATCGTCTAATATACATACATAAGTAACGTCTATTACCAACATTAAAATTTAGAAATTCTACACAATAAAAAGTATTCTACTAATAGCATATTACTCGCTGCGTCAATCAAATTTTAAATAGATAACTATAATAATAATCGATATTTAATTAACGAACTACTTTTAAAATCTGACTGAATTAACAGAAGTTATAATCCAGTTTAAATTCAAACACGACGTCAACAGCTTCATATTATTAGAATCAGAAACTATAGATAAGGAAGTTTATATATTTATAACGGTTACTTAAATAAAAAATTTATGCAGGGTGTAAAAGCTTATTATTATGTTTTCACGAACATCAATTTCAATATTTATGATTTAGGTATAATAGTATGTACTATTGTAGGTATATGAAGTTGCCAATAAAAATCTTTATACTTCTCATTTGTTCTTATTTGTAAAATTGATAACACTTCTGATAATTCATTAATATAATTTTGTGATGTTGCAAATAAGATATTATAAAAGATAAAATGGTTGTTATTAAGTTAGAATACATGCCGATAGATAGATCGTGTCTACTAGACGATAATATTACACTAACTATTCATAAGGACAACTTTTGTAGTTTGAATACTATGTGTACTTATATAGAAGTCTTTATAAGGGATCACAGTTGGAAAACACTAGTTCGATACACAAATCGGGGAAATTACAATCTATATCTAATTAAACTACGTTTCTATTATTTAATTTAACACTATGTTTAATTACTTTAACTTTATTATTTTAATTAATATTAAAAATACAACATACTTGATTAAAATATCGGAGTTTTAAACACGATAGTGAACTATAAACAGAACATACAACAAATTTTCAAATAACGGTAAAATTGTAAACATATTCATAGCGAAGTCCAACTTTTGTAACAAATTAATTAAAACGAACGCGTAGCCCTATAACGAAAACGTAACATTGTCACACCTATTTTCTATTAAATATAGCACTAAATTAATTTAACTTTGGTAAAAAGATTAATGGATAAATAATATAATTAAATCCATTTTTGCTTTCAAATGTAGCTTATATTACAGCGAATTCGTTTTCAACACCAAACAGGTGTTAACTATAATTATTAATAGATGCTTATTTAAAGCTAATAAAATCAGTGATACGTAAAATCTTCTAATAGCATTAAAACTGAGCCTTAGAAGAGAACTAAGTTACTAAGTACTTATGCCTATAATTACTCTAAGTGGTACCTACGAAAATACTTAAGTAGTATTTCTCTTTAACTGTCTTATTTTGTAAACAAAAAAGGCGTTAGTACTCAGTTTTACATGACATAGCTTTTCGTCTTCTTTTTTCGAGTCGATGAAGTCAAATATAATTTAATAATGAGATTTTACTTTAAAAGTGAGAAATACATAAGATGGTGTTTGAATTGTCCTTTTAGGCAATGGATTGTCTGTGTTCTCACTTCGCGCTTCCGAAATAGTCTCAACTATTCACATTTTGTCCGACCAGTCAAAGAGACTAGACATAGCTTTTGATATAATTAATATATGCCAATGTGTTTCTTACAATCAAAGATGATGTTCGGTATGTCTGGAAATCATTGATTTTCACACCGTGTTTGTTTACTAAATCAGACATGTAATACAAAACACATTATACAATCACAAACAATGTGCTGACACAGTTTCATAGCGTGAATGAAAGTTACAGTAGAGTGAACTACAAAAGGACCAGTTTCCAATATTCTCGTTCTAAATTGATTTATTCTGGAATATATTTTTGGACATCAATATGCTAGTTATTATTTTTTTAAAGTGGACATGTAAAGTGACTATTAACGTGACGCTATAAAACTTGCTTAAAATATTTTAAGTTTTAAAAGAAACTGGCCCCAAAAGGAAGCTAGTAAAGTCTAGAAGATCACAATGCGTACACTTTAATTATCTTATTATAGTTTACTACAACAGTTTCAGCAATTTTAAATATTTACTTCGTCATTTTTATTCTTAAGTCTACATTTCGTAAACATACTTCGTATTTCTCCACCTTTTAAACTTTCTTTAATTTGGATTTAAGTTGCTGACAAAATTAAAATTATTAGAATTGCGAAGGCAATAAGCTTTTGAATAATAGTTATTCTGCCATCAAATTAAAAACAGGATTACCTTTTTCAATTTCAAAATGCGAACAAGATCAATCTTAACGGTCTGTAACCATTTAAAGATGAAGAACAAAATTAAATTGTACGCTAGATATTATTAAATCAAGTTTCAACAATCAATCATCGTTAGTCAAAAAGTAATCAAAAGCAGTTTGCAATTAATGCGAGTACTACTGAAATGAGACCAGCTCTTATTGAGGCAATCACAATTTTACTGATATTTTAATTAAAATTTTCAAATCAACATTACACATTTCCAATTATTCTTTACTCGACCATGTGCTCTGTGAAAGAAAACATCCAGTTGATATTCGTGACTATTTTGTAAAAATAAAAACACTGAAAGTAATTGGAAACTCCCAATAAATAAGAAGATAAATAGATATCGCTATAAAAGACGAAACGACGCATTGATGGATCGAAATTACAAAGTTTATCCCGACTTTGTATGCAAAGTGTATCGCCCAAAATTTTGAAAGGAAAATTAATGTTGAACCTTTACTTGGAAAGAAAATTTATGTACCAATATATTACCATTATTAAATGGAATAATTATTTAAAGTTTATCTTTCCTCAATTTAATATACACTCAGCATCACGAAATCCAATTATATTGGTATCTACAGTAAGTATGTTTAATGACCTTTAAATTAACAACAGTTAGATTTCATAAATAACACAAAAATTCTTCAGAGAACGAGCTGTTAAACAACTTTTGCTAAAATATGCCTTACAGGCGCCACTGTTTCGGCTTACCCTAGAAGGAAATAAAACGGCCGATCAAGTTCAAATGAGAGTCATTCGCCATCCAGACTTTTAATTTAACACAATTATACAACTCCAGCAAGAAAATCAATGATAAATTCACGACACGACGGTAGGTAGGTATTTATCAAAAATCAAAAAGAAGAAAGAAAAGAAAATGATTTTTCTTTTATTCAATTAACCGGTTTTACTTCATGCTTTGGTTAATAAAACCAAAAACCTGTAATCTGTTCTTGGGAACTTAATAAATTGTGTATCAAATTAGTTACCTGTATTATTAATATAGTTATTTTGAAGAAAAATAGGAGTTAAAGTTGCGAATTTTGTGATGCTGTGCATTATTAAACTCTTGCCAATAATTTGATATTATACCTATTTTGAGACATACAATATGGAGGGAGATCCAAGTAAGGAGCGACCGTCACCCATCTGTTTAATGGATGAAAAGCATTTTATCACAAATTTAATATGTTAAAAAAAAACACGAGTGGGTTGTTTGAAAAATTCCTGTCAAGACTATAATTAATTAAAAATTGAGTTGAAAATTAGTTTATCTTTACCTACCTTAATATTTCGGAATTGGGACACAATTAACCGCAGAAGAAAAATAAAGGCATGAACTAAAGAATAAAAAAAAGCCTTTCAGAAAACAATAGCCTATTTGCTATTCGTTATGCGGTCTGTCTTAACTCATCAAATAATCCCGGTTTGAGTTTACCTAAATGTTTAAGAATTGTGATATAATAACCATAGCGTCTATGACAAAAATACGATTCCCTTGCCGAAAAACTTTAGTCTATTTTATTATTTCCATTGTATGTTTACCCTAATATTTCAAAACTGGAACACAGTTGACTTTAGCTTCTTTCACAGAAAATGAAGAACATAGTTAAGTAGACCTTTCAGAAAATATGAGCCAGCAAACAATGCAACAGCAATGGCTGTTTGTTACTTGGTTTATCTTAACTCATCGAATACATTTTTGAATTGTTAATTAATACTATCATTATTATTACTCGACGGGATTTTTACACAACCCATTAGCGATAAAATTTTGATATAAAATGATTTTCATCTAATAAACAGATCGGTGAAGGTCGCTCTTTACACGGATTTTAGACCATATTTTTTAGAATATATATAACAAAAGATAAGTATTGGAAAATTTGAGATCTTATTATTTTTTTCATAAAGAAAAAAACTTTACTCTTATAAACATTTTTTAAACTTGAAGCTTCGTCTTTAAAATGTTTATTTCTTTAGACAAAGCATAATTTATTATTGAACTACACGTACAGACCTATTTGCTCAAATCATTAATTGTTCTTTCAGACGGAAACGAAACAGCTAGAATTGTAACACCATTTATTATAACAAAGCATAATAAATTAAAAGAAAAACAAATGAGAACAAAGTTAGAGGGAGTTACCTTGTTCCTCTACAGGCGTGTGCTCTTCATCGGACGAGTCGAATCGGCTCTCGATTAGCGAACTTTGTTTCTGCAGTGACTGGAACAATGGATGCAATTAACGACTCTAATAATAGGGGAACATTGTTTATCAGGAAGCGCTTTGTGGTTTTAGAAACAATAGAATTTATTGGGTGAATGAAAAGCGAAAACGTTTTAGGACGTCTTTCACCACCTTCCAATAGATTAATTTAAATTCTGCTATACGTAGACGAACTCGTATATAAACAAGCCTTGAGCCTTGAGCCTTGAGCCAAGAGTGAATGAGTTTTTTCTAGGCACACGTGATTCACCGTCGACCACAACATCATAGCTTAACATCAGATGAGATAGTCAGCAAACGCGCCTATAGAGTATAAAAAAGAGACAGAAGTTTTAATTTATTGTCTATATTATTCAAATTTCATCTAAAATAAAAAAAAAATGATTGAAAGTTGAAAATTCTTAACTTAGACTAAATGCAGAATAGCCTATATTCAAACTTGAATTATATATGCTATATATCTATTAAACGTCCGACATACCTTATTGGAACGTCGTCTCGGCGGTGATATCTTGTTCCACAAAGCTTCAAGTTGATCGAAGTGCTGAGATTGCGCTATCGCCGCCTCTTCGGGCCCTAAGCTCACCTGCGCATGATGGTAAATGTTAATTTAAAGGTTTATATCAGACAGCTAATGTTAGGAGAGTTTTAGATTGGGTGTGATATATTACCTGTGAACCTAGGTCTTTGTTCTTTGCTTCTTGTATTTTTGAGATCTCTTCCATTGACGCGGAAACTGAGAATCTAAACAAAACCAAAGATTTAGTTAGTTATGAACAAGAAATAAATTAAAAAAAAACATCATCCTGAATAGCGTTTACCTCCTCTTCAATCGTTCATCTACTTGAGCCATCATGGCCGCAGACGTAAGATGTCCATATTTCTTTTGCCACGTGTAAGTATCCAAAGATACTTCTTTCTTCAATAACCTTCTCATTGGTCGCTTTGGTGCAAGCGGACGTAACTCTGCACAAATAAATAATATTTTTGTCCTTGTTATTCATTATACGCTCATGTTAGAAATCATATAATCTACTACTTCCTTTTCTACATTAAGTAATGAACATATTTTTATAGTAAGAACATATTGGAGAAAAGCCAAAAGATTCCATTACATTAATTAAAAGTAGCTATTCTACATAATGTTAGATGAGGAATTGAGGAAGTCGTCTAAATATACCAATGTTATAATTTTGTTTTATGAAAATTTCATTGTGTTAGTAATAAAAAGCTGTAACTTACTTGACTTACCATCAACATCTTTAGTTGGCGCAGCATACGTTGGTATTTTAACGTACGTAGCTGGGGTATTATGTAGGCAGATCATTGGAAGGCAACCTGGTGGAAACCGTCGAGTAAGTCCAAAATATATTCAAAACAATTCAAAGAAATCAATAGATTTTAAAATCTAGACAATTTTTTATTTCTTAACATATTTATTTTACTACTGTTACTTATTCTCTTAAGCCAGATACTCACTAGCGAGCTCTAACTGTAACTTGCATGACACAGTTACGAGGGTTTAGTGTATACGCAAGTCACAGTTTAGGTTCATGACGTCGCCCGAACGCTTTCACCGAGCGTACCCATTTAGCGAGCTGTAATTTGTAACCAAACAGATACAGTAACGATATTCTAGTGTGTACGAGAAGTCCACCTCACTGTGACCGTGTTGACAAGCCGGATCTATACGTAGTTTTGGTTTGTAACTCCACGATGTTGGACGAAGTGTTTGTCGCTTGTGCAGCATACATACTTGTAGATCCTCTACTCGATGATCATAAATGGCCACGAAGATGGTGGTATCATGGCAATCATTTATCCTCTGACCAGTCACACATAACGAATAAACATTCGACAATATTTGATGGTTCGCAGCGACCTTCACTCCCAGCGTCCTTTGTTCGCGATAGCGCTCGTTGTAGGCTTGCGAACCACCTACCCTACCCACTATACCACGTATGCACTGTATTTTTGGTAACAGTAACGCTTACGGTTACGTGCAACGTTACGGTTACAGAATGAGTAATCCTTGTAATCGTTGGCTCACTGCTAGCCGCACCTGTATCGCTCGCAGAAGGTTTCCGAACCACATACACCGGGTTTTTTGGTAACAGTACACGCAACGGTTACGGCTCACTAGTGAGTACCCGGCTTTAACAAGCTGAACAAAGACATTGAACAAACCAATCAAACAGAAGTGTTTTTATTCCACAAAAAGAAAGGATCGTACCTCTATCCAAAAGATGAATGGCGATACGTGCGCAATCGCTAGTGATCTGGAACCCGAGTAGAGGGACGTGAAGAGCCAAAGACGTCAAAGCCAGACCTCTTTTAGTTTCCCAAATGATAAGTGTTTTATCTTCAGCACCTAGTTTGTTGACATAAATATATTTCATAAGTAAACAGAAGACTTGATGGAACGAACATTTAGTTTGTATTATGTCATCAACTAACTTTAGAGAGATTAATTAATTAAAACTTTGCAATTATAACTTGTTTGCGAATGATTAAGTAGTGAAGAAGACTTTGGACTAGTATTAAAACATCAATTAGGTAACCTTATCAGATAAGTGATAAAAAATATTTGTCTTTACTTACTAGACACGCCAATAGTTCCATCGCCTGTAACTTTAACGCAGGTGACTTTTCCAAGATGTCCAGATAATAAATGCAGGTCGGAACCAGTATTGATATCCCATACAATAAGGTTGCAGTCCCAAGACCCTGATACAATCTGTGTTTTGTTTGTGATTGATACAGCTACACAGGTCACTATGTCTGAGTGACCGACTAATACCTGTTGAAAATTATAATTTAGTTTTAGACAAAAGTAATGTAATATTGCATAGTGAATAAAGACCATTTTTTTAATTTTATTTATTGGTGAAAAGTTACCTGAGGTATTTTTTTAAGTATCGATCAGAACAATTTTAAATCCTATCATTTAGGCACCTACCTGTGACAATTTTCCTCCATCTAACTTCCAGACCTTGAGGGACATATCCATAGATCCAGTGACCACATGTTGCGAGTCTGCCGTCAATGCAAAACATGTAATTCGTTCTGCGTGAGAAACATTTCTTTTCTCTTCTCCACTGTCTCCACCAGCTAATGTCCAAATACGAACTGAATTATCGCCATCTGATAGTACCTGTATGAAAAGCACATTTTCAATAGAAGAATCAAAGTTTAAGCTTTGTATAACATAGTTAGCTATAATATACGAGGGTCTGTAACTACGGTCTCCTGTTAGGCCTTAAGTAGATTTATTGATTTGTTAATTGAAATGAAGTTGTAGCTAATCACGAGAAAATTCCTAAATATGAATCAAATTAAAAAGTTTATGTAGTAGAATTAGAAAACTTGTATAGTGTGTACCTCAAACTCAAGGTCAAAGGCTTTACCATTACACCACAACATACCGTCAATGTACAAGCCAAACCACACAACATTGAACAAGAAACTCGTAAAACGTGGAGTCTATCAGCCTAATCCAGTCCAATGTAGAGTATGAGGCAACTTAGTCGGCAAAGTTAGTTTGGAACTTACGGCAAACTTCATGTTCAGGGTAACATCGAGGCTGGCGGTGGGTGCTGCGGTTGAGTGCAGGACTATGCCGGAGTCCACAAGCCACACGTGCACATTCCGAGCTCTGTCACCCGACATCGCCCGTCTCCCGTCCGACATCATCAGTAAAGTTTGAAGAGCAGCTGAATGCCCCTGCAAAAACTCCGCTGTATATAAACTCAATATAAGAAGTTTGAAGACGAACTTTTGAAGACAAAGATAGAATGTTTGTTAAAAAAGACAAGTCTTTTTAATTAAATGCCCTAGACTGAACCTAAAAGTTTTGATGTTAACAACCTTTCTTTGTGAAGGATCTGTTTTTAACATAATAAAATTCAAATAGCTTTAACTAAGATAAATTTAGTCCTTACTGACCTTATAAGTCAATGATGGAGAATTATCAGCTAGTTGCCATACAACGATCGTTCTATCTTCAGATCCGCTCAATACCAGCAGATTGTTCGGCGAGAAAGTCACACAGGTGACGTGTCCTAAGTGTCCGTTCAGTGTGGTTTGAAGACGATGAGTGGACAGATGCCATACTCTGACTAGACCGCGAGCACAGCCGCTAGCTGCCAGTTGACCGTCTCGGGAGATTTCTAGGCAGCTGATTGGGATGAGCTCACTTTGTTCTGCCTGTTAGGAACAATAATAATTAATGTTATGATGGGTGATCTTTTGTTCAGTAGGGTAGCTACAACGTTTTCTGTAGTTTTTTTTTTTAAACAATAAATTTAAAATCAATAGCGCCCAACAATATTACATGGAAATTAATATACTTGGCAAAATGTTGATGTTCTATAGTAAACTTCGCCTAACTATTTAGATAATACTGGTGTGATATTAAATTATGTATTGTGTGTTATTTATCTTCCACAAAAACCAAAGCAATTGACCGAGTGAGCGCGAAGTGCGAGCGAAGCGTTTCCATTTCAGCTTGGCCAAAAATGCTTTCGTATATCCGAATGTCAATGTCAATCGATTCTCGTGAAATTTTGTGAGCAAAGGTTCGATAATTATATGGATTTTTTGATGATTTAGAGCCATTTTGAAACTTCCTAAAATTGATTCGGAAAAAAAATATAACCAAAGACAGAATCGCGAGGTCTACAGCTCACAGAGCCACTAGTAGGTACATTGATTGGCTTAATACTATGTTTCTATATATGTCACCCTTCCATTCAAGCTTATTTCTGTAACCATTTTCTGTGTTTCCGTACTTATAATATTGGCAATATAAAAATATGTCGATACATAAAGCTATTTGGAGAAGGATCTAAATATAGACCGGAATTTATTCGCGTGAGTTTTACCTGTAACATAGTGACATTCGTCATGGATTTCGTCTGGCGTCTCTTTGTCTGTTTAGTCGGTCGGAAATTAGTCAAGTTGTCTTCTGTGTGGAATGAATATATCGTCACTCTGTTGCCGCCTGAAAATAATATTATTATGTTAGAGAATTACGTGTATCTTATTAATAGTGATCTTGAATTTTATATTTACTCAACTTGACCTTAGTTGCCACAGTAAGTGGTTCATATAATTAGGTAGATACACGATACTATTAAAATGCATATTACACGTATTTTCTTATCAATCTATGTTGTGTCGCTGCTGGGCAATTACAACTATAAAATAACTTTAACCATATAAGATTCTAGAAGGAGACCAGGAATATCATCATGTAATACTCGGTATAGTGTTTCAGAAAGAAAAACTTGTTATACATGCAGCAGAGATGAGAATGTTGAAATGAATGTGCGGAGTTACGACAATGGACAAAGTGTCAAATTCATATGAGGAGGAGGGATGAAACGCACGTTACTAAAAGAGTTTTGAATATATATGTGGATGGATGGACTGTGTGAGGAGTGATATGAAAGAAAAGGGAGTCATTGATCTAGCGTGACAGGTGAAAGGACGGTATAGAAGAAGAAAACGTGTTGCCTAGACCCCAAGTTTTTTTTTTTAATTCTTTTCCCGAGTCTAGCAATTTCTTCCTTTATCGGTGCATTTACAAACATATAAACTCACATACACAACACCCAGAGCAGGAATACTATCTGTACGTCATACAAATATTTGTTCCGTGCGGGAATCGAACCCGCGAAACGCAGCGCAGCAGTCAATCGCTCAACCACTGCGCCAACTGTGCTCCCAAACTAAATCTAAAAGTATATCAACACAACTTACCAGCAGCCAACAAGAAGTGATCCTTATCGGCGACTGCCAGCGCCGCTAAATCATGCGCCACAGCTAACGTACGCAATAATGTCGCACTATGAAGACTGTACAGGTAAACCCTCTGGTCTGCACAGCCTACCGCCGCACGAGAAGAATCGTGAGCCACGCAGAAACATTTCACCTGAAGGATTAACTCCTATTAGTTATTCGTTCCTGGTAACTCAATTATTATTTATAAGTATTGGTTCTAGGGATTCGAGAAATCCAAATCAATTATCAAATATCGGAAGGCTTATTGAGCCGAAAGGGTATTAATGTAGCCATAGTAACGAATAAATTTTGTTTTACACTTCTAAAAGTAAAGGGTTTAAGGGAAATCGATGTTTCTAGATTTTATTTTAGAATTCATACTTAGAAATAAGTTCAATGCACGCTTGAGTCACTTCTGTGGCAAAACGAAAGTGGCTGCTAATTTACGAATTGTGTGAATTATTATTCCGTTTATTAAAATTAGGTACAACAGATAAATTAATGAGAACTTAAAAAATAAACTACAGTAATATAGGTTTCGCTTTATTAGGCTTTTCAACACTGAGTACACTGTTACTTAATCAAGCAAAGAAGTGGAAAGAAAACTAATACAGGTTTTATTTTCACTTCTTTTACAAGTTTAGCAACTTCGAAAACTCTCGTTTCGCAGATACTTGCTCTTTCAAGGTGGCTGAAGCAGATACTTCGGCTCTCGTGGAATTAATTAAAGCATCAATTAATATTTGTTCAAGTCCAAGTGTTCCATTCTATTCGCTACTAATTGAAAGTTCGTTACCGATATCGGAAAGTGAACACCTGAAATAATTTAATTTTGTCCTTGGAATTATTCCTTGATAGCTGTGAAGATAGCTATTTGATTGATCGTTTTAAAATTGATGTTGTATTTTGATGAGTTTTCAGATTGGTCAAAGTAATTCTCGAAAAAACATTCGATCACCATCAATGTAAAATATGATGAAAATAATATTCCACCAATAGTAAATAACAGTAAAGGTAACTTTACGTTCCCATGACTAGTCACTGATTAATAGCTATCTATTCCTAACTGCGGGAAATGCAACAACAATATTGTGTGACTAGCTGGAAAATATACACAAACAATGCTGATATATACACATTACAATAGACTGGTCAACAGTAAATATGAAATCAATATCTTCAATAATGTAATATCTAATACTGATATTGGAAAACTTGATTTAGAAGAAGAAAATGCTTTTACTTCAATAAACAAAGAAAGTTCCCGAATCCACAATATCGATGGTAACGTAATAGCACCGCTTAGTGGCGCTTCCACCGAATGTAATAAGAAACGGGTCCAAGAGCACTTAAAAGAAATCGGTGGTAATCTATTTTCTCTAACGAATAAAGAGCTTAACCAATTTAGTGATCCCCAATTAGGTTAGGTTGAATGTGCGGTGGATGTCAAGGTTGTATTGGACTGAATATTTTGGGGACAACAATTTGGCGGCAATTTCACGGCTTTCAGGAAGTTTGGATTTATTAGGAATTAGTGTTTGGAATCTAAAGTTATTCGGGTGGCGGAGTTTCCGTAGTCTATTTATACCGGCCGGAATAGTTTTGATGATTAACGACGCCGACTTAAGTGTCGTAGGTCGTGGGTTCAAACCCAGGCAGGCGCTTTACTTTGTGTCATCATCATCATCAGCCTATTAAAGTTCCCACTGCTGGGACACAGGCCTCCTCTCTGTGAGCCGAAATCCACCACACGGGCCCAGTGTGGGTTGGTGGATGTCATATGTCATCGAATTTTTGGTTCTAGGACATGCCGGTTTTCTCACGATGTTTTTCTATCACCGATTTGAGACCAGTGATGATGAAATAATTTAATCAAAGTAAAGCGCCTGCCTGGGTTCGAACCCACGACCTACGACACTTAAGTTGGGGCCAGTTGCCCATACGCCAGCGCAGAGAGCAAATTGTACTAACTACATTGTACTCATTTCTTGACTCTCCGAATTCCCCTAGGTATCTGGTCCCACTTTTAATACATCTGCGAAAACTGTAATAATAATCTACGATCAACAAATATTCGCAATCTTCAACCGCAATGACTTAATTCTCTGTTCTTTCTTCATACAGTCTATATATCTGTGGAAGACTCTCCACCAGGAAATCAGGATGGCAACCAACCAATTAACCTATACTATACTACTATACTTATACTACCTATGCTAACTATGACTTTCGATAGTTCGCGAACACATTAGTAAAGAGAGAAAGAAAACACATTTATTTTAATACTACAATAATATTCCCGATACCGGTGGACTACTATTTTTGTATTTTTAAATGTCTTGTTATTTTATTTTTTAAGATTATAGAATAATATTTAAAAATGTAAAAATAAGTAAATATAATAAATAAATGGAATAAAAAAAAAGAAAGCAATATAAAAGTAACATTGTGTAACCAGTTCAGCAAAATGTAGTAAGAATTTGCATTATCATCACCGCATGTTTTCTTGCTTTTTAGTTTGCTAATGTCAATTAAAACAAAAAGTAGTAGCTACCATAGTAAAAGCATCAGAGCTTTTAGACAAAAATGCCTCATCATCATCATTTCTGCCGAAAGACCACTGCTGGACATGGGACCAGAGTCCACTGCTGGCATCCCGCATCTCATAAATTCAACGATTGTTTTTTATTTAGTTAATTTGCTTTATTATTTAATTGTATTTATTTATAGCTAATATTTATGCCTTGCATTCAAATCCATTTTACTATCGTTATTGCACCTACTACTATTTGTCTCTGCGTCACCTAAAGGTTGACTGGTATAAAATGCCCAAACCATTAAGTCCGCCTCTGTGCGTTTGTGTGCTTAATGGTATTAAATAAATAAATAAATATCACCTTGTATAGGCCTCAAAGGGGCTATATTAAAAGCACTTTGTGTTTTTGACTTAGTCAACAAAGCTCGAACAAAATGTTGCAAGATCGCAAATTTAAAAACTTTCAGCCTGTCTATTTAATTTAACTAAATCCCCGTACCGTAGCATAAGATTAACGTTGTACCAGATAATGGGAAGGTATTATTACCAAACAAAGTTTTAAGATAAAGTTGTGTTGGGACGCAAAAGGGGTCCTCTTTGAACAAACTTGTCCTTTTTGCTTCTCCGTGCAAAATGAAAGGAATTTAATAAAAATGAAAGCGATTCTACGTCGAGAAGATTGGTTTTATGGTGCAAATTTGATTAATTTGCAGGGTCCTGAGCGTAGTGGAGACTAAGAATTGCCTAGTTCCTCAAAAATAATTGCGTCATCTTTTATGCTTTACTTAGCGATATTAGATTATCAACTGTCTAAAGTCCTCTTGGCTGGGATACTATTCTCTATCTATTATAATACCAACGGGATCCAGAGGGATTGTAAGACAAAAGCTTCCTTGTCTTTAAGCAAGACAATAGGTCCGTTGTTTTGTATTCAAAGTTAATTAGACTGGTATGTTTTATTTTTATAAAATATCTACAGCCTTTTGTAGTCATTAATCGAATTAGATTTTGTTGGATGTTAAGCTTTGAAATGTGTTTTTTCTAAAGAAAGCAATGTTTTGGGCTTAAGAATAATGCTTCATTCATTATAATGCTGACATGACGGGTCGAAAAAATACACAAGCACAATAGTACATTATTGCAAAGGCCGGGAAATAGGCAATCGCAGGTCGAGTATGAGTTTGAAGGCCGAGCCGCTAATACGAGACAGGCAATTGCCATTTCCGCCGAGTCATATATAGTGCTTTTCTCAAAATAATGCAGGGAAATAAAAAAGTAATTAAATTTCCATAATTTTTCACGTTAATGCCGTTTTTAACATGAACTGTAAATTTCAGACTGGAATAAATTGCCCATAATGTAGATGGCTTTTAAGTTCTAGCAATCTCATTAAAATACGCCAAAAATACTGTACCGGGAAACTTTTTTATCGTTTTTTCCAAATCATAAAATTTTCATATATTTTCATTGCTTTCATGTATTATTCTTTTGACTTCGCTGGATGCAGGTTTTCCATTGCCAATTTGTCTTCTGATTTTAAATCTGGTGGAGTAAAATCAATCTCCAGTTCACCCTCTGAACCGTTGGAACTCATTTTAATTATTAAATTGATATCTATTAAATATTATTATTTAAATAACAAATCAAGACGAATTTTCAGCTTTGCCGCCAATTTTCTATTTATCATCTGTGCCGAAAGGGAAACGCATTTATGGCTATACAGCCACGTGAACGCAATTTGTACTAAGCAAAAGAGACTTACTTTGGTATGCCAAGAATGATAAAAGAGATCCAATCAAAGAGTATCTAATAACCCGAGCACGCCGAATGTTGTATGAAACGGCGCGCCGTTTCATACAACATTGCTGGAGCGTTGTAATGTTCCAAATTCAAAAAACCCTCCAGCAATGGATTTGATTTTCTTTGTCCATAAATTCGGTACTTCGCGTGTTCTTTTTTTTTAAATAATGACGATATTTCCATGCATGTTTGAGAAAAAATACATAAAGCAACAAGCACATCACTGAGTCGTTGTGAACAGTTGTGCCGTGGCGAGGGATTCACCAATCAAACGAATCTGTTCAGGCCTACGTATATCACAAAGAGTTTTGTAGCCAATCAACTGTATCAAAAGTCGCACACAATGTGAATCCGACTTTACATGTTGATAGAACTGTCACTCGTTGCTTCCATGGTACATATTGGTACATATGTATCGATATGCAGTGTGACTGGGAACAAATTATCACCTGTCATTTCCATGTACACAACAAACGCGTTCACAGGTACAGTAGAATAACATAGACACAGTGTTACCTATTTATAAATTTCCTAGACAGTTAAGCACCAGTTAAGTAAATTATTAGCGATATCGGGCCTTATTTTAAAAAATCTGAGCTGTTTAGCAACAGATTTTTATAGCAGATGCTTTATTTCTCTATAGAAAATTGAATATAGAATGTGTTAAGCAATCTGTATCAGTGTTGAGATTTTAATATAAATTAAGGTAGTTTTTTTTATCTGTTCTGTGTAGATTTTTTATGTATAAGTCCCACTAGCACTCAGAGTTAGTTGCTAACACGAGGTTAAATTGACAATATTGTATGACGAACTGTCAATACAATATTGACAATTTAATTACAATTAATTTAATACAATATTGCCGTACCCTGACCAAAAAATCAGCATGAGATTTGAGCATTCCTATTGGCCTAGCGGCACTCGTGGCGCATGAATTACAGTAGTGAATACGCCCAGATTTTAGAATAACTTCTTTATAAAATCGAATATTGGTCTTTTGAAAAAAATAAATCTACCAAAATGTTCGTTATCAAATTGTCTATCCATTAGTGTTAGTACAAAAAAATATTAATGAACACTTTACGAGGAGATGCATGCTATCAATTATTATTTCTTATTTTTATGGTTTTATTGGAAGGAGATTAGTCTATATCAATATTATAAAGAGGAAAGATTTTTTTGTTAGTTTGTTTGTTTGTACCGAATAGGCTCCAAAACTACTGGACCGATTTCAAAAATTCTTTCACCTTTGGGAAGCTACTTTATCCCGGGGTGACATAGGCTACTTTTTATCCCTGTATTCCCACGGGAATGGGAACTATGCGGGTGAAACTGCGAGGCGTCCTCTAGTAAAACATATACTACATTTAAAAAAAAAACGACTTCTACAATTTTGGAATCAATAATATGTAGAAATTTAATGTATTTTTATTAGTTGATATTTCATTTTAAATAACGAGTAGATAGCTCCTAAAAACTGCACGAAAAACGGCTAGCGCGGCGTTTTGCTCGGGGTAGCGCCTTAACAAACTTTCGTGTTAGCAACTAACTCTGAGTTAAGTTTTTCGTGTAAGTGGACTGTACGATTTTATCTTTATATCTACTCACCTTAGCCTTATGCCTCTTCAATACATGCAGATGCGTCCCAGTGATGAACGTTCTGACATGAAGTTCGTTCTCCCCTTGCAGTGTGATAAGGAATACATTATCGTCTGTCACTTCCATGGTATTTATCGGTACACCTGCGTTCACGGTACTGAGTAGTGTGAAGTTGTCGACGTTCCATGTGCATACTGTCCCGTCCTGGGAGCAAGTGACGAGAATGTCGCCATCTTGGATTACTTTGACAGCTGTTACCGAGCCACGGTGGTGGTCGAGTTTTGTTACCTGTTACAAACATAAAGTTGGTCTAAGATACAGTTTGGTGTGTTAATTAAAAACTACAGGCAGGGTTTTTTATAACTATTATAATCTGGAAAATATTTTATTTTACTCTGCTGGCCAAAGACATCTTCTCTCTCTGCCCAGACTGTATTAGGTATTTGTGTCATATCTTGACTGTATTAGGTGTTTGTGCAGCAGACTGATCCCGAGCGGCTAGGCTAGTTTGTAAGGCAGTTAAGCAACGCTATCAATATTGGAAAAGTAAATATTATTTTTATTTCATGTGATAGACATACGAACGTTGACTTTTAAGTACTTGCTGTCGCAAATAAGCCCTCAATGGTTTCAAAACAGCTGTATATATTTTTCAAAACCGTTTGTTTCCTTATTTACAGGCGCTCTTAGTTGTTGTTGTATTTGTTTTCCTCATATCATAAAAACAAGTTTAATCTTATAAAGACAAAAACAAAAACATTCATCCCTTACCAGTGCCCCATCAACGAGCGAGGTCACAATAACCGCAGAGTCCTCTCCCCCGCTGATCACTAATGACCTGTTCACGATGGCTGCCACACACAGCACCGGCGCTATGTGTTCTCTGACAAACAATACACCGTTCTTACATAAAGATTTGTACCTAAGTACAGTGGGGCAAGTCGAACAAGGAGATTGGTACACAGGCACTTCTAAGAGTGCTGAGTAGGCAAATATTTTACATAATACTTCTGTAAGGTATGCTTGGTGCCTATCACAGAACCTATACAATAGCAATGGAGGCATTGCACGGGAAACACAAATAATCTCACTCCTTGATTGAATGTTCAGTCAAACAAGCTAAGTTGGTATTTTAGGAAAAAGCAGTTATGTTCCCACTGCCTTAACTATATTAATTTGTATTGTTTGATAATATTTTCTCAAATTTAAGAGCGTGATGTAATAATATTGAATACTTAGCACAATCTCAAAATAGTTGGCAGTCTGTACACCATCTATTTGTTCGCCTGTACATTTTGTGGCACCAACACGTGTATAGGTAGTTATTACTAAATTAATGATGAGACAAATGAAGCAGAAATAGCTGTACATACTTTTAGGTTCTTATTTACTGAATTTTCACAAAGAACTGTAAAAGTATTTCTACAAGCTTTTTTTTTAATTTGTCTTGTTAGTATGTAAGAGCTAATTCTTGTAATTAAATTTTAAAACAGCTATTTCCAACCTTAATTTTGCATACATGTTTGGTTTGGATGACAATACATTGTATGCTAAAAACTTGTCTACAAGTATTTATTTTATTAACATCTATATTTGACAATATTAAAAACGAAGTCATCATAAAATTATTAAACAATTGGCAACAAATCTTTACATGGTTTTATAGTATAATTATTTAATAATGTTGTGTTTCATTATACGCAACTTGATTTAAATGGAATTTACAAAATTTCACCAGTGTTCACGTTTGTAACAATAACTTTGGTTACCTCTAAAACATTATTACTCTATTTTCAACAAAATTGACCTTCATATATCTCCAGAATCAACTTCTAATTTGGACTTTATCGTCAGGGATAATGGGCTGTAGGCATCGTGTGTAATGTTGTTCGAACAATGCAACAAGAGATCAATTAGGTACTTGATTACTTGTTGTCCGTGTACGTAATCGTGAGCATATGAAGAACCTTATTGGTCGTGTCGTTTGTTAGCTCGTAATTACAACCATGGTTCACTTAATTCTTCTAGAACAAGAAAGATATTTCTATCTTTGACCTTATTTACGACTAATAATAATTTGAAGAGATGTTATAAGCGTAAAGTCCCCGTGACGAGAACCTATAGATTTTGTAAATAAAGAACTTCTACTAAGTTAGCGACAATTCAATCAACAATTTAATCATCGTAAATGCTATAACCTCAAAGTAACATACGTGTTATATGAAACTAACGAGCAATTTCACTTGGTCGTGTTATATTTTAGCGATATAAAGCGCTGTCGTCTGTTTTGTGGTACTGAAACGCGTCTGACTAATGGAACGTTCCAGTACCACAAAAAATGAATGAATTTGGCATTATTTGTTGTTGATTAAATTTATAGCTTATCGTTGCGGGGACTTTAGAGTTTTATCCTGTCACATTTTTGACAGGTAAATGACAAGCACAAGTACAATTTTAATTTAATTTTATATTTATATTATTTTATGAATAAGATAATTTATGTATCGTCTTTTATCATGTGAGTATACATAATAAAGGGGGGATTCGAAAATTGACTTACAGTATTTTTGTCTTGACTGCCAGCGTGTGGAGGTCCCAAACAATGACGCTGGTGTCTTCAGATCCAGTCAAAAGATATTGTGATTCTCTTGTTACGCACATGCATAAGATTCTTCCCGAATGACCTGGTAACAAAAGACCACGATGTAAGTATGTACGTTAGCCTATAAACAGTTGTAATGGAAAATCCCAATTGAACTTTTTATTCAGGTCAGGTTAGTTAAGGCTCGCAAAACCAAATGAAAGACGTCGATGCGACATGCGTTTTAATCTATACCAATATTATAAAGAGGAAAGATTTTTTTGTTTGTTTGTATGTTTGTTTGTTTGTACCGAATAGGCTCCGAAACTACTGGACCGATTTCGAAAATTCTTTCACCTATGGAAAGCTACATTATTCCCGAGTAACATAGGCTATAATTTTGACGGGAGCGAAGCCGCGGGGGTCAGCTAGTATTGATATAACTAATTTCTGAAGCCTACCTTAAATAATATACGAAGCAAAAGGAGTATTTAAGTTCTGCCTACCCCCATGAGGAAAAGGCTTGAGTATATGTCCGGGGTTAAATTGATCTTGTTCTTTCTTGTTTAGGTAATTAAAGCGAAGAGTAAGTAGCGGTAAGGAACAAAATGTAGAAACATTAGTCAATGTCTGGAAAGTGAAGCAAAATTTGCTACGATTCTTCTTCTAAAGCTTTTAACCATCTTAAAACTATTATTTATTTTATGTAACCCGTATGTACGAGTCTATAAGCAGCAATGTTTGCCAACCCAAAAGCGCAGAGTAAGGGGTGTACCTTGGATAAATCAGCAAGTAAATTATTAGCCCTAACACCGCCCTATCGTTGGCGGGATGTGTGGGTGTTTCCTAACGAAAACGGGATCAAAACTGCATCGTAACCGTTTCCGCTCTGTTGCCCGAAAAGCGGGCGAGAGCAGGAAATGTTGACGTAGACATTCGCAAACTTTGACCGTTAGTTTTTGTGGATTTATTCACATAATTTGATATTTATTTCATTGAGATTATGTAGCGTTATAAAATGAATGTTTGTTTTAAAATGAATCAAAGACTTATCAAAAAAATTTCTTAAAAACAAGATGACTACTATTTTTCAGAATCATCATCAGCCTTTTAATGTTCCCACTGCTGAGACACAGGCCACCTTTCTGAGAGAGAGGGCTTAATATCAACATACATAATTATTATAATGTAGAGCTTGTAACCAAAATTTTGTGCTCGACGCCAATAAGTTTAGTGCCTAGCGTCGTTTGCTACGGCGTAACTGACGAAGTTGCTACGCCGTAGCAAACGATAGCTTTATCATTGTCTGATAAAGCTTATTTCACAGTTAGATAAGTTAGAGACAATACAAACTATTATCTTTCTATTTTCTGAGAAAAACTCACAACGAACTTACAATCCAATGACAGATAACGATAAGCCTAATTAGCTCTACACGTTTCTACCTGAAAATTAGGCATTGTACACATCATACAAAAAAATATTCAGTATAACCTAATCTACCCATCGATTAATAACCCAAACTATTAAAAACATATCATACACGATTGGGAAACATAAAATTACCAATATCCATTAGGCTTTTGTTAAAACAAAATCCGATCGGCCCAAAATTCACATTTGTATAATTCGATTTAAAATTCAATTCAATTATATCCCATAAATGCTTGTCAATATAATCGACCCAGAGATATATAGATTTTCATCACAGAGCACGGATTTGCCACACCGGCCGCAGCTACGCCGTTACTAGCTTCTGCCAGCGGCATCGGCCGCGTGAAAATTTGACTCTGACCCAAGGGAACTTTCTCCAGGAATAAAATTTTCTCAAAAATGGTATGTAATATTGGATACCGGAGACTTATTCACAACTGTCCAGTAAGAAGCGAGATTTTAAATTTGGAATCTCCTACTGTCCAGTAAGTAAGTATGTAATTTACTTACTGGACAGTAGTAGGGATAGGTCCGATATATCAAAACGTAACTTATATCGGATATGTGTTAGATATCATATCATATCGATATCTATATCAAAATAAACGATATTACAAAAACTATATCTAATATAACTATACTACTAATACCGATATCTAAAAACCGAACCAAACCATTTACTTTTCAAAATCAATGACGAACAACGAATAATATACATTACTGCAGCGGCCAGCAAAAGAGGCATTGATGGATGAACGTGTAAATGTGGGCCGAGGCGATGCCGAGGCACACATACGTAAGTCCATCAATGCCTAGTAGTGGCCAAGGCTTGTATAGTGCTTTTCTCAAATAATGCGCGGAAATTAAAACTAAGTAGTACCTAGAACTCATTACGTCAAATACAATTACTTTTCAAAATCAATGACGAACAACGAACAACAATAATTATTCCCGCGTTAGGCTTAGCACGCACTGCGATTTTTTGCCGCCCGTTTGCGACCTATGGAATTGTATGAAGCCGCACGCGTTGCGGTAAAAAAAATCACACGGGAATAATACTACAAAAATCCGCGCAATCCTTAAAGTGTTCATTTGTATTTTTTTCAATAAACAGCTTTTTATTTGCAAGCCAATTCGAAATTTAAATAAAACCTTTGATAAGTTACCTCCTTGGTTGCCATGTTTCGGAGTAAAAGATCGTTATATTTTTAAATTATACGACAGATATGAGTTTACTATGTGATTTGTTTGGTCGCTACAAACGACAGATATGGATTTTCATACAACTTTTGCCGTCCGCTGCTCGCATGTATTTGGCCTGTACTGCAATTGCGATTTATCTCGAAGAAGGTTGTCAAAATAATGCTCAAATTTCCAAGCATGTTTGAGAAAAAATAATTATGCCCGCGTTAGGCCTTTATATACGCGCGATTTTTCGCCCATTCTGCGTCCTATGGAATTGTATGAAGCTGCACTCATTGCGGTAAAAAACTACATAAATCCGCGCAAATAAAATCGGAGTGCGTGCTAAGCCTTAAAGTGTTCATTTGTTTTTTTTTTAATAAACAGCTTTCTATTAGCAAGCCAGTTCGAAATTTAAATAAAACCTTTGATAAGTTACCTCCTTGGTTGCCATGTTTCGGTGAAAAAGATCGTTCCATTTTTAAATCACACGACAGATATGAGTTTACTATGTAATTTATTTGGCCGCTACCATATATATAATAAACAAGGCCGCTACACACGGCAGATATGGATTTTCATACAACTTTTGCCGCCCGCTGCTCTCATGTATTTGGTCTGTACTGCAATTTCGATTTTTCTCGAAGAAGGTTGTCAAAATAATGCTCAAATTTCCAAGCATGTTTGAGAAAATATAAATAAATGCCCCCGGTAAATCGATCACAATATCTATCAGTAATTGCCCTAATATGAATGTAACCTAAAATATTAATTAAACGAATTTGTTGTTAAACTTTCTTTCATTTTTGAGAAAAGCATTATACAAGCCTCAACCAGTAAGAAAGACATCCTGGCCTCGTATATAACCGGACCTCACCTGCGGTTCGGTCCGGTTAACTCATACTTGGCCAGGAAGTCTTACTTACTGGATTCTGCAGTAATGTACTATTACTGTATCTTATGTCCAATTAAGTTCCAATCTGTAATAAAACTAATTCAGTAGTTTACAATTGAATAGGACTCGTCGAGTCGCGCCTCAGTAGGTATATGCTAATCAAAGGATTCGGTTCAATCCTACGCCATATTGCAACGAGTTCTGAAATCTGCACTGCGTCAGAAAGCACCACGAGCCGACACTACACAGTATTGTGATTTCAATTAACCTTATGCATGTATAATAATCGAGTGGGCAAGTGCCCTCTCGGCTACGAGCGAGTGTTTATGTGCGACGGGCGATTACTCGCACCACTCGCTCGGGGCGGCCGCACTGTAGGTAGTAATTACGGCTGCTGGTTGAACAGTCAGCGTGAGTTCTGACCGCCAAGCGAGCAAGCGAGCATCGCTGAGCGAGTATAATTTGATAGCTCTTGTCGCTGTGATAAAATTATGGTGCAAACACTGCCGGCGAATACTCTCTGTATTCGCCGGCAGTGTGAACAGCCAGTGATCAACTATTACTATAATATGTTACTGTATTTGTGTAATCTTTTGTTCGTTTCTTCAGCGAGAAAATAGTCGAAAGCTAATCGCTTCGTCGCCAGCGGCAGTGCCATAGTCAGAATTGTCACGGATCATCGATTTATGTGACTACGAGTATGACACTCAATGACAAGCTTGGTTTGTATGAAAAATGCCGTGACTAGCAGCGGTTTCTCGATGCTCTGTGGAATGCGTACAATGGAATTCACACGCGAACGGACAAACAATGTTGTTAAGTCAACAGCTCACCGACCAATCACGATAATTACTAATATAACATAGTGTTGATTCTGTAAGTGATGCGTGAAAGGTAATATTGTGGATGATTACGTAATTTGCGGCAGACTACTGAAATGCAGCGTCTCTGTAACTTCTCATGTTGCGTTTTTGACTTTATCTACTTCGGTTTCGTTATATTCGAATTACAAAATTGACAGCGGTTTCATTATGATACCCATAACGACATCGGGTTGCATTATGCGAATCGTCATAAATTCTAAAACACAAGCAAAGACATTCGGAACATACAGCCAGGTACCTATAATATTACTTCGAAATCGAGACAAAATAAATTATGTTTTTAAAAATGGAACAAGTTTAAAACAAAAGTATCGTATACTATTTGGCTGTGGCGGCTACAAGATCTTTGCCTTAAACCTAATAAAGACTAAATAAAAAAAATGTGTAAAGTGGACGCATGAAAAAAAATCTGAGTGAAATTTAATTCCAAATTTTATTAAAAATGTCTTCTGATGAAAAATCACTTGATATTGAAAATACTCCACCAGATATAACAAATAGAGCAGTTGCGGCTACAAATAATTTACTACCAGAAAAATCAAGACATGTATATGAGAAATGAAATACATAAACACACTTCCTGAAATACTTATTTGTCTATATCTGTGTTTTATTCCTTCCTTCGTAGATAAAATCTTGTATGCAACTGTTCGTTATTGGTCTTTTAATAACTCGTGCCCACCTATTTCGGTACGCGCTACGCTTGTACCGAAAAATGGCACTCGTATTAAAAGACCGTCCATAACGTAACAGTTGCATAAATAGCTATTATGGTGCAATGGAGTGACAAAAAGATACATGAACGTCTTTAAAATAGAGGATTAGAGCTAGAATACGTATGTTTGGAACTTTAGTTGAGCAATTTCCAAATTTTTAACCGACTTCATTAATGAGGAGATTATCATTTCGACTGTATTTTTTATGTGTGTCAGTCACCTCAGAACTTTTTACTAGGTAAACCGATTTCGATGGTTTTTTTTATATGAAAGCTAGTGTTTTGCATTTCGAGATCTGGTGATAAACTTTGGAAATATACAACATAACTCTTTAATAAGCAACGGCAGAATTCTCGGTATTGTTGCAATCGTATGTCTGTATATTGTTTACCCTATTTAACATAACATCACGCCGGTATGCTCTAAAGGGGTACGCAGATGTGTACACTTCACCCTGGTATACTCTCATTTCACCAGGTTATGTTACATTTTATGTTAATCGTGTAATCTATTCTGGCATAACTTTTTGTATTAAAGATAGTTATCTTACCATAAAAGATGCTCATTATGTGCCACAACTAAAACTGAAAAATAAAAACTTTTTACAAAAAAATAAAAACTTTTTTTTGTAAAAAGTTTTCATTAAGGAGAACTTTTACATTCACGTATCACTCGCAAAATACTAAAAATATTTATTTACCTACATTTCGACAAGTTTTTGGGCATAGATTGTTGCCGAGACAATGTTGCGACTAGAGTGTGAACAATTTTTACTACGCGGTGTACGTTACGTGACGTTTGCGTACAGTTTCAGGTCAAAAACTAACATAAAAAAGGTGCCAAAATTAGAAATTATGCGTGGGATGTTGGAGGAAAATAAAATCTCAACACGCACAGTAACATCTATATAAATGAAAGCATCTATCTTTCCTATATGCGATAGAAATTGGTTTCGCGAAGAGGAAATCTAATCTTTTAGATTGATCTTGGCCATCGTCCTCGCGTGGAAAACGATGGAACTAAGTAGATTATTTATTGCAATAAAATGGGGTCGACTACACTTCTGTTATACATGAGGGGTGGATGGGGCTGCAATTTTTAATGTTTGTCGATGTAATATTGCTACGCTGTTAGTCCCGGCTGTCACTTTAAACGCCCGACGGAGAAAAGTGGAGTGTTTTAAGTATGGCGTGTGTACCTGTGTGTTTGTGTATCTGTCTGTGGCATCATAGCTCCTAAAGGTATGAGCCGAATGTTTTTATTTGTTTGAAAGGTGATATTATCGAGAGTGTTCTTAGCTATGTTTGATGAAAATCGATTCAGCTGTTCAAAAGTTATGGGCGTTTTACTGTTTGAGTTGGGGTATTTTCGCAAGATATCGTGCCGTAAGTGTTCGATAGATTGTCGATCGAAGCGTGTCCACTACTTGATAAATTATGTAGTTTAAAAAGCATGAAATAAGAATTGGGTACGGGTTTTTTTTTAATTTAAATATTTCCTTCTTTCTTTTCGAGTCAATGCCAATAGCAGAGCTAGTGGCGTTCATAAGGTCCTCCAAAGTGCAAGTGTGTGAGAACTTGGGGCACTTCAACATGTGTGTCATATTCTGCACAGGGGCACCGCACTCACATTGTGTAGACGAGTCTATAAAACACCACTTCGCCAAATTGTCTTTGCAGCGGCCTGCCTGGGTACGTAATCGATTAAGTGCTTTTCATAAAGGCCAAAGCAGTACACGGCCAGGTGGCAGGTGTTCCAGGGGTTTTAAGAAGTTAGGTGGTGGTGAGTGAAATTTTTCCTACAGTATGTCACTCAATTTTACTTGTGTAGATTGCCAGAAAATCTAACACCAGTCATGCCAAGGTTTGTCGTGGTAACTACTTACTGTGTTGTGGACATCATATGGGCAGCCGCTCCATGTGAAATAGGAAGTCGACCCAAATATTGTTGGGAAAATGCTAGGCAGACTGACTTTATAACCGACTTCAAAAACGAGGAAGTTCTCAATTCGACAATTTTTTTATAAGGTGTTTTACCTCAAAACTTTAATATAACTTTGGGAATTATAAGCAAGCCACCTTAACAGAACTTGATCATTGAAAAGCACAACTAAAAAGTGAAAAATAAAAAGTTTTTCCCAAAAAAGATCTACCGACTTCCAAATAAAAGCACTAAAAAGTGAAAAATAACTTCAATTTCGGAAGTCAGTGTCAAAAAATGAAAGGAACAAAAACAGGAACACCGACTGCCGAAATTATCACTTTGTAGTGTTTTTGTAAGTTGGTAGTATTTTTTTGTAAAATGACACAGTGGCGGAGTACAAACTCGTAAAGTTTTCTCTACGCACGGATCCTATATTTGTAAATTCTACAAAAGATTGGTAAGTAGGTAAGATTAGGAAGGGTGTAGGTTTGAGAGCAAGAGACTACTCTCTACAAAGCCAAAGTTTTCTAAAACCCGATATGTATTATTTGGTTATGGTTGGGTAATGAAATAGTACCTACGACGATTTTTCATCAAAACATTGAAGCGACTAAAACAAATCGCAGATTAAATACTTAGTTAAAACTTACTTAGAAAAACAAAACAAAATGGCAAGCAACGTTAGATTTATTGCTTGAGTTCATTAACGTTGACGGCTGACCAGTTTTAATTGCTTCAAAGTTTTTAATTAAACCCCACCCGGATTGCTATTGCTATCTTGTGATGCGATGATTACCGCTAGGTACATTAATTATTGTTCCTAAATTGCACCTTTTTGGGCCTAAACATGTTATTTGTCGCCGTAGAGCGTAAAGCTCTAGGTAAAAAAAACAAAACTTAGAGATCCTTCGGGAAATTAAATAAATTTGGACGCTTGAGTTGTATCTCTACCTACCTACTTAAAAAACTTATTTCTCGAATATTTTAAAATTGATGTACCAACCGTATTTAGAAAAGAACAGGTCAAAAGAGACGTATATTATTCTATGACTAATGTATAATTTTCGCTTACCTTTAAACGTATGAACTCTCGAGTTAGACATGACATGCCAGAGTTGAGGGTCTCCAGCTGAAGGTGCAAGGACAAGGTGCTGTCCGGAAGGGGCTAGTTGCAGCAGCCTGGCTCCCGCTCCTGGAGTTGAACCACCCACGGAGAGGACACGAACTGTTGACGCTATCGGTGGTTGAAGCCTGGGAGAGAGAAAAAAACAAGTGAACTTCGGGCTAAATTTATAATATCTGCGTCTACTAGGATTTCAAGAATTGTCTAATTTATAATGATGAGTAGTAGACTTTTCTTCTAACTTTAAAGTTATTATTTGATTATTTTAATATTTGCTAACACTGTCTTCTTTAATTAAAACAATAATAATTAAAATATTTATCTTCTTTATTTAGTAGTAGCGGACGCCTCGCGGTTTTAACCATGTAGTTCCCGTTCCCTTGGGAATACAGGGATAAAAGTAAGCCTATGTCACCTGGGGATAATGTAGCTTCCAGACGGTGTCAGAATTTTTGAAATCGGTCCAGCCATACATACATACATACTTTCTCTTTTATATATATATATATATATATTGAAAGTCAATTATTTGAAAAACGATGTACATATTTAGGTATAGGTATTAACCCGCAGCATTATTAAAACAATAACGAACTGAGGCACTGTTTCTAAGAAGAATCCAGATTGTTCCAAATTAATACACTCAGCAATATAAAAACCGTACAATATTCTACAAGAAAGAAAACAATAGCATGTTTTTTTCTTCATCATTCCAATTATTTTCCCTGGATTTCTCATTAAGAATAATCGTCTACTTTCGTCCCCGGGCACATTAATTACGGAAAACTTAATGGGAAAAGATAAGAGGAGCGACTAACAAGTTAATTAACTATAATCGTTACTGCTCCAAGGGTAGTATCAACCTTTTGTCAATGATAGAGCAGACAGGTGCGATGTGAGAATGCGACATCAATACTACATACGATACTTATTGTATAGTAATCGCTCTAAAATTGCTCTCCGTACCAACACCAGTTGTTTGTTTGTTCATAGAAGAACAAACGTAAGTCGGGTCGTCCCCTTAAAAACTGCAACTAATAGAGTAATGGTAAGTATAAACACAAACGTAATACTTTTTGGAAATAAAACTGCAGATCATGTACGCAAGGGCATTTTCCCCTTACATTATCGCTTCGTTACTTTAACCCTGTGAGTTCCTCGCAGTAGAAGTACATACACTGCTGACTCATATCATGCTGCTGATAATGACAGTTTATGTATGAATAAATGTGATATACCTAACAGTCCTAGTACTGCAACGCACATGGTACCTATAATTTGATCGGCAAGGTATTAATTCCGTATTTACTGAACCGAATAATCTTTATAGGGCGTTTAATATTTTAACCGTGACGAATAATTCGAGAGCACAATTCACCACCATTATGGACTTTGGGTGAGACACGCACTGTTTTTTTTTTTTTTCTTTACACTTGCACGTAAAGAGTATCTAAACATACAGGTTAACTTGGCCGTAATGCCCCGTATAAAACCCTTGAGCTTTCTTTTTGTTATGAAACCCAAGGTCGGTAAGTAATATTTTTTTTAATTTATAGCACAGCACACAGGTCATGCAAGTTCAAGCAATGAGTATACACGCAATTGAAAAATTGTCTTGAAATGTTATCTAAACAGGAATTTCTTTGCAATCTCGCTACATGTTACTTAAATACTCAACAAATGTTCTTAATAATCGATTTTAATAGTTATTTGTATCAAAACGACGAAATTAGGTATTTAATTATTTTTACACTCCGTCATGGCTGACTACCTACGTACGTATTTGACCTTAACGTTTCTGAACGAAACATTTGTATAATCTTTGGTGTGGGCAAAAACTCGCGATCCGCTTAAAAAAGTTCACGTATTTCGTAATAATAGCTGTGCTGACTAAGTATTAAAACTATAATTCATAATTATTACTCGCAAATGACATGAAAAACATTGCATGTTTCACGGGCGGTGCGGGAATTACGAACCTCGCCCTAGTAGAAAGCCCTCAGATTATACAGTGTTTCGTTCAGAAACTTTAAGGGCAAATACTTACGTAGGGATACAGCCATGACGGAGTGTAAAAATAATTAAATAATTTCGACGTTTTCATACTATAACTATTAAAATCGATTATTAAGAACATTAGTTAAGTATTTAAGTAACATGTAGCGAGATTGTAAAGAAATTCATGTTTAGATAACATTTTAAGACAATTTTTCAATTGCGTGTAAACTCCTTGCTTGAACTTGCATGACCTGTTTGCTGTACCATAAATTAAAAAAATATTACTTACCGCCCTAGGGTTTCATGACAAAAAGAAAGCCCAAGGGTTTTATATGGGGCATTACGGCCAAGTTTACCTGTATGTTTAGATACTTTTTACGTGCAAGTGTGATGAAAAATATAAAATGTATGCATTAGATCAAAAAGATACTGGCTGAAAATAAAAATCGGCTGAATAAAATCGATTTGATGAAAAAACAAAACAAATGGCGCGCATTTTGGACCATTGTAAATTTTGATACTTCATATTTAACAAGAAAAGTTTAAAAAAATAGAAACAAACAGCGATATGAATTCAACTCCAGAAAGTATAAATCATCATCTGCCTAGCCTTTTCCCAACTATATTTGGGTCGGCTTCCAGTTTAACCGGATTCAGCTGAGTACCAGTGTTTTACATGGAGCGACTGCCTATCTGACCTCCACAACCCAGTAACTGGGTAACACCGTACCCCTTGGCTACACTGGTGTCAGATCTCAAGCTTCTGACTACTCGTAACGACTGTATTAACGTGCTTTCCGAGGCACGGAGGAAACTCGGTATGTTGAAATGGTCACCCATCCACGGCCCGACCTCGTCAAGCGTTGCTTAACCTTGAAGATCGACCCGTGCGGCTGTTATTATTAAGCCACGAGCTTCCAGAAAGTATAAATACAGCTGAAAATTAAATTGTTAATAACCTTTTGCCGCAAAAGTCGCGGGATAAATAATTTTTATTAACTTGAGTTTTTATTTTGAACACTTATACACACACATTTTATCACGGTAGGTAGATTGTTAGTTAAAAAGAATAGTACATTACTGCAGTGGCCAGCAAAAGAGGCATTGATGGATGAACGTATAAATGTAACACATACGTAAGTCCATCAATGCCTAGTTGTGGCCAAGACTTGTATAGTACTTTTCTCAAATAATGCGAGGAAATTAAAACTAAGTACCTAGCTAGTACCTAGAACTCCTTTTGTCAAATACAATTACTTTTCAAAATCAATGACGAACAACAATAATTTTACCCGCGTTATAGTGTCCACTAGTTTTTTTTCAATAAACAGCTTTCTATTTGCAAGCCAGTTCGAAATTTAAATAAAACCTTTGATAAGTTACCTCCTTGGTTGTCATTGATCGGATTAAAAGATCGTTCCATTTTTAAATCACACGACAGACATGAGTTTACTATGTAATTTATTTGGCCGCTAAACACGACCGCTATGGATTTTCATACAACTTTTACCAGCCGCTGCTCGCATGTATTTGCCCAGTACAGCAATTTTGATTTATCTCGAAGAAGGTTGTCAAAATAATGCTCTAATTTTCAAGCATGATTGAGAAAAAGTAGATTACGCACCTCGCTATAGTGGGTAATAAATGCACTCGTGTTAACTTAGTCCCCTCGCATGCGCTCGGGCACCAACATAACACTCATGCATCAATAACTCACTTTGCGCTCGATGCAACAATCTACTATTACTTTTCAAATTCAATGACGAACAACGAACAAAAATAATTTGCCGCAGCTCGCATGTATTGGCTATTACAGCAATTTCGATTGATGGCCAAGAATGTTGTCAAAATAATGCTCAAATTTCCAAGCAGGTTAAAGAAAAAGTAATTTGTTCGTAATGTGAAATGAGTCCATTAGCAGCTACGAGTATTATTCATCTCTGATATCTTTTCCAATTATCTATGAAAACGTTTTGAATTATCGTCGAACTATTTAATGAGTTCATTATTTCACAACGATTTTCGGTGAATTTATTGCCTAATTAAAGCAGTGTATATTATGAAGAAGCGAATGGAAATAAATTACACTGAAATAGTAATTTGATTTCAAATATTTAAATTGCGTTTAATTAAAAAGAAAATTCTTATTTATGATCTGAAAATATTCAATCTGAAACAGCTATTTTATGTATCATTACAGAATTGACTCAGAGGCCTTACTACAACTTGTCAAAACTGGTCATGGTTCCACATTGAGAGAAACGAGACGGGATTTCCACAGCGAAATCATTATCGTTTTGACACGTCAGAGTACGGCCCGGTCTTTTAAGTGATAACTGCCGAAGCATAATGAAATACCCACATTATTATACCTACCGTATTAAATAAGGCAGGTACAATCAGCAAGATTGAAACCTGACCCACCTAAAGCTAACTTTCAACAGACATTCTAATACAAGTAGGTCGAATTTTGCATAAATATATTTTCTTAGCACCAAACCTGATACCTACTCGATTATCCTTATTTGTATGTAGATCCATTCAGTTTAAATCCGCCATAGCGTCACTGTTCAAGTGTATAAATAAGGTAGGTATGTAAAGATAAGTCACTAGCTCATCACTCTAGTGACTACACGTAGAACCGTAAAAAGAACCCTTTTCTTTCTCTTGACATTTACAGATTGAGCAGGAAGGTAACCATTCTATCTATGTCTGTTTTTTTCCCTTCAATCCACGAGGAAGCAAAATACAAAAAAAATACTACCTATAGTACTGGAACGATTTTAATGTGCAGCATTTCTTGTATATGCAGGTAAGTATTAAATTAATCTTAACTGATATGCGAATGTAAGTTTGTTAGTTTCTCCAATTATCATAAAATTTTGCATAGGCGTTGTCCCCCTGACAGAAAAGGAAATATGGTCCTTTCATCCAGAAATAAGTAATGTTCCCCGAGAGAACACATTATCGCGAGCGAAGCAGCGGGCAAAAACTAGTTATTTATATATGGAACTACACGTCCCTGTGAAAATAAAACAATTTTTGTTCCTATATTTCTAATTATTTATTTACTACAGAACTAAACTTAGAACAAGTGGCTAGTCTATAGTTTTTTTTAATTAGAATGTGAAATCTTGGGCAGTTATTGTAATTTCAGTTTAATAGCTCAATGGCCGGTTAACCTAACAGGAGCTGCTAAAACCTGACTGTTTTTATGACTGTAAGCTTGTTCTTCGTAACACCTTTTAAGTTAAAAGCTATTATATATTTTTATTTGGGATGGGTGTATCCTGACTAGTCTAGGTCAGAGGTGACAGAGACAGATTCGACGATGGAGTGAGCTTACCCAGAAGAAGCATGTTCACTCTAACTTTAAAGAGATTTATTCGGGTTGAATTCGCTAGCAGTTTAGCATGGAACACCGGGCCGTCATAATAACGTCGGAAATATGCGCCCGGATTTTCCATTTCGCTTACTTAAGCCGTTTTAGCCTTTTTTTCATAGTATGTAAAGTTCACTTTGCTCTTTGTTGCTTACATTTCCTCATTCCCATGTGAGTCATTTCGTCAAGGATCGCACCTCTACAGAATTATTCTCGTCGCGAAACCGTGAGTGAGTTAGCTACAAAACGTGATCCGGAAATTTTATAAGGGAAACAGACAGGAAGTGTGATATGTTAGAAGATGAATGACATATCTTAGGGGAAGATTTGGATATATATGTTTTTTTCATCTATACTTATACTTTAATAATATTATAAAGAGGTAAGAGTAGAAGATCTTAAAAACTACTGGACCGATTTCAAAAATTCATTCACCGTTGGGAAGCCACTCCCGGGTGACATAGGTTTTATACTTTTTATCCCTGTATTCCCCCGGGAACGGGAACCACGCGGTTGAAACCGCGAGGCGTCTGCTAGTTTTATCATAAATTCGGTGCTTTGAAATTTCCTGTTTGTTTTTATTTTTCGCGTATTTCTATAAATTTCCCAACAGAAAGCAATCTACAGATTGATGTAGGTAAAGCCATAAAATAATGATTTCGTAACAATATTATAATTTAATAAATCAAAGCGTAACATTATAAAACCCTACCACTATACGCCACTAATTACAAATTTACGACCCAAAACTGTTAGTTTTTCAAAAACTAACTCCACTTTTGGAATAAACTTGCGATCAGGTGCGTTTAATCGCGTCCAATCTTACTGAGTGGTCACTATTTTATCTAACAGAACTCTGGTATTAGAATCGACTAACTCTGTTAAGTTGCTACTAGACTGCGTTTGATCGACGTCGACTAGTCGTTATTCTTCAATACAGTCGATATTCCGTATCGCTCAATGATTGATCATTGGTCGATCGAAGAACCGATTGATATGGATGTTCATTTCTGGACTGGTATATCGGTGGATTATTGCAGTATTGATAGTATAGACTAGCGACATGTGAAACGAAAATTTATTTAAACGCTTTCAGTTTCTCCGAGATTCCCACACAAAATTTCTAAGATCATCAGACAACTAACGACTTCAAATGCCAACGCATTACACGCATTTTTTGGATAAATCCTTTACTGTCCAGGCTACTCGTCTGAGGAATGCATTGCCAGAACCAATCAAACGTGCTCAATGATTGCCTGTGTACAAAAAAATCGTAAAGGAACATTATCTACCGCTCTCTTCGTCTTAGCGTGTCGATTTCAAACACACACTGTGATTGTGATTATCAATAGAGTCATTCATCATTTATTTTTATTGCCATTATATTTAGTATGTATGTATATATTACATAGCATATGTATTTATCTATTATATTATTTTAACAATGTTATTGTCACACCAATGACAACCCCACTTCATGCCCAGACAATAACTGTCGATACCAGGTTGCCTGGAATGCGGTAAGGCCATGCACCCATTGTATGTGTATTAGTTTTAAGTTTTATTTATGATTGTATTTTAAGGTGGACAATAAAGCATATATCAAATAAATAAATCGAATGAAATCTGTCGACACTGACCGCAATTCGACTGCTATTCCTGTTAGGCTGCACGTCAATCAACCACATCCTAGTCTAGTATCACCTTTACCAGAGCGTAATTAATCACGTCTATCTAGTGTTAGTTTTGTCTAAATAATGAATACCGAAAGTTTTGGATTTCCTCCTAAGTGTCAGTTCATTAGAATGTATGTCTTCCGGTATCTGTACTGTCTCCGGTACAGACATCTTGTGTACGGTTGGCGCAATTAATATAGAAGTTTGGCTTACTCCGGCTGTATTGTACAGGAACTTAGCCTTCGTTTTAATATATTTGGATTTTAGTTTAGTAGCAGTGTAGTATTGTTTTGGAATGTGTTTGGACTTTATTGATATTAGTTCGAGTATAGTACATTCAAGGACCTTGAAAAATCTATCCTGAAGGCGAGACATTGATTAATTCATTCGGTATTTTTTATGTACTTTATTTTATTTTAATGTAAAACTTTGCCCCACTCTAGGAATATCTTCCTATATCGTGGGTGCGTTAACAAATTTTTAAACTTACTTAAAAAAGACACCCAGACCCGGAACAACTATCTGCATACAAATATTTGTTCCGTGGGTTGGAATCGAAGCCCCGACACGCACTGCGCAGCAGCCGATCGCTCTACCACTACGCCAAACGTGTCGTCAATTAGTTTTTGGAAATCTCTCAATTATGCCCTTGAATGCTAAAAATAATTTGGACAAGAACATTTACTTTCAAATTATCCTCAGAATTTTACAACATAATTGCGGCAATTTAACTACATAGAGTAATTTCGGATATTTTCAACGAAATTGGTTTGAGCTCTCGACTACCAAAATAATTATATGAACTGAGGTAAATCTACATTATTAACTTTGTATATCACGTCAAATCATATCAAATTATTTATTTTTGCAGAAAACACTGTTACAATGGTGTTATTAAATGTACATGTTTCAAGTGATTCGACCGTAAGGCATGCAAAATTTGTACAATCATGGTTTATTAAAATCAAGATTGACATTGAAACATATAAAATTATATAACATATTTTAAGATATTAAATTAAAGTTAAGTCCTCCCTAAAATTATAATAATATAGATTATTTTATAATAAATTTAATTCATTCAATAATAATAATAATCAAAATATTTCAATGTCATTCCTAGTATTATTACAATACATTAACATATAAATTATTTGAAGATACATGCATAATTGATCTATTATTTGATGTCACTGTGAGGTCTTCAGTTTGGAAAATTTATCATTTAAGAAGTCATATAAATTATAGCAACATTTATCAACTAAAAGGCTCTTCAGATTTTTTTAAAATAAGGCAGTATTCATTGCCCTTATGTCTTTAGGTAGTTTATTGAAGATTTCAGGAGCCATCCGAAACACACTTTTGTGCACTAATGTGGTACGGGTTTGGCGCACACAGAGGCGAAGTGCGTCACGTTGTTGCCTATTATTGACTTCTGAGGCCAATGTAAATAAGTTATGATTGACCTTAACAAACATCGAAATCTCATAAATATATAGGCTTGGGAGAGGTAGAATTTTGTACTCCTGGAAATACGGTTTACAGGTCTCAACTATTTTAAGTCCAAACATAGCCCTTATGCACCGCTTCTGTGCTTTAAATATTAGCTCAACATCAGTCGAATTTCCCCAAAAAATTACACCACACCTCAGGACTGGAGCAACCAAGCCATGATATGCAGTTAATAAGGTGTTGATACTTGCAATCTGTTTTAATTCATGTAGCGCATATACTGATTTATTAATTCTTTTGCATAGTGTTTCAATCTGGGATTTCCAATTTAATTTGTCATGTACATAAAGACTAAGAAATTTTGTTGTTTGTACGTCAGATACAGGTTCACCCTTATAGTTCATCTGAGGCATATTTGCTTTCATACTCTGATTAAAGTGGATTATTTTAGTTTTCCCTATGTTTGCCTGCAGATTATTAATGTCTAGCCATTTAATGATTGCATTTAGGGTACTGCTTATATCATGCTCATAAGACGCTCTATCATTACATTTAATAGCAACGGTGCTGTCGTCAGCAAAAAGTGTCATTGGGTTAGAGTTCGCATTTGGAAGGTCATTAATGTATATTAAAAATAATGGTGGTCCCAATACACTTCCTTGCGGCACACCATATTGTATTTTACGTCCCTTTGATAAGTATGTATCCTCCATCTTAGTTCTAATATTAAGCCTGTTAATTTGTGTATACTGAGTGCGGTTTTTGAGGTAAGTTTCAATTAATTTTGAGATGTTTCCTCTTATGCCATATGTCTCAAGCTTATGTAATAAGATGTCATGTACCACGTGATCAAAAGCCTGGGTCATATCCATAAAGATGGCGCAGGTCGGTATTCGCTTGTCGACATTGGACGTTATAATTTCCAAAAAATCGTAGATGGCAAGATTGATACTTTTGTTCTGCCTAAATCCTTTTTGTTCTTTAGCTAGAACTAATTCATTACAAATATATTTTTCAATTTTTTTTGAGAATATTGATATTAGGGCAATAAGTCTATAATTATTCATATTTTCTTTACTCTCTTTTTTATGTATAGGTTTAATAATTGCGACTTTTAATTTTTCAGGATATACACCAGTCTCTATAGACAAATTCAGAATGTAACTAAGAGGCCGCGAGATACACTCTGTTACTAGTTTGATAACTTTAGTGCAGACACCGTCAAAACCTAGACTATTGGTGTTTTTTAGACCTTTTATGATTTGTTTTATATCGTCTGGCAGACATGGCTTCATAAAAATTGAGTTAACTCTAGATTTTAGGTATTGCTGATGCTGATCTTTGTGAATAGTATTAATGGGTTATCTTATCTACAAAATAATTATTAAATGCATTCGATATATGTCATACGGATTTGTCACGATTTTATTATTCAATTTAATACATGGGATAGTTTCTAATGGCCTCTTCTGCTTTGCAGCGTTAATAGATTGACATACAGCTTTTGCTTTATTATTCGAGTTAATAATATTATAATTGTTTTGCGCTCGTTGGGTCAAAGACACAATCTTTCTTAGTCTTTTGGTGTATTGCCTTAGTTTTGATTTGTTATCTTTACTTGGGGTTTTTCTATATTTCCACAGTAATTCACGCTTTTTAGCACTACAAATCTTAACACCCCGTGAAACCCACTTGAGTTTTTTATGGCTGTGCATAGTTATAATTTTGTAGGGAAAACAAAGGTCATAAAACAACTTAAATGTATCTAAGAAAATGTTATATGCTATGTTTGGATCACAAGTACTGTACATATCTGAAAATGCCAATTGGCCTAAACAGTATTTGAATTTTGCCTAATTTTCCATACAAAAATGCCGTCGCGTCGCTTGACTTTCCAGTACTTAATCATACATATATTTCTTACTTGACATTTCAACAACTGTGCGGTGTGGTCTGACAGTGCTAGGTCAAGTACTTCTGACTTACATTTTTTTCCAAAGTTATGGGCAAAATTGTCTATACATGTATTGCTCACATGTCTGGTAGGTTCTTTTAATTTTAAATTATAATTTAGTAGTAAACATTCAAATTCGTTTGTAAACTTATTTTTATTTAAGATATTAATATTAAAGTCTCCAGCTATAACAATATTATGCTTATGATAGTATTTATGTTGTAAGTTTAGGACCCTGTTCAGTTTATCAAAAAATATATCTATATTACTAGCTAAGGGTACTCTATAAACACAGACAATAACAATTTTGTAGTCTGGCAGTTCAATAGCAGAACACTCAAACGCTGAACAGACTAAACAGCTTGTCAGTGTTGATATTTCTTTGCAATTAAGCCCTTTTTTTACAAAAATACAAGACCCGCCTCTTTTTGTAATAGTTCTAGAGTAGCACGATACCAAGTTATAGTTAGGAATTAAACAAGAGTCTTCATCTCCAGACATCATGAAGTGCTCGGTGAGACAAATAACATCAATGTTCGACTTTTTTTCTAATAATTCTTGTAAACATACTGTTAATATATGCGACTTGGTCCGCAGCCCAGCAACATTTTGGTGAAGAATATTTAGATATTTAGGGGCGAAAAAGAGATTCAGATTCTGGGAATTCTTCACCTGTTAGTTTTCCTTTTACACTCTCTGTATTTTCTTGCTCGATTGCCAACAACAAATCACAGAGGTCATTAAATATAATCTTCATACCATGATTATTTAAGGATCCAGAGCGTGTATACAAAGTATGGTGGTAACTTAAATCAAAATTAGAGTCCAAAAGATAGGCACACGTCAGAAGCATCCTTTTTCCGCGCAGTAGTATTGAAAAGGTTTGAAAAATTAGATACCTGTTAAAATTACATGATATTTAACTTTATTTAGTTCGATAATACAGATCACGTAAGACTGATAGTAGATAAGAATCTGCTATCTGTGCTACGTAACTTCCGATGGAAAATATCCATACTATGTTTTAGAAGACGAATATACGTTTATGAAGACATGGGCAGGCAGCAGTAAAAAAAAAACAGTGGTAAAATTCAACAACAATATTCTCCAAATTTTTAATTGTAATTCATAAGTGTTTGTGCATATAGTGTCTTCGCACACATAATTTTATTTATTTCCTATCTTGTACCAGCGGCTTTGCCCGCGAGGAGGTCGGTCATTATCCTAATGTAGGAGTCACCAACCGACCCATCTTGTGTGGACCTTACGTCATCATCTGCCTAGCCTTTTCCCAACTAAATTGGGGTCGGCTTCCAGTCTTACCGGATTCAGCTAAGTACCAGTGTTTTACATGGAGCGACTGCCTATCTGACCTCCACAACCCAGTAACTGGGTAACACGGAACGCCTTGGCAAGACTGGTGTCAGATATCGAGCTTCTGACTACCCGTAACGACTGTCAAAGATCTTCAAATGACAGCCGGGACCATAGGCTTATCGTGCTTTCCGAGGCACGGAGGAAACTCGGTATGTTGAAATGGTCACCCATCCACGGACCGACCTCGTCAAGCGTTGCTTAACCTTGATGATCGACCCGTGCGGCTGTTATTATTTAGCCACGAGCTGTGGTGAGTGGACCTTACGTAAACATTACAATATGAATTTACTTGAGTGAGTTATTTAATCATTTATTCCGCTCTTTGTCTTTAATTGCCGTCGATTCGACAACGGACGAATCATCTCATCAAAATCTTCATTGATATTGAATCAATTACATATTCAAGTTGATTATTTCAATTTCTAAATAAATACACGTAACGGTATACACGAACATATTTGAACGTTACGGACCGCAACGGTCATATTATTTTAAATAACGGATCCCAAATGCAAGTAATTGGTGACCCCTGTCCTAAGGGAACATGCTACCGGGATAAAAGTATCCCATGTGCTATTCCAGATCATAATCTAAGTCTGTGTAAATTTTCATCCAGGTCCGTTGAGTCGTTCTGGCGTGATTGAGTAATACACATTCATCCGTCCAAACTTTCATGTAGTAGGATTTGATACTATACGCTCACAAACGACAGAGGTGGTTTAATGTCTTAGGCATTTTTTATCAGACAACCTTTGGGTGATGCAGATATAAAATAGAGGTAGGTTTAATTTTGTAAATTGCATTGCAAACAATTATCCGAATCTCGACGAGAAACTCTCTTTTAAAATTTGCTGCGTGAATGCATCAAATTATCTTTCAAAACCCGGCCAAGTGCGTGTTGGACTTTGCACATTTAGGACTCCGTACCAATTTATCAATATATTGGTATTTTTTAGTAAAATGTACGTAATAATAGACATTGTCACCAAACATTAACATTAGAAGCGGGATACTTTTTTATTTATTTTTTATTTTAGCGGGTTTTTTTTTGCTTCTGATTGTTAATGTTAGTGTTATTGACCACGACAGTTTAAAAACTTAGATTATTACCAAATTTCAAGTTTGGAATATAAAAATTGGAAATTTAAAAAAATAATGGAAAAAAATATGTGTGACCGACGACGGACAGACGGACACGTGAGTGTCAGCAATAGGGCTCCGTTTGGACCCTTCGGGTACGGAACCCTAAAAAGGGATAACCAGTTGATGACGCAATGACGCTGAGCACAAAAGGACTGAATAAGTAATACAATAACTTACCATCCATTGAGCGGTACAAGTAGTGGTTTGTCGTAGCCGTCGCACCATGCCATTGCGGCGGTCACCAACGTCGCAAGCACACCGCGTCGCGCCACCGCAGGTCGCAGCCATGCTATTATCTACAAAATAAAATAATATCTATAGGTAATTGTATTAATCCTCTTTGTGTTTCTTTCTAAAAATATCTCGACGCTGCTGTTTAGCATTTGATTTGTGGATTCTTAATTCAAATTTTCTATAGAGAATTTCAACCTGTTTAGCAGTTGCTAAATAGCACAGAGATTTTATAAATAAGTGTGATAATGACAAAGAATTTTTCGGAGGATGGTGATACAAAACAATGAGTTTCTTAAAAAAAATACTCATAATAAGAAAAGTTATGAGAGGTTCAAAACTAGGAGTATAAAGCCAAATTATACTCATTAGTGAAGCCATATATTTAGAAATAAGTTTATTTTTTATTTTTGTAATGGAGAATATTTTTCTCAAAGTAGCTTTCGTAAGCTGATACGGCGATTTAACATTAAAACAGAGAAGTCCGGTTTTTAGAAAACTTACACGAGCCAAACAAAGAGTACGAAAGTAAATCTCGAAAGCCTTAAAAAGAACCATAGATATCACTTTACAGTAGGTACAGTAGTTTTACAATAAATTACTCTTATAGTCTTGCTACTCTGGTGAGTAGGTACTAGGCATGCTCCTCCCTAACTCACGATGCGAAGAGAAAGTTTATCGCACTAGTTCAACAGAGAATAAACCGCACCATCCAACCTCACTTTCTTGACTTTACGATCTGCATATTAGATATTATACAACGGGTATATATAATATTAAGTTTTGTAGCTATTGCTTTCATACACTTTGGAATGGGCACCTAGCTTTATCTTACTGACTAATGGTAAAAATAAATCACCAGTTGGCACTATTAGGCCCATAAATATAGCTGTTAAACGTTGTTATAACGCTAAGTTAGAATTAATAGTACATTGTGATACAAGGGTGGAAACTCGGTGATTGCAAACGAGCTTTTTACTGACACGAGTTTTCAATAACCTACACACCCGTGTATCACACGACGTTTTTTAATACAGTTGTCTCCTCCTCCTCGAGTCGATTCCCCAATGCTGGGGGTCGTGACCACATCATGGTTTCAGAACTTTCTCTTTTATGATGTTTCTCCACCTGCTCCTATTCTCCGCAACATGCACGGCTTCCGAGGCTTTGATGTTCAGCGAGGCTCGGATTTGGTCTGACCAGCGTATAGGACTTCTGCCTCTTGGCCGTTTGCCCTCGACTTTACCAGTGACAATTACCTTGAGTAAGTTGTCACCAGGTTTACGGGCAATATGGCCATAGTAGTCAAATATCTTGCGGAGGCACACATTCGACAATCTAGGCCTTTTTTCAATTTTGAGGTCCTGCAATATCGAGATGTTCGTCCTGTGCGCCGTCCACGAGATACGCAGCATCTTCCTGTAACACCACATCTCAAAAGCCTCGATGCGTTTGCGATCAGCGGCTTTTAGAGTCCACGTCTCCGCTCCGTACAAGAATATGGAGAAAACAAGGGAGCTGACAAGTGACAGTTTCGTCTTGTTCGAAATGTTGCGGTCCTTCCACACTCTCTCGAGTTGCGACATGGCACTCTTTGCCATTCCAATGCGCCTGCGAATCTCATCTTCACACGATCCATTGTTACTTATACTAGAGCCCAGGTAAATAAAGTGATTAACTATTTCGACGTCAAGTGTACCACTGAGCCCTAGTTTGGACGTGCGGTCCACCACCATGATCTTCGTTTTGGACCGGTTTATGGAAAGGCCCATCTCACCACTGTATCTTTCCATCCTGTTGAAGAGAGAGCTCATTTCGGTTTCGTCTGCCGCAAACAAGATGGTGTCGTCAGCGTAGCGCAAATTGGTGATTTTATTGCCATTGATGTTGACACCCCTGCCGTTCCAGTCCTCACAGGCTTTACGGATTATGTACTCCCCATAAATGTTGAACAGGATGGGTGACAAAATACAGCCCTGGCGCACTCCCTTGCCAAATGGGAACGGCTTCGAGGACGTGCTGCCCACCCTCACCATGCCTTGGCTGTTTGAATATAGCCCCTGTAACAAAGCAATAAGGTGTTCAGGCACTGCCATTTCCCGTAAAACTCGCCACAATCGATTCCAGTCCACACAGTCAAAGGCCTTGCTGTAATCAATGAAGCACATCATAACTGGTACATCAAACTCGTACGCCTTCTCAATGAGTTGCCGGAGATTGAGAATCTGCTCCCGTGTTCCCTTTCCTTTTACAAAGCCAGCCTGCTCCTGTGGAATCTGCCAGTCCAGGTAGTATCGGATTCGGCTGTTTAGAATGTGGAGGAGGATCTTACTGGCGTGTGATACAAGTGATAAAGTGCGGTAGTTGCCACACTTCCGTGTCGATCCCTTTTTGTGCAAGGGGAGGACTATTGACTTTGTCCAGTCCAGGGGCCATTTACCTGTGTCCCAAACGCTATTGCAAATTATGTGCAACATATCGACACCAGCATCACCTAGCGCCTGCAAAATTTCTCCTGTGATCTCGTCAGGGCCGGGGGCCTTCCTGCTTTTCAAGCTACATATAGCTGAAATCACTTCGGATCTCAGAATGGAAGGTTCACGGTCCAGTCCTTCAAAGATAAGTGGCAAGTTCATCGTAGGCGATGGGTTACTGTACAGGTCCTCGCAGTATTCACGCCATCTGTCGGCCACCCTTTCCAAATCGTGCAGGGGCTTTCCGTCCTTGTCTTCAAGTACCCAACTTTTCGGTTTAAATTGCCTTGAGAGTAAACGGACTTTTTTATAGAGGTCAGAGGTCTGCAGATTGTTGGCGTGAGACTCAACTTCACGACATATGTTTAGTATGAAGTTATTTTTGTCATGCCTGCTACTGCGTTTGATCCTTTTACATAGGCCAGAATACTCTTTCATAACCTCGTTGTTTTGGAGACCGTGACACTTTATCTCTTTTCTCTTCTTGACTAGTTCCCAGGTTTTATCAGAGAGCCAGGTTTTTGATCTGCATTCCCTGTGTTAAGGCTGGCATTTTACTAGGGCGTCAATCACTGTAGATTTCAAAGATTCCCATTGAGCGTTAGTGTCTTGAGAGTCGGTTGGGATTGATTCGAGTCTTGACTTTACAGCTTCTCTGAATTTTGGGCGGAAGAACGGATCCAGCTGTCTGGGTTTCGGCGGTGACGTTTTCTTTATCCTCTTGAGTCGCAAGGCAAACCAGGCAACCAGCAAGTTGTGATCAGAGCCGCATTCTGCGCCAGGGAAAGTTTTGACATTAGAGATAGAGGAGCGCCATCGATTATTTATGATTATGTAATCGATTTGATTCCTGTAGCGATCGCCAGGTGACCTCCAGGTGTACACACGGCGAGGATGGTGCTGAAAGTAGGTGTTCATGACACTAAGTCCCCTATCAATACACAACCCCAACAACCTCTCACCCCTATCATTTCGGACCCCTAGTCCGTGCTTCCCCACCACGTTACTGATGTGATCGTCTGCAGTTGTATTACCGATTTTTGCGTTCCAATCACCGATTATCATAGTCATTTCCCGATTTGGTATTGAACTAAGTGTATCTATTAGAGTAGCATAAAACCCATCGATAGTGCTTTCATCAGATTGCTTAGTAGGGGCATAAACCTGGATCACATTAACAATGAAAGGCTTAGTGTTCAGCTTCAGCGTTATGATCCTGTCCGATACAGGGTTGTACCCAAGGACGAATCTATTGATATGTGGTGTAGTAAATATTAAAAAAATCAAAGAATTAGAATTTTTTATAAAAAAAAAACAGAAAATGGCGCGTTGTTGCAACTAGACATTTTTTTTTCAACGAAAACTGCCTATACAGCCTATTCGATTTTTGACAAATGTTGATGTGAAAATAATTAAATTAAAACTGGTAGTTATAGTACATTACTGCAGAATCCAGTAAATAAGCCTTCCTGGCCAAGTATGAGTTAACCGGACCGAACCGCAGGTGAGGTCCAGTTATATACGAGGCCAGGATGGCTTTCTTACTGGTTGAGGCTTGTATAATGCTTTTCTCAAAAATGAAAGAAAGTTTAACAACAAACTCGTTTAATTAATACTAAAGGTTATATTCTTATTAGGGTAATTACTGATAGATATTGTGATCACAATTGTCGCATTTGAATGTAAAATACCGCCAGTCGTTTTTTTTTTTACTAAATAGTTTGCGTTTGGTTTTTACATTACCTACATGAAGGTTTTAGTAAAAAAAAAAGTTTTCGAAACTCCATGTTAATTTTAGAATGGGAAGTTTTAATCTAACATGATTTATAAACTTAAATGACTAAATTCAAAATAACATCCCACACTATACGTCTACAATATTACTAAGTACAAAACGCAACGTGCAAACTTTTTCTGTATCACAGACATGGCTGTTTATTGCTCCAAATATATATCGATCTCATAAAATGACATACTAAAAAGAGAGATAGATATAAATTTGGAGCCTCCCTCCCATAACCATGTTATAATGGCTAAACTCTAATCTGTGTCTGGCACCATGTTTTTTTTTCTAAGCAGATATAAAGAGGATGACCTACTGTCCAGTAAGTAAATTACATTCTTACTTACTGGACAGTAGGAGAAACCAAATTTAAAATCTCGCTTCTTATTGGACAGTTGTGAATAAGTCTCCGTTAGAGTTCACTTTCTGGATAGTTTTTAGAGATGTTATGCTATCATTACATACCATTTTTGAAAAAATAGTACATTACTGCAGAATCCAGTAAATAAGCCTTCCTGGCCAAGTATGAGTTACCTCACCTGCGGTTCGGTCCGGTTATATACGAGGCCAGGATGGCTTTCATACTGGTTGAGGCTTGTATAATGCTTTTATCAAAAATGAAAGAAAGTTTAACAACAAATCCGTATAATTAATATTGATGGTTAATTCATATTAGGGCAATTACTGATAGATATGTCGATGATGAGTGATCACAATCACAATTGTCGCAATTGAATGTGAAATCCCGGCAGTCGTTTTTTTTTTACTAAATAGTTTGCGTTTAGTTTTGAACATTGTTCTATTTTTACATTACATGAATGATATAGTAAAAAAATGAAAATTATTGTTTTTGAAACTCCATGTTAATTTTAGAATGGAAAGTTTTAATCCAACATGATTTATAAACTGTAATTACAAAATACAAACATAGAATCCCACACTATCCTTCTACAACTTTACTAGGTACAAAACGCAACGTGCATAATTTTTCTGCGTCGCGTTAACTGTCACAGACTAGCGATGGGCCGAGTCGACTTTTTGGTAACTCGAGTAGACTCGCTTACCAACTTGGGTTGCAACTCGAATTGACTCGACTCAGTCTAACTTAAGGCCCGTCACGTCGCCGCCGCCGCTTCGTTCGTCCGAGTCAGTAAATGCTCAACTCACAACTACAATCGCGGTTCACCGGGTCGGGTCCGGCGGGCTGCGTGGCGCCGAGACAATATGGTAGTCAAATAAAATTGAGCCCGTTCAAAAATCAGACGTTTATTATTATTAAGTGTTTACAAACTTATTAAAATCAAAACAAACAACACTTAAAGTAAAAAACTGCAACAAAACAATAAACAACGAACGAAGTAAAAATAACAAAACAAATAAACGAGTTGCCTTTCAATGTCAAAACTCTCTCATCAGTTCTGTCTGAATAATCGTCTGATAAGAAACCAACAACGAGAACTCTCTTTTACTCGCGGCTCCGACATTCGGTCGTTGGGCTGATTTGGGCTCGCTCGGAGTCGTTCGGGCCTCGCGTCTTACGGGCTAGGCGGCTAGCCGCGGGCCGCCAACCGACCGCACCGTCCGCGCCGCGCGCGCTCTTCGGGTCAACTCGGTTTGCAGATATTTTGACTCGGGCTGACTCGCTTACGGTCTGACCCGAGTTACGCGAGTTAGTTAACTCGAGTCGCCCATCGCTATCACAGACTATAAAATGGCTGTTTATTGCTCCAAAAATATATCTATCTCATAAAATGTCATACAAAAAAGAGAGATAGATATTTATTTGGAGCCTCCCTATAACCATGTTATATAATGTCTAAACTCTAATCTGTGTCTGGCACCATGTTTTTTTTTCTAAGCAGATCTAAAGAGTATGACCTACTGTCCAGTACGTAAATTTTCTCAAAAATGGTATTTAATGTTGGCATAACATCTCTAAACAGTATCCAGAAAGTGAACTCTAACGGAGACTTATTCACAACTGTCCAGTAAGAAGCGGGATTTTAAATTTGGACTACTGTCCAGTAAGTAAGTATGTAATTTACTTACTGGACAGTAGGTCATCCTCATTAGATCTGCTTAGAAAAAAAAAACATGGTACCAGATACAGATTAGAGTTTAGCCATTATAACATGGTTATGGGAGGGAGGCTCCAAATTTATATCTATCTATCTTTTTAGTATGACATTTTATGAGATCGATATATTTTTGGAGCAATAAACAGCTATTTTATAGTCTGTGACACTAAACGCGACGCAGAAAAAGTTTGCACGTTGCGTTTTGTACTTAGTAATGTTGTAGAAGTATAGTGTAGGATTTTATATTTGTATTTAGTCATTTCAGTTTATAAATCATGTTGGATTAAAACTTTCCATTCTAAAATTAACATGGAGTTTCAAAAACTTTTTATTTTTTACTAACCTTTTATGAAATGTAAAAATAGAACAATATTCAAAACGTTTGGTTTTGCAAACTATTTAGTAAAAAAAAACAACGACTGGCGGGATTTTACTTTCAATTGCGACAATTGTGATCACAATATCTATCAGTAATTGTCCTAATATGAATGTAAACTTCAATTTTATTTTAACGAATTTGTTGTTAAACTAACTCATACTTGGCCAGGAAGGCTTACTTACTGGATTCTGCAGTAATGTACTATACATACTTACATAATGGACAGTAGGAGATTCCAAATTTAAAATCTCGCTTCTTACTGGACAGTTGTGAATAAGTCTCCGCTAAAGTTCCCTTTCTGGATACGTTTTAGAGATGGTATGCCAACATTACATAAAATTTTTGAGAAAAATATATTAAACAACCATTTAAATAACTTTTGAGAATTCAATGCTAAAACGTACGGAATCATTCATTTTTCCTCGTATAAAATCTATCCAATTTTATTCTATGTATGAAAACTCCTTGCTACTAAACTTTTTTAATGGACTTATAAATTTTAAACTCAACTGCAAAACTAATGATCGAGCTCGTAAACAATAGTCACGACCACGTAACAGAAAGATGCCTATGCAAAAGATTTAATTTTCGAATCATAATTATAGCCTCTGAAAGTACGCCATGATAACAACTGTATTGAAAAATTCATTTCTAATGCTGTAAAAGTACGATTACATATAAAATCGAGTATGCTGCAGTTTCACGCAGACCTTTTTTAAAAAAAAACGGGTTTTTTTTTCCGAAACATAAAATTCTAAAGCAGTGGTTGCTAAAACTCGTACTTATCTTAATTCGTACTAATATTATACATTCGAAAGTAACTCTGTCTGTCTGTCTGTCTGTGACCTTTTCATGCCTAAACCACTGAACGTAATTCAATGAAACTTGACAAGGAGATAGGTGGCATCCTGAGAAAGGACATAGGCTAGTACAAGTGTGAAAGAAAAACAGATAGGGTAGGAATAGAGTAGGTAGGGTACGACCTACCTATCTAGGTAGGTATGTAGAGTAAGTTGGTAGGTAAGTAGGTAGAGTAGGTAGGTAGGTAGCCAGTTGACGGGAGCGAAGCTGCGTGGGACGGCTAGTCTACCATATTTGGGAAATATTTACAACAATCAAAAAGTTGTGAATAAACTCGCGCTAAAAGCCAAAAAACTGTGAAATTTGACATGTTGAAGACTTCAGTCTAAACCAGCGTCGCTACCGTAAAATTCCGACATGGCGCAAGCTGTTTGCTCACTTTTATGCAAGTTAAAGACTTGTATATTTCCGGACTAACCAACTCCTTCACAGTTCAAATTGCCTGATTTGGTTAAAAAGTTGAAATAGATGCTTTGAGTTTGAGAATGCTATTTTACTCGTTTAGGCAGAGGTGTTTTGTTCTCTGTTAAAGTCTACGTCAAAATTCACATTAATGAAATATTTCACCCTAAACTAGTTGCCGTTTTCAAACTAGATTGTGAAAATCCTATCTTCGTTCTCAATAGTCCTTCATACTCTGTCTAAAATAAACTCCCCATACTCAAAGTCTCATGTCTTCATAGCTATCTACAGAATTTGTGACTGTACGTAAACCAATTTCCAAAGTTGGGGAGAACAAAGGCTTATTGAAACTCGTTAAAGGGCTTTGTGGGGCCTGCTGACTTCGAGGGCACTTTATTGATTGATTCTTGATCCGGGATCTGTTATCTATCTTGCGTTACTCCATATATATTTTTTGGTAAATGTATTTTTATAAGCTTTTCGTAAATTATTTTTAGTACGTGACGGGGATAATATTAGAAACGACTACCAGCCACGTACGCCATACGCTTCGTTGAAGAAATGTGAAGTCTTGAGACAAAAGGTTAACATTATTTATTTTAACTAGATCATTAAGCGGCACTTTTGAACGTCAAAAATATAAATTTAAAGTAGATAATAATTATGAATAAAATACAAATTAACCAGTATGATTTTGATTTTGTCTGCACTAAAGATTACCCTATGGAGCAGGACCAGCATGTTTCAAAGCATTCTTATCTTGAATAAAAGAGGATTATCCTCTGATTTGTTGCTTGTTTACAAAGTGTGCTTTTAACTATTGTTTTAAATTTTCTTTCATTTATTTTTAATATCTCACAAGGTATTTTATTATAGAATTTAACACAGTACCCCATGAAAGATGTGTGTACTTTAGCTAATCTAACTTATCTTTATTTCTAGTATTACTATTGTGTCTATCTCTAACTTTATTAAAGAGATTTATAATTTTCCTTACACATAATATTTTCATAAATTAATTGGCAAGAAACTGTCATAATATTAATCTTTTTAAATAGGTCCCTAAGAGATTACCTGTGACTTAACTTATATATGGCTCTGATAGCTCTCTTTAGAAATATAAATATAGATAAATGTCAGCCGCCGACCCCACATCAAAATACCATATGACATAATGCTGTGAAAGTAACTAAATTAGACCAAACGTGCGGTTTCTACAACCGTTAACCGTCTTATCTTTCTAACAGCATAACCGGCTAATCTCAGCCGACCCGCAGGAGATGTTATGTGCGGTCCCCATTGTAATTTGTTGTCTAGAGTGATTCCTAGGAAAACTGTTTGATTTACATAGTCGAGAGATAGTTGAGAAAAAGGATATGAAAAATAAATCCAAACTTTTCTGTCGTGTTAAAAATATATGTTGTGATTTCATGCATTTTTAATACCATTAAATAATATAATATTATTATCTATCTTTCTTGATAAAAATAACAGTGTCATATATTTCTGTTCAAAGCATACTTTGGCAGCGTGCTAGGTCAAATTACTTACCAAAACTCAATTTTATTAGTTTTGCTTTATCCATATATTAGTCATTTCAAACTAGCCATCTTGTTTACCAAGCAACATTAAAACCGGTTTCCATGCATCAGATATAAGAAATTAACAATCAAGATTCAATTACCTGAGCTCCCAACTGCATAGGATCCCTCGTAAGGATATCACTGGACTTCCTGACTGCTCCGTACACAAGCTCCACGTCTCGGTCCAGGATATAACATCGTACGTGCTCCAGGATGCACCGGAGATACGATACCGTTACTGTTTGTACCTGTGGAGATAGAAACATGGTTAGTTGAGTTGAACGGCAAGTTCAATATGCGTTGTTCTTATTGAGTAGGGTTTAAGTCTTATATTTTCTTTCTTTTGATGTAATTAGTCTAACAACTGACTTTTGATTTGACTAACAAGGTTAACCTTTCAGATTCCGGTGTAATATTTTCTCTCCTTGATTAATGTTCTAAAAACTGCCGAACTCAGTGCCTTTCATTTAAAACAGAACGTGATTTTAAAAAGGCTGTTTCATGTACGTAAAAAGGTCTTCATGCGTGAGCATGCTAACCGTTATTACCGTATTTAAACTACAATTCAAAAGACACAAAACGATCGATGCATTGAACAGAACTAAAAGGTCAAATCCGATATCCATTAACAACTAAGGCAACAACGGTTGTTGTTACTAAAACAGAATATGCGTAAAACCATCGTTGTAGCTCTGTATCGATCGCGAGTTCTAGCATCATTCTGAGCGATGGCCGTTTTGCGTGGCTGTGACGCATATTTTCTCTATTTTTATTAAGTATTTTCTTTGTGTTTTTTTAATTTTTAGGGTTCCGTATCTCAAAAGGAAAACAACCGAACCCTTTTAGGATCACTCGCGTCTCAGTCAGTCTGACACAGCCAATTTGCTCCGAAACTAGTGGACCGATTGAGTTGAAATTTTGTACACATATGGCATCATATGTCGGTGACACAAAGACTGGCGTTGTAACGTAAATAAATGAATTTTAATTACAAGGGCCAGTTTTGAGAGTAAATAAGAAGATATAAAAAAATGTAGACTACATATATCGTGTGACATATTAAATGAAAGGGCTTGTTGAGAGAATCTCAAAAATATTCTGAGATTCTCGAGAGTTGTGAGATTTTCAAATATATTAAAGTAATGTTCGGTGCTTTCATAGTTTATGAACTTCAGTAATGATATCTAATTGTTTTGGTGAATAGCTGTTTGTACGGAACCCTTGGTGCGCGGGTCTGACTCGCACTTGGCCGGTATTTTTATGGTATGCTTCATACCTGGCTTAAATAAACTCTTTCTTTCTTTTCTTTCTACAACTGCGTACCAGTATCATCAAACATAGCAATAGTACAGTTAAAGCGACTTCTAAAACAAAACACTACACGGCGGAAAAAAACTTTCTTTTCGGAAGTCGGTGTCAAAAAAGATAAAAAATAGGTACTAAAGATGCGGCACTTCTTTTTGCTAAAAAGTTTTTATGTTTATCTTTTTAGTTTTGGTATCTTCATGAAAATACTCATTGTTAAGGATAACTTACTTATAAAAATAATACCACGTGAGAAGCATCAGCTTTCAAATAAAAATGAAAATCTTTTCATAATTTACTGAGAAATCGCGTAACAAACATACAGTCGAATTGATAACCTCCTTTTTGAAGTTGGTTGAAAAAGTTTAATTATTTATTTGTTTGTAGGAGGTAATCATATCTGGAAGTACTAATCAGATTCTAAAGCCGCGGGCAATGATTCTTATCTTATAATGGTACTACAATATACAGTACATTGTATTGTGTTGTGTCCCAACCATTAAACTTGGTCGTTTCAGTCCACGAATTAACGTTTTAATGGGTGTTTCGCCTTACGTAAACTTTGGAGGCCACCCCTACTCCATTAGCAAGGAAACTTGGAAAACTATCTGTTACCTACCTATATTGGATCGGCCGGTACTAATTACACCTTTGGAACAGTTAAAGTGACTGTCCGACGTCGACGAAGCGTTTTGTAAGCGATAGATCGATAAATGATAAAGCTTGGTCAAAAGACTTTGCTTCAAATTAAATGGAATTGCTTGATCGGAATGCAGATACTTAAAATGAAAATAGGGGAATCTTAAAGTAGAAAGGAGTCGACAATTTTCTACCTAAGAATAGAATGATTTATGGAGGGGAATGATAATAGAATTACGGCGTAATGTTCAGGTACTTTGTCCATTAAAAGGCGTACCTAGCTCCAGAGGCCATCAAAGGAAGACGGAGGTAAGAAGAAAATGGAAAATGTTTCCATGATTACCATTATTTTTAACGAGAAGTGATTTTATAGACCATATTTCTGGGTTGTGATTTAATTTTAATCAGTTACTCTAATCGTTTGATGATACTGTTTTCTACGTATATCTATATATATATATATACTTCTATATCTATACTAATATTATAAAGAGGAAAGATTTGTATTTTGTATGTAACGAATAAACTTAAAAACTACAGGACCGTTGGGAAGCTACACTATCCCCGGATGACATAGGCTACTATTTATCCCTGTATTCTCACGGGAACGGGAAATACGCGGTTGAAACCGCGAGGCGTCCGCTAGTGTTATATATTTATCTAAACAGGGTCAAATTTAGCAGAACTCCTGAGAAGATCGATTTCGAATGATGATAAAACCTAGATATAATAATAAATTTTTAATTTGAAGCAACTACGCTACCAGGGGTAGTAGCGCAAAGAATCAAAAAAAAAACTGAGCGACATACATTGAGTTAAATGTACTACGTACTAGAGAAGCTATTTCAAACAAAAGATTGCGTGTAATTCCGTGACAGCGGAGCAAGCAGGGTAGGGGTGGTTATGTTCTCACAGATAAACAATCAATGCGGGCAGATGAAATTTTTCTTACTCTTTGACATTTACACAACCATGGCCGCCCTCCCGCCTCCGCGGTGACGCGACGTCACGCACGGGATACAATAAATTGATAAAATATAATTAAATTAAGCGTGTTGTGTTTTCAACTTACTGTTGAAAACTCATTTCTTATTTTTATTTATATTTATTGAGTTGTTTGATCAGTATCTCGATACACACGAAGGCATTTTATAAGAAATAAAACTTAGTACTCAAACGTGTCACGTTGCAGCGAGCGCTTGCCACAGACTAAGTGAGCTGGAGTGCGCGCGCTCTAACGCGTGTTACAAACAATTGAGTTGAGGAGTCTCCTCTAGTACGTAGTACATTTAACTCAATGGCAAAATACAGGTAATTACGGTATGACCTGAACTTTGTTAGGTTTTATTAATTCATGCTATATCGATATACATCACATCTGCGAAGTTTTGCTGTATTTTGAGTAGCTTCAACGCAAGCTTTCAATAATTGTGTACCACGCCAGCATTGCATACAACTGCTAGCTAGAGCACGGCTGAATATTGTAATTCTAACTTTTCACATCGATAAAATGGTTGGCATATTGAATGAATACAAACTGTGAAAGTATTTTGTAAACAGTTTTACAATTTGTATTCGTTGTTTTTGTTAATCGTTGATTTTAATCAATTATTGATTTTTGAAATCACATTTGAAAAGTTAGTTGTTTCTACGGAATGAACTTACCGATGCGAGTAAGAAGTCGAAATTGCAGACAGTCAAGTCCTTTAGCTTGGAGAAGTCTCCAGCCAATAGTAGATGAAGCCAGGATTCTTCTACATGTCTCTGGGTGAATGCAGCCGCTGTTCTACTGGCCGAGTGGAATGGGGTCGAGTCCAGCAGAGCATCGTCGTCATTCTCCACACAACCTATGAGGACACGGACTGTTTTTGGGTTTAGTAGGGCTCTCTATAAAATTATTGACAATTAAAAAATATTGTATATATAAAAGATAATTATGTCTTTATTATCATCATCACTTCAACCGAAAGACGTCGTCACTCGTCGCCACATCGGCCGTTTGCTTGTCAGGGCATTTGTTCACCCTCTCAGTCATTTAACGCTGCACCTTCAATTTGTTGCTGTCGTTATAACTTATTTCTAGCAAACAAAAAAAGGTCCCCGAAAATGATGGTTACTCGTGTTGAAAGTCCATTACGATACTGCTACATAAAATATCCATTTATTTTAGAACTAATCCATCAATGGACGTAAACGTGTCCCTAAAGGGCCTTTGTGTACAAAATTCATTACATTACTCGTACCTACGTTAAAATTTGACATTTTCAAAGCCAAAGTAAACAACAAAATGTGTTACCATTCTGAAAACAATTCGCCTGAAATACAACGTGAAATATCCACTTTGGATGGAAAGGTTTGGTTTTCATCATCTCGGATATCTAAAGGAGTTTTCTTTGTGTAAAGGCGCAATTGTAGATGTAGGGAATTCAATCAAAAGGAATTGAATGGCAGTTTCACGTTTTGGCGTGTTTGGGGACACGTTTTCGTTCAAACTGATATAGTATTGTGCACCTCGCCTTTGTTCCGCTCCGTCTACGTTTTCGTGTTTATTATATTCCTTATCACAATTTAGAGGGAAAATGGCATTTCTTACATGCCAGGAACAAGAATTGAAATGAAATATAAAATTATTGGCGTATTAACGCGTCGTCGACGACGTCAACGCGATTATTAAAACGAGCTTACGTGGTTCATTTGCTTAGGAGCAGCACCCTCAAGGAATTTTGTGCGCATTATTGAAGAAGGCACGCGAGGGATGGCAAGAGTACGGAGTGAAGGTATTTTAATGCCAGCAAAGTTAAGTAATAAAGCCACTGTCTAAAAGTTGAAATGACGTAACCTTAATAACATTTTAATTAAAAGTTTAAATGAAACTAATCTATTGAAATTAAAAGTGATTAGGCTTCTTTCTGATGAAAGTACGAAGAGTAATGGAACTTTTAATAGAAGGAATAGGGATAAATTAACACCATCCGTAATGAAGGTTGGTCCGGGTGTATTTCCCTGAAGGACGCCTGGGATCATCACTTATAATAGTTAAGAATTTGAGGTGAGCTCATTATTTATGAGGTAGAATTGTTCCTGGTTACCGTTGAAATGTTTTTATCAAGGATCGGATATTCTTGCGAAGTAATAATAAAACTTAACTCACCAGGTTCTTGAGCTTCAGAAGTATCAGTATCATCAGCTTCGTGTAGAAAGTTCGCGAAGTGTAACGCAGCCAGGTCCGAGTGTGCGTCCCTCAAGGCGGCCTGTGATCGCACATATCGACGACGAGCTCGCGAGCTTGCAGCCGCTGCCCGCCATCGCCACGTACACCGGCCCGATACTACGTTCTCCGATATTAAGTTTTCTGTTGAGAATTATGTAGATTAATAAATTATGAAAGATTTTCGTCATTTGGAATGTAATATTTTAGTCCTATGAAGACAGATGAAAACATAATTGTAAGGAAAAACGATGGAGGGATTGTTGTGGAAGATGACGTGGAGAAAAATGGGTGATTTTTGAGATGGCGGCAGCCATATTTATGGAAGAAGACATGTTATGCCGACCTCAAATAAATGGGACAAAAGCTGGAACCGGATGATGACAAAATTATTTCTATGATCAGTGATCTTTATTATAACGGTCCAGTAATCTAGCGTTTGCGTAATAAGTGGTAAAAGTTGTCATATAAATGAGCATACATAAAATAGCGAATAGGCTAGCCTAATAAGCAGCTTTATAACATTATCATATCCACATAAAAACGCAACAAAACGCGAATGAAGACAATAAAAAGTAACAACCAATTTATATTTATGTGTTTCGAATCGACATTGTTCCATAATCCGACAGCTTTGCAGATAAAATAAATAATAACAATGAAACAGAATTATTGGAACGAACGTTATTATCGATATACAGAACCCGAACCGTGTAGTAATATGAAGCAAAAAGTAGGAGAATTGTAATTGAATTACATGACAACAAAGCTGGAACAGGTGCCACACAGAATATTGTGTGTTATTGAAAGTCCAGTTGTAGTTTGACAATTTCGATATTGGTTTTCGTACGGTCAGGACAAAAAAACCGTCTGACTCTATCAATGTACTAAACTGTGCAAGCAATCGGATTATGGTTAATATATTTTAACTATACTAACCATCTACACCTACACCACAATAAAAGTAAAGCACTCTTAATATTTACCAATCGTATTTCGATAGCTTTTAATTTTATCTTGAAAAAAATAGGAACACGATGTGAAAATAAAATTGGCCCAATCAGTGGCTTAAGTTGTGGCAATGAGGCACAATAACGATATTGGTGCGATTAAATAATATTATTATTGTAGAAATAATGACGGCATAGTTGATATTTTTCCCAACTATGGAATCGTATTGTCAAGATTGAGACACGCAAAATTAAGGAAAACCGAATAAGTAGTGATGCTATTAGGAATTACTCGTGATGGATTTTATTAACAGCATCAAATTATTATAACAAAGGCTTTCCTAAAATGAAGTGAACCAAATTTTCAAAAGTTATTTGGTATAAATTGTATCTTTCCATACAAATTTTGGTCAGCTGACTATAATAATTTTGTGTGGCAAATCCAACTGTGGTTTCCGTGGTCAAAGTTGTTCATATATATAAGCAGAAGTAGTTTTTAAAATATGATCGCACCCTGTATAAATGTCAAAACACTTTTCCCTAAACACATTGTCATGGAATACAAATTGCAATGAATTGAAGACATGTTTGTATTCATAGGATGCACTTCTGTATTCATAGCACTAAGACATCTTCAAGTGAAAGCTTTCCATTGTAGTGAAATAATGATACATTCCAAGTCTAGTCTTTTTGTAATAAAATGCTATATAAATATACATACACTTATATTGAAGGGCACAAGGGCAACTGAGTTATATATTTTCTTCTATTATACATACCATGATTTTTCTATTGGGACACTACCTACTGAAAATGGGTCTGTTTAATCTTTTTCTAAACACACAAACAGCTTCAAATTTACTCAAAAAAAGTTTAGTCTAAATTGCAAAACCAATGGAACATTAAGTGTAGAAGATATAGTCAGAAAGTATTATTTTAAAACTAAAGCAAAATTGAATAGGATGAAATTACAGATAATATGGTCGCCATGGCTACGAATGAAAGAACGAATAATAACACTAAAATCTGTTATATTATATAGGTACTTACTCATCATACATTTGGCGACACATATGGTAGAGAAGTTAAAGTTGGCTTCCTTGAGCGTTATAACTGCGTCGCTGTTGCTTGTCGGCATCAGCAGTTCCAATAGTTCCAGCTCAGTCAGCCCGAACTCCGAACAAGTTATGTAACCTACGGATACAGGGAGAAATATGAGATACAGTTTCGGGGATATATACAATTTTGTTTGTATTTAGAGTTTTCAACAAAAACATAAAGACTTTCAAAAATCCACATGTCAATCTAAATAGCTACATTTCATATGTTTCCAAATCAATTCTCTTTTGACTATCAATCTTAAAATAATTAAGACGATACATACTTGCTAGTTTACTAAACGCTTTAGAACCGAAGACCACTTCTAAGTTATCGAAGGCACTATCAATATAGTCTCCGTAGCTATTATTCTCCGGCGTCTCCTCTATCGCGTCCAACAAATAGTAACAGTTCTGAACTTTGAACTTTTCTTTCTGAGCTGGCGTCAGCTGCAGTTGCTCTAAAGATACGGCACTAGTACACACGAGGAACACATTTCTTGGCAACGACATCGGCAGCCAAGATAAACCCGTCACTATATCACACTCCAAAGGATTCACTCTATGAACATTATCGATAAATATCAACAATATCTCATTTTCCATCTCTTCACATTTTCTAAGCAGACTTTGGAACCAATTGTTAATATAAAGAGGATCAAAACTCGCGTCTTTTGGTAAGTATCCTTCAGGAATGTTTAGTATTATCGATATTTGTTGACACATCACTCGCAGCAGTTCCAAGTTATAGGCCGATCTCGGAGTGGAAGCAGAAAATCTTACTATCCTTAAAACAGGTTTTGGGAAAATTTCTTCGCATTTGAAGTAAAGGTGTGTCAATAAGGTGCTCTTTCCTGAGGCATCTGGGCCGTATATCAAAGCGGGTGGATGCCGTGTTCGATTTTCGTAATTTTCCTTAGCGTTATTTAAAATACTTTTGGCTGCTTCTTCAATTTGCTTAACGTTAACCTTATACAAACGATTATGTTCTATACATATCCTAAGATGAGTGATGTGTTCCAGAAATACTTCCTGAAAGTCGAAAGGAAAACCAATAAATTATTAATACGAGGAAAGTTGTCACGTGAAGTTAGTTAAGTTTGTCGACATTTGAGACTTTAATCTTGAGTCTGTTAGTTGATGTCTTCTTGCAGAATTTATATGAGAATTTTTCTGGGAGTAACTTCAAACTTTGATGATTTTTTCTTAACTACATTCTCAAGCTTATGTTAATTAATTACCTGTACAGTCTTTTTTCTTCCCTTCCCCTGATCGGGTTCGGTGCTAAGGCTCTCGTCAACCAGCGAACTGATCACAACTTGTACCTTCTCCCTAAAAGGAGCCAATTTCTCTTCGTTGTCAGATGCTCCGTCTGTTCTTGACGAATCTGCTGACAATGACCTAAGAAAGATAATAAATATTTAGGAAAAATAAAACGTAGCATTCTCTGAAGTCAAGATAGATTCAAAAAACTTCGGCTATTCACTGGACTTTAATAAATTGTAAAATAAGATATGATAAGATATAATTATTTTATAAATCATGATTACTTTAGAACTTTATCTAAGAAATTGGCAATAACGGTTGCCAAAAATTGTTATTGAGTGTCCCGTATTTGAAAATTTAGTAAGATATTGTATTTTCAGTTTGTGTATCTCAAGTTCCACCTTATCTAGTCTTCTACTATCTCAATTTAAATTTTCTTGGATAAGTATTGCATTAAAAACTCTGTTAAATTTCTTTCACCTTCCAGTCTCATAATTAATGTTAAAAGCTTTTTCAAGAGACAAGACTAAAAATTGATCATAATGAATTTATAATTTGAAAGCTTCGAACTTTATTATTTCATTACCTTTTACGTTAATGAGAAAGGTTAAAAGTTCAGCCTTGCTTGGAGCTATTAAATAAAATTATTTTACACTTAACTATGACGTACGATAATGGCACGGGTTTGAGTTTCTTTTTTTTTTTTATGAATTTGAAATTTGTTTTGGATGATTGATCCTATTTCTTTTGTCTCGCTAATTTGGTATTTAAATGCTGGCAATGAAGTTTTAAGTAACCATAATGATGATACCATAAAATTACTGAATTTCTAGCTGCAGTAACATAACAAACCAGAGATATCATTGTTTTGTGTAATCTAAACTGAGTAAAAAAAGTTAATTTAAAAATAAAAAACCCGACTGCTTAAAAAACGAACTAAAAAGATCACGAGCTGGCTGAATATCTGATCCTCCGATTGCATAGCATGATTTTCTTCTTTTCTACATCTTTTAGTTCGCTTTTTATGCAGTAGGGTTTTTGATTTTAAATTAACTTTATTTATTTTATCTTTTTAGTTATCATTTTTTTGTCGAATTGCTTTTCATTAGACTACATAAAAGTGGTACCTATTATATTTTTGTAATCACCTCTGAAAACGCTTTATTTTGATACCGCACTCAATGGGACTTATCTAAGAACACTTGGGCGGTCAAGACGTATTTATCAAAGTTATAATTATATAAATTCGTCAAGCGGTTTGAAAGATATGAGGTAATAAAGAATATTACATACATGCATACAAGATACACGGGAAAAACCATAACCCATTCCTTGCAGTCAGCCTGGGTTACCTTTTTTTAATATACTTTTAAATATGTCTGAGAATTTATATAAAATTATATATTACTAGACTTCTTTCTCTGATTTAGTCAATTTTTCCGCATTGAAAGTATCAAAAGAAATTGACAGAAATCCTTACAAAATTCACCCCTTTTATCTTCATACGCACGTATAAAGAAAATAAACTATTGTAAATGGCGAGGTTTTTTTATTTCTCGAGGAAAATATTTTTCCGTTTATCCTCTTTGACATAACTTGACTCGTAATATGTACGTCGAATAGGACCTGCGACAAAAACTGACAATACAAAAAGGCAGGAAAACCTTTTGTTAGATTGCCTTTTGTTAACTTAATCAGAAGCCAGAATATTCACAGAGTCAAGGTTGTACTTGAGAAATTTATCTTGGATGATGATGAGGAAAAAATATTTTCTTGGAATTTTTACTTACGGTGGTTTGGAAGCAAATTATGATTTCTTTAAATATTTGAGGAAGTAATCCGATATTTTCGGAGAATAATTTTAATACAGTGGGTAGGTATATAACACAGCGAGCGACAGCCTTCTCTTTGGGTGAGGCTAAACGAATGTAATTTTGTGAGTTGTGAGTTGCGTAAAATGAGTCGTGGCATTTACGTTCAACTGAAATTCGGTTAGGCTGCCAGACGGACGGACGTAATTTTATTTGCTTTTCTACATTTGTACGGGGCGCTGACGCTTGTCTCACTCAACTCCCTCAACTCGAGCGCAATTCGGTTGAAATAATGTGCGTGAGTTAGCAGACAACTAATTTTGCGTCGCCGTGTGGCACAAACAGGACTTTAGTATGAAACCGAATACAGCGTCAATTCCGCGACACATTTTAAGCGACTCACAACTCACAAAACTTTATTCGTTTGGGCCTACACTAAAACAAAAAAGATGCTTGAAGGACCACATTATTTCCATATTTTGTGGTAAGGCGAGGGTTTAAAATTTTATTATTATTCTTTATTGTACACCAAAAAAATATATGTACAGGACAAACAATCATAAAAACAAGTGTACAATGGGCGGTCTTATCGCACAGCGCAATCTCTCTCTTTTCTAGAGCTAGTAAAAGACAAGATCAAAAATATCAATGATTTTGTAAATTAACAGGTTCGATTGGTCATCACGACATTTTAAAAGCTTAAAATATTGTTTCTAAATGAATACTTACTCTAAAGTAATGACGTGTGTTTCAGGCAACGCATCTTCTATTTTTCTTCTTAATTCTTTTAACCTGGTGTGTGCCAACACTGTTAGTTTGGAGTCATCTGGTTCCAGGTCTGGTACGTCTCGGACAACGGCCACCACACCTTTGGGATGTTTGCCGTTTGTAAGAAGATCTGAAAATACATAAAGGGTTAGTTTCGAAAGATATTGTTTTTTCAAGGTTGTTCTATAGTACATAATGTTGGTTCCTACACAGAAAATTCAAATATAGACAAAGTCATTTAAAACATAAGTTTCATGGATTTACTACTCGTACTATGGGATTCCTATAGGTACAGTAGTGTATCCTGTTTTTAAGTTTCGGATTTAACTCAAGCTTCTTACAATTTGGTGACTAGAGTTATTTCCTAAATTTACGGCACACAAAGGCAGGGTTGGTCGGGAAACCAGTCTATCTTAACCCCGTCACAAATAATTAGACTAGCAAAAAGGAAACGAAGATATTCGTAAATAACATTTATCTACACTCACAACGTAATATGAATTCAAAATAGTAGTTTATGCAACAATCATAAAAGTTATAATTCTTAATAATTACTCGCAAATGTGATGAAAAACATTGTATGTATCACGGGCGGTACGGGAATTACGAACCTCGACTCAGAAAGCCCTCAGTCTTCGACTTCGGGCTTCTACTAGAGTCTCGATCGTAATTCCTTACTTACCGCCCTTAATACACAATGTACTATTATAGATGTAGGTTGTTTTATAGATGTTTTTTTTAGGTTATTTATGATGCAATTGTTTAAAAATCGAAGGAAAATGTTGCACTGTAATGGTTTTTTTTTTAAATTTCACCTATCTACAATATAAAGTACGTGTTTCCTTCGATTTTCAAACAACTGCATCATAAAATAACTTTTTAATTTCTATAGCACACTTTTACTTTTTAATTTATTGGTGCTTATGGGCTCATTGACTTAATGTAGAAAAGTAGTGTCATTGTCTATGGATGCGCGCGCTGCGCAGTCTCGGTGCAGTGAGAATATAAATTGCCCGCCATACCGCAAAAATATGTAATTTCCACTTTTATTTTATTTCAACTGTGTGAGTGAAGATAAAGTAGTGTATGCAACGGCCGATAATTTTCATTAATGAAAAATGATGCTGTAAATAATGTTCTTCGCTCGATGTCGTTCTTACGAGTAATCAGATAATAAGATATATTATGGAAACTAAACTGATTTTATCTCTGCCAACATATAATATGACATTAAATATGCGACTAACTAAATAAGTCGATACACACTGACTCACTGTGCCAATGACTTGACTTCTTAGCAGCACTTATAATATACGTTAAACAGTCTGAGACCTCCATACTTTATCTCTTTTGTTACATTTTTGTTTTGTACAATCCTCTATGCTCGTCTGCGTTTCAACTGTTTCCGCGAAATTGGAATGTAGCATCGTAACAAGAAAGCCGACCTGCTTCAAAATATATCGATGCATGAGCTGATTTTTAGTTTTATTCTGTTTCACACTGTTTTGATGTTATAAAATATTCATTTTTATTCCAGTTCTTAAAATCATTATTTTTTCGTATTATCAACTCGGGCGCGTAACGTAGGTATAATGAGATATATTCAGGGCAACTTTATTAACCCCCAACGGAAAAAGAGGGGTGTTATAAGAGTTTGACATGTGCACCTGTGTGATTGTGTATTTGTGTAGCTTTTTGTGGCATTATAGCTCCTAAACGGATGTACCGATTTTGATTTAGTTTTATGTTTGAAAGGTGACATTATCGAAAGTGTTCTTAGCTATGTTTGATGAAAATTGGTTCAGCTGTTCAAAAGTTATGGGCGTTTTACTGTTTGAATCGGTGTATTTTCGCAAGATATCGTGTCATAATAAAATTACGTGTTCAATAGATTGTCGATTGAAGCGTGTCTACTACTAGATAAATTATATAGCATGAAATAAAAATGTGTCGGGAGTTTTTTAAAATTTTCTCTGTCTTGATGAATGTGAATGTGAATGATCTCTGATACACCCTGATGTCTAGACTCTAGAGTATCTAACTCTTTCATTTTAATGAATGAAAAATCAATGAGAATTAAATTATAAATAAAAAATAGATTTTTCTTTATAAAATTTCATCTTTAAACGGGAAAGATTGCTTATCGCATTTCCTCAGCTTTAGTGAGTTATTATGAGTATCTTATGACGCTTTTATGCTTGAATAATTTTGGGTTTCCTCGAAGACATAATAATTGATTGAAGTAGCCCATAATATTGAGCTGCGGTAATTAATTTACCGAACATTCATTGTTCTTGTTTGTTGTTGACAAATCCGTCTTGTTTTCCTTGTGTTGTATTTCTGGTTTATGCTCATGAAAGGATTTAACATTTGAATCCTTAAGAATTTTAATAAACCTGTTTTTGTGTTGTGTTTGAGCTATGTAGCTATACTTGATGGTAAGTATTAATCTAGAATACATAAGAATACGAAAAAGTACATAATTCTCGAATCTGCTGATAGTCAAAGAAGGTTGTCGAAGAACAAGTATTACCGCTTATGTGTGGTTTACTAAAACCACTTATTAACCAACTTCACGACTATAGTCGTTGGCACAGTTCAAAACAATGACCAAAACGAAACCTAAAAAAAGGTCAGTCTACAAAATGAATTGTGGAAACAGTAAAAATAAAACTTTTATTTACCTAAGGCTAATTCACACTGTAGTTCGACGGGGCTCCGTAGCAAGTCAGCAACTTCAGCGCCGTTCGCTAGAGCTTCAAGCGCTGTAGCATTGAATGCCTTTTGTACCTCGAAGAGACGATTCCGCTGTTCTTCGCGATCCATTAGATCACTGAACCTGTGAAATGATGCTAGCATTAATTAAAAGTAAAAGAGGTATTCTGAATATTATAGGTATAATCGGTGTAATCTAAAGTTGATCTTAAACATTTTCCGTCCAAGGCTGTGGGCCAGATAAAGTTCTTTCAATCTAGCAATACAGTGCATCTAATGACCTTATCTAAATTACTGTCGTGTTAGCGTCACAAAGAAGAAAAATGACGGAATTATTAATAAAAATAAGAATAAAAAAGGTTTATTTCAATTATATAAATTAAGTTCTTTTGTTCCTGTATTTTCTGGTGTACAATAAATAAATACGTTTAAGCAAGAAGATGCTTGTGTTATGTAATTACTATCTATTTATTATAGGTATCCAGACCGAAAATCGGTCACGACAGCTAATCTGAGTTAACTCCGGGCTACCAAGAGAAATTCCTAATGGGAAAACGCAAAAACATCTTGCCGGATGTGGGAATCGAACTCGGGATCTAACACTCAGTTGCCGCATTTGCGACCGCGAGACTGGGGTAGGTATACCAATGTAGGTATTCTAAACACTGTTGAATTCTTATAAAAGCTTTTCAATAGTACCTATGTTAAATCTCTTATTCACCAATAAAACTAATCGCGATTAGTTCAACTAAACTCAGTTTATGCAAATACAGCGTTCTGATTGGTAGTTTCTTAGCGGTTTCAACCAATCAGAACGGTGTATTTGCATAAACTGAATTTAGGTGAACTAATCGAGATTACAGAGGTAGACTAGTGGTATCGGCCACGACTAGTTGTAGGTTTTGGGTTCAAACCCAGGCTGGCGCTTTATTTTATTCAAATTATTTCATGACCACTGCTCTCAAAACAGTGAAGGAAAACATCGTGCGTAAACCGACTATCCTAGAACCAAAAATTCGAATACATATGACATCCAACAACCCGCATTGGGCCCGCGTGGTGGATTACGGCCAATGTCCTCTAACAGAGGGCCTGTGTCCCAGCAGTAGGAACATTAAAAAGGATAATGATGATGATGACTCGTGATTAGTTTCATTGGTGAAATTGGCCCTTATTACGTAGTCTTCTAAGTTAATATAGCCTTCTTTTTGAGTGTCATAAACATAAAATATGACTGAAACTTTTAGTTGTAAGATATTTTTTTCAAAGTTTGTGACAAGGCTCAAGGGAATACTAAATTCTTACACATACATACGTATGAACTTACTTTTAAGGTCTATCCATACATATCAGGGCCCTGCCCGGGACGTAACAGGGCCGGGCACAGGCATTGAAGCTCCGTTACTGGCCCGTGCACGGACGTGTGTGAACGAGTTCATATAAAATGAAAACACCGATATTTTTTTTAAACCCCTTACGAGGCACGGTCCATCCACGTCCCAGGCACGGCCCTGATATATTTGGATAGACCTTTAAACTTCTACATAATCATGCTAAATTATTATGTCAAAAATGTCGAAAAAATAGTAGCTATGATTATTGTTATGTAAATGGTATTTGCTTGCTGAATCTTGAAGATATTTAAGTTATGAAAATGTATTATGTTAGTTTCCTTAACTATGACTGCTTCCTATTTACCCTCTGGGTCACTCGAGTTAACATTATTATGAAAACTTTGCTTAGCAAAAGCTTGTAACGGACGTTCTTTGTTCAAAGACTAAAGGTTGCACTATTCGCTCATTCTTCCATACAAACGTAGTCTGGCGATTATTCAACTGTTTGACGATGTACGTTAAAAAAAAACAATTAAAATGTAAAAACAGAAAAATATTAGAATGTTATGAGCATCGAAAGTTCCATATTTCAACACAAATTTTAACGCATCTTTGGGTGGAAATAAATACCATAAGAAGAAGGAAAATTGTAAAACAGCCACCATACAAGGATAGATTAGTAGTTCAACAATGCAAATAATATTATTTTGAAAATATACATCTAGTCGTTTTTTTATGATATCCATACTACCAAAGGTCTTTTTATAAAATTTCGCGCGCTCGTTTTCTTCGTAAATCATCATCCATTACACTACAAAAGTTGCAAAAGTGCTTATTCGTACGCGAACTAGCTTCTTACTGCTTATCACAGCATCTATCTCTTTCGCACGTGTTTCGGATAAGATAGCATGCATTTTAACCCCGCGCACAAAATAGTTCATGCCGTCGACTAGGTCAACCTTAAATGAGAAAGCTCATTACCTACCTATTTCCTTCTGTGACATTATTACTGCAGAAATAGTCAGCTTAGTTATGAATCAAATTAAGAAACAAAGGCATATAAATAGAGCACCTATTGTGAGGAGAAAATCCTTTATTAACGCATTTATTTTTATCCGCTATTGTTCTACGAAAGAAGATATAGACCTACGTGAGCGGTCCTCCAGAATGGTCCATTTCCCTTGCGTGTATTGGTTCTTTATATCCTCATATTTTTGGGTTCCCTTGTCGCGGCAATAAAATATAACCTGTGGGACCTACTTGAAGGTGTAGCAATATTTATGTGGACGGAACCCTCCGGGCTGGACAATAAATTATATATTTTACGATGCCGCTGAGTAATAGGAGCTCGTGCTTAGGAAGCGATCGTAAATTCTGCCGACGTAAATAGATGAAACGCGATAAAGGATGATTCAAACTTCCTTTGTAAATTATTGAATTAGGTAGCGAATAATTATAGGGGACACTCAGAAGTTTTTGATTAAGGACTTGTACTTATAATAGAAGTTCTGTGATTGGTAGGTCGGATTCATTGTTAACAACGGTTTAGGTTTGTTTTGATTTCGGCATTAGTTACCTAGTTTCAGAAACGACTTTTTGTCTTTAAGAAACCTTTAATTATAGCTTTCCCAAGTGTCATTTTATCGTCAAATGTTTAATGAGAGACAATATAGAACTTACGTTGATCCCACTTCCGAAATACAGAATTATTGGGATTTATTCAGGGATGTTGGCGAAGATTAATACATTATCTTGTTTGTTGATGCTGAATTATTACTGGGCTTAATTTAAAAGCTCTCTAAATCTTTTTGTCGATTATTATCGACAATACATTATTGAGTGTATTGATGCGTTATAATTGGCTGCTGTAATGAGCATAATTAAAACCAATTAGGACCAGGTAGAAAACAGAATTGAAGGAAAAGAGAGAGGGAGGCCTTTGCTCCGCAATATGACAAAATGGGCTTACTAATGCTGGTTTCTCACGGCGCGTGATATCACGAGTCTCTCCGCGCCTCTCGCGCTTCGCGCCGTTTGAAGGCATTGGCTCGATGCGACTCGGGCTAGTGCGTTATGGCGTGTCCGATCCGCTAAATGCCGGCAACATCAAAGGCGCGGCGCAGTCTCGCGCTATTGAACAAGTTCATTTCAAGTGCGTTGCGTGCCTCGGTCTCTCTCTAGCATTATGCGGCGCAGAAGCTTCAACGTGCGCCGCGACCGGGGCAAATCGACTCGGCGCGGCTCGACTCGTGATATCACGCGCCGTGAAAAGCCAGCTTTAGAAGGCCTTACCAGTGAAGTATAAACTGTTCGTCATGCAGCTAGGGAGAGGAGTATATCCAGTAGTGAACTGCTATAGGCTGAGAAGGCCTTAGTTATAGTGTTAAAAACTTGTTTTTCAGAATATTATGACTACTATTGATTTGATTATGATAGTGTTATATTGCGGTATTTGCCACCGTTATTTTCATTGGGTGTAAATTGGGTTGAATAGACATAGTCCGGTCAAATTAGACATATCAAAGTGCATTAATTCGCATGGAGCTGAAAATTGGTACGAATGTTCGGAACACCATTATAAATGAAATGTAAAAAGTATCTATCGATCCCACACTTGCATAAAAATGTATTCAAGGTCAAAGTTAGCAAATATGGTTTTTTTGCGTTTTGTAGCCGAACAGTAAGTTTTACGATAATATATATATAAAATTGTAGATTATGTAATTATCTATAAAAATGGTATCTACAATTTTTCTTCTAAACGTCACCGTTTCTGAGATATAACGGTTGAAAAAGTTGTATTCTTCATATTATGCACACGTTTCCACGCCACCTGGGTGATAGTGTACTTGGCGCATTTTTTTAACGTGGTTTCCCCGATTGGCCTATTCCACAATCTATTGTGATCCTATCTAATTCAATACTATGCAAAATTATGTAAAAACTGGTACTATTGCAATGATGAAAGCCATAAATTAGGTAAGAGAGGTTGGAGGCAGACAAGCTAATTGCACTCGCTTTTTATTACGAGTCTTCCTCCAACCTCTGCTTCCGCTCATCAACATCTATTTCAGGTATATTATCAAGGACAAGTGTGGCTTGGCAATCAATTGGACCTAAAAGACTGGGGTTAAAAGATAATCAAAAATACTTTGGAACCAATTCAGACTTTACTTCCACCTGCACCGGAAAAACTCCTCAACGCAATTTTTTGCAATTGTAAAAAAAGATGTAATGCGGCTGCAAAAAAGTTGAATTTTTTTGTTCTCTGGTATGTACCAGTTTGCAATGTCAGTCGTGCTCCAATGTTGAATCACCATCAGAAGAGGATTCGTACGATATCAGTGAAAAGAAAACTGATACATCGCTGTTCGAACAATTTACTTACGCCCAGCAGGAAGAATAAGAACAAGGGAAAAAAGAAGTACAAGAAGACGAACACGAAGAAGAGGTAGCAGAATTATCAGATGATTATGAATGAGACGAATAATTTTACCAATTTTTTTAGAATTCACACTGCTTTTATAATTTCCAACAGTACCAGTTTTACATAATTTTATATAGTATTGAATTAGACAGGATCACAATAGATTGTAGAATAGGCAAATCGGGGAAACCACGTTAAGAAAAACGCGCCAAGTACACTACCACCCAGGTGTCGTGGAAACGGGTGCATACTATGAAGAATACAACTTTTTCAACTGTTATATCACAGAAACGGTGACGTTTAGGAGAAAAATTATAGAGACCATTATTATAGATAATTGCATAATCTACAATTTATTACCGATTTTTTTTATCATAAATAAAACTTACCATTCGGCAAAAAAAAACTTAAAATCCCATATTTGTTTACCTTGAATAAAATTTCTTGGAAGTGTGGGATCAATGGGAACTTTTAACATTTCATTTATAATGGTGTTGCGAACATTCGTACCAATTTTCAGCTCTATGCGAATTAATGTAAACGTACCCATATTTTTGGTCTAATTTGACCGGACTAGTGGTTTAAAACCTGCTATACATAGTGTTGGCTTCGCATGTTATTGAAATTTTGTATTACGCGTATAAATATATATGTATCAATTTTTTTTTTTTAATTGTTAAGGCTCGCGCTTGGCTAATATCTCACCTGATGGTAAGTGATGATGTGGTCGACGGTGAAGCACGCTTGCTTAGAAAAATCCTGTTCATTCTTAACTTAAATACTCCTAGATTGTAGCTCAACACAGACTCCGTCAGGGAATTACACTCTTTAGCTGTACGCATAATAAAAGTGTTCCCAAAACATTTTAACATAACTTGCGAACTATGGTATGACTTTTCCGTGAAGGTATAAAAACTGTTTAGTATCAACTTACCACTTATCCTCTCCTTCGAGATGGTAGCTACCATCTCCATTCAGTCTGTAGCAAGCCCGAACGAGTGCTGACTGCGCCGAGTCAGACTTGACCAGCTCATCGAAGGTGGCTTCAGGGATCTTGTAAGGAAGAACTGGCTGGTACGATGATGCGTCACCGCCGATGAGGCACTACGAAAAAAAAAAAAAAACATCTGAGGGTATAACAAACTAGTACTAAGTTCAAATTACCCATTCCAATTAATAAAAATTCCGGATAAATTCTTGTGCGAGTTAAAATTTCGTCGTTAAAATACATATTGGCAGGAAATGTAAAATTTTGATACGGTCATAAGTAGATAATTTGGGGTAATGCAATATGTCTTGTACTCAACACTTCTTACTACATCTTTTAAATCCTTGTCTTTAATTTCAATAACCCGTTAATGATAACAATATAAAAAACTTACTTGCAAGATTTTTTTTCCTTTTCCCTCCACACATTAACCAAATGAAAAACTAACAAATCGAATAATGTTTACAATTTCTTGGTCTAGACAAGCAAAAGTATAAAATCAAACAGCCTTTTGCCAGCAACTATATTGTTTTTTTTTTAAATATGTTTGTTCCTAACGGAACAGGCTAAGGTCTGAGACCATGCTGCCTAGTCATCAGTATTTGTATTCTTTAGTATGCATTAGAACGCGGATGCAACACATTCTAATGTTTCTTGGAGCATTTGGCAGCAAATTGCATCGAGTCAGCCTTCCCAGTAAGCTTTGCAGAGGTAGTCAATACTACAATAAAATACTCCGCTCCACTATCCCGAGATCGCTTCTGTTAACGTTTTTACATATTGTCCAATTGCGTAGACAGTTGAGACACAAAACTACACCAATTTTATAACACAATATCCACTATAAATCAATTTGCAAATAATATTAACAGCCGCTGAACTGCACTCGAGAAAATCCCGCCAAAAACTCGCAACTATATTGATAAAAATTCAAAACGTTTTTTTTTAATGTGAAGTATAAATTATCAATAGAATGCACCAACACCATCCATTCTGCCACCATATCGTTTTAATTTATGAATATTCAAACGTATTCTCTATGATGCAATATTATAAATGTATCAAAGCTACTTTCAAAATTTGAATTTCGAACGAAAAAAGGCAAGATAATAGACTAATGCAGCCAGTGGTTTCTTTTCCTCTTTTTATGTATTTATTTATTAAAACTTTATGCACAAGTACAAAGGTGGACTTAATGCCTTAGGCATTTTCTACCAGTCGACCAATTAAAAATTTAATTAATAATTTAATAGTTAATTTTTCACTTACCAAAAAATAACCAGCTTTCGATGTATGGTTGCAGCATTGTATTTCTTCGAGGTAGTGGTGGAGTAATGCTGGATTGGCTTCGTCTCCACCGTCGGTACCATAGTGCATGTCCACGAACTCGACCTATGAGGGAAAGATAACGTTTTGTTAGTTATAGTATTTGTGATTTCTGATTGCCTAAAACTAAAAAAAGGATGCCCAACAGTTTACGCAAACTAAATATAGTTTCCGATGCACATCCCCGTGCTTTTATATCAGGGTAACGTTCTCGGGTGAGTGACATCAATTTATTTGAACTGGTACTAACAAACAGTAGTCTTTTTTCATCTGATTCGTTTGCCATTCCCATACGTAAAATGTTTGGGTAAATGGAAATAAAAACGTTCGTATTTACAAATTGAATTGAACATCACAAAATATTCTAAAAGTTTTAAGCTTTTGTATTAATACGTACAACAATTTTTCAGTTAATATATAACCTTTTTGATGTTTGCAGTAATTTCAACTGACACAACACAGGCCATTTGTTGTAAAAAAAAACCAACAGTAACCAGTTGTTTTAGAATATTTTGTGAATTGAACATCACAAAATATTCTAAAAGTTTTAAGCTTTTGTATTAATACGTACAACAATTTTTTCAGTTAATATATAACCTTTTTGATGTTTGCAGTAATTTCAACTGACACGACACAGGCCATTTGTTGTAAAAAAAAACCAACTGAAGATGCCATTAAAGTTATTTTTTTTCATTATTTTTGGTTTTTGTGATTAAATGGCTTTTATCAATCGTTTACTATATGAATAGGTCAGCATTAATATAAATATTTGATTGCAACCTTTTCATATTTTATTTTATTTAGTAAAAAGACCTAGAGCAAGAACATTCATAATTATCAGACAGATTTAAATTCAATTGTTCAAAAATCCAAAGCATTTCCTAATATATGTAGTTGGCTCCCAGGGATAGAAGTCATAATTTTACGCGAAGGCAATCGATACAATCTTCTACTGAGATAGAACCTTATTAAATTAAAGCACAATGCGATTATTTTCAAAATCTTACAAAACAAAACATCTCAGAACTCAGACGCATGTTCACGGCTTTTTGATACCACAAACAGCTAACAACCCTCTTTTGATATAACAAACTTACAGCTAACATTTAATCCACTTTTAAGTGTAAATGAGTTGCTGCACATTTGAAGAAAGCCTTTAAACCGAAGCGGTACGAAGTTTCTTTGGCTCAAGTATTACCACAGAGCACGAAGACGCCTCGGCGGGAATTAATAGATGCGGTATTGTCAATGTCAACAAATTCCATAAAATCATAAGCGTGAAGGCTTTATTATGCAACAGTGAAGTGAATACAGTCTTAAAAATTTGAGAGGCAAAGCAATCGTGGGCCAGTAGTTGTGTTTTTCTTGAGTTCTGATTGGTTCACGTCACAATCCTTCGTCATTACGATCTATAGAAAAGTGACAGATATTGGCTGCCCAGTCACTTTGTATCTTTCTACAGAGTAGTTAATTTGTGACGGTTTTGCTCAGGCAATTACAAACTAAGCCTGCCACCGTTTGAACACACAAATGACAGATTAGAGCATCCAGTGAACCGATATATTCTCTGTGTATGTGTTCTCTCAGGAAGCCGCATCTACTCTGCTATCAACTTTTCGCCGTGAATATACTTGCTCAAAAACACAGCCAGCTCTCCATGTATAAAACTGACGGCTTTGATGGCGGTACGTGATAGAAGAAGCACGCACTCTTGGCAACACGGATTGTTGTAGTACTGGCATCTATAGTAGATTCCGTGTTCTGTGTATAAACCGCATCCTATAAAAGTTTCTACTTAAATTATTTTATCGAGCTGTTACGTGTCGTTTAAGTTTTATTTATTTAGTTTTAATGCGTTTTAGATAGGCACTTCAATGCAGTTTTCTTGAATTTAAATGTTGGAATGAGGACCTTTTAGAAAATGAGACAGGATTTTATTTGGATTTTGGTTTTAATTGTTTTTATGGTGTCAAATTAAAGTTTACCACCTGCTAGATTTTCTCGCTGTTTGTGAGGGCTATTATTTGCAGTTAACAAGGTTTTTTTAATTATTAGCTTTGTCTCCGTGAAAATGGGTTTTCTCAACCGGGATATTCACTGTTAATTGTTGTATTGTTTGTTTTATATAGTGCTTATACATATTTTATTTTTTATTACATATATAGTGCCCGGCACGTAAGTTGGCAAGGTTTTGGCGTAGTGGGGGTAAGTTCGCGCATATTCCGGGAACTGACCAACTACCATATAGACCGAACGGAACGTGGACGCGACACGATCGGTCAGTCGATCCTTGTCAACTGACCAACCAATCGCGCGCTCGGAACGGTCCTAAACGTTCCCCACGCCCCGCTTCACTACCAAAGAGAACTAAAAAAACGACTTCTGCGCATCTAACGACTCTTGCCAACTTACGTGCCGAGGATTATACGTAAATTTCGCTAACCATTTTTGAGTCTTGTATAGTCTAATAATAACAAATTATATGCTTTTAGTTCAAATTAAATATAAATTATAAAATACTCATTCCAAATGTAAAGCCCAGTACCCAAAAGGAATTCGAATAACCACATAGATACTCGTACAGTTAATCACAGCGTACTCAACACATTATCCGCAGATCCCACTCAATTAAATTAGGTAGTAGTTTACTCGGATCTCGCATCTGTATCAATTATGTGAGCTGCATTCATTCGCAACGTCAAAGTTTCAGATACAGTCGAATGTATCGTAAGTGCGCCCGACTCCATTCGTTTAAGATGTCTTATTTAGTTTATCATTTTTGCTTTTTATCGGGTTTGTTTTGTGTGCCAATTATGAAAAGTAGTTTTGTGTTTAGCAAGATTTGTTCTCAAAGAATAAATAGCTCCAAGAAGCGCTAGACTTATGACATTCTACTAGAGATATGTAAATATTATCAAAAAGTCCAAAATATATATTCCCGTGGAATGCAGAAGCTTCATTGAAATGTCTCTTGCTAAATTCCTTACATTTTGACTTTACGATACAACCACCTCAAGATATAGCTTCCTATTTACACATAAAATCTAATACACAAAGAAATTCCAATAATAAAATTGATAACTAGTCATACAGGCCCACACATAATCTGCAATTCTCACTCAATTAAGTTAGGAGTAGTTCACTCGGATCTCGCAGCTGTAGCAACTAGTGAGTTGCATTCATTCGCAAAGACAAAGTTTCAAATGCAGTCGAATGTACTGAAATGGCACCCGCGGCGTTCTCCACTTGACTGAGATATAAATTGAAATTTCTACGGTATCTATCGAGATGTTTGTTTATATTTAGAAATTGTAGGTGGTTTAAGCGTGTTATGTCTAATGACTTATTTAACGTATCGTTCGTGTATTAGTCCACCGAATAGGCCGGATACCGGATAGTTACTGGATATCAGCTTCATCTCACAATAAAGTGCCTATAGGTACTCTATCTACTAGACTCAAATAGACTTGACTAGAGTCAAGAGCAAACCCATCATAAAAAAATTAAAAAAATAAGTTAAGATGAGCTAAATAACGTTTTGGTAGCCATCATCATAAGGATCTACCTAGTCTTGCCAACTGTGTTAGAATCAGCTCACAGTCTTAACAGATGCAGTTTAATACCAGTAGGTAAGTATATAAAATTCAATAATATTCAAGAAAATTCAATATCTTCCGCTTCATTTCGTTCATACGGGTTTACGATACGCACTATTCTCAAAGATCAGGGACAGCCTAATTCAATAATCCGTAATTTAAGCCTTGTTTACGATTAAATATCAGAATATCCATAACACGATTAAACAGTAATCGATTACTGGTAGACCTGACCAGAATGTGGGACCACAGGTTAATACGGGACCTCTAATTATCCTCGGTTAATTCATTCTGATCTCATAATCGAATAAAACTATTGTGAAGATAGTAGTGAAACACACCTGGGCGGCCATTTTAGCTTCTCTTTGCGCTTTATAATAATGGATTTAGCTTGTTGCAATAAGCTGTTGCCTGATTTGTGAGACGTTTTTATGAGCAGCCATTAAAAATACATAAAGTACACGCCCTCCAAAATATAATAGTAAAAGTAGGTAGGTACTGTGCACGTATATTTTAACAGGCATTCTTTGAAAAAGGTTCTTTAATAATACCTTAGAGCACTGGTTTTGGTAATCCTCTTACATACCTATACTAATAATCATATTATAATGAGGGATGATTTGTATTTTTGTATGTAACGAATAAACATAAAAACTACTGAACCGATTTCAAAAATTATTTCATCGTTGGGAAGCTAAACTATCCCAGGGTGACAAAGGCTACTTTTCATCCCTGTATTCCCACGGGAACGGGAACTACACGGGTGAAACCACGAAGCGTCTGCTAGTAAAACATAAATTGCATAAAAATACTATTAAAAAGCTATTACTAAAATATTACAATTCTGAAAGCCATAAACCAAACTTGTAAGTTGAAATAATATTTCAGACTACGTATTAGAACTTAGAACGGCACGTTTTCCCGTGTGAAAGTGCGAGTGTCGTTGAATATTTTATGACCACCTTCGGATTTCGGTCTCTTTTCAACTTTAAACTCTACGCGTGGAAGGTTTTCGAAAGAGCACTTAGGGTTAAGTCGTGTGAGTTGTTAGAAGGAAAAACTAAGGGAGTGAGTAAATTCTTAATGGAGGTAAGGCACGATTTTAAGAATCGAAAGTGAAGAGGAGTATAGTAGATTTTTATCTAGGCAGCAAACAACAATTTAATAGGCGAGAGTGTTTTTTTAATCCAGAGCTCAGCTAGGGATTCAAAGTACGTCAATCGAGCTTAAAATAGTATTGCTCCCGAGGTGGACACTCTACTTTTATCACCCTCTATGAGAAAATAAGTAAGTGCAACTTATTAACAAGAACGTTACGTTTATTTACTTACATACAATTAGGAAACATAAGAACTAACATAGAAATAATTAGAGGCTAATGTTTATATTTGAACAATTATGAAAGTGCATCGTAACAATTTTATAAGTACCATCCGTTACAGATAGTTACGTAGATATATTTGTTAATTTAGCTCGCGTGTAGTTTTCCAGCCAAATTCAAATCACTTTTAGTCCCTAGGGATTAATGAGCTATTTTAGTCGTTAGCTCTTTTTGAATAGATGTGACAAAAATTTACTTAATTTTCAGAATAAAGAATTTTTAATTAAGTACCTTATAGTCAAACTCTACTTTAGCCTGAAATATTGTCAAACTTTTACAAAACGTTCATATCTCAAAATTCACAGTTCCAAAACCAGCCCTTAACTATCTACTATTCTTATGCTAGGGTAATAAGATTATCTAGTCAGCGTAGCTTCACGTAAATTGGCAGCTGGGCTGGCTGCCAAGGATAAGCGAGGCGTGGTTACATAAGTGTCACTTGTGAAGGCTCTTTTATTACACCTCAAAGCCACACTGAAGCGTTTAGAATCTTCTTGATAAGCGTTGAAAATTATTTTACTGGCAGACAACGCGCTGGTTAAACAAAACTGGTCTAAAAGCACTGCATGAAATATTGCATAAAAGTTCCTAATATAAAGATGGTGACCGCAAAAAATATTTTTGGAAAATTACCCTCAAAAGGGGATGTCGGGTTCTACAGAAGAGCGTCCTTTTTTAAGTAAAAACGTATTAACGTATTTTTATTTTATGCTACATAATTTATCTAGTGGTGGACACGCTTCGATCGACAATCTATTGAACACGTAATTATGACACCACATCTTGCGAAAACACCCCGATTCAAACGGTAAATCCCTTAACTTTTGAACGGCTGAACAGATTTTCGTCAAACATAGCTAAGAACACTCTCGATAAAGTCACCTTTCAAACAAGTTTATCCGTTTAGGAGCTATGATGCCACAGACAGTTACACAAATAAACAAACACACATGTACACACGTCATACTTACAACACCCTTATTTTTCCGTCGATGGTTAAAAAGTAAGCTGTATCATCGTTTTTTGAAAACTCATGCTTATGGGTTCTGAAAAGTTGGTGTCCGGAAAACCGTTAGGCTTGTAAATTCAATCATTTTTGTTTAATAAATATACTATATAAAAAAAAATTGCATATTCATAAAAATATTGTCTTCAGTTTCCTCATTCAGGAGCGAGGCATATAATAACAAAAGAACGAAACCCGCGGTCGTGTCAGAGGGTCTTACGGTAATCCAAAATGAAATTATTATTTTCTTTCATCTCTCAAATTTAATTTGATATTCATATTTTGTGGGCCTCGGTTTTGTTTTGAATTGAGTTACAGGTAACCGTTGATGAAAATATACCATTATACTTTAACTAGCTTCTGCCTGTGGCTTCTCCAACGTGAACAACAGCAATTATCCCATGGGATAGTTGCTAAAAACTAAAAATCACGCTGTAATAGAAAACCGAACTAAAAAGTAGAAAATAATTTATAATAAATTTAAATTAAGAATAGTGTGATTAACAAAAACAAATATTTTATATTAAAAAAGCGTAGGGTTCTTGATGGCAATTGTTATAATATTTTATTGGCAGATATTGGTAATCTTCGTTTTCTATTAAAGCGTGTTTTTTTACTTTTTAGTTCAATCGCTAATCCTGAAGATCCTGGTTAGCATAATGGGATAAACTATTTAAATTATTGCATTGTCATCGGTCCTTGATATGTTTGCAAAGTTTCATACTAATCCGACGTTTCGAAGAGGGTGAAAATCACGTTCAAAGATTCCGTTATATAGATTTATAGATAGGTACATACATACCAAGCTAATAAAAGCGAGTTAAAAAGTATGACCTGCTCCAAGGTCCTATCTATCACTATACCAAAATGTGTCAAAATTGGTTTAAGCGTGAAAACGTTACAAACAGACAGCCAAAAACTAATGACCTACTTTTATATTTATTATATAGCGTGGATGTCGCAGCAAGCAGAAAATACGAAAACCCCTCCTAATAGCTGCGACTCATTTTCTCCCCAAGTAGTTTTCCCAACATATTTAGATCTCCATCTGTTACATCTCAATATAACCCGACTTTTTGCAAAGCTCTACACATGGACCAGAAGTTCCAAACTATGATTCCATTTACATTCCTCTGGCTAATACGCCCAGAGCAACTCTGGCACACAAACTTCAGGTAGCATCGTTTTGCGTCCAAAAGTTTTGGCTCCGACCATGTTCGCACATTTTGTGGCCATGTAGTTTAATGGAAAGTTTGTGTACTTGTGCTTTGTCAGTTGTAATGTGATATATTTTGTGGGTAGTTGTAAACTGAAATAACTGGGGCCGTCTGTGTGGTGATTGTGAGGAAGTTAGTTGAACAGGTGTATGGGTTCTCATATGAGAGGTTGTTGTTATAAAATTAGTGTCAAATTGGGGTAAGGAGTGTCCTTTGTTTATGTAGCGGTATAATAAAAGACTTGGACGTAATTTTTGATTATATGCCACTTTATCCTTCTTATCAAGGTACCCGATTAAGTTAAACTAAATAGGGATACCAATACCTGATAGTGTGGTCAATTAAATTGATTTCTAGAAATTATTTTTTGGTATTTACCTCAATGTATCGGTCGTCGTACGTGGACTGCAACTCTGGTCCGACCATCTCCAGAATTTGCCTCCTTTCTTCACGGAATTCTGTAAAAAAAAACATATTAATATTTGACCTATAAATAGACCTAACACAGAGACAGAGGGCCGATTTTATAGACCTAACACAGAGATAGAGGGCCGGTTTCTGAATTGAGTATTTTGAGTTAAGAACATGACAAACCAAAGTGCCAAAATTCTACAGTATTTCAGTGTAGTGTTTCAAATACTCAAAATTAAATTCTTTATTCAGAAATTAGGCGAGAGAGACTGCAGTGTTATTTTGAATTGCTCCAACAACTTCACTTTAAAAAAAACTTTTTGCAAAAAATACTACCGACTTCCAAATACAAAACTACAAAGTGAAAAATAACTTAATTTTTTGAAGTCGGTGTCTTTCGTAGGTACCATTTTTTTTGCGTTATGGACACCGACTTCAAAAAATTAAGTTATTTTTCACTTTGTAGTTTTGTATTTGGAAGTCGGTAGTATTTTTTGCAAAAAGTTTTTTTATTTTTCACTTTTTAGTTGTACGTACCTAATAGGCAAGTTAGTAAGGGAACTATTTCGCCAGAATAGATTTCATGAAACTTGAACATAACCGGTGAAATGAGAGGTCTGCTTACCCCTTCAGAGCGAACTGGCGTGATGTTATGTTATGAAATGGTATAAACAACAAACAGACATGCGATTGCAGCAATCCCGAGAGATTTGCCGTTATTTATTGAAGAGTTCTGTTGTATATCTCCAAAGTTCTTCATCAGATCTTCACCAAAAAAAAAAAAGAAAAAAAAAGAAAAAAAAAACTTGAAGTCGAACATAGAACCTCCTCCTTTTTGGGAAGTCGGTTAAAAACAATACAACTCAATCTCTGTCTACCATTTCATCCCTATTCCAGGTTGAATTCTAAATGATATAATAAAATATCAGCAGTAACAGTACAACGATGTAAGCCACTTGTCTGCTTTGCGAATACTCGGTACTCCAGAATCTAGAGCTCTACAGTACATTGATACAATTTCAAGTAAATATTTCGCCTTTGGATTCCGGAAGGAAAATATAAAAGATGAGAATATTCATGAACATGAGACATGCACTTGTGGATGCCGAGGGGTTCTTCAATGAGATGCCGAGTCTCGTTATTTGTTTCAGGAATGGAGAAAATATTTTTGAGGGTAGATACATTTTTACGAGCTTTCCCATCAAAAATATCGCGACAGTTATGACCGTAATTTTTAAATAAAGCACTATTAAGGTTGTCTGTAAGAGATTGCCCTGTGCAATAAGACCGCCCATTGTACACTTATCTTTATAAATGTTTTGTCCTGTAATTATTTAAGTGGTGTACAATAAAGTAAGCAAATAAATAAATATTTATTATGTACGAGTACTTTTCCTGGTATGGCTTTTTCTTATCTTAGGATTGTGACAAAAGAACCATATTCTATATTCGTGACCGTGTTACCGTGACAATTCGTGGGCATCAAGTAGTTATCAACTTTGTTAGTTTTGGTTTTTAACCGAGTTCAAAAAAGAGGAGGTTCTCAATTTGACTGTCTTTTTTATATTTGTTACCTCAGATTATTTTACTAGGTAAACCGATTTTGATGATTCTTTTTTACTTAAAAGCTGGTACTTCTCATGTAATCCCATTTAAATTTGTTGAAGAACTGATGAAGAACTTTGGAGATATACAACATAACTGTCGGGATTGCTGGAATCACATGTCTGTTTATGGTTTACGCCATTTCATAACATACATTCCGCCGGTACGCTCTATAGGGATACGCATATGTGTACAGTTCACCCTGGTATACTTTTATTTCACCGGTTATGTTCAAGTTTTATGTTAATCAAGTAAACTATTCTGGCATAACTTTGGGCATTAAACGCACCTTGCTATAAGAAATTGCTCATTAAGTACTAAAAAGGGAAAAATAAAAATATTATAACAAAAAAATATAACCGACTTCCAAAGAAAACACTGCATATTGAAAAATGACGTTAATTTCGGAAGTCGGTGACAAAAAACGAAGAAACAAAAACAGGAACACTGAATTCCAAAATATATGTTACTTTTTCAATGAATAAAACCTTGATCTTTGCAAGGACTTCTTCCGAATTCATGACTCCTTAAAACTTAATTCAAGGAGCACACAAACCGAAACAACCATGGGCCTCTTAGCTGTCTTAGCATGAACTTAAGATCACATTTTACACTACTTTGAACTTTTATTTTCCCACCCAAGATTTCCAGTTCCCTTCTAAGAATAAAATACCCTCAAGTTCTCAAGTGCTTACCATTGAAAACGGAGGCGACGAAGATCTTGACAGCACGTGGTCCGGGCCACTTGTCGCTGGATCCCGTGAAGCCCTTCAGTGCGTTGAGCACTGACGGCTCGGGAGCGCTCATGGCGCCCCGCTCCCCGCGTACTCACCCCGCGCCACTTAAGTAACGCCGCCGCATTCTGTAGACAAAGGAAATATGGTTTAGAATAAAAATACGGAATTTCGGGCAAAGTACGGTTTTGTAATGCTTGGTTTTTGATGCGGAACATCGTATCGTTTGTGCCGTGTGGATGGAGTGGCCAAAGCAGAGGTTGCCTGTCTATTGGATCTGAGTGCACCAAGAGAAGAGCTATGTAGGTTTTGCACTGCACATATAGCAGGCTTTGTTCTAAAGGACAAGCATCCGTATGTCAAGCAGCTTCACAAATCGAATGTACTAGAAGACCGTCATCCGTTAGGCATAATTTGGCAAATCAGTTAAGCTATCAATCTGCTGACTGGCTTTTGGTTTTACTCAAATGCGAGTTAATGTGGTTCAGTAGTAGTAAAATAGAAAAGTATCAGCGGATCTTTGTGTCTCTAAAGTTGGTTCTGGCAACCATTGCGCAAGAAACAGTTTGTTATCGATTATACTGCATAGAGTAAGCGAGTTAGGACGATGCGACAAACATAAGCGAGTGAAAGAGACAGTTACACAATGCTAACTTCATCTTCAAGATTGACACAAAAATAGCTGCTGCACTACACAACAACACACAGGGTCTTGCAGCCAATTCAGAGTAAAAAAATCGGTTGTGAGTATTATACCTACTTAATTGTGATAATTTCTAGCAAACTGTTATAATTTATACATACGTAAACTTGCGCCTTTTTTTCATTGGCAACCTGAAACTACAGAACGTCTTCTGTAACGATCCTGATATGTTAGATATTGATATTTTTATGTTTGAGTCACTTAAATAAAACCCATCGTTCATATTCCTTAAAAATGACTATTCATTTTTCTGCATTTAAAAATTAGAACCCTCGACGACCCTACCATCAATATGATCCCGAAAAGCGATAACTGAAATCGTAAATCAAGAACGTCAAAAACAACCCTCGCCTACATAGAAAACTTATTTTTATCAAAGAAAAATAACAAATTATAGCCATTTTTAAATATTTGTCTCGTAACGATTTTTGAGACATTTGGTAAGAATAACAGGGTGATAATTTTATACAATCTTATAAATTGACAATTACTGTTAAACTTTAGCAATAATAGCATGATAAAAACTAGTAAAATATACTACTCAAACGAAAATAAGGGCCACACGAAATTTGTCAATTTATTCCAAATGTTTCTAATGATACTGACTGAAATTAATTAAAGCAGGTAATTTTAAATAAAATATAAATAGAATGTGTTTGATTTTCAATAATTTAGTTTAAAAAATACAAACTAAATGAAAAATTAGGAATCGTTTGAATATTCAAAGTTTGATAGAACATGCTAAATTTTCAAATAACAATGCTTTAGAGATTACAAGGTTTTCCTCTTTTAATTACGCATTCCCTATCGGAGAAGGCAAGCTCTCTATTAAAAAACACCGTACACTTCTTTCTTTAGAAATTCTCTCCCAGAACAAAAATTCTCTCTTTTAGAGCATGTATGCGTGTTGACGAGAATGTCAATATGTTTTACTCTTCTTTATAACTGACTAGCGGACGTCTCGCGGTTTCAGCCACGTAGTTCCCGTTCCCGTGGGAATACAGGGATAAAAAGTAGCCTATGTTACCCGGGGATAGTGTAGCTACCCAACGGCAAAAGGTTTTTTTAAATCGGTCCAGTAGTTTTTAAGTTTATTCATTACATACAAAAATACAAATCTTTCCTCTTTATAATATTATTAGTAGAGATAGAGATTTCACAAATCCCCAATGGAATTAAGGCCATAACTTCTTGCTGGCCACCGCAATATTTGAATTGCAGTGTCAGCTGATGTTTGAAATGTTTTTCAAACAGATTTTCTAATAACATACCAAAAAAAAAAGAAAACAGCATCAGGTGTTTTGGAAATCATTTGTTAAGAATTAAGTATAAAAAATAATAATTATTTATTTCATAAACCTAATACCGAAGGAAAAATTAAGAAAATACACTGATTAGGTTAAGTTTAGTAAAAGCTACAAGCGTGAAAAATAGGAATTCTATTGAATTATATTTAGGTAATATATGCACAAATAGCGCCAAAAACATTTTCATGAAACTTGAATTTTCCAGCTATTATTATTTTATTCTGCTTGAGTAGCAAACGTTACGCTTGACTTGGTGGATATAATGCGATTAAATCTGTAGACCCAGCTGAGTCGGCAGCGAAAGGCTATTCTTCGGATAAAGCAAAATGTTCTTAGTCACCATTAAACTTTAAAAATCAATCATATTTTTGGTTTTGTTCGAAAAACTAGGATGGTTTTATTTGTTTCGACTGAAATCTGAGCCTCCAGCTAGAAATAAAGTGTCCTTATGTAAGCTTTTTTATTTATTTCGTTAAATTTGTAAAAAAATTAACGAAAACTTGTTAGTTAGTGTTGTACACTAACATTTAAAAAATGTTAGTGTACAACACTAACATTTTTTACAAATTTAATGTAATAGTATTTACATAGTTAATGTTGAAAAAAATAATTTTGTAAGATTTATGACTATTATCGAAATGTCAAATGTAAAGTATTGATTATTACGACATTTCAAAAGCGCTTAGCAATCCTATATAATATATAAGATTGCCAAAAATACAATCGCTATTGTTGATTGAATTTCACTTGTCTATAGCCTCTGAAGGTCAATAAAAAACATTATCACGTATAAGTCGCAAAGCAATAAGTCGCAAAATACATTAACACGGTAACAAACAATGTCAAAAATTTTCAACATTCATAGATATTAGAGGCGTTTTTTACAGATTGCAACTAATCTTAATTGCCCTGCCATAAAATTCATAAATCAGATTATAATAAATAATTGCATGAAGAATAAAATGAAGTTATAATTTAGTTCATCTTGAAAATATTTTAAAGAAGTACAAATAATCCAACATTGCTTTCAGCCGATGTATTACAAAATATGAAGCCAAATTTCAATCATGCTGCAACCATTTACACCTATATTATAATAGTGAATTATAATAGAGAGGGTTACCGCTCCCATCCTCAAATCGAGCAGAACACAAAAGGGTTTTAATCAAAAGTGGCTAGTTTGAAATCTTTTTGTAGCTGTTCTTCGCACAATGAAAAATTAAGTTGCGAGATTTATTACATAGATTTGTATAGTGCAAATAGTTGGTAGCTCTCAAATGATTTTTAAACGGGTTTTTCTGTGAATGCATCTTGTGGTAGATATCTTTTCATCTCACTAAAGGTATTGCAATTCATCCTGCTTTCTAAATTGCATTCCAAATGTTGGTTGCGCAAATTGACGTCCTAAAACGCGCATATTACTGAAAATCTGAATGCAGGCAGTTTCCCATCGATCGGGCTGATAATATTATTAACACTGGCATGTATTGCAATATTAAGCCCATTTTTCAATCTTCCGGCGAACCGATAAGTACCATCTTGTATCAGATTGCTTTTCAACTCTGGCGTAAGGAAGGGACTATTATAAATGTGCATATAATAGAGAGCTGGGTACGGCTCCCATCTCAGATCGAGCGAAACACAAAAGGGTACTAATCAAAAGCTTGAAACCTTTTGTAACTGGTCTTCACACAATGAAAAATGAATCTGCGAGGTTTATAACGGAGATTTTAAAGAGCGAATAGTTATAGTTCTGAAATGATTTTCAAAAGGTGTTTTTCGAGAATGGGGTTATTTTATGCTAGGTATCTATTTCACTATAGTTACAGTTGGAATACTGGCAGCTATCTAATTTTCAGTAATAGATATGCGCGATTTAGGACGCCACTTTGCGCAGTTAAGCTATTGAACCTCGCTCTTTAAGCTCATTAGAACCGCAATTTAGAAGGTAAGCCAAGCCAAGGATCAAAAGTGCAGTCGCACTCTCCCAAAGATAAGTGCATAATATTTCATTGTATAAGAAATTAGATGGTCCAAAACTGATTTAATGTACTATTTACAAGGTAGAAAATTATTATTCTTCTACAACAACAATTGGGCACTTCAGCTTTGGTAGCGTGCGACTTTTCTGTAAATATTGCAATTTATGTTACATTCTAAATTGCGGTCTTAATGATCTAGTTTGCGCACACTAACTTCCTTAATGGCGTAAATTACTGATAATTAAAATGCTGCCAGTTTGCCTTCAATCGGGCTGATGATATTAATAAAACTGACATTATTTATGATACTGGTACGATATACATTAGAATGCACCTTGAAAAATATACGGTGAATCTGGAGATTATTACGTAGGGACCTGTTGGTTGTCACTTTACTCTACGTTTATTCTTCTTCTTCATCATATCGATTATTCAAAATTAAATGTATTTTGACCGGAATTCAGCCACGCCGACAGCGTTAGCACTTTCCTTGTAAAGCTCTATCAGGGTGCAGGTGTTGTTTTACAGAGAGCACGACAAAAGATGAGGCATTGTTTGGGAGTTAAATTCTTTCTTTAATTTTCCCATATTCACAAACACAGTATAAAGCATTGTAACACTTAATAGAGACTGGACTGCTGTAGATAAAACCTCGAGTACAACGTACGTATTTAGCTCCAAAATCTAATTTTGGGTTATTGGAGTACCTCCGTTTGAATAAGTTTTGCCTGCAACGACCCTCCTGGAAGATTTCCAGTAGGTTCGTTTATGTATAAATGAATTTATGTTCCATATTTTTAGATTTATAAGAGGCATAATTGTAAATTACAAATACAAAATTCACTGCATTCAACTTCCACATACCCTTACGCGAATAAATAGATTACGTATCATCAATGGCAGCTCATTGGATGATACGCGAGCGTCCAATTAGGGCAGAATGTGTCGAACAGAAGAGTGCAAATGTCATTAGTCGACATTCCAGATCGAATCGAGAGTGGAAATGTCGTTATGGACGAATTACTGACGTTCCGGAACCCAATGTTTCAATCAGGGTATGTATCTTTTAATGTATGTATTTAGAGAGCATGTGTTTGCATATCATTGAGCGATTATGACTATGTGGTGAATATAGGTGATAATATCTTAATGTTATTAGTTCTAAAGTTGTCAAAAAATAAAAGGCCCGTTTTGACAGCTATAAAACTACTTGATAATAATTATACTTGATGCTTGCGAATAATACTCGTTGTTATAGTGTATGGGTTACTTAGTAATTAATTAGGATTATGAATTTGATTTTTCAATTTCTTACGTACAAAGTTATCGCGGCAAGTAAAATGAGAAACGTCAACGGACTTCTTAGATTGTGACAACTTTAGTTTGGGTTCAATAACTCTACCTCTCTCTGCCTCGTAAAAACTCAGAAAAAGAATAGTTTATCTACCTCTCCCCTCCTAATTCAAATCCATCAAAATGAATTCACAATATTAGTATGAATTAGAATCGCAACTAATATTAGAAATGCCAATGTAACTCACATTGGCATTTTTATCTTTGTTTGTTAAACTTTCACAGAATCGATCATCTAGAAATTTCGCATACACGTTGGCAGGGGTACAGAAAAGTACATCAGAAATCTGTTTCTGAGGTAAATAAAAACGCGAGTGACGTCGCGGGCAATAGCATACAAGTCAACTTTTTCACAAACTAACTGGACTCAGCAATTTCTAATTGTACTCCAACGTGTAATCTAACATTGGCACATTAATTCAGTTTGGACAATACGCAAACTAGAATTTAGTGGAACAATATAACTCAAACGCGTTGAATTTCCACAACAGCTACTGATTTGCATTTTGTTAAATAATTAATGTGGATACCACGTCAGCCGCTGTACACGAGGATTACTCTAAATTCAGCGCTATAATTACAATTTGCCTATGTATTTGTACTAACATTGAATAGGTGTAGGGTTAGTTATGTGAATAATTGGATATAGTGTTCCAATCTAATTGAATGCAGGTAGTAAATTATTTCAGAATATTGCCTACCTAAAACCCTTTTGTTTTTTAATATTATGTGCAACAATCCTTTTTTGGAACCTACGTGATGTTATCTCTTTGAGTAAAACTATAGGTACCTATTTACTAAAATATTTTATCACCTTTTAACAACGGCCGAAATCTTTGGAATTTGTTAAAGCGATTTATATTTTTCTTTTAATCCTACATTCCTATAAATTCCCTGTTAAACGCAATTTCTTCCATCATACTTATATATATTTATTAAGAGGTATTTGCTTCATAGTGAGGTTGTTGCAAAACAAATTACCTACTTCCTTATCTATGTCAAAAATCATCAGATTCAATTAAACCTAAAGCTTGCGCACAAATCCTATGGTTTAGTAACCCGTTTGTTTCAATTAATGTTATTCACCGAAAGTGCAATTTGAACTAACAACAGATTTAATTAATCTGTTGTTAGTTGTAATTAATCTCTGTCGGAACCTAACTGTTTGGCATCTAATTTGAATTGCTATATTGCCTTTGAAATTGGAAATTAAATGCAAATTATCGTTTTAGATCTGACCATTAATGAAATGATTAGAATTAATTTGAACTAACTAAATAAGGACCGGTCGATGTGGTGAAGCTTGGGGGAGGTCTATGTTTAGCAGTGGACGTCTTTCGGACGATGTGATGATGAAATAAATAGGAATAGATGTTTTGTACATTATAAACGCGAAAGTTTGGAAGTATTGATACTTGCTTTTTACTCAATTATGCCAGAACGGCTGAATGGACATAGATTATAGTCTGGAATAGCACATAGGCTACTTTTTAACCCGGTATAATGTACCCTTGGGATGATAAAACACTTACCATGCGAGTGAAGCCGCTGGCAGAAGCTAGTAGCAGATACATAAACGATGTAAAGCCACTACCAGAGCAACACTTTATGTTCTTACGATCACATGCCATAAGACGGTAAGTATATATAAGCACGTTGACACCACCAAAAACATACACAATAATAAGTCAATAACATGCTCATTACCGGGAAACAGTAATAATAAATTTATCATACTCCACTACGAGTGCACAGTCGCTTCAAATTGAACCCACGTAAATGGAGATCGTACGATACCACTCGGCTACTACTAATGCTCACACCATCAGAGACATAATGAAGAAAATCTCAGCTACTTGTCAAGACACCTAGTTTCTAGGTACGTACGTCGATAACTTCGTGAAGATGGAGTATTTATCTGTTATACTTAAGTATTCACGCGTAAAACATTGCTCAAAATACGTGTTACCTACATACGTTAGAGTAATAGGTTTGTTAATGTGAGCTTGAATTTAATACCTTCTAGATATAATATTATTCTCATAGGTACATTTCATCTGATATAAACTCTAACGTACATATCATATGTCAAGTAATATAATATTGTAGAACATATTTTTGAGTTCATTCAACGGGCAAGGACGAAGAGACAATATTATTGTATTTCAAAGTATAGAGAAGGTGAACTTTTTAGATGAAAACTGAAAACTGAGGTGATCTTTGTATTGTCACTTTCTGCTTGATTGCTTCAATGGTTTAGTGCATCAGATCCTGGGTTCGATTTTAGGTTTTACTATCTGAAGTTTAACCAGGTGTAGTGTAGTCTGTAGTCTGAATTGGGGCCCGGTTGGAGTGCAGTGGTGGCCTCGTGGTATCCGCCGCGACTTATAAGTTATAGGTCATGGGTTCAAATCCAGGTAGGCGCTTTACTTTGTGTAAATTATTTCACCACCACTGCTCTCAAAACAGAGAAGGAAAACATCGTGAGGAAACCGGCATGTCCCAGAACTAAAAATTCGAATACATGTGACATCTGCCAACCCGCACAGCAGGGCCCGCGTGGTGGATTACGGCCCGTTCCCTCTCACAGAGTGCAGGCCTGTGTCCCAGCAGTGGGAATATTAAAAAGCCTGATGATAATGATGATGGAGTGTCCCCCTCTATTCTTGAGGTTGGATGAATGTGGGTGTCCTATTGCTAGACCTCAGCCTACCCTTTAGAGATCGCAAGCGTGATATCTGATACTCTCTCAATGTTAGAGCTATGTAATATCTTAGGCATCAATAAAACCATATCAATTTGTTGATACTGATGTAGACTCAGATCTGAATACTTCCATGTAATAAGTTTGCGTTCCTGATGAAAAAAACTCGCCTAATTGTGAGGATTGTGGAGTTGTAGAAGACCTACAGCACTAATTGATGGACTGTGTGCGATATGAGTCTATATTATAAGAAACAATTTGGTTAGGGTCCTGAGGTTGAACCGACTTGACGTAGGCACGTTCCGTAGACTTATGTCTCAACCAAATGATGATGTAGCGAATTGATAATCTCCTTTGACGTAAGTTAAAATAGAACAGTTAAGAAAAAAAAACAAAGTAACTTAGTTTTTTTTTTTACTTTAATTGGCAGCGCATCACGTAAAGCACATTGTTTAAGTTAAAGACAGATAAGATTTATTTTCATAGTTTTATTAGAATAATATCACGCACGCACTATTTATTGTCTATGTATTGTATACGCACGTTAATATTAGGGGAGAGAAGCTAGGGTATGTTTTGGTGGGAATCGCTGTTTGTGAGAACAGCATTACCTACAAAATGCCAAAAATATCTTCTGCTGTACTCGTGGCGGAGTACCGTATAAAGCAGAGCCCTAGCCAGTCCGAGTCATCCACGTCCCCGTCGTTCTCCCTGGGACCTGCTGCAACCGCGCCGCCGCGCGTCTGCCACCCCGAGTTGCAGCTGAGCTAACGGATGCAGGGCGAAGTGCGAATATTCTGCGCCTTAAAACAGAATCATCTCACTAGGGAGGTCACCCGAAATAAAACCGAGCACATCCGAAGGCTCTAAGGCGGCAGCCCCGCTATCGGATCAAGGCACAGTGGGCTAATCACCCGCTTGCCCGACAATATATAATTGGTTCCTGAAACCGAAACAGAGAGAAACCAGACCGATCTTTTACCGACGACTTTTGGAATGAAAAAACGGACACGAATTGCTTATTGAAACGTACGCACGCTTAGCGATGACAGCCGACTAGCCCAAGTAGAAGCGGTAATGCTTAGCTACAACCTACATATACTAGGTCTAAGCGAATTGAGGAGAAACGGTTTTGGTGAGCTGAGAACGTCCGGAGACTTGACTTTGCTGTATTCAGGTAAAGAAAGTGAGGAAGATATGCGCGAGTATGGCCTGGGGCTCCTCCTCTCAAATGCAGCTAAGAATAGCCTCTTGGACTGGAAACCGATCTCAGACCGGATCATGTGTGCCCGTTTCAACTCAAGAGCCCGAAAGATCTCCATTATCCAGTGCTACGCCCCAACCAATGCATCAACAGAGTATACGAAGGACGACTTCTACAATGCGCTCAACGCCACCCTTAAGAGCATAAAAAAGCAAGACATCGTCATCGTCATGGGGGACCTGAATGCAAAGGTTGGGAGTGTTAACTCTAACCGCGAGCGGCATATGGGTACACAAGGACTTGGAGTGTGCAACGAGAATGGGGAGCGATTTACCGAGTTTTGCCAGATCCACGACCTTACCATCGGAGGAACATTATTAATTCATGGCGACCACCATAAGTATACGTGGAATTCACCCGATGGGGTCACCAAGAACCAAATTGACCACCTCGCCATTAGTTCTAAATGGCGGTCTTCACTGCTCGATGTCCGCAACCGCAGGGGCGCCGATATTGATAGCGACCACCATCTGGTAGTTGCTGATGTCCGACTGTAGATTGCAGTAGCCCGTGCGGCTCGACTTGGCAAGATTGGAAGACGGTTCGAGGTGAGCAAACTGCATGACTCAGACACGCGTAAAACTTTCCAGTTTGAATTGCGCAATCGCTTTTCTGTACTTGATGCCGCTACGGACTCATTAGACGAGGAGTGGAACCGCATCAAAGACCAGCACATATATACAGAGACCAGCTCCGTCGTTCTAGGGCACAAATCGACTCATTCTCGGGAGGACTGGATGTCACAACGCACGTGGAGCCTGATCGAAGATAGAAGGAATCTTCATCTGAGACTGCTTGAGCCCCATACCGACGCCATACGAGCAGACCTTAACACGCAATACCGTCAGAAACGCAAGGAAATCTATCGAAGTACCCGCAGAGATAGGGTGACGGTGGGCTGATGGTATTGCTGATCGTGCTCAACAAGCTGCAAACTCCGGTAACCTGAAAGAGTGGTACAAAGCTACCGAAACCTTGGCAGGTAACAGCAAGTTGAAGAAGAGGATGCTGAAGTCCAAAGATGGTCAGCTCATTGTGACGTTAGAAGGGCAGCTACTTCGCTGGCGTCAGCACTTTGAAGAGGTCTTCCGTTTGTCAGCTACATCGACGCCTGACATGCTGCAAGCCAGTTCCCAACCATCCCGACTTCTTGACATTAACACTGAACCACCGACAGCCTCTGAAGTTGCAGAGGCAGTCCATTCTTTGAAGACAGGCGAAGCACCAGGACTCGACCTGATAACTGCGGAAATGCTACAAGCCGACTTACCCACCGCCGTCGACATCCTGACTCCGCTCATTGAAAAGATCTGGATTGCCGAAGAACTCCCAGACGAATGGAACAAAGGTCTTCTAATAACTGTTCCTAAGAATGGTGATCTTAGCCAGTGCGATAACTGGAGAGGTATAACGTTGCTCTCGATTCCCTCTAAGGTTTTTTGCAAGATCATTCTGGATAGACTGTCGAAGGCCGTGGACCCTCTTCTACGCAAGGAGCAGGCTGTTTCCGCTCGAACCGCTCCTGTACGGACCAGATCAGCACTCTCCGTATCATACTGGAACAGGCATCAGAATGGCAGAGGGAGATTTATCTAACCTTTGTAGACTTCGAAAAGGCCTTTGATACGCTGAAGTGGTCTAGTATCTGGTCCCGCCTGCTGAACATTGGAGTGCCGCCGAAAATAGTCCGTCTGTTGCAGAGTATTTACAAGAATTACTGCTGTAAGGTTACTCATGACGGCCTCATATCGGATGACGTTGAAGTAAACGCGGGTGTCCGCCAAGGCTGCCTCCTGTCGCCACTCCTCTTCCTAGTCGTTCTTGACGGAATTATGCTTCGCATCTATGATAACAGGCGCCGCGGTATAGAGTGGGGATTATCCAAGGTCTTGGAAGACTTGGATTACGCCGATGACCTATGCCTACTAAGTCATACCCACGCAGATATGCAAGCAAAGCTGAACGATCTTCGTCTGGAGGCGGCAAAAACGGGGCTCAAAATAAACCTACGGAAGACCCAGGGAATAAGAACTTACCTCGGGAGTGTCGTATCAGAGACTGGTGGTAGTGAAGAGGACATCGCTTCACAGATCGCAAAAGCCCGAGCTACCTTCGCGCAGCTGAGATCTGTTTGGCAATCGCGGAAACTGACCCGAAGGATTAAACTTAAAATCTTCGGGTCTAATATCAAATCTGTGCTGCTCTACGGGTGCGAAACGTGGAAGGTCACAAAGGTCTCACGCCAAATACAAGTCTTCGTCAACCGCTGTCTCCGTCGCATTCTCGGAATTTACTGGCCCGAGACCATCTCCAACGTAGAGCTGTTGGAGAGATGCCACGAGAGCCCAATCGACCGCCAGATCAAGCGTCGCAAGTGGAGATGGATTGGCCACACGCTCTGAAGGGCTCCCGATCACATACCCAAGCAAGCTTTGGACTGCAATCCCCAAGGGAAAAGAAAGCGTGGCCGTCCCCGTCAAACCTGGCTTCGCACAGTGTTGGCAGAAGCGACGAGCATCGGAATGACATGGAGCGAGGTGAAGCTTGAAGCTCAAGATCGATCGCGATGGAGGACATCTTTGGACGCCCTCTGCCCCATCTATGGGTTATAGGACATTAAGTCAAGTCAAGTCTTCAGTTGAATCAGAGAAGTACGCATCACGGTATTTACTTAATCCCTCCTTCTCCCTACTGTGAGTGTGTGATGCACACACACTCACAGCATCGCATCGCTCTTTTTCGCACAGTTTCGTTTTTTCACTTTAAATTATCTTCTCAAAAACTCTTAGTAGGTAAGTAATATATCTAGTCTCATTCCTTAAGTCTTCATTATATTGAATTACAGAAGCAGGTCATACCTAGCACTCAGTCTCTTGTTTATTGATTCCCCGTTGTTTGCAAATACACTAAATTATGCTCCACTTCATCGAATTAATATTCTACGTGAACAAACTCTTGGGCTAAAAGTGTCAGACGGATCGTGTTGTCAGTAATAATTGATACAGTTTTGTATTTTATCTTTTATTTCTACACGAGTTTTGCATTAAGACGGTTATTTGACTAAAAAGGTGAAATTAAGGTAAAGTACAAGTGGGTGTAAAGAACTTATCCTTTAGCCAACTGCAGAGCAAAAGCTAAGCTAAATCGGTTTAGCTTAGCTGATGTAATTTTTCGTACTTACACAGCTTAAGTTTACGGTCTGCACCGCATGTCTGCACTTACCGCAACACAACTTCAACTTAGGTCTTGGTCTACAGTGGCGGTTAAGCTCTAAGTCTATATCGATGCCTTTAGTGAGTGCAAGAAGATACCTTTGCAACAGAAGGTAGAAAATAATTTATAAGAATCAAGAAGTTTGAAGAAACAAGAAGAAGTTTTAAGCTCAAATATTCGTGTAAAGTAGCATATTTACGAACCACACGTATATAGCGTTAGATAAAAAACTTTACAAGCCAGAGACAAATACACGAAACAAAGCAAAGATACCTGACACGTAGCCCATAAAAGCAAGGTTTATAGCGATTTCAACACTAGCAATTCCAACATAATTATCATACTTAATTTACTTAGTACACTTAGTTTACTAATGTATGTATACTTAACGTTCCTAGGCCGTATTACGGCTAAGTGTGTCATCTGTACTTACTGATAAGTACAGTAACCTGTTGGGCTCGAATATCGCGGTTCAGTTGTAAAAGAAACTTACTAATTAGTATGCTTGGCTACTTAATTAATACTTGTTCTAGAGGGAATCGTTAATTTTGATAAATTGGTAGTATCTTGGGTAAGGGCTTTAATTTCTAGATTACCTTTCGTTGGATGTTGGATTTCAAATCCAACATCCAACGAAAGGTAATCTAGAAATTAAATAAGCAAAGAAAAAAGTTGTAATAAGCTGTAATAAGGCTAAAACATGTCATTTGATACGTCTCAAAATATGAACGTGGCAAAAAGTAGGTTAAGTCAGGAAAACAGAACAAATAAGCTAATAAACACTGCTACACTGACATTTATATTAACAAGGATAATCCTACTCTATAGTCAGCAACTGAGCATTTACTTTCTCCATACCAAAATAAAATGCTCCGTCAAAGGTTATTGTTCCCCCTCGTTTCCAAGCATCTATCATCGCACAAGTGTGACGGAACCCAATTTCCTCTTTATATCACTTAGGAAAAGATAATCCCGCTATGTTTTTCTTTCATTCGCAGATCAAGATCTTAGTACCTATAAATATGGCGTCGGTATAATCCAGAGTGGATACAGTGAATAGAATTGAATATAATGCGTCTCATCCGGATTGAATTATTCATTGGAGGAATAAAGTCCTGTGTTCGTATTCATAGCCTTTTATGGTAGACTGAAATGGGAGTGGTGTTATGGTTCGTCACGGAGGAGGACGGAATGGAATGCTTATGTAAAGTGCTCATGATTAAAAATGTCTTCATCGTTCTCCTTTTCTTATCATACATTATTTGGGGTTGGCGCATCGTTTCTGTGTACACAATATCTTCTAGCGATTCACACAATCCAGAAATATTTTTATAGTTTTTTTCCACAGATCAAGTTCGTCCGTGCGCTTGTTTTCCCCATATTTATTTACGCAGCTGAGACATATTTACTAGGGGAACTGGAAAGGAAAAAAATAGATACTCTAGAAATGTGTTGCTGGAGCAAAATGCTTGGCATTTTCGGAAAAAAAAACCGCAAAAACGTCTCCATACTCCAACAACTCGACATCAAAGAGCGTCTATCAGTAGTAGTACAGTCTCGAATACTGAACTTCTTTGGCCATGTCTCGAGGCGGAATAACGACTCCATTGAGCGCCTGGTGATGCAGGGCAAAGTGGGCGGTAACAGACCACGAGGGTGATCACAGATAAGGTGGACCGATCAAATTAAGACTGCCGTTGGTGTGCCTGTAAATAAATGCGCCAAACTTTCATGTAACCGAGCCAAATGGAAAGAGATCGTGCGGCGAGTTACAACACGAGTGATTGGAAAAAATTTATCGTGACCATGACCATGACATGAAGAAGAAAAATAAGACCGTTATCAATCCATATTCATATATAAAACAGTCCTTAAAAATTTATTTAAGTGGATTTTTCTTCTTCGGTCATGATATTCGCATCACAGTTATCATTGTCGTCGCACGAGACTTTTTGCCATTTCGATAAAATACCAGTGCTCCATTTATTCATACCCCATGATAATTTCATACGATACGACATAATAACGTGTTGGTATTTATGTCATCATTATATCTTTTTATCCAAGTGCGGTGGAGCTAAAGAGAAGTATTTTATTGCCTTTCATATTGTACTGGTACTTGGTGCTGACTAACTTAGCTGTTATTGCCATGAATTCACATTTCCTGATGTTATTCGTAAAGGCTCTTTTTATACGCCTGTCGAAGGAGAGTGATGTGTTATCAGTCTATGTATGTATGTATGTTCCTATATGGCGTTGTAGAGACCAAACGCGTTGGCCGATTTTGATGATTCTTACGTCAATCGATTTGTCATAACCTTGCAAGTATGCCTACATTAAAATTAGAAAATAGAAAAATGGGCGCCAAATTGTGGTGGCCCAATTTTATTTCCAATCCTATCGTGTGTGGTATCAAAATAAAGAAAATATAAATACTTATATGTTTAAATGTACCTAATTCGAAAAAAAAGTAAACTAAAATGTTATAAATAAAAAAAGTTAATTCAAAAAATCGAAAACCCCGATAGAAACAAGCGAACTAAGAAGACGTAAACAAGAAGAAAATCATGCTGTGCAGTCGGAAGATGCATCTGGTTTTGGTGAGCCAGCTTGCGAATATGTAGGTTATAACTTATTTTTTATACTTGGTGGACTTATGAGGGTCTAGACAAGAGACACTCACCATAAAAGCGATGCGATAGCGATTGGTAAAATGTCAAAAATGTATAGGATTGGCAAGTGCTATCGAAATGTCACGTAATCAAATACTTAAATTTTGGCCTTTTGACAATCACCATCACTTATAGAATTACTCTTTGTCTTTGACTCTGGTCTCCACAGACCTATAAAGTTGAAAATATCTTCAAAGTTATTTCGAATCGAGAAATTGTTATGGTAATAAAGAGCTATTCCGAAACAAGACATATTTTATAAACCATTTCATTTGCAACGACGTCCAGAGGAAATTGTATTTCGAAGTCTGTTTCATAATAATAGATAAAATATTGTGGGACGAAAGATCGCCGCAGGCTAGTCTGTTACTCGAACAATATGGGCTTTACGTGTATTATCGAGTTTCTTGTATTTAATTTAAGTGAAAGGACTTGTATGAGTTGTGGCTACAAAATAACAGCCACACGGGTAGATCGTCAAGTTCAAGCAACACTTGCTGATGTCGACCCATGAACATATGTTACATACCAAGAATCTTTTGTGCTTCAGAAAGCATCTTAATTTTGCTTTACCCAATAATATTGTTAAAAAAAAGTAGATCTTTAAAACAACTACGATACAATTAGCTCTAAAACACTCCCTTGCGGTACACCATACCATTTAATCATTTAATTGATGAATTTATTTTGACTAACATCACATGGCGGGTCACATGTTCTATTTTCGTCGAGACCTCTCTTACCATGGTATTATAAGTAATAGGTATACTCTACAACAATATTTTCATTCGACCCCACCATATAGCGCCCTTTTCGCGTGAACCCTTTCTGTGTTTATTGAAGCAGCTTTATTTTATTCATGGATTTCTATGATTGTTTATCAGGCTATGAAATATTCACGTGTCTCTTCAGTTACTTTCCCCTTTTTGTCCGCTACTTTGAAAACAGCTTAGAATTTATAAGTTTTTAAACTGTCATGGTCACTAAGATTATCCGAATATCCCGATTCTAATGTTAAGCTTAGAATTTTAAATGTACTTGACAATATTTTATGAAGAGAATATTTTCATGTATCTTCTGCAAAATTGGTAAGAAATTCAAATAAGATTGTCGCCTGCTGTTGACCGTTCAATTTAAAAAGTGTTGCAGGGTGCCTCCTAGTTTTCTAGGAAAAAATATGTAAATTGTTGTTAGTTTTGATACTAAGGGGAAAATTTTCGTCATTTCAGTTCTTCTTTATGCGGATGTACCTACTATATGTAGTAATTTGTCTAATCCTTCAGAGATAAAGGCTAATGTTATGTTTCCAATTCTTTACGATTCTATTGTTATTTACTTTTGTTTTTTAAACACCCCAACAGTTTTAATTTACTTTCATAATTAAACATTCTTTAATACTTACATATTTTATTAGTCTACCAGTTTGCAACCTTGAATATTTTAGTTCATAATAGCTAAAAACTAGTTACAAACTAATGAGTAACAAAGGTCTGTAATTAATTAAGGGTTTCCATGAAAAGTTAGGTGCTACATACTTGAAGGTTCTGGCTAGAATTAATTGGAAAGCTTTATTGGGTCAGTGGAATAGATCCACCTAGATAATAGCGCGGACTTGAATAACTTTAATTTATTCGCTAATCGATCGCCATTGGTCGGTATTTGGGTCAGTGAATGTTCGGGTAAATGTGAGGATTTGTGCCTGGTTCTTGATGACTTCCCTAATGTTTCTAGTTTTAAAGAAGCGGACCTTTGCAAGAATGATGGTGTACTTACAATAAACTGTAGTTATTTTCGTCCTTAATTTGTGTAGTGTTTTAAATGATATTGACTGTTTTAATTCATTTCTCTTAAAATTATTACATCTATTTTACAAGACGGCAACTAAGTTCGTTTTCTTATTTGTTTCTGTGTTTTCGTATATAAAATTTGAAAAAAAATCATCATACAAAACTTATAAACACAACAAATTGTTCAATTTTGTACGCAAATATTAGCACAGATACACTATCACCAAAACAAACTCATTAAATAGAGTTCCACGCTTTTGAGGCCAAACCCAAAAGGGGAGCTGACATTTTACCGTGATGGCTAAAACTGGCATGGCGGCAAACGCACCTGTAGCTCTGCACGCATATCGATATTAATAATACGTTACTGGGCTATTTCTCACGCCATTTACCAAGTAACGTTGTTTTTTTACGTTGCGGGGTGCAAATTTGTTAAATTGGATATTGTTTGGTAATGTAAAATTCGTGGAGACGAAGAAATCAGGGTGTAACAGAAAGGTCCGATCGTATTTCATTATTTATTTTATTTTATCTTGCTATGTATGTATGTAAGTGTATTTGGGTCAAATCTTGCAACTGAATTTTAAAGCAGTTATCCCCCACTGATTAATATGAAATTTTGCACACACGTTTTGTTTGGATGACAATGCATAGTTAGATAAGTGACGTAATTCTATATCTAAGATGGCGAATAGCTCAAGATGGCGGACTGGTTATTTTTTGTGCAGTGCCATGATATGGGTATCAAATGAAGGGTTTGCTTAGAAGAATAGGAAAAAAGCTTGTTTTATTTTTGAATAACTTTCTTTAATCTAATTCTAAGAAGACTTTTTTTAATCTTAATCATATTATAAATGACAAAGTTTGGATGTATGTATGTTTGTTATTCAGTCACGCCAGAACAGTTGAACGGATCTGAATGAAATTTGGCACAGAGATAGATTATAGTCAGAAAAAGCACATAGGATTCTTATTATCCCGGGAATATGTTCCCTCGGGATAACTTTTGACTTTCACGCGGGCGAAGCGGCTAGTAGACAATTATAGTCAAAATAATTGTACCTCCCATACAAATTTTGGTCAGCTGACAACCAATTCGAAAGGAAAAATCATTTTGATGGGATTTCCTTATGACTTTCTCGGAGAGAGTTGTTTATTTACATGGTCATGGTCCCACCTTGCATAATCCTACCCTCTGTGCTTTTACTGCTTCTCTATATTTGGCTGTCGTTGTGCGAAAATTATCAAGGGTCTAATGAAATTATGGCCAACGGTTGCCAGAATTTGTGGCACCCTAAAGGTGACCGTCTAGTAAAGGGTGACCCGTCATGGTCAATTAAGTGCCTAGCTTATGGGTACCATTAATTTATCATACAGTATCCTGAGTAATGGTTTTTGTGGTTTAGGCCTTTTGGCTTAGGGAAGCATTGAAGCTAGGATTATATTTATAGAATAGAATAGAGTTTCTCTCGAGTATCCATGATTCAAAAATGATTAATGAAACATAATTCTATTAGTAAGCACTGAATCTTTAAAAATAAAAAAGCAATACAACAAAACCGTGAATCATCGTTGCGAAAACCCATGAGAGATGGGATAACAGCGACCCACGAATACACAGCCTAGGGGCACGAGCAAACATGCTTAGGATACTGTTGGAGCTGTCTCACATCCTGCAGACCGTATCCACGGGGTCTCATTGCTAAGAAAGAAAATTTGGTTCAAATAAATCTCCCTAGATGGCGCGACATGTACACACAATTCAATAGAATTGTATGTAAAATTAACATTTTCTGAAATTGAATATAAAAATTGTATGTTCTTGTTTACTCAACTCTCCTAAGTACAAAATTATGGAATATTGGGCTCTTAATTCACATTTCAAAGATTATTTGAACGTATCATTTAAAATGGATGCCAATAGATGGCGCATTTTTAAATTTCTGAGGCATTCCACTCGATTGTTAATATTTGCAACGTAACACATTTTGGTGCAAAAAATCTGTAAAAACGTGCAAAAAAATACTATAAAACGAACCTTCACTGTATTTAAAGAAAATATAATTCAAGAACCTAGTAAACCCTTTTACTTGCATGTCGCTGCTAACACCATCTATTGCCGTGAAACGGGATCGAACGCGATTGATGTACTTACAAAAATAACAAGATTAATCAGATGAAAAAGGCTAGTTACGTCGGCACGGTTTCTTTGTATGGGATGAGGCATCTGTATGCTAGTATTATATTATCTGTGCCGTATCTAATGTACATTATTATATTATTGTATAGCTTTGAGTAGATGCGAGACGCACGTTTGGGGAAGGCCTATGTCCAGCAGTGGATGTCTTTCGGCTGAGGTGATGATGATAGCTTTGAGTTCATTGACCTACGTGCTTAGCTCTGCAATCGCTCGATATAAACTCCCTATGAACTTCTATTTTAAGAGCGGTTTTCACGTGGGTGTAGTTTTACCTCGCTGCAGGGAATAAAAAATGCAGTGGAGTTGTAGTCAATATCAAATTTAGTCCAAAATTTTAAATGTTTCCAACCAGGACGTAATTTATTTAAATGGCTACTGTTTTAGGGCCAGCAATAAGTCAGTTGAAGATATTTAGCGTGTTAGCGCCTTGTCAAGTCGTTGAATGGGCTATTAAAGTTGTTTATGAAGACACCAATTCAGCAGAAGATGGACTGTTATATTGTTTTTCTTGAGGCTGGAGAAGCTAGATAAAGCCTATTTAATTAGGTGTTTAAATATCTCAAAATTCTCTTTAATTTGATTAAATAAATATTTTAAAAATGGTTGGATTTCTTTAGGGAGATGGATGCCAAATAAAAGTTAAGTAGATTGTGTGAGGATAAGATATGGAAGAAAAGGGTGTGAATGAAAGCGTGTCGATTCACAGGCAAGCATAAAACGAGATGCGCCGACCCCAAGTAGCATGAAACAAGAGTAGGAAGATGTTGATTATTTTTATATTTCAAATCATACGTTTTCACGTTACTCAAAATATGGAACCCAAAAATGTTTTAAAATCTTTTTAAAACTCAAACAAAGAGACTGCAATTTATAATTAGTACCTTGGCGACCGAGCCGATTTTTTTTCCCAGATTTCAGCCTAATTATATTTTTATCCAAGTGTGGTGGAGCTAAAGAGAAGTATTTTATTGCCTTCCATATTGTACTGGCACTTGGTGCTGGTTAACTTAGCTGTTATAGCCGTGAATACTTATTTCCTGGTGTAATTCGTGAAGGCTCGTTTAAGCGACTGCCGAAGGATGGTAAGGTGTTTATCAGTCTATGTATGTATGAATCTATGTTTGTTCCTTTGTGGCGTTTTAGACACCAAATCCTTTGGCTGATTTTGATGATTCTTACGTCAATCGATACGTCTTAACCTTGCAAGTGACACTGGTTACATTAAAATTGGAAAATAGAAAAAGATCGATTTCGGACGCTATATTGTGGAGCCCAATTTTTTTCCAATCCCTTCGTATGTGGTCTCAAAATAAAGAGTTATAGGAGCTGATTTCAAAAATATTTGACACTTAATGTTTAAATGTACCTAATTCGATAAAAAAATAACTAAAATGTTATAAATAAAAAAAGTTAATTCAAAAAATCGAAAATCCCGACAGCTTAAGAAGCGAACTAAAAAGACGTAAACAAGAAGAAAATCATGCTGTGCAGTCGGAGGATACGTCTGGTTTTGGTGAGCCAGCTCGCGAATATGTACGTATATAACTTATTTATTATACTTCATGGCCTTACGAGGGTCTAGACCAGAGACATTAATCACAAAAAGCGATGCGATAGCGATTGGTAAAATGTCAAAAAATATGGGATTGACAAGTGCTATCGAAATGTAACTACGTAATCAAACACTTCAATTTTGACCTTTCGACAATACCCATCACTTATAGAATTACACTTTGTCTTTGACTCTTGTCTCTAAAGACCTATAAAGTTGAATATATCATCAAAGTTATTTCGAATCGCAAAATTATTATGGTAATAAAGAGCTATTTTTATAATAAGAGATAAAATATTGTGGGACCAAAGATCACCGCAGGCTAGTCTGTTACTCGAACAATATGGGCTTTACGTGTATTATCGAGTTTCTTGTATTTACCTTACGTGAAAGGACTTGAATGAGTTGTGGCTACAAAATAAGAGCTACACGGGTAGGTCGTCAAGTTCAAACAACACTTGCCGAGGTCGACTCATGAACATCTGTTTCACACCACGAATTTTTTGTGTTTCCGAAAGCATCTTAATTTTGCTTTACCCAATAATATTGTTTAGAAAAAGTAGATCTTTAAAACAACTACGATACAGTTGGCACTAAAACTCTCCCTTGCGGTACACCATACCATTTAATCATTTTCCGCTTGACTAACATCATCTACATGGTATATCTTACCCTTCACATCAAGGGGTGGGCCACATGTTCTATTTTCGCTCGAGATTTCTCTTACCATGGTATTATAATTTATAGTTATACTCTACAACAACATTTTCATTCGACCCCACCATATAGCGCCCTTTTCGCGTGAACCCTTTCTGTGTTTATTGAAGCAGCTTTATTTTATGCAGGGAGAGTTATTTCTATGATTGCTTATCTGGCTATGAAATATTCACGTGTCTCTTCAGTTACTTTCCCCTTTTTGTCCGCTACTTTGAAAACGGCTTAGAATTTTTTATGTACTTGACAATATTTTTGGAACAGAATATTTTCATGTGTCTTCTGCAAAATGGGTGAGAAAATCAGATAAGATTGTCGCCTGCTGTTGACTGTTCAATTTAAAAAGTGTTTGTAGGGTGCCTCCTAGTGTTGTAGAAAAAAAAATGTAAATCGTTGTATGTTTTGACACGAAGAAGAAAATTTTCGTCATTTCAGTTGTTCGTTATGCGGATGTAGCTACTATATGTAGTACTTTGTCTAACGCTTCAGGGATAAAGGTTAATATTATCTTTCCAATTCATTACGATTCTATGGTTATTTACTATTGTTTTTAACCCAACAGTTTAAATTTACTTTCATAATGAAACTTAAATATTTTATTACCCGACTGCCGAAGGAGGGTAATGTGTTTATCAGTCTATGTCTGTATGTATGTTTGTTCCTATGTGGCGTTCTAGAGACCAAACGCGTTGGCCAATTTTGATGATTCTTTCGTGAATCGACTCGTCTTAACCCTGCGAGTTTCACTGGCTACATAAAAATTGAAAAGAAAAAATTGGCAGATTTCGGGGTTTTTTTTTCTCTTCTTCCAAACCCATCGTGTGGGGTATCAAAATAAATAGATTTAAGAGGTGATTTCAAAAATATATCAGACTTATATGTTTAAATGTACCTAATTAAAAAAAACTAAAAATTTGCAAATTAAAAAAGTTTGTAAAAAAAAAAACCCGACTGCTAAAAAGCAAACTAAAAAGACGTAAACAAGAAGAAAATCATGCTGTGCAGTCGGAGGATACATATTCGCGAGCTGGCTGACCAAAACCAGATGTATCCTCCGACTGCACAGCATGATTTTCTTCTTGTTTCCGTCTTTTTAGTTCGCTTTTTAGCAGTCGGGTTTTTTGTTTTTTTTAATTAACTTTTTTTATTTTTTAGTCTACCAGTTTCCAACCTTGAATGTGTTAGTTCATAATAGCTAAAGACTAGTTACAAACTAATGAGTAACAAAGGTCTGTAATTAATTTATAGTTTCCATGAAAAGTTAGGTGCTACATACTTGAAGGTTCTGGCTAGAATTAATTGGATAGCTTTATTGGGTCAGTGGAATAGTTCCAACTAGATAATAGCGCGGACTTGAATAACTTTAATTTATTCGCTAATCGATCGCCATTGGTCGGTATTTGGGTTAGTGAATGCTCGGGTAAATGTGTGGTTTTGTGGCTAATGTTTCTAGTTGTGAGTGAATGATTGTGTACTTACAATAAACTGTAGTTATTTTATGTATCGTCCTTAGTTTTCAATGTTTAGTGTAGTGTTTTAATTGTTTTAGGGAAGTTAAACTAATATTGCCTGTTGAAAAAAGCAAGGTTATAAGTTTGTTTTAATTCATTTCTCTTAAAATTATTACATCTTTTATACAAGACGGCAAGTAAATTCGTTTTCTTATGATTTCTGTGTTTTCGTATAAAAAATTGGTAAAAAATTCAGCATACAAAACTTATAAACACAACAAATTATTAAATTTTGCATGCAAATATTAGCACAGATACACGTTCATCAAACCAAACTTATTAAATAGATAAATAGAGTTCCACGCATTTGAGGCCAAACCCAAAAGGGGGGGGGGGGTTACGTTTTACCGTGATGGCGACGACTGGCATGGCGGCAAACGCACCTGTAGCTCTGCACGCATATCGATCATAATAATACGTTACTGGGCAGTTTCTCACGCCATTTGCCATGTAACTTTGTTTTTTTTTACGTTGCGGGAAGCAATTTTGTTAAATTGGATGTTGTTTGGTAATATAAAATGCGTGGATATGAAGCTAATCAGGGTGTAACAGAAAGCTCCGATCGTATTTTGTTATTTATTTATTGCAATGTATGTATGTATGTAAGTGTGTTCGGGTAAAATCTTGCAACTGAATTTTAAAGCAGTTATCCTCCACCGATTAAGATTCAATTTTTCATACACGTTTAGTTTGGATGACAATGCATAGTTAGCTAAGTGACGTAATTCTATATCCAAGATGGCGAACAGCCCAAGATGGCAGACTAGTTATTTGTTTGTATACTGCCATAATATGGGTATCAAATGAAAGGGTTTGCTGAGAAGAATACGAAAAAAGGTTGTTTTAAAAAAAGATTTTAATGAAAACTGATTCTCCCATGCATATGAATAACTTTCACCGAGAAGATTTTTTAAAATCTTACTAAAAATATAAATGCCAAAGTTTGGATGTAGTTATGTTTGTTATTCAATTACGCCAGAACAGTTGAACGGAACTGAATGCAATTTGGCACAGAGATAGATAATAGCACATAGGATACTTATTAACCGAGGAATATGTCCCCTCGGGATAAATTTGACTTTCACGCGGGCGAAGCGGTTAGTAGACAATAATTGTCAAAATAATTGTATCTCCCATACGAATTTTGGTCAGCCGACGACAAATTCGAATGGAAAAATCATTTTGATGGAATTTTCTTATGACTTTCTCGGAGAGAGTTGTTCATTTACATGGTCATGGTCCCTCCCTGTATAATCCTACCCTCTGTGCTTTTTTACTGCTTCTCTATATTTGGCTGTCGTTGTGTGAAAATTATCAAGGGTCTAATGAAGTTATGGCCAACGGTTGATAGAATTTGCGGCACCCTAAAGGTGACCGTCTAGTAAAGGGTGACCCATCATGGTCAATTAAGTGTCTAGCTTATGGGTATCATTAATTTATCATACAGTATCCTGAGTAATGGTTTTTGCGGTTTAGGCCTTTGGCTTAGGGAACCATTGTGCCTATTTATTTATAGAATAGAATAGAGTTTCTCTCGAGTATCCATGACTCAAAAATGATTAATGAAACATACAACTCTGTTAGTAAGCACTGACGATTTACAAAATAAAATAAGTTATACAACAAAATAATAACCGTGAATCACCGTTGCGAAAACCCATGAGAGATGGGACAACGGCTACCCACGAATACACAGTCTAGGGGACACGCAATCATGCACTGTTGCCCGGTCCGGTTAATGTGGTGACGTTTGGGTAAGACCTATGTCCAGCAGTGGACGTCTTTCGGCTGAGATGATGATGATAGCTTTTAGTTCATTGCCCTACGTGCTTAGCTCTGCAATCGCTCGATACAAACTCCCTATGAAATTCTATTTTAAGAACGGGTTAAGTGGGAGTACCTTTACCTCGCTGCAAGGAATAAAACATGCATTAGAGTTGTAGTCAATATCAAGTTTAGTCCAAAATTCGAAATGTTTCTAACCAGGACGTAATTTATTTAAATGGCTACTGTTTAAGGGCCAGTAATAAGTCAGTTGAAGATATTTAGCGTGTTAGCGCCTTGTCAAGTCGTTGAATGGGCTATTAAAGTTGTTTATGAAGACACCAATTCAGCAGAAGATGGACTGTTATATTGTTTTTCTTGAGGCTGGAGAAGATAGATAAAGCCTATTTAATTAGGTGTTTAAATATCTCAAAATTATCTATAATTTTATTAAATAAATATTTTAAATATGGTTGGATTTCTTTAGGGAGATGGATGCCATATAAAAGTTGATTAGATTGTGTGAGGAAATGATATGGAAGAAAAGGGTGTGAATGAAAGCGTGTCGATTCACAGGCAAGCATAAAACTAGATGCGCCGACCCCAAGTAGCATGAAACAAGAGTAGGAAGATGTTGATTATTTTTATATTTCAAAACATACATTTTCACGTTACTCAAAATATGGAGCCCAAAACTGTTTTTTTTTTTTTTAACTCAAACAAAGAGACTGCAATTTATAATTTGTACCTTGGCGATCGAGCCAATTTTTTTTCCTAGATATGAGCCTAATTATATTGCATTTTTTATCGAAATCTTGCTGCTGTTAACTTAGCTGTTATAGCCATGAATACTTATTTCCTGGTGTTATTCGTGAAGGCTATTTTTACGCGACTGCCGAAGGATGGTAAGGTGTTTATCAGTCTATGTATGTATGAATCTATGTTTGTTCCTTTGTGGCGTTTTAGACACCAAATCCTTTGGCCGATTTTGATGATTCTTACGTCAATCGATACGTCTTAACCTTGCAAGTGACACTGGTTACATTAAAATTGGAAAATAGAAAAAGATCGATTTCGGACGCTATATTGTGGAGCCCAATTTTTTTCCAATCCCTTCGTATGTGTATACGAAGTGATTGGAAAAAAAGTATATTTTGTGTATCTCAAAATAAAGAGTTATAGGAGCTGATTTCAAAAATATTTGACACTTAATGTTTAAATGTACCTAATACGATAAAAAAATAACTAAAATGTTATAAATAAAAAAAGTTAATTCAAAAAATTGAAAATCCCGACAGCTTAAGAAGCGAACTAAAAAGACGTAAACAAGAAGAAAATCATGCTGTGCAGTCGGAGGATACATCTGGTTTTGGTCAGCCAGCTCGCGAATATGTAGGTATATAACTTATTTATTATACTTGATGGCCTTACGAGGGTCTAGACCAGAGACATTAATCACAAAAAGCGATGCGATAGCGATTGGTAAAATGTCAAAAAAATATGGGATTGACAAGTGCTATCGAAATGTAACTACGTAATCAAACACTTAAATTTTGACCTTTCGACAATACCCATCACTTATAGAATTACACTTTGTCTTTGACTCTTGTCTCTAAAGACCTATAAAGTTGAATATATCATCAAAGTTATTTCGAATCGCAAAATTATTATGGTAATAAAGAGCTATTTTTATAATAATAGATAAAATATTGTGGGACCAAAGATCACCGCAGGCTAGTCTGTTACTCGAACAATACGGGCTTTACGTGTAGTATCGAGTTTTTTGTATTTACCTTACGTGAAAGGACTTGAATGAGTTGTGGCTACAAAATAAGAGCTACACGGGTAGGTCGTCAAGTTCAAACAACACTTGCCGAGGTCAACTCATGAACATCTGTTTCACACCACGAATTTTTTGTGTTTCCGAAAGCATCTTAATTTTGCTTTACCCAATAATATTGTTTAGAAAAAGTAGATCTTTAAAACAACTACGATACAGTTGGCGTCTTTTTAGTTCGCTTTTTAGCAGTCGGGTTTTTAGATTTTTTTAATTAACTTTTTTTATTTTTTAGTCTACCAGTTTCCAACCTTGAATATTTTAGTTCATAATAGCTAAAGACTAGTTACAAACTAATGAGTAACAAAGGTCTGTAATTAATTTATAGTTTCCATGAAAAGTTAGGTGCTACATACTTGAAGGTTCTGACTAGAATTAATTGGAAAGCTTTATTGGGTCAGTGGAATAGTTCCAACTAGATAATAGCGCGGACTTGAATAACTTTAATTTATTCGCTAATCGATCGCCATTGGTCGGTATTTAGGTTAGTGAATGCTCGGGTAAATGTGTGGTTTTGTGCCTAATGTTTCTAGTTTTGAGGAATGATTGTGTACCAACAATAAACTGTAGTTATTTTATATATCGTCCTTAGTTTTCAATGTTTAGTGTAGTGTTTTAATTGTTTTAGGGAAGTTAAACTAATATTGCCTGTTGAAAAAAGCAAGGTTATAAGTTTGTTTTAATTCATTTCTCTTCATTAAATCTTATTAGCACAGATACACGTTCACCAAACCAAACTTATTAAATAGAGTTCCACGCATTTGAGACCAAACCCAAAAGGAGGGGGGGAGGGACGTTTTACCGTGATGGCGACGACTGGCATGGCGGCAAACGCACCTGTAGCTCTGCACGCATATCGATCATAATAATACGTTACTGGGCAGTTTCTCACGCCATTTGCCATGTAACTTTGTTTTTTTACGTTGCAGGGTGCAATTTTGTTAAATTGGATGTTGTTTGGTAATATAAAATGCGTGGATATGAAGCTAATCAGGGTGTAACAGAAAGCTCCGATCATATTTTGTTATTTATTTATTGCAATGTATGTATGTATGTAAGTGTGTTCGGGTCAAATCTTGCAACTGAATTTTAAAGCAGTTATCCTCCACCGATTAAGATTAAATTTTTCATACACGTTTAGTTTGGATGACAATGCATAGTTAGCTAAGTGACGTAATTCTATATCCAAGATGGCGAACAGCCCAAGATGGCAGACTGGTTATTTGTTTGTATACTGCCATAAAATGGGTATCAAATGAAAGGGTTTGCTGAGAAGAATACGAAAAAAGGTTGTTTTAAAAAAAGATTTTAATGAAAACTGATTCTCCCATGCATATGAATAACTTTCACCGAGAAGATTTTTTTAAATCTTACTAAAAATATAAATGCCAAAGTTTGGATGTAGTTATGTTTGTTATTCAATCACGCCAGAACAGTTGAACGGACCTAAATGAAATTTGGCACAGAGATAGATAATAGCACATAGGATACTTACTAACCCGGGAATATGTCCCCTCGGGATAAATTTGACTTTCACGCGGGCGAAGCGGTTAGTAGACAATAATTATCAAAATAATTGTATCTCCCATACGAATTTTGGTCAGCCGACGACAAATTCGAATGGAAAAATCATTTTGATGGAATTTTCTTATGACTTTCTCGGAGAGAGTTGTTCATTTACATGGTCATGGTCCCTCCCTGTATAATCCTACCCTCTGTGCTTTTACTGCTTCTCTATATTTGGCTGTCGTTGTGTGAAAATTATCAAGGGTCTAATGACCGCCGCAAATTCTATCAACCGTTGGCCATAACTATGGCCAACGGTTGATAGAATTTGCGGCACCCTAAAGGTGACCGTCTAGTAAAGGGTGACCCGTCATGGTCAATTAAGTGTCTAGCTTATGGGTATCATTAATTTATCATACAGTATCCTGAGTAATGGTTTTTGCGTTTTAGGCCTTTGGCTTAGGGAACCATTGTGCCTATTTATTTATAGAATAGAATAGAGTTTTTCTCGAGTATCCATGATTCAAAAATGATTAATGAAACATAGAACTCTGTTAGTAAGCACTGACGATTTACAAAATAAAATAAATTATACAACAAAATAATAACCGTGAATCACCGTTGCGAAAACCCATGAGAGATGGGACAACGGCTACCCACGAATACACAGTCTAGGGGACACGCAATCATGCACTGTTGGAGCTGTCTCACATCCTGCACACCGTAACAATTGTACATTATTATATCATTGTATAGCTTTGGGGAATTCCCCGAGCGGTTGTGCAAGTCAGACGTATTCGTGCCGTCTCTGTGTTTAAAATTCGGAAAGTGGTGTAATACTGCGTCAATAGCTGTAAAATATATACCGTTCTAAGGACATAAGATCAAGTTTAAAGCTGTGAAAATCAATTGGAATTATATGATCTATAACTTCTAAATTTGTCGAAATAAAAATCAAGAAACAGAAGTAACAATTTAAATGTGAGGGTGCAAGTGACTGTTACTGCTATCGTGCCTTTGTCTGTTTTGGAAGGTCACCCAACCAATTTAACTTGTAGCAAGTCGCGGCCTGTATAGAAACAAAATTTCATCTGGTATGTTACCGACAAGTTGGTCGAGTGCAGATTGAAGACGGCTGCCGAGCTAAGTGTCGCAAGTTCGATCCTAGCACCGGACAAGTACTTTTTGCCGAATCTAGCTTTTGTTATTTTTATGTTTTGAATTTTGGTATATTAGTTGTGTTTTATTTCCTTTTGAAATAAATCAGAGGACTTTTTTCTGCTTTGAACCAAGAGTAAGTACTCGTATAGAATATTTAATCTGCTGATACCCGTCATAGTCGCCGTTAAGATAAATAACAATGAGTAACCGGCAGACTCCTCCTCCAAAAGTTGCAAATCCGCCACCTCGGGCCGAGAAACCTGTATCTGTATCTGATCTATCAACAACCCCAGGAACCACGAGTGCGACGAATCAAAATGTAACTCATAGATTCAAGCGTCCGCGCCCCGAGGACTCCCCAAACGCTGAAATCTCTCCAAACACTGAAGATTCCCTGGACACTGAAACGGACCAATATTCCTGCAAATTGATCGAATTTAAAAATGAAATTATGCAGATGCTTGCATCCTGGAAAGCTGACAATGATGACCGACTCACTTCCTGGAAGACAGAGCACGATGCGACATTAAAAGGGTTGGTAAGAGACATGAGTGAACTGAAAATTCAGTGTGCAGAGATCCGTAAATGTCACTCGGAAATGGAGGAAAGTATACAATTTACAGATAAGTGCTACGTAGAGGTGAAAACAGGATTAGCGGAGCTGGAGAGGCAAAGGAAGGAAAACGTCGATCGAGTCGAACAGCTCGAGAAACAAGTTCAAGACCTGCAGCTTCTGACACGTCCCTCAACTGTCGAGTTCAGAAACGTTCCACTGAAAGTTAAGGAAAACTTAGAGGATCTCCTATCGGTTGTTAAAGCGGTGGGAAAGGCTATAAACGTAGAAGTCCGTAAGGTTAGCCTGCGTGACCTGTACCGCCTACCAGGAAAGTCGGGAACTCCCAGACCTATTGTAGCTGAGTTTAACTCGGTAATGAAAAGGAACGAGTTCCTCTCCCACGTTCGTAGCTATAATAAAGAGCGCCCAGTAATCGACAAGCTGAACACTCACACCATTGGTTTGGCAGGAGAGAAAAAGCCAATCTACGCTGATGAACACCTTACGCCATCTAAGAAAAAGCTCTTTTATGACACGCGGGCACTGGCAAAAGCCAATAAGTTTTCCTGCTGGAATTTATACGGATAATAATTTATCTAAATATTCATCCGAAAAGACCCTAACGACCCAAATGAGAAACCAACGCAAATAAGGTCAGAAAAATGTCTAATCTGTCTAGCTAAAAAACAATGACTTTACGGCACATCAATTTCATTTTTTTATCTCTTTTTATATTTTAATTTTGTTTTAATCTCTGGTTATACTATTATTGTGCATTCTACAGGTTTTTTACATGCTTGTTATATGAAATCCCAGCGTTCGTTTAGAATAAAAATATATGTCTATGTCACTATACATTTCGATACGTTATACTTTGCACCAAATTTTGTTTCTGCTAGTAATGAGATTAACTACTGCAACCCAGTCTTACGTTCAGGGAATTACACATCGACTATTAAAAAGATGACAAAAATTATTGGTGGACAAAATCGGCTAGGTTCTGTTGCCGAGTGGAGCTTTTTGTTTTTGTTGTTTTTTAATTTGGTCTTTTTCCATGTGCACTCGTTTTTAATCGTCCATTAACTTGTAATGGCTAACATAATTTCAATTTCCAACGAACTTGACGATGTCTCCGTGGCTTCCTCGTTTGAATGTCTCCCTGATAGATGCTCGGAGTTCATACCGCACCCCAGCAAAAGCTTAAAAATTATCCACATAAATATTAGAAGTGTTAAAAAAAACTTCGAACAATTTATCACAATGCTTTCGATCACTAAAGTTGATTTTGATGTGATCGTGCTTACCGAATGCTGGCTTAGACTATCAGGTCCAATCCCTATTATGCAGGGCTATAACAGTCATGCCACTGTAAATAATAACTCCCAAAATGACGGTGTCGTAGTATACACTAGAACCTCTCTGAGATGTACAGTGCGTGAACCGTCCTTTTTTGAAGCCAACTGCCTTGTTTGCGCCATAGAAAATACGATTATCATCTGTTTGTACCGCTCCCCTTCGTATTCTAACCTGGACATATTTTATGATAGCCTGAACAGCCTGGTAGGTGCTTCGAATAATTTTCACAATGTCGTTGTCGTTGGAGACCTAAATGTTGACATTAAACCTGGTAACCATGACCGGAACTCAGATCAATTTCTCACACTAACTGCCTCTCTTGGTTTACTTCCAGCGCATTTTCGCCCAACCAGATCTGGTAACTGCTTAGATCATGTTCTACTGAAAACTAAGAATTTAGCATGTGTTATAGTGGTTCAAACATACATCACTGACCACCTGCCTGTCATCCTGTCCCTACCGATCAAGAGGTTGGCCAATAAAAAGTGCTATTCTACATCTTTGCGCTACAATTTATTAGCAATTAAAATAGACATAGACTGCACCGATTTCAGTCCAATTTTGGATGAGATGAACCCAAACTTAGCGGCTGAATTATTTGTAACAACACTTCAAGGAATTATCGCTTCACATACCCTGAGTATACGAATCCGAAATAAGACTCGTGTTATTAAACCTTGGATGACTCAAGGCCTGGTGAGATGTATACGAAACCGTGATAGGATGCATTACAGCTTCAAAAAAGATCCTGAAAATGTAGTTCTTCGGATAACCTACAAGAGATATCGTAATTTCCTTAACTCGTTATTAAAAAAACTAAAGAGAGCGCATGATAAAAGTGAATTGCAAAGGGCAAAGAACAACCCTAAAGCCACTTGAAAGGCCATAAAAGCTATAACAAACTCTACATTTCAACAATAATCCACCAAAGAACTTCTTCAAATATCTGACGATCCTAAAACTTCAGTCAACCGAGTCAATTGCTTCTTCACCAATATAGGTCGTAAACTGGCCTCACACGTTTCTCCTCTTCCTCGAGCTAACCACGGTGCAAGATCCCCTCTCCAAGTTCCGCCTTGCCAGTCCCTCGTCATACTGCCAGTTGATGAAACTTATGTGGAAACACTGATCGGTTCCTTGCGTTCTGATTGTGCCACTGGCTATGACAACATACCAGCAAAAGTGCTGATACAATCTAGATCTATTTTGACATCTCCCATTACGCACATCTTCAATCGTGCTATTGATTCTGTCATCTTTCCCAACTGCCTTAAAAAAGCAGTCGTCCACCCCGTTTTTAAGAGTGGCGATAGAAGTGATGTAACCAACTACCGGCCGATCTCCGTACTAAGCTCACTCTCCAAGATCCTTGAAAGGATTCTTAATAACAGCCTCGTTGCGTTTCTCACCAAACACAAAATAATCACAGGCAATCAATATGGATTTAGACCAGGGATCTCAACGGAGGATGCGGTAGCTGATCTTACCGAGACTTTGGTTAACAACCTGGACAAAGGTATGAAATGCTATGGTATCTTTCTCGATTTGTCCATGGCATTTGACACGGTCTCTGTTCCAAAACTGGTTGCAAAAATGGAAAGCGTTGGCATTCGCGGCGTTGCTTTGGACATTTTTAAAGACTACCTCTCGAACCGCACTCAGCATGTTAGAATCGACGGTGTAACGAGCGATGACCAGTTTATTCGTTTCGGTGTTCCACAGGGTAGCATCCTTGGGCCTCCGCTCTTCCTGCTCTACATCAATGATATTTGTCATGCACAAATTCCTAGTTGCAACATATTCACTTACGCCGATGACACTGCGTTGGTAGTTCATGACACCGACTGGGGTGGAGCAAGGAGGAGAGCTGAACAATCGCTTCGCTTTGTAGTGGAATGGCTCTCAGAAAACCTACTAACCCTCAACGTAGTAAAAACAAAAGTCATTAGATTTTCCCTACCTAACACATCATGTACACCACAGGAGTCAGAACAAATTAAAGCGCATATTTGCTCGGGTGACGATCAAAATTGCAACTGTCCATCTCTGTCCTTGGTTCCTGACATTAAATATTTAGGAGTTCACATTGACTGTAAACTAAGCTGGCAATCGCATATCGAAGTCCTCTGCACACGGATCCGAAAATTAATTTATATATTTAAAGAACTTAGGCACTCTGCTGATCCTGACACTGCCAAGCTGGTTTATCAGTGTCTTTGCCAGTCGATTGTACTTTATTGTGTCCCAATTTAGGGTGGAACGCACAAAACCTCCTTACTTAAAGTGGAAAGAGCGCAGAGGGCGATCTTGAAGGTCATGTCCTTTAAGCGTAAAGATTTTTCGACTAAGTTACTCTACTCGGAAGCTGAAGTATTGACCGTAAGACAGCTCTTTGTGCTCCGCGCTGTGCTAAGGAAACACTCTTTGTTGCACCGCGATCCCGAAAGGCTGAAAAGACGCAAAGGCTTTCCCGTCTGCGATACAGTCAAATGCCGATCCAGATTCGCCAGCCGTCAGTTTATGGCAACTAGCTCTCGACTCTACAACAAAGTCAATAAAGCCATCTCAATATATCCCCTGACTAAGCATAAAGTCAAAGTCCTACTTACCTTGTGGTTGCAGAAGTTAACGTATGATGAGACTGAGAATCTTATTGCTATCATAACTTAGAATCGAAATGAATAAATTTTTGTGTATATGATTGGATTATCCGTAGAAATAAATTAAAATTAAAATTTTTAATGTATTTTTCATTTGATTATCAATGTATTATTCAATTTAATGTTCAATGTAGTATTCTATTTATTATTCAATGTATTATTCAATTTAATATTCTATATCTTATTCAATTTAATGTCCAATATGGTATTAAAATTATTGTTCTAATTCAATGTATTACTTAATTGTATCGTTAATCGTTTATAATGTTTTGTGTAGGTACTTGCATGATTGTCTATGTTGTATGATCATTTCTCGGTCTAGTTTAGGAGGCTGCAGTTCGCCCTTGTTTTTGTCTCTCTGTACAACATTAATTATTTTAAAATCTGTGTATTGAATTATTCGAATGTAAATGTACAAATAAACCATTTTTTTTATTTGAGTTGATGCGAGAAGCACGGGACCGGTTAATGTGGTGACATTTGGGTAACGCCTATGTCCAGCAGAAGACATCTTTCGGCTGAGATGATGATGATAGCTTTGAGTTCATTGACCTGCGAGCTTAGCTCTGTAATCGATCGATATAAACTCCCTATGAATTTCTATTTTAAGAGCTGTTTTCACGTGGGAATAGCTTTACCTCGCTGCAGGGAATAAAAAACGCAGTGGAGTTGTAGTCAATATCAAGTTTAGTCCAAAATTTGAAATGTTTCCAACCAGGACGTAATTTATTTAAATGGCTACTGTTTTAGGGCCAGCAATAAGTCAGTTGAAGATATTTAGTGTGTTAACGCCTTGTCAAGTCGTGGAATGGGCTATTAAAGTTGTTTACGAAGACAACAATTTAGCAGAAGATGTACTGTTATATTGTTTTTCTTGAGGCTGGAGAAGCTAGATAAAGTCTATTTTATTAGGTGTTTAAATATCTTAAAATTCTCTTTAATTTTATTAAATAAGTATTTTCAATATGGTTGAATTTTTTTAGGGAGATGGATGCCAAATAAAAGTTGAGTAGATTGTGTGAGGAAATGATATGGAAGAAAAGGGTGTGAATGAAAGCGTGTCGATTCACATGCAAGCATAAAAAGAGATGCGCCGACCCCAAGTGCACATGAAACAATAGTAGAAAGATGTTGATTTTTTTGATATTTCAAATAATACGTTTTCACGTTACTCAAAATTTGGAGCCAAAAACTGTTTCAAAAACTTTTTAAAACTCAAACGAAGAGACTGCAATTTATAATTAGTACCTGGGTGGCCGAGCCGATTTTTTTTTCCCAGATATGAGCCTAATTATATTGCAATTTTTATCAAAATCGTTAGAGGCGTTGTCGAGAAAGTGATTACAAATATATATACAAATATTGCTCGTCTAATAGTATAGGATTAGAACCGTTGCAATACCTATTACGGAACATCGTCGCTGCCAAAATACGGTACTTTTCTAGATATATAAATGTGTCCATATCTATCAAGTTGTAAACATGTGTATAACAATAGGTATGTTACGATGTACTGCTAACATTCCTACCTCTGTTGACCCAATAAATCTGAGTGAGTGCGGTGTTTGTTTTAGGAATGCTCGAATATTTTTAGGGGAACACAATGTGTACTTTATTTGTTTTTAGAGCAAGGCGACAATCAGAGTCTATTCACATTTTTATTACACGACAAACATGACTTGTTTACGGAGATTTCCTCATAATAATAAAACTGGAAAAATATGAAACGGCTTTTAACATGAACACCATATTTGCACATCATATTTTTACGCCTCCTGCCATAACATAACGCTCTGTTCATTAATAATAAGATCTTTATTTATTTAAATAACTTTCGAAATTAGCCATAGTTACTAATCATTCAAATGCGAAACTAACTCTGTCTGTCTGTTTGTTATCTATGCTGAACGGATTTTTATAAAACTTAGCAAACAATTTTTCCTTGGGATACATTTCGCAGAAGAAAGCAGAAGCTAGTGTTTAGTCGCACCTATCCCTAAATAGTAGATTATGCACCAAGGGGATAAAGCATTGTATTACGTCACGGGCGGCAAATTGAAACCTGAGCGAAACAAGGGACTGAGTTAACCGCCACTTTCCGAGCGAAGCAAGGGAGTTACGTAAAGTCTTGAGTGAACAGAGGGGTTCAAGCTGCCCAAGACGAAGACAGGCTTTATCCTAGAGGAGCATTCTCTACTTTCAGACCTTCTGCGAGACAATAAAAAGCTGCTGTATGTATTGATTTGAATATTGTGTTTGATGCTTATTGTAGAATTGAGCATTGAATAAATGCACCATAGGCTACTTGACTTTCGAGTTTCTGCTAAATGTTGAAAATAAACTAAAAGGATTCCGACACTGTCTTGACTCCTACTTTTGTTGATCTCCATTGAACAAAATCGTCATAGGCTTTTTCGTATCTGTGTTTTGATTTTTCCGGTAGTAGATTTATTAATAATCTCTAAAGCGCCTGTTTTGATAAACTCTGGAATAGAATCACTATCGCTCGATATGTTTTGTCAACACGAATATTGCCATAAAATTCACTGAAAATCATAGCACCACACCACCACCACATATACCATCTTTAGTTCCACATTCTTTGAAATCGCGCCATTTTTCTTTTCTTTAAAGAGGTTTGTTCGAAAATCGAACAAACCTCTTTACAATGGCATATGGGATTTTTTTTACTTAGAGTTTTCCACGAGTTTTCACACGAATTTGACGTTCCAAATTTAAATCACTTTACCCCCTTGGGCGTTTCATACAAATTTACCTCCCTTGGGAGGTAATGCATTACTTAAATGTGGATACAGACATTGCGAGGCATGCGCAGCGCACGGCGCTCATCGCATTTTATCATTGGATATTGTTGAGCAGATGGCGTAAAAAATAACCTGCATAAACTAAAAACTATTTGGCAAAACCATAAATGGCCATTACCATGTGGAACATAAAATATGTAAATATTGATTGTATGCTATTGACCCGACCCGCATGCTTGTATCTGCATTGTCATAACAACATTCAGTAAAATAGGCCAGTAAAATACGAAATAAATCTAGCACACATGGCAAACATTCAGCTGTTTTTAACTCACGTCGGATAAAGAGGTGTTATAACAGTTTGACGACACACAAACAAATAAAAAACACACCAATACACAACACACAGGTTGTGTACCTGTGTGTTTGTGTGTTGTTTATTTGTGTATAAGTGCATTTGTGTATCTGTCTGTGGCATCATAGCTCCTGAAAGAATGAACCAATTTTGGTTCTGTCTGTTTTTGTTTGAAAGTTGACTTTATCGATAGTGTTCTTAGCTATATTTTATAAAAATTGGTTTAAAATTTAAGGGCGTTTCACTGTTTGAATCGGGCTGTCTTCGCCAGATATCGTGTCATAATTACGTGTTCAATAGTTTGCCGATCGAAGCGTATCTACAAATGAATAAATTATGTAGCATGAAATAAAAAGTGTCGGGGTTTTTTTAAATGTTACTTCTTATTCTATCTAAAGAGAAATCTCGTACTATTCACCGGTAGAAAAAAATGGTATTGGGTTTTCTATCTAGTATTTCTCAGTAGGTTCGTCTTATATTCCATGAGACCTTACGTAACTGGGGAAATGTGAACGTTTACCTAGGTACTATAGGTAAGGTAGGGCAAAGACGAAAACTATGCTTGTGCAGACTTAATTTTTTTCCCATAATCGACTATGGTGACGTGTGCTACTTCGACTTGAGTGCGGTTCTGCTGGATAAGCTTGGTAGGCTTCTCAATAACTGCATTTGGTTCATATTTAACTTGAGGAAATATGACCATGTGTCGAGTTACAAGTCTGAGCTCAAATGGATGCCCATTCGCCAGAGAAGATATTTGCGGGATTTAACTACGATTTTCTCCCTACTCAACTCTTCCACCCCACCTTCTTCTCTTATGTCTCAGTTTCAATATTTAAGTTCTTACTCTGTCCTTCTCATACTACTGATTTTGTTAATTCTTCCTTTCATATTCAGTCTATTCTTCTTTTGAACGCGCTTCCTCTCGAAATCAGAGCCGCCACCAGTCGGTATGCTTTCAAGCGGAAATTACAGTATTATTATCAGCGGGGAGAAGGGTCATCTCGATAACTTATTTTCATTATTATGTATGTATGTGTATTTTGAACAATTTAAAATTATAATTTTTTGTTCAGTTTGTAGTTGCCACGATATAAACAATGCACCTGGCATGTTTTCTCTTCACTACCCTTGGTTGACTGGTAGAGAATGCCTGAGGCATTAAGTCCGCCATTGTACCTTTGTGCATGAAGTTTAAATAAATTAATAGGTAGCTTACCTCATAATCCTAAATACAATCGTGGTGTTAAGATGTTTAGTCTCCTCACGTATCTCTACTTACTTAGGCACCCATCCCAAATGAAATCGCCCTCAACAACGCAACGTTATCAGGGCCAGTACATCCCACAATTCACCTCTTTGCGCGCCAACCCTACGTATGTACATACCTCTCGCCCGTTTAGATTCGGGCTAACAAAGCTAATTCGTGCCTCCGTCGTTAAACCCTCCCAGAGGTTCTCCTGCACTTACAGCGAGACCGCAATGTTCCTAATTACTGCGGTAATACACGTTTTAGTGCAAATTTCTGCGGATTAGTGCCTCTAGTTAGTCCGTTATCTGGTTTGAACGTTATCTTTTTGGTCGGGTGCGTTTTTGATGCATGTGAGGTTGATAAGGGGTTTGGAATTGCTGTTTCTGAAAAAATATGGATAGGTTTGTAGATACATTAAAAGGGGAAAGAATAAAGCTGCCAAAAAACAAATTAACCTCCAACGATCTATTTTTGACTGTTATACTAACTATGCTGTGTTAAAATGAATTACCGAAAAATAATACAAAAATAACCGACAAAAAAAGTATTTAACAAACAAACATATTCAAATAATAAAGTAAATTACCAAATAAAAAAAACCAAGCTGCCGAAAAAAATACTGTTTCCGAAGTTTACTTGTTTTCATAGCTCCCGAGCGCGCTCAGGGTTTAACCGTGACGTAAGACCCTGCTTTATCCCCTTGGTGCATAATCTACTATTACTCGTTCTATGAACTATGTGGGTTTTGGGGAATTATATTAGGGTATGTGTTATGAACTAACGTATGAAGATTCCCGCAGATAGACGTGATCACGTGACACGGCAAGACAATGCGACAACGATGTGATGAACATTTTTCTGATATAAATTGTTCTACGGACATAGTTATTCATGTATTTCTATAAAAGATTAGTCACATTGTCTAGGAGAGAGTCCTGTTATGTATGCGGGCGCTTTTACAACCCCGAATAAAAAACGCGAGAACACAGGGTTTTAAAAACTTAATCTTACCGGGCCAACCGAATCTGCGCCCGGAAATGTAACGTTTTAGCAAGTAAATACTTACGTACGTACGTATAATAGTAACGTCGATGCATATTCAAAAAGAGTATCATTGGAATACCTGCTTTTTTTTTCGGAACTGTACCCATTAAAAAACAAATGATTTTCATAGTTAAGGATAGTTTTCCTATTGTGAAGACAAACTTGCAAAAAAAATATTTCTGGCTGGTTATTAATAGACACTCATCCGAATTTAGAATCAGTTTCCTTACATTTCATTTTAGAGGTTACACTTCAATTTGTCTCTTGTTTTATCAACTATTTCAAATTAAGAATGCAAGACCGCTCTTTGCAAACAAGCCAAATTCATAGACAAACGAAGCCTGTTGCATCTGCCGACATGGCATGGCAATTTACAGTCACAATTACGCAGATTGAAATAACCAGTATGGCCACACTGTCGTGCCTAGGCTGTGGTTCCATCGTCCTCAATCCATTTAATGTACACCATCCCTTCCGCAGTTCCGCCATTTAATTTATTTTGATGAAGAGTTTTGAATGGGTATTATGTTAAAAGTTTTGTGTGTTTGTGAGTGTTAAAGGAATGAGAAACCTTTTATGTACCAGCTGTTTAATCTGAAGACAATACAGAACTTTGAAATAAATGGGCGACAATAATTTAAACGAGTAGGTACTGTTCCGACGTGTTGTACAATATAATATTATGTCTTTTGGGTAAGGAAATTAAAATAATTGAATTATTTAATCATGGTAGCCCCTGAGCCCACTGTTAATTTTATGGAGTAAGTAACGAGAAAAACTCCATCAAGATAAACAGCAAGCATAACCGTTAAAAACTCCTACTAAAAACTTACAATGATACTCTTTCAATTCTTCGTAACAACACCAGAGACAAGATTTAATAACATAAAAGTAATATTGCATCTGACATAGGAAGAAAACGTTGTAACGAGTACTACGGTATCAGGAACAGTCAAGATGTGTTAGGAAATCCACATGTCCCACGACGCAGACTTATCGGAACGCAGCTGGGGACATCGGATTATCTAACAAGCAAGGACGTTCACGTTCATTCTGCCAGTGGTGACAAATACTTATAGTCCGGGAGGTAGCGTTGCAAATGACAAAGTCATAGTAAGCCGGCTGATATTGTCATCGATGGTTGATCTTATATGACTAATAAGTGAACCAACCGTTAGCTGCTCAAGTAGCGGTGGGTGCGGGTGTGGGTAGTTCCGGAAATGATAAAAAAATTAGTCATAGTACGCCGGCTGAAAGTTTTTTCATAAATATTTTACATCATACTGAGCTGAAAAAAAATCGTCAGCCGCTCGCATGAACTTGTAAAAGAAACCTCTAAAATTAAGCTATAGATTTAACTAAAAATACGAAAAAAAAATCTGCTGCGTGGGTAGCGGTGGAATGACCGACAGCTGACGCAGAAAAAGTTAAAATATTGGAGCATTGCTACTAAGCTGTCTCCTTTTAAACACATTTTTCGAGATAGATTCTGGAGCTGCCTGAGCCCATAACACGACCTTCGGGTTCTAAGCCTCTCCCCATCTGCGTGTCTCTTTGTCGTACACAAGCAATTTCTGTTGTACCTACTCTTCGAACGAACGGACGCAAGTTCAAATATGTCGAATATCCAACCATTTTGTGTATTCTGAGGCAATTTTTTTTTCTGGCTTATTTATTAAAAAATGCTCCTCTATATTGGCGATTCGTCAGAAGAACAATTTATCTTTGAAAAGTGTCAAAGTGCCGTTAGAATTGAATGATTTTGAAAAATATCATTCAAAGTGTTATCGTTAATTCACCGCTTTACCGCCAAAGTACAGGATAACTGATACCCCTTAACATCTGCAGCGTATATCGCATTCGTCCGAAGATTAAGCGTCTCCTTTCAAGCTAGAGTTGTTTTCGTATTTTTTTATAATTTAATCAACCACTTAGTTAAATTTCAGCCGGCGTACTATAACTTAATTTTACGTATTTCTTTTACAAGTTCATGCGAGCGGCTGACGCATAATCCCCCCTGCACCATGCATCTGTCGATTTTTGTTTAGCTCAGTATGATGTAAAATATTTATGAAAAAAGTTTCAGCCGGCGTACTATGACTTAATTTTTTTACCCCTTCTGTAACCTTTCAATCCTACACCCACCGCGGGTGCGTCAGCTGACGGTTGGTTCACTTATCAGTCATTCGAGATCTATTGAACAAGATGGCAACCGATGGGCGTAAAAACACTACCTAAAATGCAACGCTACATCCCGGACTATTAGCTTTAACTTGTATTGGATCTAATAATACGTAGAACAAAGAGGCAGCTTCAAATGTCTACAGTATAAAAGAAAATTTCACGTAGCAGTTTGGGTCACTATTTTTTATTTACAGTTCACTTCATAACAATTTAAGATCTCGCGAAACACATCTTTTCTTACTAAAATTCTAGTATTAATTTTTACACTGGGCCTAGAAGCATTAAAGTTTGCACAAGAGTTGATGTAACAAAAATGAGCTGTAGGGTAGTATTTTTGAAAAGGCATCACCTGAAGCGCCTAAGAATGGCCGAGAGGAAAGCCCAGAGAGTACTTTCTTGCAGCTTTTTGTTTGTAATTTTTAAAAAGCTCAAACGCTTAACTTGCTTTCTAAAACATCGGTGAATATTTTTTTACTTTCATAATATAAGCTTGAGCAAATCTCATCATCATCAAAATATCAAACATCAAATAGAGGTACCTATTACATTACAACTAAACCTATTAAAGCAAAACCATATCTGCAGTGTACACCAATTACGGTTGCCAGTGTCAAAATCCGTGTAATCTGCGGCTTCCCTGACATTTTAGCAAATTATATAGGTAGGTAGGTACACATTTAATTAAATTTTGTACACATTCATGACGTCACTATGTCGGCTGATGTCATTTGAGTAACAAAACCTTTTTCAGTATCGCGGCGTAATTCCGCGTAAGTCTTTAATGTTATAATATGTACACGAACAACTTTCCAAGATTAAATGTTGGTGTGGTTTGCTTGGTATAGAGTTGAGTTATTTGTAAAATGGTTAAGTTTTGTAAATAAAATATCTCCCATACATGGCTTTATAATAGGCGAGGAGATCGCCTCCTTATATGTCACCTCCTTACAGAACCTACACAATTATAGACAACTGAATTTTGGCGGCGGCTTCGCCCGCCTGAAAGGCGAGAATTTTCACACAGGAACGAATAGACTATTTTTATATTTAGCCTTCATATACGTACAAAGACGGACTTAATGCCTATCGGGGTACAAGTATTGTATGGCCTAATCCAGGTCATATTCTACCCGTGTATCAATCCTAATCCGTACAAAATAATATAACAATACCTGTCCACAATAATAACTATGTATTTTAGTTCAGTTCTCTTATAACTCTCAAGGGACGCGACGTTTCCCTATTTATAGCCCAGGACCTCAACCTCGAGGGTGCATTTACACTAAAAACAAACTATTCGAATTGCCTCCAAGAGTTGCCCATTTAGCCAGGACCCTAGTCTCTAGAGCGAAATAAATACAAGGAGCAATAAATACAACTATCAAGGAACTTGCTAAAAACGTTTCCCGAACATAAAATACTAACGCAGACCAACGTAAAATCGCGATAAAAGCCGGACTTTTTATTTATCTTTTTTCGCAAACGAAAAATAATTCTTTCTGCGCGTTATTGTTGGATCGCGTGCTCAAAGGTAGTGAGTCATGGTTGTAATAACCGTGCTGGAACCGTGACGACTGAAAACCGACGTTGTACAGTTACGAACACAATTTTTATGCACTAAGAAAAATTCAATAGCGATTTTCTTAAGAATTAACGTTTGAAACTATCTATATCATAACAGTATTGGTAACCAATATTTTAGGAGAAAAACCTTTTATCAAAAAAATAAACTGATTTCCAAAACAAAAGACTTCGTTTTGTCATATTTTATTTTGTAAATCTGTTTAATTTTTTTGTTAAAAAATATATTTTTCTATTTTTAGTTATGATACCTTATATTACCATGAAAATACGCATTATTAAAGATAACTTAAAAACTACAAGTCAGATCTTGATCGAGTTGGACCACATGAGAAGCACCAGCTGTCAAATAAAAAAAAAACCTAGTTGGCGGAGTAATCGCGTAGCAACCATAACCAGCTTGGTTGGTTGGTTATTGGTTGAATAACCAACCAACCACCACCACCATAATAAACATAATTACGCAACTTAAATTCAAACTCATTATTTTTTATAATTTTTGTTTGCCATTAAGGCGCTACCCCGAGCAAAACGCCGCGCTAGCCGTTTTTCGTGCAGTTTTTAGGAGCTATCTACTCGTTATTTAAAATGAAATATCAACTAATAAAAATACATTAAATTTCTACATATTATTGATTCCAAAATTGTATAATTCTTTTTTTTTTAAATGTAGTATATGTTTCACTAATCTCCTTCCAACAAAACCATAAAAATGAGAAATAATGGTTGATAGCATGCATCTCCTCGTAAAGTGTTCATTAATAATTGTTTATACTAACACTAATGGATAGACTATTTGATAAGGAACATTTTGGTAGATTTATTTTTTTCAAAAGACCAATATTCGATTTTATAAAGAAGTTATTCTAAAATCTGGGCGTATTCACTACTGTAATTCATGCGCCACGAGTGCCGCTAGGCCAATAGGAATGCTCAAATCTCATGCTGATTTTTTGGTCAGGGTACGGCCTTAATTACTGGTTGTAGCGAACTCAAAATTGTACCTACCATTTTACATCCACTGTATCTATGACTTACAAATAAAGATTTCTGATTCTGAACAAACATACAAAAACATACATTGGAATTAAGAACCGCTTCCTTTCCTTTTCCTTTCGGTTGAAAATCGCTTTTCACTTTTACAAAGTGACTCTGTATTGTTGCTCGTGACTGTACAACCACGGTTTAATCACAGTCCTGTCCTAAATACGGGTATTAAAATGGCAGCTATGAATGTATCGCTGGCTTTATAATAACAGCAAACAATAGACTCATGCTCGTATTAATCCTTGTGTATTGTAAAATGTATACGTTAGGTGCAGTTTACATGCACTGGGTATAGTGTGGGACATTGGATATTAATGATCATTATTCAAATATGTTTGTAGCATTGTTAAACATTCGTCAAGACGATTGTTTCAAGACTTGACGATTGTATAACAATGTTTATGCGTAGGTACTCGTATCGTTAAGTTAGTAAATGGGGTATATTAAAAGCAATCTTCTTCTTTCTTTTTCGTGTGAGGATATGGCCACCTCAGATGTCAGAGTTAATTAAGCCTAAGCCTTTAGGAACCAAAGGAATTAAAGGCAATTACGTATACTTAAATAGGAGAACAGATGAGCCATTCATTCCCGTCTCAAGCATTACACACGCGCTATACGTATGCGTGCTATTATTAATATCATACAAACAAACATTAATATATTGTTTGTTTCATACAACTAACAAGATAATAATGTGTAATGCACACACATGGGACAGTAGTTCGGACGCAGACGGATTATGATAAGTCCGTGTCACGTCCACGTCATGTCCATCTATGTGAACTACGCCTTAACCAGCCATTTTGTTATATTTATGAAGTTGTTTCTGTTTGAATGGAGGTGGAATGTACTGTGAAAAATAAATTTACCAATACGTGTACAGTTTTATTAATTTTAGCTTTTTATAATGTTTTTATTTTCTCTGGATTAACTGGGACTGGACTAAGCTGGGTTGAATATATTTGTGTTTAAAATAGCTGTGGTTTGTTGGACAGACTTTTTATTTTATTATTCTGTAAAGGTAGACCACTGAAAAAGTCATATTATTCTTTCATGTATTCGTTTATTTATATACACTTTATTGTACACTATAATATACAACAAAAACGAAACTTAATACCAAAAACATACAACAGGCGGACTTATCGCATTGCGCGATGTCTTCCAGTGAATGTACAGAGATTATCTGGACATGACATGGTGTTGTCAATGGTGCGACAATAACAACAATGAACATAACATATATACAATAATACTTACAAGAAACACATAAATATGCTAAATAATACATGCATATATACTTAATATATAAGCAATGAAAATAAATGATGTACGACAATCATAGCACATTTTGTCAAAAAACCAAGAGCACAATCAAAGCGATAAGTAATGTTCTACGATGAGTTTTTTTAATACAGACAATGACTGAGCACGTTTTATTGGGTCAGGCAATGCATTCCACAGTCGAGCAGCCTGGACAGTATTTAATCCATCCAGTATTTTGTTAGCTACTTTCTTTATTTACAACTGCTCAGCTTGAGGTCCTGGGTTGAATGCCTCGTTGGTCTTGTGATCGCAAGCGCTAATGAGCGTGAGGTCCTGAATTCGACTCCCAGATCGAGCTAAGTATTATTGGGTTTTCCATTTGGAAATATTCTGTATTCGTGGATTCGTTGCCGGTTGATGGCAATATGTTCGTCTCCAATTTCATGGTTAACATAACTGGTGAAATGTGTGTTTACAATAGGAACGGGGTCTCAGCGCTAACAAAGAAAATTTGGAAATGTCACTAGATGGCGCGATATGCATTAAATTGTTATCGAATTGTGGGTAAAATAAACATTTTCTAGAATTGATTACTTAAAAAAATTGTATGTTCGTTTTTCAATCAATTCTCCTAAGCACGATATTATTGAATATTGGGCTCTTAATTTAATTCACATTTCAAAGATTATTAGAACGGATCAATTAAAATTGATTCCAATAGATGGCGCGGTTATAAATTTCTGAGGCATACCACTCGATTTTAAATTTGTTCTGTAACAGATTTTGGTACAATAAAACTGTAAAAACGTGCAAAAAAATACTATATTTAAAACAAATAAGAAAAATAAAGTCATGAACCGAGAAAATCCTTTTACTTGCAAGTCGCTGCTAACACCATCTATAGCCGTGGAACGGAACCGAACGCGATCGAATCACTTATAAAAATAATCATATTTATCAGACGAAAAACGCTAGTTACTTCGGCACGGTTTCTTGGTATAGGACGAGGCATTTGTATGCTAGTATCTATGCTATACCCATAATATAGACGTGTATGTGTCGTTATTTATCAACTCCTATCATGATATTTTTATTTTTTCAGATCCTGAAATCGCGTGCCTAGGTTGATTATAAACCTTCATGTTCGTGTGCCATTTCTAATTCAATTATCACTATCTGGTGCATTTTTTATGGACTGCACTACGCTCGTAAAAACTATCGAACTTTATTTAATGGTGAGTGGAGTGGTGCAGAAATATTCCGTTTTTAATCTACAAACGGTAAAATGGGTAAGTATTTTCTGAAAATAAGGGATAACGCAAGGGATCAGTCAATGTGGGGACACTTGGGGGAGGCCTATGTTCAGCAGTGGACTTCTTGCGGCTTATGTGATGATGATGACTCGGTGGAATATTCGTCAATAATCACTTGCAATATTTTATGTTCTGTGACATTATTAAACGACTTCAAAAAATTTCATCGGTATATTTTTATTTAATATGTCTTCTTTTGAATGAAAGGGTATATTTACCAGGTAGTCCCATGTGGTCAGGTCAGGATTAGATGATGGGATCCTGGAGACATCGAGGGAACTATTCAAAATTATAGACATACATATAGCGATTTTGGTATTTTCATTAAAAATACAATCGGGTGACCATTCCATATTGTCTTGTCTTATTTTCAAAGAACCCAATTTGAGGGGCAGTAATATTTTAGAAATAACAGAAGATGACCACTGTAGCATTCCTGAAACAGCTGAACGCGCAAAACAGTGCACACCTTCCCAAATTATAGCAAAATCTATTTGGATATTCAAAGGATTCAGAAACAAAAAATGTTGTGTGTGTATGTTAATAATAATTCAAGACTTGACCACATAATTCAAGACTTCAACAAAGATTACCCATTACTAAAACTTGCCTAACCTCAGATTACGAAAAAGACAGTTTAATATTACGTATCACTTCAATCAGTACAAATGAATATCATTTGAAAGCAGGTTCACCCTCCCTACTTCATTTAAAACTTTGTTTTGGGCTGTGGTCTAAAAGCCTGCAACCTCAAAGAAAAGGTACTTATAATGTCAACACCCTTTAAGAAAATGGGGAAGACAGGCATGAAAAATAAAGAAAAGAAGACACAAAAATAAAAGCTTACGTAAAGAAATGGATGAAAGCGCAAACGTGTTAAGATTTCTATTGGTCAATGAGCTGAGATGATTGATTCGATTTGGTTGAAGATGTTACATATAAATAGCTTGATATATGACGTAGGACGTGGTACATTTACACATGGGTAAGCAAGGCTCTTGTTTTTCTTAACTTTGAGTCGAAATATATGGGATATTTATTTATTTATTTATTATATACTTTATTGTACACCAAGATAAAATTATTCATAAACACATCTTACAACAAAAACAAAGATACAACAGGCGGCCTTATCGCGAACCGCGATCTCTTCCAGGCAACATAGGGATAAGGCAATTTAAAAGTTAATAAAATCAAAAAACCCAAGATGCCAAGATGTAAACAAGAAGAAAATCATGCTGTGCAGCCTGAAGATCAGGGGGTCAGCACATTGTTGTTACATAAGGTTTTTGGGGTTCCGTACCACAAAAGATAAAAAAGGAACCCTTATATGATTTTCTCAGCAACGAGTGCAACTGGCAAGTTGAAATTTATGCCAGATACTGAACACGATAAAAAGTTATGGACAAATATAGATTTTCGCAAAAATTTGTAAGTACCAAAATTTACCTTAATTTTCTACTTTTTTATTTTTCGCAATTTTCACTTTACTTGTGTTGTAGAATTGACAATTTTGGTTAAAAGTTAGGTCTTACTTTTAACCAAAATTGACAATTCTAGGTCAACTGGCAGTATCTTATAGGTTTTGGGTCGAAAACCTATATGGTAGTTCCCGTTGACCGGAAGCTTCGGTGCGCGAGTCCGACTCGCACTTGGTCAGTTTTTTTATTATAGACTAGAGGACGCCTTGCGGTTTCACACTCGTAGCTCCCGTTCCCGTGGGAATACAGGGATAAAAAGTAGCCTATGTCACCCGGGGATAGAGTAGCTTCCTAACGGTGAAAGAATTTTCGAAATCGGTCCAGTAGTTTTGGAGCCTATTCGGTACAAACAAACAAACAAACAAAAAAATCTTTCCTCTTTATAATATTGGTATAGATAGGCTTGCGATTGACTAGTACCTCACCTGATGGTAAGCGATGGTGTGGTCGACGGTGAAGCAAGCTTGCCTAGAAGTAACCTAAAGTATAAGAAAAACGATACCCGTGATTTGTTTGACACCTTAATATTATGGTAAAATCATAATGTTAAGTTGTCAAACAAATCTGTAATATGCGTTACACAATTTCACCTACATCTGTAATGCTCAACAATCTCCAAATCCTTAGCTTTTCATACATTACCCAGCATACAAACAAGCCTACAAATGTTGAAATATTTGAATGCTGACGATCTCATAATATATTATGTAAAACACGGTGGAATTCGGTACGCAGCTCAACTTTAAGCCAGCACCCAGATAACGAGATTTAAAACTTTTTGACACGCTGCGTAGCGTTTTGGGAATTATTATTAAGTTGAGCAATGGGACGTTTAAATTTCACTCGTTTTATAACATGGTTGAATCAAATCGATACTTTTTATTTTGACTAACTGACTACGGAAGAAGCAGAAGGTTAATACAGAGTGATTTTTGATTCATTGGCAATCTAATCATGAATTTATACAAAATTTCTATCAGATGAACTTTGTAAAGTGAAAATATAACAGGTGTGTCCTACATTTTATCTAATAAGCCGAAAATGTCCAAAATGTATCTACTCCTGAACAGCTGTCTTTTTAGGGTTCCGTACCCAAAGGGTAAAAACGCGACCCTATTACTAAGACTCCACTGTCCGTCTGTTTGTCTGTCTGTCTGTCACCATGCTGTATATCATGAACGTGATAGCTAGATAGTTGACATTTTATAAGATGATGTATTTCTGTTGCCGCTATAACAATAAATACTAAAAATAGAATAAAATAAATATTTAAGTGGGGTTCCCATACAACAAACGTGATTTTTTGCCATTTTTTGTGATAATGGACGGAACCCTTCGTGCGCGAGTCCGACTCGCACTTGGCCGATTTTTTTTCACAATTCACATTATGGCCCTTACTCTGTTTTAGTGCCGTAAAATTCTAAACCATACTCTTTAGTAAGTAAGTAACCTAGTTTTCTCCTGCCCTCTTTATTAAACCTAGCCGAGGTTTAATAAAGAGGGCAGGAGAAAACTAGGTTTGAAAAATATTTATTATTTATTCATGTACATTATTAGTGAATCATGGGTTTTTCGTATAACTAATACATATGCTTTAAAAAATAATTGAAAACACGATATTTTTTCGCTTCTTTTGCGTACTCCTCCAAAATGACTTGACTTTTTAAAAATATTTTTACACAGAATATATACGCCTTGATCACCCTTAACTATTAAATACTGATACGATTTTAGTAACAAGTATCGAATTGATGATCGTCTTTAATTAATTAAATAACACAGATACGGTGTTGTTTTGTTTGTTTGAACACATCATCACACAACGTTTAAATGGTCTAATGTGTTGTCCTTGGTCTAGTGAAGGCACAAAATTCATAATTTACATTTTACTGTTGACTCCTCTTGACCTACCCAACCCAACGCCTACTATTCTCCAGCATTCCCGAACTAATAAAACAACATACAAACTGTAAATAAGCTTAAAGTTAGGTAAATGTAGCGTAACTTTGTTTACTGAACTTACTTGTACTTTGTGCCTTCATAGGTAATGGCTAGCATGGCGCGTGGGTGTTAAACAAAGTACGTTAAGAGTCGGTTACCAGTACCTATACATGTTAGAATTACATTTGTGAAACTTCGAAGACGTGTGATGGGTTTCGATATCAAGGGCCCGGACTAAAGTCAAACATATGGCGTTGTATGAGAATGTTCACGGAGAAGTGATTTTACACGCGTTTGCTTCAGATTCAGGCGGATCCCACAGCGAGGGACGCGGCGTTTATCGCGGCGTCGCAACCACGAAAAACTCATATTAGGCCTCGTTTCTGGAGAAGCGGTGCGTCGCGCATCGCGTTGGGCGGCGCGGACCGCACTAAATTCAAACATATGGCGTTGTATGAGAGTGTTTACGGAGAACTGCCGGCGTTTTCGAAGAAGTGACGCGCCGCGAGACGCCACGCCACACGCGACGCGCGACGCCCCGCGTCTCCGTAAATGAGGCCTAAGCCCAGGGGTCACGATAAAACGTAGCGTCATCCGGTGCGGCGTCTGCGGCGTAAAATGCGACGGCAATCCGATTCACTCCTGATTCTGATACCCGCCTCCGCGTTTTCCGCCGCGTTTAACGCTACACCCTGGCGGTTCCATCGCGGGTTCAGTGACTGCCACCGCCACTCTTGACGCTCCGCTCAACGCTCCGCGCCTCCATAAACAACTTCGTACATTGTCATAAGTATGAGTTGTGCGATGACACGGGCCGCTGCACGCGCCGCGCCGCCTCTCCATGAACAGAAAAAAACGACCGACGCGCCGCGAGACGCCACGAAGCCCCCGCCCCGCGTCTTTAGACAACCACCTCCGGTGATAACCACAAAATTAAAAATTCTACCAGCATTCTTTGACCCCGCAGCCAGCTGTAGTTACCTGAAATGAATAAAATTAGAATTATTGCTTTTATTCGAATGTTAATTTTTCAATTGATAATTTAATTATACCCTATGTGGTACTTAAAGATCTTTTCAAAATACCTAAGTTTTATAGATGAAACGGTGCTAGAAAATTCAGAAACTAAAATTATAGCAGTGTTTATCAGTCTGTGTATGTGTGAATGTATGTTTGTTATTATGAGGCGTATTAGAAACCAATCGCGTTGGTTGATTTTGATGATTCTTAAATTACGTCAATTGATTTGTCTTAAGCTTGCGAGTATCACTGGCTAAATTAAAATTGGAAAATAGAAAAAAACCAGCCTTTGAGTGCAATATTGTAAGGCCCAATATTTTTTTCTTCATTACCCATCGTGTGGGATATCAAAAAAATGTTCTTAAGATATAAAACACTTATATATTTAAATGTAACTAAGTCAAAATAAATTTTTAACTAATAATTCATAAATAAAACACTAACAAGTTAATTCAAAGAAACGAATAACCCGACTGCTTAAGAAGCGAACTAAAAAGACGTGAACAAGAAGAAACTCATGCTGTGAAGTCGGAGCATACCTCTGGTTTTGGTCAGCCATCTCGATAATATGTATCCACCGTTTGTACAGCATGATTTTCTTCTTGTTTTCTTCTTTCTTGTTCGCTTTTCAAGCAGTTGGGTTTCTGTTTTTTTTTGTTTAGCAATTAATGGCCGAGGTGAAACAAAAACCTGGCGAGAGCTTCGGGATTCTACTGGATGCAAGAAGCACAAGACTGGTCGATGTGCCGACGCTCGGGTGATGCATATTATGCCCACTGTGCAACCAGCAGTAGACGCTATGTTCTCTATGTTATGGGGTTTGGTTTCCGGACTTAGTCCCTCAGGTAGACCATTGTGCGTGGGCCATGGCGGCCGTTGGGTGGATTATTCCAACAAGCCCATCTCCCTCCAGAAGCTAATTAGGGCTCCTGGTTTTCTTAGAAAGTCTGTGTAAGATCTGGGTGACCCGAGGGTTTGTGTTATTATCTGGGTGACACCTGTGCATTCAAAGAGAACGTGCGCAATGGTTTCCTCGGCCTCCATGCATGCCCTGTATAGAGGACTGTCCGTTATGCCTATTGTGCGGAAGTGCTTGTTAAGTAAGCAGTATCCCGTGATGGTCCCCGTCACCAGGCGCAGGCCATTCCTGTCCAAGCAGTAGACGTCTATCGGCTGATCATGATGATTAAAACATGGGATAAAATTTCCATTATGGGCCGTTGATTTGGAAGTTCATTTTTTTTTATAGGTTGTGCTCATAAATAGAAAGCTTTTAACAAATTTTCAGGACTCGGTAATTTTGTGTTTTTTTGTATGTTTTTCGTGAGGTAAAAATATGAGAATTGGTCCAAGAGCGAGCGAAGCGAGCTCGGGAGCTTAGGGCATCCCGACACGGACAGGTTAGGTTCGAAGAGACTCAGCTCCCGTCATCTTCTTCGTGTTAGGTTACTTTAGACCCTTCAGACAGAAATAGGAGCCCCGCGCAGCGGGGCTCCGTCGACATTTTTGTTTAATAGTAATTGTAAAAACTTTAACCATGAATATCTCCTTAACAATGGGGTTCCGCGGCGTTGGGATGGTACAGTGGGGTAGCCCCACTACCCCCCACTTCCCTGTGAGAACAATCTCGAAGAATCAACTACAGACGCACAACTTAAACAAAGAAGACCTCTAACAGGCAATCAGGATCTAATCAGAAAATACTCTGAGGTAAAAGGAAATTAGGAATTATTAATGTGCCCCCTCCCCCTAATTTGTGGGAGGGGCGAGATTGCGTGCCTTCATAGCCGGTTCACCGTGAAATATAGCCGTTAATGGCCCAGGCTTAGTGTTTTGTGACTTAATGGACGTTTACAACAGAATTTACGGGGTCTAGTTTAGTTAACGTGTCCGTTAGGCTAGATTTTGTTTCTTGATGAGGTTGGTATCCGATATTATTACCAACTATTTCGTTTTTCTTTTGTTTAACGAAATGTGTTTCATTAAAGTAATTGCCTTTAATTGTGAGTTATTGCAGGTAATAACAGTAATGACGATACATAAGCGTTTATATGTTTCATGAAAGTCTGAGAAGTATATTCAGACTCTCTGTACATAATCCTTTCTTGTCGCATTTTGCATGCAGTTTTTTAATCACTGCCGGACATATGCCTTGTTAACTCGACCCTTAGTAGGCTGCTATCATCGAACTGTATTAAAACTAAAGATCGTCGTCCAATCTAGCTTGAGAGCTTCCTTCCTAATCTCAAGACGCATCACGCAGCAAAATTACTACGTGTTAAAATTACTATGCAGGCTGAATCTTATTAGAAACCTAAATCAACATTCTGCTATAACCCACAACACTGTTCAATATCCCTGAACTAACCCTACCTTAGAATACGCAATTTCCCCAAACGACCCCCCGATTGTATTCGCAGGCTGTATAAAAATACTTTCATTATAAGAGTGCGTATACACGAACCCATTAGGGGCCGCTGTCCCGGAGGCACCTGTTGCGGGCCGCATTAATATTGATTCTACCTACAGCCGCAAGCCCCCATTTTTAATAACGTGACCATGCGTTGCAATATTGTCAAAGGGGGTTTTGGGGACGATGTTATAGGACGTTTGGTAAATAAAATGTGTAGTGAATTGGATACCTATATTTTTACATCACAGAAAAGTATGTGGTCCGAATAACGAAAATGTGATTCCGTGTGACTCAATTTGGGAGAGGGTTGTTTCCACGAACCACAAACAATCGAACATGATCAACACGACACTACACACATATCTAATTCAAAGCAATTAATTTGCTTATGTGTTTGTTTTGCATGACTGAAATTTCTAATGATTCCTGTTTTAGTTTTCTCTTTTCAGTTCCTTTCTTATTTCGGCGTTCAAATTTTTGACATTTATTTCCAAGTATGTTCGGGTCTGTTTCCAGTCTAGCTAGATACAATTTAGTAAATACCCGTATTGATAATTAGGTACCTAATTATAAATACGGGGATGAAAAGCCTACATATTTATTTTAACACGTACCTACCTACCTAAGAAGATGATACCTGTCAGTCCCAGAACACATGCAATTAAGCTACGTTAATTACCTGGTATAACTGCACTGCCACTCAGAATTTGATTAGGAACGATGTAACTGGCAGCTATACTATACCTGTACATATAAGGAGGTATAAACACGCCAATACCCTGATATTACAAGCTTGTTACGTAATACGGAGGATTGTTTACAAAAGTGCGTGTACAAAGGCGTAAGGCGTACGACCCGCTCCCAGGGCGCACCTGTTGCGAGCCATTAATATCGATCTACGCAATCTTTTCACCAGCCATCTTTACTACGCGGCCACTTTTTGCCAAATTTTGTTTTAGAGGATACTGTTCTGATTTTAGTCCCTTTGCGTTTTTTGGGAATGGACATATACTATGGAATCTTCCTCTTTCGCCTGGCCCAATTTATTTAGGGTATGCATCCATAAAAATGGTGGATGCCCAATATGGAATATGTAGTGATAATCCGAGTTTCTGGTTATACAAATATTACTACGCGTATTGATTTAATTTTTTTACTACGGTTTTTTATTTGGATCGTAAAATATTGTGAATCATAAAAGCTTGTTGAATACCAATTTTTAAAGCTGCCTTTTTACATATTTGCCCCCATTTTACGTTTGATATTAACATTTGTTATCATGCGAAGCTTTTAGTGATATTAAAACGAAGAGACACTCATACGTCAATGTAGGTAGGTAATCGTATAGGTACTCTTGAGTCGATGGTATTACAGGTTCTATCGAGAACCGAGTATAGATATTACTATTTTTATCTCTTTCACGATTCGTTTCCTAGATCATATTTGTTACAGAAATGGCTGATAATCTGAGCATCCTTTTCAACGGAACTTGAACAATTGTATTGCTGTGTCTTTGAAACACACGAGCATACTGAAAAGTATTACAGATATAAAAAATATGGAAACAAAAAGTTAGATGTCACTTCCGTTACATTTCCATCGCCGAAATAAAAATTTGTAGGTTTCTACGTAATTGACAATGGTTCTTTTCTTTGTTATAAGTTTTTAGGTTGGTACCTCATCACACGAAACCTCTAATACTTAATCACGCAAATGGGTGGGTGGAGTATTAACTAATTTTGTAGACGAATTGATATTATCCTTGATGAGAACATAAAGTATTCAAAGATAAGTACTTCTTATCGTTGTAATACGTACTAGTGGGATATAGTTCAACTTTCGGAAGAACTAGTAATGCTAAATTTTGTAATTTTTCCGATAAATAATATTAAAAATAGAAGATGTAAAAGGGTGAAAATAGTAAAATACTGATTTGATCAAAGAATATCTGGCCATACACGTGTGCGATTATTATAGTAGTGTAAAAGTAGAATATACGTACAAACGAGTGGGTATTGCTTTAATAATGTGATGGTTCAGCGAACAGGTAATTGAATTAGTAAGGGTATAAAAGTAATAAAAGGTAAATGAGAATACCAAACATTTTTTGTTCAATTGTAACTCTTTAAAGGTGAAAAATTTCGTTTTTACAGATTTTTAAAGGTTGAATGAGGTTTTACGGCAAGTTTATAGTAAATTTTTGGTCCATATAGTCATACGATAGTAGTTAAAATGCCAGTCTCTTCTGATATAAAGAAGAGATGAGCGTAAAGATGCTTTTGGTGGGTTGGCGATTTCAGACTAATTTAAATTATAATATGTATGTGGACTATAAAGTCGTAAGCAAAACTGGTTTCACTCAAGATCTTTTTTTTCCATCTTCACCAGTATCAGTACTGTCCAAAAATAAATTAGACATATATAATTAATATCCCAATTTAGGTTAAAACTTTTTGAAATTATTAGAAATGCGGTTGGACTCTATAACCTTTAACCTATGAAGCTTAGGTATATTGAGAACGTAAAATCAGATTCAGAGCCCTGGTTTAATGTTGACCCTCTGGCTAAGCTTCTTTTGTTTTCTCAGTATTACGGTCTTTGATGTATTAAAAATACAACGAGACCTTTAAAAGGGTAAAACTAACAATGTCGTCCGAAAGATGGCTTCTTTTAATCGAATCTTTGGCAGCATGAATGATTTATAGATTACCTAATTAAACTTAATCTAATAAATCTTGAATTTACAATTTAGCTGAAGCTTGCAGGCTTTACTGCAAGCTGACTGTTGTAGTTTTTACACGGACTCTTTAGTTAGAGTAAAATTCTTTGTAACTGTAGGAAAAAGAGAAAACTGTCGCTGAGTTTCGTACCTATCAATTTTACCTTTGAATTTTACAACAGTACAGTAGTTACTTTTACGTATATAATTAGGTCATAGCTCTAATGGATGTAATTTAATCAAATGATTCGTTGTCGTTTTAATGAATACGCTAGGAATAAGTTTAGACTGTTACAAATGGAAGCACAGAACTCAATTTATCTGCTCGCGGTTTTCGCTAAATTACACAGAATTTGCTTTGGTATAATGTTTAGATTGAAATAATTAAAGCGATTAATTCAGACCGCATTCATAAGTATTTGTTAGATGATAATATTGTTGGTAAGTAAGATTAAAGAAACACCAACCTTATTAATACTAAGGTTGGTATCGTGTTACCCAGTTACTGGTTTGTGGGGGTCACGTAAGCAGTCGCTTCATGTAAAAATACTGATATTAAACTGCATTAAGTTAAATACTATAGTACTGTATGGATCAGCAAGTTGGGCTGTGAAAAAGATGGTTCAAAAGAGATTGCATGTAGCAGGGTTGAGAATGTTATCTTGATGTGCGGAGTGACGAGAATGGATAAAGTGAAAAATTAGTACATTTAGAGGCAGTTTGAAAGTTGCGCCAGTGACAGAAAAGTTGAAAGGAAACCGTTTGTCCTGGTATGTTCATGTGATGAGGGATGAAACGCATGTTACTAAAAGAGTTATGAATGTAAATGTGGATGGAGAGGGAGGGGACGGCCAAAGAAAAGATGGATGGACTGTGTGAGGAGTGATATGAAGGAAAAGATAGTCAGTGAAGGCGTGACGGGGGACAGGGCGGTATGGAAGAAGAAAACGTGTTGCACCGACCCCTAGTAACATGAAACAAAGGCAGTAAGATGATGATGAGCTGCATACAGTTAGATTGTAAGGCGAGCCCTATATACATTGTTGAGAAAACGTTTAACCGGCATTTAACGTAAGCAATTTTCTCTTATTATGCCTCATCATCATCATATCAGCCGAAACAGGGCCACTGGACATAACCCATCCCAAGTGTCACCGCGTGCGTCTCGCATCCATCGGACTCCCGCCACCCTCACCAGGTCATCTGTCCACCTGGTGGGAGGCCTTCTAACGCATCATCTTTCGGTTCACGGTCGCCACTCCAGAACTTTTTGGCCCCATCGACCATCCGTTCTGCAAGCAATGTGCCCTGCCCACTGCCATTTAAGTTTGGCATTTCTTCTGGCTATGTTAGTAACCCTGGCTCTCTTGCGGGTATATTATGCCTTAGCCTCTAATTTAATGGTTTGATTTGGACTAGTATAGCTTCAAACAAAGTAAAAGTAGTTAAATGTATTTTTAATAACTTAAGTAGCGTGTTAATGCTCACTGTTTTTAGTAATAGGTACTTATCTACATGGAAATATTAGTCTGCAACAATTTTGCGCATATTTTGTTTTCGGCATATAAGAGGCACCTTTAGGCTTTTCTATTTTCCTTATTGTTACACGAAAATGCTTTCGAAAAAATCTCACTTCGATAAGAATACAGCTTTTTGTTTTTTACAGTATTGTGTTATTTATAATACTGGGTGTTAATATGAAAAAAACAGACCCTCGTCTAAACAGTTTTTTAAGTAGGTAGTGTGTATTTTTCTTACTTTAACTTAGATAGGTATATATAGGTAACGGAATTTAGCATAGTTAGGTAATTAAAAGTATAAAAAACTTTTAAGTACCTAACTTTGCTTCTACCGCGAAAAAGTGTTTAGTCATCCTAAGGAAACACACTACTGGCATTGAAACTATCCTATCTCCTTCCTAAGGTATCAAACTATATCCATTCCAAACATTGAAATTAGTTCAGCCATGAAAAGGTAACTAAGAAACAGTTCGCATTTATAATATTAGTATAGATGGACAAAAAACGTGCATTTACATTCGCAAGATTAAAACAACAACTAATAGTACATTGTGTATTAAGGGCGGTAGGTAAGGAATTACGATCGAGACTCTAGTAGAAGCCCGAAGTCGAAGACTGAGGGATTTCTGAGTCGAGGTTCGTAATTCCCGTACCGCCCGTGATACACACAATGTTTTTCATCACATTTGCGAGTAATAATTATGAATTATAGCTTTAATACACAAGTCAGCACAGCTGTTATTACGAAATACGTGAACCTTTTTTTTTAAGCGGTTGGCGAATTTTTGCCCACACCACAGATTATACAGTGTTTCGTTCAGAAACTTTAAGGGCAAATACTTACGTAGGTATACAGCCATGACGGAGTGTAAAAAGAATTAAATAATTTCGACGTTTTCATACTATAACTATTAAAATCGATTATTAAGAACATTAGTTGAGTATTTTAGTAACATGTAGCGAGATTGCAAAGAAATTCCTGTTTAGATAACATTTTAAGACAATTTTTCAATTGCGTGTAAACTCCTTGCTTGAACTTGCATGACCTGTGTGCTGTGCTGTAAATTAAAAAAATATTACTTACCACCCTTGGGTTTCATGACAAACAAAAAAGCCCGAGGATTTTATATGGGGCATTACGGCCAAGTTAACCTGTATGGTTTGATACTGTTTACGTGCATGTGTGATGAAAAATATAAAAAACCGTCGACATATTTTTATTTCTATAAATCTATAATCTATATTGAACACGTAATTATGACACAATATCTTGCGAAACTATCCGATTCAAACTGTAAAACGCCCATCACTTTTGACCGGCTGAACCAATTTTTATCAAACATAGCTAAGAACACTCTCGATAAAGTTATCTTTCAAACAAAAACAAATGTAATCAAAATTGGTTTATCCATTTAGGATGCCACAGACAGATATACACATCAAAATTATAACACCCCTCTTTTCCGTCGGGGGTAAAAAACAGTATTGAATTCATTTTATTTAATTTACAAACGAACGTGTGGTTTGCTAATGCGACCCAAAAGACCAGAGCTTATTCATACTATGATGCTACAGATTATCCCTTGGGAAACCGCTTGCGAAATGCTTTAAAGGACTTTGCCGGGATGGGTTGCCGTTTTTAGGGCACCGTTATTAGGTATGTGTTTAGTTGGTATACAAGAGAGCTAAACATACGCTTTTATAATTGCATATTTTGGCTTATGATCTTATATTAAGAGGATACATGGGCCGAGGGCGCCGATTGAATTTCCTTAGTAAAAAGTCATAATTCGTGATTTGGCTCTCGCCTATTTCCTTCTCCAATATTGGACCTATTTAAAAGATATACCATAAATTGAAAATGAAAGATATATACTATGGCCCTATGTTTTCCTTTTTGATGATACATTATCTTTAGAACCCTCATAAAATGCTCAAAATTGCGCTGTCAAAATTTGACAAATATAAATGAAAAAAGGAAAATTGGAAAAAAAAGGTAAACTATATACTGTGGCCATATGGCCACACACATAGCATATATCTTACTTTTCCTGTTTATGGGATATCTTTTAAATTGGTCCAATATTGGAGGAGGAAAAAGACGAGAACCAAATCTCGTATTATGACTTTTTACTAAGGAAATTTAATCGGCGCTCTCTGCCCATATTTCCTCTTAAGCCCGTAATGTAAGAAGGGCTTTGGTTAACATATATACACGTGGGGCAGGCAAAAACTACAGTAAATCACATACTACAATCGTTACATGATGTACATAGTTTACGACATACATTTTTCATGAGGTCTATGACTAATTAAGTAAACTAAAAATAAGTATTCTTAGCTTAAAAAAAATAATGACAGAGGAAAGGTCTCTGCATATACCGATGTTATAAAAGAACTGAAAATTACAGCTATGAGTCTCAATATTTCCAGCATATTTTCCTGTTATACAACAACACGGATAAAAACGAATCCTGTTTGAAACAAACTATAATTCCACCTACTCCATTTAGCACTCCACCGAAAACGTGACAAACCCGACCGAATAAACATCCAGATTAAAGACACCTCATGAATTTTACGAACTTCCTCTTCTCTGGGACATAAAATAAACACGTAGCTATAAAAGTTTCCCCGACCGTGAACATAAATTACGTCGCTTAAAACCTGTGAAAACATGGCCGAACCATGGAAACACCATAATGTAGGAGACGGTAAAAATTTATTTCGAAAGTTTTGCCTGTAAGGGTCAGCTCACACTGAGAAGCAACGCGACGCAACGCAGCAATACAATTTAAGACTTTATATACTAAATTGTACACAATTCAGTGAGAGAATTTAAAAAAGAAGCACAGCCTAACGCAGCGTAGTGTGTTTTCTTTTATTTTCAGTTCGAATTTGGAATACGCTATGCGGCTCTTCGATTCGCGTTGCGGCGTTGCGATACATTTAGCTTTGGTCTCTTGATCGGAACGCACAACGCTGCGGTATGCGATATGCGATAACGTACGTATAATCCTTCACGCTGGACATAAAATCCTCCTCACCGCTGACGTATACTGCGACGTAACAAAATACCGCTCTAGATATTTTTCAAGCAATTATGTATCCGTACCGAATTCCGCATCTGCAGGGTTATGCGTCCCAATTTAGAGACCAAAGCTTTTCAGTTCGTAACAACTGGCCAAGCATTATTGTGTCGCGTCACTTGTCAGTGTGATTTGACCCTTATGTGAAAATTTTGTGCGATAGGCTGGTAAAGGCTTCCCGACTGCTAAAGGCAATAATCAAATATACGTTATGGTTATACTTCTCACCCTATATTTAGTCGATTAAGAAAAGTCGTGTACGTTTATTGTTTCAACAGTTTGTTGTTGACTATAAACAAGTAAGTATAGCAATTAGAAGATTACCGGTTGTGACAAAATGTTTAAAATGGCTTTAGAAAGGTCAGGCAAGCCTAGGTTTACCATATGACAGGCATTTGCGGCATTTGACAGGCATTTTACAGTTTAGACAGGCGTGCATCCTGCGCTAAGCAGAGGCATTTTTTTATTTAGCGGTGGCAAAGCCGGCTAGGTTGAAACCGACTATAAAATCGCACAGAACTTATTAAATCTGTCAGTTTCGCACACAATGCAAATGTGGAGTTAATGTTTTCCATAATAAATGCACAGTGGAGTAAAGAAAGGAATCGCCTGACAATAAAGTCAATAAAAAGCTATGAGTAACCCAAGAAAACTTTAAACACGTTTCGTATTTACATTTTACAAAGGTAAGAACTTTAAATAAATAATGTCTTTGGCGAAATATAAATCGTAAATTCTTTATTGTTTTCATTTTTAAGAAACGTCGGTCTTTAAAACTATCTGTTGCGTTTTACGAATAACGGTTATTTTTACAAAGTACAGGCAATTTTCTGAAAAATCAGGCGTTCTGTACAACCTAGACAAGCATCCTCCCTTACATAGATGGTAACACGAGGCAAGACTATCAATAATATAAAAATAATAAAAAATCGGCAGCAAACATAACGTAATCCTTTATTCCCCGAAGAGTTTGCCGAAAATGCCCTGGAGCCGTACTCTGTTCTCTCTGATTAAAACTATCATGAATCCGCAGTGAAAGTGATACTTTGACACGTCGGGGTAAAGTCCTTGTAGTGCACCCACGTTTATTTAAGTTTTGGTAAAATGCCAAATACCTATATAGAATATTTTTTTTAAGTACGCCCACTTGATCGTGCAATAATGCAGCGTGTGTTTTTTTTCCCAAATGGGTTCGATTTTTGGCTAGGAATATTGATTTTTCTCAAATCCAATGATGCAGTTTTAGTTTGCATCAAAATTGGCCTCGGGACTTCTTTGAGTGTTTCGGATTTGGCCATCCACGCCCACTTGAAAACCTCTCCTTATATATCTATTTGTAGATATATCTATGATCCATGGCTTTCAATGGATGTATGTACATAGTATACATAGCTGCCTGTAGTCTGTTGTCAGAGTCTATGTAACAATAGATTCAGTCTTTAGTTATACCTATTACACGGTTTGCATATACTAATGAAATATCATATGCATTGAGAAACACAAGAACCGTGTCGTCTAAACATGGCTAATGGCTACCACATATTGTTAGTGTATGATTACATCGACACATGCTGCGGGACTCATGTTTATCTTCTCTATGGCTAATTGTTTATCTTTTTTAATGACGCAGTATGGAAGATTTATAGTGTTTGTCTATAAGAATCACGTGTTTAACAAAAAGTCATTAATTCAATTAAACCAAATAATCTAGATAGATAGAGCGTGCCGTTGTAGTGAAGCTATAGTTTACAGATGACTAGAATTGTATAATGATACAGACTAATCGGTTAGTTTGATGTGTCCACCAACCAACTTGCGCAAAATATTACCTTTATGAAAGTGCCTGTAATTTTATTGGAACCGACATTCCTCAAACTGAAACACAGCAATAATATGGCGTACAAACATTTTAATCTAAATCCGACTACAAAAATCTTTCCACTGATAGAAAGCTTCATAATCGCTGCGTGTCATAAATAGGCTTCTTCTTATCCTGAATTATAATAGGCTACTTCTTAGGCGCAGGCCACAGACACATGGCACGGGCGGCTTCCTATCCCATTAAAATTTCATGGAAATAAAGCGCAATTTAGGACACACGGTATGTCGTTGATGGGACATGGTTATGACGCGCCATTTCAGCGCCCGTGCCTGATCAAATTGCGCTTTATTTCCATGCATTTTGTTTGACATTTGAATGGAATAGGAAGCCGCCCGTGCCATGTCCGCGCCCGACGCCTCTTCTATGTGGCCTGCGTCTTGGCCGGAAGTAAAATAGGCTACTTCTTCTTCTTATCCTGAATAATTATAATATTCTACTTTTTATCCGGAATAATAATTATCTTCATCTTTATCTATCTTATAATATAAGTTTTTAAACTGTCACACTGTAAAAGTAGCCTATTATAATTCAGAATAAGCAGTAGCCTATTATAAGACACTAACATTAACATTAGAATCGGGTTTTTTTTCTTGTATTTTTTTATATCTGAAACTCGCTACAAACAGTAAATATGGTAAATATCCCAATTCTAATGTTAATGTTAGTATCTTATAATAGGCTACTGCTTATTCTGAATTATAATAGGCTACTTTTTAACCGACTTCCCAAAAAGGAAGAGGTTCTATGTTCGAAAGTATGTAATTTTTTTTTTTGAGTTTGTTCAACGATATTGCCGTCAATTGTGGACCGATTTTGAAAATTCTTATTTTGTTTGAAAGAGTATATTTCGAAATTGGTCCCATTTTAATTTGGTGAAGATCCGATGAAGAACTTTGAAAACGGCAGAACTCATCAATAAATAACGGCAAATGTCTCGAGATTGCTGCAATCGCATGTCTGTTTATTGTTTATTCCATTTCATAACATAACATCAAGCCAGTACACTCTTAAGGGGTACGCATACCTCTCATTTCACTGGTTATGTTCAAGTTTCATGATATTCGGGTAATCTAATCTGGCGTTATAGCTAACTTAATAAGCAACTTGCCTATTAAGTGGGTACAACCAAAAAGTGAAAAATAAAAAACTTTTTACAAAAAATACTACCGACTTCCAAATAAAAAAACTACAAAATAAAAAAAAACTTTATTTTTTAAAGTCAGTATCCATAACGCAATAAATTGGTACCTACGAAAGACACCGATTTTCAAAAATAAAGTTATTTTTTACTTTGTAGTATTTTAATTTGAAGTCGGTAGTATTTTTTGTTAAAAGTTTTTTTTATCCTGAATTATGATAGAGTACTTCTTATCCTAAATTATGATAGGATACTTCTCATCTATCCATTTTTGCAGGACAGGACACAGGTGTGAGCCGTATATTGTATTTTTTACAATATTTTCTACATCCCCCATTACTTTCACATTTCTTTCGCAGTTAACTACAGTCCATCCAGACATTTATCAAACGCAATCGTTAGAACATTATCACAAGGGCCCATAAATTAATCAGTATTCATTCATTTTCGAGTACGCCATTATTCCCGTTCATTTCTCACTGGCCGCTCTATAAATTGCTAGAATCTCGTCATGTCCACTGAAATTCACATTACTGAAGCAGCGAATAACACAGTTTTGTTCTCTTATTCATGAACCAGAAGCTGTACTCAAAATGGACAAAAGCGTGTGAATATTCAGTGTTCCAGATTGTATTTTGGTAACGGAATAAGTGATTGACGTGAAACAATTATAAACTTTTGATGTGGAACTGCCCTATCAAAAAGGTGGCTAAATAATAAGCACTATCCACTCATTATATCATACATGCGAAACTAACACTGTCTATTTGTAATCTTTTCACGACTAAACGATTGAACCAAATTGATGAAATTTGGTATGAATACCCTTCAATAATAACAATCACAATGTGTGGTAATTTAGAGACCCGGGGAAGGACATAGGATAGTTTTTATTCTGATAGTGTGTTCCTTTGGGATGATAAAACACTTTTTATGCGGGCGAAACCACTGGCAGAAATCAGCCCACCTGTATAATGGCTTACTATCGATTGCTTGTAAATTCACTTGTATGTCAGAGGAACTGCTTATTGTACCCGTAGAGAAGTCTCACGGTGACCACTGCGCTGAGAAGAAAGATAGGGTGGCTTGGAAAAAGTCAAATTTTTTCTTAGAAGTTTGCTGAAGGTGTTCTTCTGCAATCATTTTAGCCAAAAGACTGCTGAACATAGGACTCCCCAATTATCACCACATTGACCGGCCCTTCGTATCTCGTTCCCGCAACTTTAACCAGGTCATCGGTCCACCTAGTGGGAGAACATCAGCAATTAAGACAACGAATAAGAAAAAGAGAAGTTTAAAAATTCTTATTTATTACACAGTCTCTGTGTGCCGCATTCCCACCGAATTAGTTCAGCCATTTTTTACATTTGATACATGTAACAAACATCTTCAAAAACTTTCACTTCATTAGTTGAATGAAATTAGGCACTTTTGACCTGATAGTTGTATTACCTATGCATAGATTACATCAACAGCATAAACGCAGCTAATCAACATGCTAAAGTCAAAGTCCATGATGATTGATCTTCTGACCCAGTATACCTAATGCCTACATGTGTCAAATGCAACGTTAACCCACAGTAATTGCTTTCCGACATCGACAGACAGAACAATCACAATCGAAATACAGAGAGCCAATTGTACAGTGGTCAGCATAAATAGTATACCTTACGCAAAATTCAAAAGCAAATTTCTCGTGATTACAACTTTGAGACCTACCAATCTACCTGTTTCGTTTTTTCTTAAATATGTTGGGTTCTGCTTCCAGTCTAACTGGAGCTGCATTCTAGTACTTAATATAGAGCGACTGCATATCTGAATTTCAAAACCCAGTAACTGAGTAACACGATATGACGACACCCTTTGGTATGAACAAAAAAAGCATAGCATACATGTAACAAAGAGACCCGCTCGTCTGGAACTGCGACGTCACTTGTTAGCTAGTTTCCTTTTTGTCTTGTTACTAGATCAAACTTTCAGAAAGAATCTTTGCATAAAGTCGTGGGCACTGTAAGCTGTTAGTGCAATTAAATCAGAATGATATCTTTAAGAGGCAATATTAGCGTCTGATATTGAGAAAAGAGCTTGAGTTTCGTAAATATTATGTCTATAACACCATCAAATTTCTATCAAAGTATTTTATCGCCTCTTTTGTCTTTATATTTTCCATTATTGTCACATATTTATGCACCTGACTGTACCTTCTGCGCAAATGTAAATAAAAGATCACATGTCATTTATTTCTCCTTGTAATTACGAATTCTGTCTGAAAATAAATCGGGTCCAATATTGATATCCAGAGTTTTCATGGTACATTTATCTTTTTGTTCGAGTTCGTTTTATTTAAACCTGGCTTTTTTGTTATTTACTTTCATGTAATTATTGCTAAGGAAAGTCTTTTTGTTTGGTACTTTTACACTTTTGTTGTCACAAGTAGCTTTTAATGTTTGTTGATGGAAATGTTAATTGATAGATGGCTCTCCTAACGTTACTGACTTATCTATCATTTATATAATGTGTGTTATAGTGTGTGTTTTTATAACGTTGGAGATCATAAGAGAGTCTTCTCTGTTTGAGAAAAAGCCTTTCTCTCTTTGCCTCTCAAGGCTTACTCATGCTCATTGACTACAATGACTACGCTTGAATATTTCAGACTATTCCATTCATGTTTCCTTCCAAAGATCTTCTTTCGAAAGACCAAGATAAAATTCGAAAGCATAACCTGTATAAGTTATACTTTTGAATATAGGGTATTACAGAGGAAATTCTTTGCATAAAGTTGCGGCACGGTTAGTATAAAATTTTCAGAATGATTTATTTAAGAGGCAGTATCAGCGTCTGATATTTATTACTAGGGGGCGCGGACAGCTGACGTCCCATAAATATTGAGAGGACGAGTTTAAGGTCAACGCTAATTATTTCATAATCAGTATCACACATCTATGTACCTAGTTGCTTTTTTTCCTCTTTATTTTGTATAGCTGGAATTGTTTCTTCATTTTTGAAACAGATTTTAGAAATAAAGTTATTTTGCACTATGTGGTGCGTGTAATAAAAACACTATGTAGTGTTTTTATTTAGAAGTCAGTTGTATTTTTTTGCAAAAAGATATTTATTAAAATCAAGTTTAAATAATCTATATCCAAGAGAATAATTCTTTACATGAAGTCTTGGGCACGGTTAGTATACATTTTTCAGAATGATTTATATAAGAGGCAGCTTCAGCGTCTGATATTTATTGCTCGGGGGCGCGGACAGCTGACACCCCATAAATATAAAGGGGACGTTCACCGAGTTTAAGGAGGATGTTAATTATTTCATTATTAGTTACGCATCAGTCTAAAAAGCTAAACTTTTTATCATCACGATAAAAAGTTTCTTAAAAACCTAATCCAGGTTATGGTATAAACGTGTTTTAAATTGCAGCCAAATCTGTTCAATTTATTAAGCGTGATTGGTAAAAAAATACACAGCTTTCAATTTGTATTATTTGTAGAATTCTAGTTAGTAAGGTACCTAACCTTTCCATGAATGAACTTTAAAGTACAGGCATAGTTGAATGTCAGAAATAAATTTTGAAGGGTCACCTTTTAATATTAAACGGATTGAATCAGTTACACTTTAATGAATTTAAAAGAGATCGAAATTTTCATTATGAATTTTATATGTTAAAAGACTGCCTACCTTTATGATCGATCATTAAATAATGTATCGATGTATAAGTATAATGATTGTTTATAATATTTGCATCGTTATTTATATTAATTCGATTTTTATGTCATTACTTCAAAAAACGACGACGAAAAAATTTTTCAAACGTAATAAGCAGATACTAGGCAAAAATTCTAACATTGAAATATGCATTTATTTACAATACCTTGCCATTTTCAAAGATAGCAATCTTGAGTGTTTGATGCTTTGTATATTCGTCCTCTTGAAAGGTTCAACTCACGACACTCTTGATAAGTACAACTCCAACATTACCGTTCTCAGAAATATTCCAAAATTACCTTCATACCGGGTTCGCTTCACCTACGCTGCAGTAATTAAATTAATATTTCCTTTAGGTAAAATAATGGACTAAATGTGTTATGAATTTGCGATATTTTGAGCTCTCAGCTATAAATAATTAATGGTACTGTTACCATTTCGTTTATTTTATATTAAACAAACAGGATTTTATTCAACATAAAATCTATTTTTTTTATAGAACTGACCGATGGAAAGTACAAAAACTGCATCAAGCGTGACCTTATTAAAAAAGCATATTATAAAATCAAGGACTACGTTGAAGATACAAAATTTGGCTTTAGCTCCTTCTGCGCATGCAGCTTCCCTGGTAACTCGTAAACGGCACAAATAAGTGGATGTCTCTATTCTCAATCTCATTTTATCTTTTCTTCTTTTAGTTAGATTTTTTACAATGGTTTTCAATCATCTTTATAACCCTTTGCTAAGAATAGTTACAGCACTGATAACAACATTTGTGCCACTATAAATTTAGTCTTGCTATACTTCTTTTTTTTTACCTTTGTATAGATTCTTTTACCGATTGTTTTGTGAATGTGTGAACATTGTAGGCCTTCTAGATAGTTAAAATTTATTAACTTTTTTGTATAATATTTTTTTTTTTCTTACGACTTATTTTTGGGCCTACATTGTCCCCCCATATCTAAGTACTAATGCTGTAACTTGGAAATATTGTAAAACCAAACAATTTATAAAAGAGTAACAATGGAGTTTCTTGCCGCTTCTTCTCCATAGGAAACGACCAACCCGAACCGTGCACCTTTTGTCGATATTTCATAAGTGCCCATGAGGCATATGTGAAAAAAAAAAAATATTCAAAACAATATTCTGTAAGTTATTTGTTTTTACAACAGCATTAGCAAGATTATTGATAGGAAAAAAAAAACTTAATGAGACTATGATACGAACTGATGAATGACCGATAAATGCTCCTAAAAGGGCCTAATTCAGCACTTACAAACGTTTGAAAGTCTACTATAAGAGTGAAAAGATTTGGTCTTACGGGTATCCTACGACCATCATGGTCGTAGGATACCCGTAAGACCAAATTTTGCTAGATGGAAAACAATTCCTTGTTGATGATTAAATCCTGACATCCTATCAGGATAGCTTAAGGGCCTACATACGCTTTAGTGCCGTAAAACTGTAACTTTCTAAAGCATACTCTTCAGTAACAGCTAGGTTAAAAGGTTTGAAAAAAATATATATTTATTATTGATTCATGCACATAATTTTGAACACAAGGTTTTTTCGTGTAACTAATAGTTTTGCTTTAAAAAAATAATTAACAACACGATATTTATTCGCAACTTTGGGAAACTCCTCCAAAACAACTTGGATGTTTAAAAATATTTTTATACAGGAAAATTGATAGCTGAAATTTTTTCATACCCAACACAGCATATGTAAATCAAATCATATTTTGCAAACAAAACTGTTCAAAATGAGGTTCAATTTTGAATTTTTGGCATCGAGCGGGCGCACGGCCAGTACTGCGTTACATTGGGGCGTATATATCGCCTTAAGGGCCTACAAACGCTTTAGTGCCGTAAAACGGTAACTTTCTAAAGCATACTCCTCAGTAACAGCTAGGTTAAAAGGTTTGAAAAAAATATATATTTATTATTGATTCATGTACATAATTTTGAACACAAGGTTTTTTCGTGTAACTAATAGATTTGCTATAAAAAAATAATTAACAACACGATATTTTTTCGCAACTTTTCGAAACTCCTCCAAAACGACTTGGATGTTTAAAAATATTTTTATACAGAAAAATTGATGGCTGGCATTTCTTCATACCTAACATAGCATATGTAAATCAAATAATATTTTGCAAACAAAACTGTTCAAAAGGAGGTTCAATTTTGATATTTTGGCATCGAGCGGGCGCACGGCCAGTACTGCGTTACATTGGGGCGTATATATCACCTTAAGCGTAATCACCATAGACAGCCAGATAACATCAGAGTAATGAAAATCTATATCGTAATTTCTAAAATTAGACATTTAATTAAATAAATCTCTCACTACTGTAGGTGTAGATACTTATACAGATACGGCACTGACTGAAATTAATTTTGTTGATAAGTTTGATTGCGTGCACTCAACTGCAACTCATTCCCCAAAGTACTTGATAATGAAATGAATGGCTGCTATAATAATATGAGCTTTCAGTTTAAATTATAGATAATATATTTAAGAGTAATGTATACAAAACTCAAATACTATATGTTTATAGTTATGTCAAATGCATGGGCGTCTTTATACGCACCTGACGCAGAAGGAGGGTTATGTTTTTGATAGTGAACTTTGTAATCCGACAGATAGTTGTCTACAGAATTCAATGATAAGTTATGTTTCTTCAAAATGATATTTAATAAGATTTACTTTACCTCCAAATGTGTTAGGTATTTAATATTAGAGGAATTCAACGTTCAAGAACTAAATTAAAAGTAACAATTTGGCCTTGCGAAACGTACCAAGCTACAGAATAAAATTTGGTAAGTAGATTACTGAAGTCTTTATTTAGGCAGACTTCTTAGATTCTGTTAGTTGAATTCATTAAAAAGTTTGTAATCTGTAGGTAGTCCAAATCTCTTGTTACAACGTTCATTATACTTCGAAGAAGAATATAAAATTACAATTAGTAAAGAAGTGATATTTTTGTTTCGATAAGTAATGGGTTATTGATGGTTAGCTAGGAATACAGTAGTAAATGTAAAATATAGACCGTCATCATTTTAAAACTTCATCTCCTTACGCACTCAAACCGATACGAGGCCAATTTTGCTATTCTAGTAGATGGTTAGGTACTCTACAAAATACTACAGGAATCTACTTCCTTAACTTACCCACTCAGCCAATCTACAAAAAGATTCCTCACTGTACCACCAACATCAACTCACAGATTTGATGGATGCAGATAACATTGAAAATTAATTCCCTTATCTGCCATATTTGAACGGTAATTCGCGCATTAGGCGATAATCCGCATGACCTAATTCTGAAATAATTACACCGCAAGCGATCGTGACGAACAATACACACGTGGTAGATAGCACACGCTATGGGTTAGGCTGTTTGCATGAGAAGCGGGATTTACGTCGTGTGTTTAAAATTTGGCCTGTTTTCCCCTGGCGTTAAACAGCTTGTGCAAGAGCCGCCATTACGTTAATAACAGTGACTAATTAGGAGCATAGTTTACAATTTAACGGGGCTATTGTATTACAAAATATTAGATAGATTCTAAACTATACACTGATCGGTCACCAGTTCGTGTACGTTCACTATTTGTCAGAAAGATTCGGATAGATAACAAACTACCGAATATTGATGTGACTCTATGTGAATGAAATGTTCTGTTCGCAATTTACAAAGTGTTAAAAATCTCGCAAGATTTGTTACATACTAACAGTGTTTCCAATAATGCAATGACATTCATAAATCAAGAAATTCTCCTTAAACTATTATACAATTTTATTCACTACTAAAAGTTACCATTATGCACCAGTGTTCGAATAACAAACATAAAACCTACAACAACCAGACACAGTCCATTAAAAGAATATGAATCATTTTTTACATCCGAGCCAAAATGGCGATGACACCATTTCACTGCAGGATTGCATAAAGCTGGAATATTTCACCGGCTTGTAGCATGCAAACGGGTATTCACTAGTAAACGGAGATTAGCTGATCACTGGCAACGTTTGGCTTCTGTGAAGCTGAACGGAGTGGGCTTTTGTTGGGTCGGGCTCGAGTGATATCTGTTAATTTGGGCGAATAACGTCCATTAGAGATACGTAGATTGTTAGCATACCTACATGTGTTGATATTCCATTCGGGGCTGGATACTTTACAATTGCACGTTTCACATCATGCCTCGGGATCGGTCAATGTGGCGACACTTGGTGGAGGCCTATGTTCAGCAGAGGACGTTATTCGGCTGAAATAATGATGATGATGACTTTAGAATTCGAATGAAATTGTAATCTACAGATTTATTTTACGATATACTTGTCCTAGTTTGAATTCCTACACATAAATACTTATCTGGGTTGTGTAGCACTATTCAATGAATTAACCACCAAACTCACCATGTTGATCAATTCACTGAACAGATAAATGAGTTTAGTAGGTAACCCAAATTAAAATATTATTGAGTGCGATTTTATTGGTTTATGTAAAAAAAAACCGTTGAAAGTAAGGCATAATTGGAATATCCTGATCGAAAACAAGTGTTTAATATATTTTCCAATTAAAAACTTTTTTTAAACAAGCTGCATCTTAATCGGGTCAGAATAACTGCTTTAAAATTCAGTTGCAAGATTTGACCCGAACACACATACATAGTCATACATACATTGCAAGTTAATTAAAACTTGAAAAAAGGCTGCTATTTCCCACGTTTCGTCGAGTTATCCTCTTATGTTCCCAATTTGCCGTTACTCGGGGTCGGATTTACAATATATTTTTTTCTGTTTTAATATAAAAATTTTGCTTAAATCGTGTCCTTAATACCTATTAGATCCTCATGCCTCTAACAAAAATTGATGGTGATGAAAAAAAAAACAGTCATAAACACAGTACAGTAAAAAAACATAGTTGTGTCACATTAGCATGTCGGTGACGCGAACACATGAGTTTTGCCCCTACCAAAAATTTACTCAACGCGGCTACCCGAGGTTTTACTTCAAAAATCAGGCAGTAAATGTATAAGAATTAATATTTTAGAATAGAAATGTGCATAGATTGTAAGAATAAAAAATTGCTTTCCGCACGTCTGCAGACGCATGTTTGTGTACTGCCTTAAGAAATACGCGATCACAACATGTGTTGCTTAGAACATATTCCATTGTTATGTTTAGATAATAACAAGATGTTGGATTGTATCTTGATATTAGTAACATAATTAATTCCAGAAATGCGAAGCTTATGTAAGTTTAGCGAACACATTTTGTAAGTGTAACCGCCTCATTACTACCGTGCCCCCACAAGTCGAGCAAACGAAAGCACAGTTTTTTGGAAGAACAATAATATCGAGCCCTTATTTAAAAGTAAAATCAAGTCGGTTAAAGTGTTTGTTTGTAACCTAATTATTAAGGTATCTTCGATCTCACTTCATTTTGCGGTAGAACTGCGCCGCGAGACTTGTGTTTTTTACATGTCATTATACATGTGTTTGATGGGATTTGCAATTTCAGGGGTCAATTGCAGATGCGTTGCTATCCTGGAAACAAAGGTGAATCGTCTCTTGTTCCTGTAATTAAACTGGCCACACATACACAGCAACCCTACTTTACGAAGAAAGTATAATAGAAACAGAAATATGTATGGTGGTGGTTGTTCCGTATTTGATTATAGCATCACAAATGCATTCATCGGCTTTTCTATAAAAATAGTCCTAAATACATTCGTGTTATATTATTACTGTCAATAATAATATTACCAATACCAAATAGTTTTCAACCAATTTTACTCCAAACCTAATTCAAATTGCATTTAACTATTTTAACCACCCTGTCAACTAATTAAATAGATATACAAACATCTGTTAATTCAGTTCAGTTCACCTATGCTGTGTCTAATAAGATCTTTATTAATATCGGGACTGCGGTGAACCGTTTTTGAAGCGCCTATAGATCGCATGTTGGTTTATTAAATAGGCTCTAATACTGGTTTTTGAAGCGCCTATAGATCGCATGTTGGTTTATTAAATAGGCTCTAATACTGGTTTTTGAAGCGCCTATAGATCGCATGTTGGTTTATTAAATAGGCTCTAATACTGGTTTTTGAAGCGCCTATAGATCGCATGTTGGTTTATTAAATAGGCTCTAATACTGGTTTTTGAAGCGCCTATAGGTCGCATGTTGGTTTATTAAATAGGCTCTAATACTGGATTTTGAAGCGCCTATAGATCGCATGTTGGTTTATTAAATAGGCTCTAATACTGGATTTTGAAGCGCCTATAGATCGCATGTTGGTTTATTAAATAGGCTCTAATACTGGTTTTTGAAGCGCCTATAGATCGCATGTTGGTTTATTAAATAGGCTCTAATACTGGTTTTTGAAATAGGGATGATTCAAAACATGATTTATTCCTTCCTTATCCAAGGAAAAAAGCTTTTGATTGCTATCAATATTTTTTTCCTAAATCATTCGCATTTAACAACAGACCGTTACCTATGTTTTACCCAAGAATAATTTTACTAACCTTTGAAACTTATAATCGTGACAATCTAAGAAGTCCGATGACGTTCCTCATTTTACATGCCGCGATAACTTTGTATGAACGTCTAATCTAATTCATAATCTTAATTAATTACTATGTTACCTTTAAACTAAAACAACGAATATCATTCGTAAGCATCTAGTATAACTTTATTTTCATAGCTGTCAAATTAGACTTCTTAGATTGTCACGACTTTAGCAATCCTTGTAATTATCTATCAGTGAACGAATGTTCGTATTCGAATCCGTTATTTTAGAGACTACTTTTTACAAAGATTTTGAAAACATAAAATCAAACCTCTTTATAATATCAGTTTAGATCTACCTAAGCGTGTCATAGTTGCGTATCTATTCGACGTTTGTTTGTTTGCTACAGGCACATGTAATCATCATCATCGTATCAACCGAAAGACGTCCACTGCTGGACATAGGCCTCTCCCAAGCGTCGCCACATTGACCGGTACCGTGGCACCCCGCAACCTTCACCAGGTCATCGGTCTACCTGGATGGAGGCCTTCCAACGCAACGTCTTCCAGTTCGCGGTCGCCACTCCAGACCTTTCTGCTCCATCGGCCATCAGTTCTGCGAGCAATGTGCCCTGCACACTGCCACTTAAGTTTGGCATTTCTTCGGGCTGTATTGGCAACCCTGGTTCTTTTGCGCATCTCTAAATTTCTGATTCGATCACACAAGGCAAGTCCGAGAATAGCCGTCTCCATTGCCCTTTGGGTGACTAAAAGCTTTCTGATGAGGCCCACATGCAATATTACAGGTATAATAAGTACATACATAAGTGCATAAAGTAAATGCAAACAGCACGGGTTGCGCCGTCTAACGGAGAGAGATAAGATAAATTGAGAAAACTTAGTTTGGTACACAAAGTTAAATACTTGAGCAAACACCTTTGCGTTTGTATTGCTTGTTTGTTCTACCAGTACAATCTAGATATACGAGTATCTATCTAATGAATGTGCCTTGAGTTCTACTATAAATAAGAATAAGAAACAAGTTTATTTGCTCTTTGTTCCAAAAATTACCTTACACTGAATCTGTTCCTAACATTTTTGGCATCAGTTATTTTTACCTGTATCTTGGACGTGATTAGTTTCATTAAAATGTTTTTATTTTGCACTGTTTTAAAATTATAAACGCGTTATAAAAAAATATGGTTATAAGTGTACATAGTCAAATTATGAGTCTTATCAATGGCTTTAGGAAAAAACATCTGGCATAATCCAGCATAGCATTGATAATAGATTTTCCTGAACTAATTATAGGAAGTATTACGTAAAAGATAGGTAGGTATTATCTTCGCTACTGAAATGAAAATGGTAAAAAAAATATATTGCCATCCATAATTTATGCATCGCCTAGGCTGAATGGTTTTTCAGGGTATCCTGTCAGTTCACCAAAAATTTAAATACAAATTTTTAATTGGCAAATCATGTCATTTCATCATAGTACAACCACAAGTTTGTCAAATAATTCACTTATTAAAATAATTACTCGATTTTTTTTTAATAGTGTATTATTTGACAAACAATTTTTTTAAACTGTTATGGTCACTAAGAAACTCGCTACAGACAGTAAACATGTTAAATATCCCGCTTCTAATGTTCACAATTTTTTATCATTTTATCTCATAAAACAACGTTTGGAAAAAAAAAGATTTTTATATTGACTTATTATTTGTACGATCATAAAACGCTGCGGCTCGCACGGGTGCCGCTGTAACGAAGTATACTGTGTATACTTCGTTACAGCGGTCGGGGGTTGCATTTCCCACAGCACCCGAGACGATGCAGAAGCAACTTTAAAGTTTAATAAAATTATGCAAAACAATACCGTTTTTATTTAAGATAGGTTTGCTCTTGACTGTAGTCTAGGTCAGAGGTGACTGAGACAAAATCGACGATGGAGTGAGCTTAACCAGAAGAAGCCTGTTCACTCTAACTTTGAAGAGACTCGGGTTGTATGCGTTCGGAAACACAGACGCAGGCAGTGCGTTCCACTCTTTTGCTGTGCGCATTATGAAGGATGTTTGGAAACGCTTGGTGCGAATTGATGGAATAGCAACTGGGTGAGGATGGTACCTTGCCGTGCGTCTAGATGTCCGATGGTAGAACGGGGCCGGTGGGATGAGGTCGTGAAGTTCATGAGCACTCCCGCCAAAGTACAGTCTGTAGAATACCGACAAGCAGGCAACCTTACGGTGATGAGCCACACTGTGAAGCTTGGCATCCACTAGTTTGACGTCGTCAATTTGTTTCTTAGCTCTGCGTTCCACCGAGTCAAGAGCGGCAAGCTAATATTTAGCTGAGCCATCCCAGAGGTGGCTGCAATACTCCATGCGGGATCAGACTTGCGCCTTGTAAAGGGTTAATAGCTGTCCAGGGATAAATTATCGCTTCACTCTGTTCAGGACGCCCAGATTCTTTGCCGCAATTTTGGCTTTGTACTCAATGGAGGCGCCGAAGTTGAGACTGGATGTCAACTCCATGCCAAGGAGCTCGAGCCGATCATTCACAGGAACAGATGCGAAAAGTAGGCGTTTGGATGAAATGAGTCCTTTTTGCGGTAAAAAGACATGCCTTTGTTTTGATGGCGTTGAGAGAGACCAGATTGTCATCACCCCACCGGGAGAAAAGAATTAAGGTTAAATCTGTCCGCTCCACCATAGCCTCTCTCAAGTAACGAACTTCATCCCCGCTGTTTTTGAGCTGGACAAGTATCTCTCTGAAACAGTACTATCATCTGGGTACCCAACAATACCAGGCAGAAGTAGGTCATTGATGTGCAGCAGGAAAAGAGTTGCAGAGAGAACAGAGCCCTGAGGAACCCCGACCATTAACGGCCATAAGGTCAGAGGAGCAGCCGTCAATGACTACTCGGATCGACCGTTTACTGAGGAAGTCTGATATCCAGCTACAAAACCAGCTGGGATGCCATAAGCAGGAAGCTTGCTGAGTAGACTAGCGTGCCAGACCCTGTCAAAGGCCTTTGAGATATCGAGTGATACGGCAAGTGCTTCGCCGTGTTTCTCGATGGCTTCGCCCCAGCGTGCCACATTCACTAGCTGGGTAAGATCTAGCGTTAAAGCAAACTTGCGTGCCTCCAACCCAGCATGGTCAGTTTTCTGGTACGGGAACAGCCACTCCTTACGATAGGCGTTGAAGTCTCCCAGAAAAACAAGCTTCGCTGTTGGATATCGTTGCTGGGCTACATCAGTCGACTCTATGAGGCTATTAAAGAGCATTTTTGACTCCTGATCACCGCTATGTGATCGGTATACGCCGATGTAGATAGATTTCTCCACGCCTGTATCCACAAGTAGCCATATGGCAGCGATTTCTCAAAGCAACGGAAACGACGACTACAAAAGTCATCGCGGACGTACATACATATCCCAGCTTACTTCTTGAACTTGTGTTCAAGAGAGTAACCCGGGTAGTTGAGGTAAGCCACGTCCGACGGGGTTGTTATCTTCGTCTCCGTTAGGAAAAACAGGTACGGCTTCTTAGTCTCAAGGTAGTGGTGGACCGGATCAAGGTTGGAGTGCAACCCCCTGATGTTAATTAGGTGCACTTTAAGTGGGAGGAAGTGCAGCCGTTGTTTACCCATATTTCTCTTCTTTGCTTTGGTCATTAATTTTGTCAGAGTTGCTGGGTAAAAAGTTGAACTGTCGAGGCGCTGTTCAGTTAACCAATTAGACCACTAAAACTAACCTAACCTATGGATAACTCATTTGGAGACTGCGGGGACGCCCAAACCCTCCCGGATATGGCCACCGGGTCCTCCCATCCAGTCGCCAGCTGGCACGATGGAGCACACCGGGATTTATCGCGAGTTTGCGGAGAAGCCTTTGGCACGTGGATGCCACCGTGCTTCGGATCCCGCTACCTTCCAGAATGAGTTACCCATCAAGTTAGTCTCAGAGACCAAGACTGGTTCTGAACAGTGCAACTGACAACCTCCTTCTCCCCCAAAGGTACAGGCACTCCCACACACCGACGGAATACAGCAAGCTGCTTGGCGCCGGACTCCGGTGGGATGGTGGTCGCAAGACAGGCGGCCCTTTACCGGCCGCCTGTCTTGCGACCACCATCATACTTTAATAAAAATCCCGACACATATTTTTTCATGCTACATAATTTATCTAGTAGTAGACATGCTTCGATCGACAATCAATACGATTTCTTGCAAAAACACACCATTTCAAACTGCAAAACACCCATAACTTTAGAATGGCTGAACCGAATGTCATCAAACATAGCTTAAAACACTCTCGATAAAGTCATCCTACAAACAAAAAAAAAACGAACTCAAAATCAGTTCATCCGTTTATGAGCTATTATGCCACAGACAGATATAATTAATACACAGATACATTCGTCAAACTTATAATACCCCACTTTTCCGTCGGGGGTTAAAAAAAATACATATTTAATATAAATGTGTTTTTCCAGAAGAATCTAAACGTTAAATGATAAATGTGTAAATTATTAAATTTCATCCGAAACATTTGTAAAGAGAAGCATTTGCCAAATAAATGTTCATAAAGCGAGTGTTTATAAAATAAAACATTTGCGGCGTAAGTTGTTAGTCAAATAAATAGTATACGAATCGTTGGTTGTATACTCAAAATTTGTCAATGATGTTTTGGTGAAACATTATATTATAGTTTCCTATGTAGAGATTAGCAATTTTGAAGGCGATACAAGTGCGGCTAGATTAAGATTAAGACGGGCTGGTGTCCGCAACTCCACGTCTAAGCGCGTATTTTGCGTACAAGTGCGGCTAATTGTGTATACTCGACACATAACTTGCTGTTGTTATTTATATTTTAATAGCATGTGCATGCGGCCACACTCGCTTGATCAAAGTAACAGACAAATAGACAGACAGAGTATATATTAGAATTATGGATTAATAATCTAAGGAAACCACATAGGTTTCTACAAGGTTTCTTTGTAACCATGTACCTTTATGCATTCCATTATTTAGAGATGACGATACATCAGTTTGTTACATAAGCAAACTGACGTCACCACACCACGCACCCTTGTCAATACGCTATCAGTCTATCAGTCGCATGTTCATTGTGTAAGCAGCCGTGACAATGCGTCAGCGTTTATTTATACGTACCCTACATGGTAAGTGGGTAATGATCAGGTATGTTACGTAATGGTGTTGGGTAAATGAAAGAAATTACAAATAAACTTTAAAAGAACCTTTTGGAAAAAGAAAACAAATTATTAAGCGCCTTGTTAATTTCATTTTAATTACATACATACATACATACATAAACTCACGCCTTTTTCCCATGGGGGTAGGCAGAAACTACAGAACGCCACCTGCTACGATCCTTACATACTTCTTTTGCTTCACACACATTCATACATACAGTCATACACACACGCTGGTTATGAGTACTGCGCACCTGGCCTTTTTGATTTTAATTATTAGGTATTATTTAAGTATGTTTTCACTATTAGATTTTAAGATAAAGAAAAGAAAAATTGTATTGTTTTTATTTAATTTTACCTAAACAGTATCTTATATAGGCTAGTAACATGTGGAAACGTAGTGGATTATACATCTACACATAACATACTGTGTATCTAGATATAATATATATAGTACGATTGTTTTTTGAATCTAAAAAAGACAGGGTAATGTAGGGATCGTAGCAGATGGCATTCTGCCTTAATGTTAGTTTTTATGTGTACTCGATCGTGTTAACGTGAATGTCAATTTATATTGAAACTGGATAAGCGCTGTTTGGTGACAATAATGAAAATCTTTTTTTTAGGGTTCCATAACCGAAGGGTCCAAACAGAGCCCTATTGCTGTCACTCACGTGTTCGTCTGCCTGTATGTCCGTCGCATGTCGCACAATTTTGTTCCAAAGATTTTTTTAACTTTCCATTGAAATTAGGTGATAATATTTATTAAAACGTATATTTTACTAACAAATACCACTAAATTGAAAATCTGATATTTTCTTTGGTGCAGAACCCTAAATGTGCGAGCTCGGACACGCACTTGGCCGGTTTTTTTAAATAAATTGACATTAGCGAATATTAAAGGTAACGCGATCGAGCCCGAGTACAAACTCAGCCCACTGTAGTGTTTATCGTCAAGGGAGAAAGGCGTGAGGTTTATTTTATTTTTGGTACGTTCACCGTTCCGTTCGTTTTTGGTACTCCATTTAAAATAAAATAAGACATTTAAATAATCCCATGTCACACCCCGTTCAACCGATTTTGACATCTGTTGGTTGGTAATATGACAAATGGCAGCTGTATTAAACAGTTAGTTTTGGTAACAGGTTTATGCTTTTTATGCCATTCTTATATATGCGGGTTAGAACTCAAAATCTGTTGAACGGACTGTAACAAGAGGTTGTAAACATTTATAATGTTATTTTAAATGGAGAGTAGAAAGTGTGATTAAATTGGTACCTACACAAAATTTTTCAACAGAGTGTTTTTTTGCAATGCCTGAAAACGGTAGCATTAAACCTTTGGAGGAGCAGGGAAAGAATCAGTGAGCCGTGTTCTTGAATAGTGATTATAACAATAATTTAGTTCAAAATATTTTATCTAGTATGTTCCTTCCCTTCTGTTATTTAAGAAATTATATAACGACGAAGTAATACTGAGAAACACACATTCATATTATGGTTCATAATCTTTTTACAATTTATGAATTTATAGCATCTGACGCCGTAAAACATAAATCTTTAATAACTCTGTAACACACCACATCAGAAAACATTATTTTTAATCTCGCGTCGACTGCAATGAATCATCGCAGACGAAATCAACTAACAGTCTATAAAACATAGAAATAGAACGCACGCGTTTACGTTACGTCTGGTTAAAATGAGTATTGTTTTGCGTTATCTAACTTTAACGCGCTGAAATGGTGGATAGTGCCTTGCGAGTTTCGTTACAGTACGATTTTACGTAAGAAAAAAAATATTATTATTCCAGCTAATGATAATAATAATTGTTAGGAGGTTTCTCTTACCGGTAGCTTGGACCCTGTTCCCGATACCGGTGGGTCTCTATTTTTAATATTTGTATAGTTTTTATTTTAATTTCTGTTTTTTTAATCTAGCGAATGAAATCTAGCGAATGACCCTAGAGCTAGATTGACCCGACACTATACCGAAGACATTCCGGACGTCTGCCTGTTTGAGATTAGGATGACTCTGAAACAGCTTAAGAACAACAAGGCGCCGGGTGATGACGGAATCACGGCCGAACTCCTGAAGGCGGGTGGGAAACCGGTCGTTAAGGCCCTTCAGAAGCTGTTTGATTCCGTTATACTCGAGGGGAGGAAGCTACAGGCATGGTGCAGGGGGGTGGTGGTACTCTTCTTCAAGAAGGGTGACAGTGCCTTACTGAAGAGATACTCTACACTCGAAGTTGTGGACGAATATGTCTACCTGGGACAAACGATCCAGTTGGGTAGGGCCAACTTCGAGTAAGAGGTCAACCGTCGAATCCGACTCGGCTGGGCAGCGTTCGGGAAGTTGCGCGGTATCTTCTCGTCCAACTTACCACAGTGTCTCGTGTGTGTTGCCAGTGATGACATATGGCTCTGAGACGTGGTCGCTTACAATGGGTTTCATCAGAAAGCTTACAATCACTCAAAGGGCAATGGAGAGGGCTATGCTCGGAGTTTCCTTGCGTGATCAAATCAGAAATGTAGAGACCCGCAAGAGAACCAGGGTTACCGACTTAGCCCGAAGAATTGCCAAACCTAATTGGCAGTGGGCAGGGCACATTGCTCGCAGAACGGATGGCCAATGGGGCAGAAAGGTTCTGGACTGGCGACCGCGAACCGGAAGACGTTGCGTTGGAAGGCCTCCCACAAGGTGGACCGATGACCTGGTGAAGGTTGCAGGGATACGCTGGTTGCGAGACGTGCGGGACCGGTCAAAGTGGCGACGCTTGGGGGAGGACTATGTCGACGTCTTTCGGCTGAAATAATAACTATGTACAAAAAGAGGAATAATAAAGGGGGGAATGATTAAAAATCAGAATTAACCCGCATAACTTCAATGGCAAAAGTGTCTAAAAGGCTGCCATTATTATTAGGTATGGTAAAAGATTTTCATTATTTTTCATTAAGAAATGTAATGACGTTTAGACGGGCATCAATAAAACGACAACGATTTCATATCACAACTAATGATAAAAAACAAAATAGGTCACACAATACAAACCAAATAGACCAAAATATTTCAAAATTTTAAGCGTTAAAACAATTAATGTTTACATACAATATGTCAAGTTCTCGCCTCAGGATGTAACGATAATTACAAATGTGTAGGAACAAATGGAAAGTGTCAAAACTCGCAGTTTCAAGTTATCGTAACCGACTTCAGAAATTGGTCTCAAACTTTAAAATAGAGCTTAAACTTTCGTTCGAATGGTTATAAACTTATAAGCAATGATGTATCTCGGTTTTGTAAAGTGAAATTAGTTTTGTAAGTACCTACTTGTTGCTTTTGTGCAAAACCTTTGTCTGAAAATTTTCCTTTTTGGTTCAGAAAAGATTAATGATATTGTTTGAATTGATAGTCTCAGTTCAAGCTCAAATTGGTTTTTATAAAAAATGGCTTTGGAAGCGTTTTAAAAATCAATTAATTTACCCTATAATCGTTTTGGAAATACTTTCATTATGTGTACAGCTAAGGAGAGACATTGCCTGCCGGAGTCTGTGTTTCCCGATAGCTACAAACTCGGGGTATTTAAGTCTAGAGTGAATAGGTTCCTTGTAGGCAAGCGTTTTACACCTTCGACCACATAATTTTTTGTGTGTGTGTTTTTATGTTTTCCTTCTTTTAATTAGACTTTTTACAATGGTTTTCAATCATCTTTATAGCCCTTTGCTACGAATAGTTACAGCATTGATAACAACATTTATGCCACATGTTAAATTTAGTCTTGTTATATTTTTTTACGTTCTGGATGGTGGCGGACGTAAAGAATTTCACCATCCCATGTCTTCCCGTGGGTGTCGTAAGAGGCGACCAAGGGACAAACCAGAGAATGGGCAGCAGCGTTCTCTGTGCTTCTATAACAAACATACTGCTATCGCCAACCCGCCTGCCAAGCGTAGCGATTATGGCAAAACCCTTCCAATGAATAGCACAAATAAAAAATGGCCCCTAGTACCCGGCAGCTTGCCTGCCCTCGACTACGGTAGCGGTTGAGGCTACGGCATGGCAAGGGATGCTAAGAATCTCCGGACGAGATCCGGCTACCCCAACAATCACCGACGACTGGACCTGGCAACGTACAACACGCGCACACTTCGGACCGACGAGAAGGTCACAGAACTCGAAGAGGAATTGAGCAGGTGCGATGGAGTATTATAGGGTTACCTGAAGTCCGAAGAGAGGGGGAGTACTCGATAATCCTCAAATCCGGTAACCTGCTCTATTTCCGAGAGGGTGACTGCCAGTCCCAGGATGATGTCGGGTTTATGGTCCACAAGTCCATTGTGAACAACGTGGTGAAGATCGAGAGTGTATCGACCAGGGTGGCGTACCTTATACTAAGAATATCCTCAAGGTGTTCGCTGAAGGTCATACAGGTCTACGCACCAACCTCGGCACACCCCGACCATGAGGTAGAGACCATGTATGAGGATATCTCCACAGCCATGCATGGTTTCAAAAGTCACTTCACCGTTGTCATGGGGGACTTCAACGCGAAACTGGGCAAACGAGACGAGGATGAGCTGCAAGTGGGGCAATTTGGAGTTGGACGACGGAACCACCGGGGTCACCTACTAGCCAGTTTTATGGAGAAGAAGGGCCTCTATATGATGAACTCCTTCCTCCTCTTCAAAAAGCATGAACACAGGAAGTGGACCTGGCAGAGCCCCGATGGTGCAACAAAAAATGAGATTTACTTCATCATGTCAACCTAGAAGCAAATGTTCAATGATGTCTCTGTGATCAATTCGGTAATACCTCCGCCGCTTTAATACCGAGCGTATTAAAGACGCGATCGAGCGAAATAAAGGCTCCAAGGTGTTTTCAAGGGATCTGCCTATTGGGCAGAGCCAACTCACTAAACTGAAGACCAATGATGGCAGGATCGTATCCGCCAAACCGGAGCTTCTGAGGGAGATCGAGACATTCTATGGGCAGTTGTACACATCAATCAGCAAGCCCGTAGCGAGTCTAACAAACGACCCAAGAGCTAGATTGACCCGACACTATACTGAAGATATCCCGGATGTCAGCCTGTACGAGATTAGGATGGCTCTGAAACAGATCAAAAACAACAAGGAGCCGGGTTATAACGGAATTACGGCCGAACTCCTGAAGGCGGGTGGTAAACCGGTCCTTAAGGCCTTTCAGAAGATGTTTGATTCCGTCATACTCGAGGGCAAAATGCCACAGGCATGGTGCAGGGGTGTGGTGGTAATTTTCTTCAAGAAGGGCGACAATGCCCGGCTGAAGAATTATAGGCCCATCTCACTTCTTAGCCATGTCTACAAGTTGTTTTCAAGAGTCATCACGAATCGTCTCGCGCGCAGGTTTGACCATTTCCGGCCCCCCCGAACAAGCCGGATTCCGAAAAGGCTTTAGCACCGTAGACCACATACATACGCTGCGGCAGGTTATACAGAAGATCGAAGAGTATAACCTGCCTCTCTGTGTAGCGTTTGTGGTCTACTAGAGAGAGAAAGCCTTCTATTTGATCGGGACTTGGGCTGTACTGCAGTCTCTCCAACGGTGACAGATCGACTACCGGTACATTGAGGTGTTGAAGTGTTTGTACAAAAATGCCACCATGTCAGTCCATCTTCAGGATCAGACTTCGAAACCAATCCTTCTCCAGCGCGGCGTGAGACAGGGAGACGTCATTTCTCCGAAACTGACTTGAGGGGGCTTGGCATCAACGTTAATGGCGAGTAGATCACTCACCTTCGGTTTGCCGACGACATAGTGGTCATGGCAGAGACCATGGAGAGCCTCAGTAAAATGCTCGATGACCTCAGTAGAGCTTCCGAAAGAGTGGGTCTTAAAATGAACATGGACAAAACCAAGGTCATGGTGAATACCCATATAACACCCACTCCTATTAAGGTCGGAGAGTCTACACTCGAAGTTGTAGACGATTATGTCTACCTGGGATAAACGGTCCAGTTGGGTAGGTCCAATTTCGAGAAAGAGGTCAACCGTCGAATCCGACTCGGCTGGGCGGCGTTCCGGAAGTTGCGTGGTATCTTCTCGTCCAATAGGGAACATTACTGCCAATTGCTCCCGCCAGATGGCGCTTCACGGCTCAGAGTAAACATGGCGTCTATCTGTTTGTTTTCTTTCCGACAACCTGTTCTAGTTTTCTTCAATTAATACTATTACTACACAGAGTACATTGAATATATAAGTATTACTAGCCATGCATCACTGTTGTGTTATTGGGTGCAAAAACAAAGCCGGTCATACGTTCCCAAAAATCGCCAATATTCGCAAGCACTGGGAAATTACTGTTCGTCGCCGGAATTTTACAAAAATATCAAGGTTGTTTCCTGACCGTTTTAAAGCAGATGATTAAAAAAAGAAGGATTTTCACAGGTCAGTGTATAATCCTAAGAGAACATTGCTCGCAGAACGGATGGCCGATGGGGCCGAAAAGTTTTGAATGGCGACCGCGAACCGGAAGACGATACGTTGGAAGGCCTCCCACTAGGTGAACTGATGACCTGGTTAAAGTTGCGGGAAGGCGCTGGATGCGAGACGCACGGGATCAGTCAATGTGGCGATGCCTGGGGAAGGCCTATGTCCAGCAGTGGACGTCTTTCGGCTGAAATAATGATGATGAATGATGATATTTTTTTACCTTTGTATAGATTCTTTTACCGATTGTTTTGTGAATGTGTGAACATTGTAGGCCTTCTAGATGCTTGTTAACATTTGTTAACTTTTTATATAATCTTTTTTTTAGTTTCTTACGACTTATTGTCGGGCCTACGTTGCCCCCCTTATCTAAGTACAAATGTATAAAATAATCCATAATAACATGGAAATATTGTAAAACTAAACCATTTTTTAAAAGAGTAACCATGGAATTTCTTGCTTGCCGGTTCTTCTCCATAGGAAACGACCAACCCGAACCGTGTACCTTTTGTTGACGTTTTAGAACTGTTTGATTTTGATTTTGACTTCTTCACGCTCAAACGGCTGGACGGATCTGGATGAAATTTGGCACAGAGATAGATTATTTATTTATTTATTCACTAACACATAAATATGTTATAACAGGTAAGACCCAAGCTAACAAAAGTAGTCATAAATTGCTAATAGTACAGTCCCAAGTATTATAGTTAGGAATAGCACATAGGATACTTTTTATCACGGGAATATATACCCTTGGGATGATTTCCGACATTCACGCGGGCGAAGCCGCTGGCAGAAGCTAAACACACTAATATTATAAAGGCGAAAGTTTGTGAGTGTGTTTGTTACTTATTCACGCCAGAACCGCTGAACGGATCTGGATGAAATTTGGCACAGAGATAGATTATAGTCTGGAATAGCACATATCTTTTTATCCCGGGAATATGTTCACTTGGGATAATTTTAGATATACACGCGGGCAGAATCTAGTATCTACATTATTCTAGAATAATAAAGAAATCTTAACCCTATGACGAATATAATTGCTCTTTGAATAGTACAAAATCTACGCACCATTATTGCACTTATTCTCATAAACAACAACGTTGAACACCTACTCAAACTGATCTAAAAAACTGTCATCTGTCAACATCAACTGTCAATCAGTACCGTTAAATATTCTCCTCTAAACATGAGATTATAATCTAATAGGCCTTCGATCATCAATCAAAAAACATAGACTCAAAGTGATTCATAATGTGAAGTGTAAAAAACGTTTGGTCTATCAATCATATGCCACTTACCTAACACGCGTGTACATTATCATCGATTAGGCACATAACGCCCCCTAAAGTATATTAGTAAATGCCTGTAGTTACACTCTACTAAATAAAAAACTCTGCTTCATTTTTACGAAATGTTTTTTTGGGGTGATTATCTCAGTAACTATACTCCAGCCATTTTGAAGATATAATGTTTAGTAACAAAGTAAAACAGCAATGTTTTAGGGTTCCCCGCGGCTACTCAACAACAAAAATAAATAGAATTCGATATAGAATGTTGTAGCTATCGGTTGTATATCGATTTAACAAAGTTAGTACAGATGAAAGATAGTTTAAGAACATAACATATCAAGGTCATAGTACTAGAATATTAGATTAGGGCGAACCTCAATATTTCACACCTGCTGTCAGCTGATTATGCTGTCAGAGCTTTGTTAGTAAATATTGTACCTTCATCTTGGTCAGAGTATAGTTAAACATATACGACCATGCCTATCCCCATAGTCTATGGTTGATACAATTTTACCTTCTATTTATATTAATTATATTTCTAATTGACCTAGTGCGGGTATCCGCTGGATGCGGGACGCACGGGACCGGTCAAAGTGGCGACGCTTGGGAGAGCCCACAGGGGGACCCAAGCGTCGCCACATTGACCGGTCCCGTGCGTTAGACGTTGGCGGTGGCCTATGTCCAGCAGTGGAAGTCTTTCGGCTGATATGTGGTGATAATGATGATACTTCTAAAACTATTTTAATTCCTATAAAGGTTCGAAATGAAGTCACATAAATTACGATTTTCATTGTTTTGAACATTTTATCTGGATAGGGCCATTTTCACTAATTAAGACTAAGATAAATTGATTTGAAAGGAAGGAGATTTATGAGTTCCTGTAATTAAAATATAAAAATATAAAGAAAATGTGACTCTTTTCTTTCCATTAATTGAAATCTCATTCCAATTGTATGTAATATGGTAAAGCTCTAAGTCAATTTTCCTTTTCCATTCCAATTATGCATTCAAACATACCTAAATTACATTTCAATACTACTGTGAACACTTATCTATTTTACAGCTTCGGAGTTATGACGTCTCCCTATCACACAACTCGCTGCAAATGTACGGGTTCCGAGGTCTGATCCTGAAGTCGAACTGACATGGTGGCGTTTATGTATAAATACTTCAATACCTTGATGTACCGGTAGTCGATTTGGCACTGTTGGAGAGACTGCAGCACAGCCCAAGTCTCGATCGAATCGAAGACTTTCTGTAGTCCACAAACGGTAAACAGAGAGGCAGGTTGTACTCTTCGGTCTTCTGTATAACCTGCCGCAGCGTATGTATGTGATCTACGGTGCTGAAGCCTTTACGGAATCCGGCTTGTTCCGGAGGCTGGAAATCGTCAAACCTGCGAGCGAGACGATTCGTGATGACTCTTGAAAACAGCTTGTAGACATGGCTAAGAAGTGAGATGGGCCTATAGTTCTTCAGTAAGGCATTATCACCCTTCTTGAAGAAGAGTACCACCACACCCCTGCACCATGCCTATGGCGTCCTCCCCTCGATTATGACGGAATCAAACAGCTTCTGAAGGGCCTTGGTTTTCCACCCGCCTTCAGGAGTTCGGCCGTAATTCCATCATCACCCGGTGCCTTGTTGTTCTTAAGCTGTTTCAGAGCCATCCTAATCTCATACAGGCTGACGTCCGGCATATCCATAATGTTCCCATAATATTAATAATGTGAAATGATGTGTGTGTGTATGTGTGTGTGTTGTGTGTGTGTTGTGTGTGTGTTGTGTGTGTGTTGTGTGTGTGTGTGTGATATATGATAACATAATTGTATCTTCACTGTTGAAAACGTAGCTTAAGATTGTTCAACTTACATCATCGAAGTACGTCATCCACAAAGTACTTCGATATTGCTCAGAACACAATTGCTTTGAAATCAATTTTCAGTCGTATCATTCCATTTTTAAACTTCACAAACACTGTTGAATTGATATATTTATATGAGTGTTAAAGCTGTTCGTTTCAGTTAAGTCCTGTGTGTGACAGCGTGTTAATATTGTCACTGCAAATATAGACATTACGAAATGTCCCACATTGTGTTTAGTGTTATTCAAACATTGTTAGCATCTACAATCAGTTGAATTGTAGCAATATTTGTATATAAACTATGAGCCTTATTTACAACAAAAAAACTACATGATAAATTTGACTAATACTGATAATTTGATAATTTTTAATTCTAATTTTCTATGGAGAATTCGGCTAATCAGAAATAGTTTTTTTTTTATATTTAAGAGAGTTGATATTGTGTCAAGTGTCAACAATGTTCATTCTAGCTAGAAAGAACATTCTAAACTCTCTTATTACTCTGTTTTTAAAGATAATCAATGTCTGGAAAGGGAGCAACTACCGAGTTGACGTCTAATGGTTCAGAAATAAAAAAAGAGATTAGGGTAAGAGAATGATGATATATTTTAACAGACATCAAAAAAAGGAGGAGGTTTTCAATTCGGCAATTTTTTTAAAATGTTTTTTATCTCAGAACTTCTTGCTACGTGAACCGATTCTGATGATTTTTTTTTATTTGAAAGCTGGTCTGCTCTCATGTGGCTCATTAAAAAAAATATCAAGATCTGATAAACCACTTTTTTATATTCTTTTTTATTTTCTACAGGCTTGCGCTTGACCACTATCTCACCTGATGGTAAGCGATGATGTGGTCGACGGTGAAGCACGCTTGCCTAGAAAAAACCCATTCACTCTTGACATAAAGACTCCTAGATTGTAGCTATCGGGAAACACAGACTCCGGCAGGGAATGCCACTCCTTAGCTGTACGCATAATAAAAGTGTCCCCAAAACGTTTTGTGCGTATGGGTGGGATGTCCACCATGTACCGATGATGCATCACCGTACGTCTGGTAGTCCGATGATGGAACGGGCTGAACGGAATTAAATCATGCAATTCCATCGCACACTCCCCGAAATGTAACCGATAAAAAACCGACAAGCTGGCAACTCGGCGTCGATGTTCAAGACTCTGGAGCTTTGATTTGACCAGTGCCTCATTGCCGGTGAGTCTCTTGGCCCGCTTTTCGATCGACTCTAGTGCATCAAGCTGGTATTTGGCAGACCCGTCCCAGAGATGAGAACAGAACTCCATGCACGATCGAACTTGCGCTTGATACAAGTTGAGCAGCTGTTCCGGAGTGAAGTACCTTCTCACCTTCGCAAGGATCCCCAACTTTTTGGCAGCCAGCTGAGCCTTTGCCTCAATGTATGGTCCAAAATTGAGATTCGATGTCAACGTAAGGCTAAGAAGCTCAAGATGGTCCGTTATTGGCACGGTTACATCACGGAAAGTTGGAGCCGGGTGAAATTGGCTCTTTTTAGCGGAAAAAAGACACGCCTGGGTTTTAGCAGCATTAAACTTGACCAGATTGGCATCGCCCTATTCGGAGAGTGCTTGCAAGGACAAGTTCAAACGCTCCACCATGGCCTCACGGAGAGACCGGATCAGCGGCCCGGTAGCCAGTGCGTTGGACAAATATCTCTCAGCAACAATGCTGTCGTCTGCATACCCAAAGGTGCCAAGTGCAAGGTTTTAGCAGATCGTTAATGTGCAACAAGAACGATGTTGCTGAGAGTACCGACCCCTGAGGGACCCCGGCATTAATATCCAATTGGTCCGAAGAGCAGCCATCGATAACCACTCGAATGGACCGATCTCTCTGGAAGTTTGCAATCCAACCACACAGATGATACACTTCGGAGATATACAAAAAAAACTCTTCAATAAACTACGGCAAATCTCTCGGGATGCTGCAATTGCATGTATATTTATTGTTTTCGGCATTTCTTAATATAACATCATGCCGGTACGCTCTAAAGGGATACGCAGATATGTACAGTAACAGTTCACCCTGGTATACTCTCATTTCACCGGTGTGTTCAATGTTATTCGGGCACAACAAAAAACACAACCGATTTCGAAATAAAAACACTAAAAAGTGAAAAATAACTTCAATTTTGGAATTTGGTGTTACTGATATTGTTTCTTGTATTTTTTTGTAAAATGTTTATTAATAATTGGTTTGATATGAATAGAACACAATATCATCCGTTGTGCGAAACTAGACTCTTTCGATTTTATATTAAAATATGCCGTAGCATTTCCTGCAAGTCAAATAATTTGACAGTCAAAAACAGATAGGGAATTTTGGCATTCAGCCTATTCAAGCTCAAAGTAAACCTAATAATTTTATTTAAGCGTAAATACCTAATATGAGATTTTCATCTCTTGTTTTATCCATATTCTTGCATAATGCGTTTTAACACCTGCAATGCAAGTAAATAGTAGGCAGGAAACGTTTCAAATAATCGTTACTTTTTAATTAATTGAGAAGCAATGATTACACGAAATAGATCTAAAAACGTACATCAATGACGGGGTTTGTTTCAGCATCCACTGTTTATTTACACTGGCAAATAGTTCCTGAAATTACGTTTATTTTCTCAGTGAGTTCATGAATGTTCTTTTTACAGCACAAAGATTTATTTCTTTTTCTTCAGCGATTATAAAAACCGGCGACCTTGTCTTGACACTTTTCGTATTACGTTTAGGTAAAAAATGAAGTAGGAAGACAGGAAAAATCAACAAAAATTGTTTTAGAGATAACTCTTAATATTTCTTTGATGTCGAAAATAGCCTAAATGGATTTCTCGCGTTCTGTTAGATAACGCTTTTTATTACAAATAACATTATTATCTTTATCTTGATTAAAGGTCATCAATAATCATTTTGATTGATATGGTAGGTGCTTATCTACTTATATCGTTTTATAGGCCTGCCATTTCTGCTCTTTATGAGCTTAGAACAAGTAAAAAGTCGAGATGGAACGTTTCAAACAACAAGGTGACGCCGGTTAAAACTGCACCTTGCTGTATACATACACAATTACACGCACACACGTACAACGAAACTACGCCTTAGCTTGTCAGTTGAGCTCTCAGATCTAATAAAAAGCTTGACTTACAAGCTAAGGCGTAGTTTCGTTGTAAGTGTTTGCAACGTTCCATCTTGACTTTTTATTATTTTTATTTGATCTGAGTTTATGAGCTCGAATAGCTGCAATTTTTGGAATAAAAACGTACATTTCGCCTATAGTTTTAGGAGTTGTCTTTGCAAACTACTGTTACCAACTTCACATATTTGTCTTCGTTCTTTTCGTCGTTGTCACTCGAAGAGGGGTCAGAAGTTCAGGAAAACCTTGCAAAGTGTATTTGATTGAAACTGAAGTGTTTATTGTTTACTTTCCTGTACCCCACAGTAGTACCGTATACACTAACAGAGACTCACCACGTATAGGGATGATGACAAAAAAAAACTATTTAGTGCGTTAGTTAGATTACCTAAAAATTGGACACGTGTTTTTTCTATTGCCACGTAAACAATAAATTACGACTTTACAGTTGTTGAAATATCGTGTGACGTCACGGTGTTCAACACTTTATACCGACAAAGTGACGTCACAAGCCCCCACTGAACTTTGATGCGCTTTATCTTTATCAATTTTCATTTATTTGATAAAGCAAAAAATGCGGGCCCAATATTATTTGATAATCGCACTGACAGACTTAATAGAATTAACATTTTTCTACCCAGGAAACGTCCCTATTGATTACTACTAACTAAAAAACAAATATGAGAGTAAGCTTTAACTCAGCCGGCGTAATTACAGACGCGGCAGAAAACAATTAAACAGGTGCCATAAATGGTCCCTTGTCGGTCGAAGGCTGAGCACATTAATTTATTTCTATCGTAATTCTGTAAAACAATTTTCTATGAAACATGTTTGCGACCGATGGAAACAAATAATGATGCAAATAGGTGTCGCATTTTTAACCCCCGACGGAAAAATAGGGGTGTTATAAGTTTGACGTGTGTTGCTGCGTATCTGTGTGTCTGTGTATCTGTGTATCTGTGTGTCTGTCTGTGGCATCATAGCGCCTCAACGCATGAACCGATTTTGATTGAAAGGTGATTTTGTCGAGAGTGTTCTTAGCTATGTTTGAATAAAATCGGTTCAGCCGTTCAAAAGTTATAGGCGTTTTACTGTTTGAATCGGGATGTTTTCGCAAGATAAATGTGTCGGGGGGTTTTTTAAATTTTGAAATTTTTCTTGTAGCCTATAATAATTATGCGAGAGCAATTTCTGGTCATAAAAAAATAAAGATGTATAATTGTGTAATCTTCCATACATTCATAAAACAACTTCCATAAAATCAAATAAATATCTATATTGAAAAACTCTTAACAAACCACTCACGATACCGTAATTGAAAGCTCAGTTTTTAGCATATCAAGGCCGATAAACGCCGAAAATATTCCTGTATCCGCGGGTATTTAAAAACGTCTATTTTTGTATTAAATAAACAAGAACCCGTCTCTTGCGGCTAACTACCGGCTTTGAATTACAAAGGCCTGGAAAAACAAACAGTCCGTTAGAAAATAAAAGTCGTTTCCGCACAGTTCAACTTTGGACATGAAAAAGTAATGTATTTGTTTTGTCGACCTTATTTTTTTGTGGTGGTTTTGACAGGGTTCTGCAATATTACCTTTAGGGTGTTTTTATATAAAAATGGTATTTTTGGGTCACTTTTATATGTAGCCTGTTTTACTTGATGTTTCATAAAATACAGGCGTTGACAGTATCTAATGCTTCTCACTAATAACAGCAAATAAGTCATCACACTTCACACTACTATTATAAAGGCGAAAGTCTGTGAGTGTGTTTGTATGTTTGTTACTTCTTCACGCTCAAACGGGTGGACGGATCTGGATGTAATTTGGCACAGAGATAGATTATAGCCTGGAATAGCACATAGGATACTTTTTATCCCGGGAATATGTTCCCTCGGAATTATTTTGACTTCCATGCGGTCGAAACCGCTGGCAGACTAGCTAATATTGTAATAAACTAAAAAGTACTGAATGAAATAGTACTTGTATGTAATATATAACAATTAACCCACACAAAATGTTGCTACGAGTATCTTGTTTGGTCGAAGCCTATGGCCACCTTTTGGTTGCATCATAAGAACCGTTCCATACTACCATTATTATTGCTCGGATACCAGGAAAGACTTAAAAAATGTATTACTTCGTAGATAACTGGACACAATGTATACATAAGAAGCAAGTTAATAAAAGATTTGTAAAAAAAGCCACGATACATCTTCCCTACAAAACCCTTTGCCAGTACACGTAAAACAAGGCAGGTGATCTAACAAAGATAAAATTACAAGTAAATATTGTTCTATACTTGTACCGTCACCCGTGGGACGACGCGACGTGTGACGGCGCGTCGTATGCATACGTAAGGGGACTACACACAAAGCATTATCTTCTTATAATTTTTATGATGGTTTTGTAGTCAATTTTTATAGTTAATAAAATAATCTTAAGAAAATATGAATCTGTTTCAGAGTCGGTGTTTAGTTTCTAAAATTACATGAAAGTCGATACGTACGAAAAATTTATAGCGTATCTTTGCAATAAGGTTTTGTTATCATTCTTAGGTGGTACAAAAAAGGTAAATATTACAAGATAATTGTTGGTAAAGGTACTTATTAAGTCAAGAGTGAATAGAAGTAACCTAGGCAAGCGTGTTACACCTTCGACCACATCATCGCTTACCATCAGGTGAGATAGTGGTCAAGCGCGAGCCTACACAGTATAAAAAAAAAAACTTATGACGAAAAGTTTCGAGAAAAATTTTCAACGCAAAAATTGAACCAACCTCTAAAGCCTCGTTTTCCGAAGTCGGTGTCTTTGGTACCGATTGTTTTTCGTTTTTCGACGCCGACTTCAGAAAACAAAGTAATTTTTCGCTTTGTAGGGTTTTGCTTTAGAAGCCGGTCAAATTTTATTGTTAAAAAGTTTTTAATTTTACCCTTTTTAGTTTTGGTACCTTATAATCAGAATACATGCCATTTCGATTCCAATAAGCCCAAACACAACTAGGATACATTGTTTTATTACAGAGTTCCTTTGCCTACCTTCCGGCTTCATCATCAGATCAGTTCGATGGTACAATTTTCATCATTACCATTTATTTGTAATCTATGTATTTGCTTCATAATAGCCGCTTAACGATTCTATATATCTTATACCCATTACATAATTATTAAGGAGTTTTAGTGGCCATCTGTGATCTTCTTCATAATACTTTCTGACTGCAAATGCCAAAATCGCTATATGTCTGCCTATAATATTTGAGGATTCCCATGGATTTCCTTAGGATTCCATCATTAGATTTTATCTTGGTGACAATGGGTCCACCTCGAGAGTATACCATTCCAAAAAAATAAATAATTTTACAAATCCAAAATATATGACGGAGATATAAAAAAAATAAAAAATAAATAGAAACATCCGAATTGAGAACTTTATCCATTTTGGGCAATCGGTTAATAAGGTTGGTAGTGCCCCTCTTACTTTAGCTCGTCTTGGCGGGGCTACTATCGAGTCCCCAGATTGGGTATTACATCATCTCTCTGAAAATTTAATTCCCGAAAAATATTCTAATTGCACGTAATTGACTTTCAGTTGCTTGTGCCAGAGCCGCGGTAACTCTTTCAAATTATCTGCGACGAAACTCTACTGCCTGCGATTAAATCAGCAAACAAAGCCACGCTCCATGTGTAATCCCCCTAAGATACTCATGTTCAACTGAGTGGATCGACAAAGGCGTCTCCCGTCTAAACAAGCGTTAGTAACTCGATTGAGCACAACCAAAAAGGCGTAAGGTATTCACTGTATTAGCTTTTCTAAGCCCCAGGATGTTCTCTATTCAAAAAACAAGTGACTTTTCGACTTGCCATCTCGAACCCTGCAAGAGTAGGTATTTGTCATGTGAAAGAGATTCGGATCCACAGCGCTCTCTTTTCGAAATAAAAAAAAGCTAGTAACATCAAGAAGCCCGACTGCTTCAAAAGCGAACTAAAAAGATCTGAACAAGAAGAAAATCATTTTAATTACGAGCTGGCTGACCAGTACCATATATATCCTCCGACTGCACAGCATGATTTACTTCTTGTCTAGATCTTTATTGTCTTAAGCAGGCGGGTTTTATGATTTTATTAATTTTTTTATTTACAACTTTTAAGTCGTTTTTTTTACGAATTACTTTGAAACATATAAGTGATATATTTTTTTTTAAACACCACTACAAACCCTTAATTTTGATAGGTATCCCATTTGATGAGGGTGGAAGATAAAAAAATTGAAACCTCACAATATGGCGCCCAAAATAGAACATGTTTGTTTTTGTTCGGGTCACTTATATAAGATCACTTGGGCGGACAAGACCTATCTAACGATGTATTAATTATACAAATCTGTTTAGTGGTTTAAAAGATATGAGGTAATAAAGAATATCTCAAACATACATACATAAAAGATACGCGCGAAAAACATAACCCTTTACTTTCAGTCGGGTAAAAAAAAAGATTTTTCAATCTGCGTTCTCGAAGACTTCTAGAACAGGCATTTGTTTTACCAAAGAGTTTTGGCTTCTAAAAAGGTTTCGTAATAGACACCTGTCTGCAAACGATTGATCGAGGTCTACAATAGGTATTCCTAAATCTAAATAATTCAGATATCCACTATGAAAATATGTACCTTACGCTAAAGCAGGTTTTATTCAAAGGCGTATCGGCTTTAAAGGTATTTTATCAAAAATATAAGACAGAAAATGTAGATGTACAGGCCTTCGTCAAAATAAAAGATACGAAGGGTAGATACAGAAATCTAATAGAATAAATGAGAATTGAAATGCTAATATCAAAAAAAGATCTCACAGGTATTTTATTTAGAGTTTGCAATTACGTTGAACAAATTGGAAAGGTTCCAAAATTCCTGACAAAATGAAAAATGTAGTATTTTAGCATAATTGACAAAAGACCAACGGAATATCCGTTGGTCTTTTTCTTCGTTGTCGTTTGTGTACAATTTTCTTACAAACTTCAATATTTATACTTTTAATATGCGTACAGCTAAGGAGTGGAATTCCCTGCTAGAGTCTGTATTTCCTGATAGCTACAACCTGGGAGTCTTTAAGTGACGAGTGAATAGATTTCTTCTAGGTAAGCGTGCTAGATCGTCGACCACATCATGGCTTACCATCAGCATCAGATGAGATAGTAGTCAAGCGCGAGCCTATCAATAATAAAAAACAAAAAAATAAACTTATATTATTTTTAATCATTATACGGCCATTCACTTATGAAAATGTATCAGCTCAGCCGTGCTAATATTATATAGTCTCTCGCGTGCGTAATTTCGGCTGTTAATCCGTTCAGCACGCGTTTCAGATGTTTCTAAGGCTCGTATCTGGAGAAGTGGTGCGTCGCGCATCGCGTTGGGCGTCGTGAACCGCACTAAATTCAAACATATGGCGTTGTATGAGAGTGTTTACGGAGAAGTGCCGGCGTTTTCGAAGAAGTGACGCGCAGCGACGCGCCAACCGCGACGCGCGACGCCCCGCGTCTCCGTAAATGAGGCCTTACAATTAGCAGATATTTGATAGAAATTGTTTTACGTAAGCAATGGCGTTACATTTTGTATTAGAATATAATAGAAGAGGGACTCCCTTTTCCGCACTTAGACTCCCATTTGGTCCGTTGTGCGTGGGATTTCCGGCTAAAGTAGCCAGCCTATCTCCGTCCAAAAGCACAGAAGCTTCCTGGGGGCTTCACAGGCTTCGCGGAGCGACCTCACCGTTCCGAGGATTTCTTCTCGTTGGGAATCCACAGCCGCCCAGTCCAGGATGACGTGGGCAGCTGATTCCTCGGCTTTAAAACAGCCTTTGCAAAGGGGACTGTCTGTGGCGCCTATGTTAAAAAGATGTTTGTTAAGAGGATTATGACCCGTAATTGTCCCTATGATTATTCTGAGGTTATTTCTACTTAGGCTAAGAAGTTTTTTGGTTAATCGCGGGTTTACATTCGGTAACGCCGTTCTTGACTGTCTACAGTCTGTAGCCCGTGACCATCTGTTGTTATGCAGTTCGGTTGATCTTTGGCGGATCCATGCACAGATTTGTGAGAAAGGCAGGGGTAGAAGTGGGTACGGGCCTAGCACTATCAACTCAGAACCTCTCCTTGCAAGTTCATCCGCGGCATCATTGCCTAGAGACCCACTATGTCCCTTAATCCACTGTAGGGTGATTCGATTGGATGAGATGCCCTCAAATTTCCCAAAGATAAGAATTGCTATGTCATCTGCGTATCCCACAGAGTACAGGCTGCTAGCGTTGAGCTCTGCAATGAGCTGATTCACAACTAAGTTAGTATTTGGTGGTATTCACAGTAAATTGAATAACGCGGTGTTTTAACATGTTATTTATCCATTCTATAAGCGTTGGCGCAACAACGTGGGTGGCGAGTGCCTGCTCGATGCTGGTGAAGCTCGTTTTGTCAAAGGCACCTTCTATATCAATGAAAGCGCCAAGGGTTGGGTTTTTGGCTTTGAGAGCATTTCCTATGCGTTAGACTACGCAGTGGAGTGCCGATTCGGTTGATTTGCCTGCGCAATATGCGTGTTGATTAGGGTGTAGAGGAAACAGTTCCGAAATTTGGTTTCTGATCTTTTTGTCCCCTAGACTCGCCAGCGTTTTCAAGAAGAACGAGGTGAGGCTTATGGGCCTTAAAGACTTGAGCTGGGTGTATTCGCCTCTACCCAGTTTCGGAATGAAGATGATTTTTACTTCGCGCCAGTTCAAAGGGAGCGGTGTGTTAGACAAGCTACATTTAGTATTATTAATGTTTTTTAGGATATTGTTGGTGTACAGTTTTCTTAATAAATTCGTTACTTTTATCTTATTTTTCATTATTTACTTACTACAATAATGACATTAATAACAGTTATTTTATAATATTAATAATATATTTACTTTTGAGAATTCTTTAATTTATGAAAACAAAATCATCTAAACGTACAAAAATGCCAAGACTTCGAAAGTATAAATGTGAAGAATGAAGTTAGCGTTAACCAGGCATTATGACATTATTTCAATATTTATTTTTGTTGGTTAAAAATATGCTATTGAAAAATAGAAAATTCAATACAATGAACTCCAGCTAAGCTATGAAAATATTACACAGTCTATTAGTATTAGATATGCTATTGCATACCACCAGCAGAAACCAGAAGTAGTAGTTGTATCAGTAGAAAGCAGTATCTTGTTGGTTCTACTGTATGCAGATCGATAATATAGGTGTTCTATTAAAAGTTAACTGTGTGTAAAGTTAGTCTATGAAAGTCTCGACCAATCTTAGAACACCTATCGTACATTATGACACAATCAGACATCAAGACTAGGACTTTCTGCAACAAAAACTTCAATAGTCAAAGATTTTCAAAGAATTTTCTTTATATAAGAATATGATTGCCAAAATTTTTGTTCAGGTATAACTTAGTTATTTATATAATTGTATTCAATTTTGTTGACTATGAAGTATAACTCAGGCTCTTAACTTTAGTTGAAACTGATACCTTCAATGAAATGATGATTCTGGGATTACTGGATTGATGCTAACCTGTAACGAAAAGAAAAACAACGTTAGTTTCGATTTATTCTGAACACCAAAATGTATTGAATAACTTTGAATTTATCCTTCGCTAATTATGTACTTAAAGATTTTTTAAACGAAAAATTGCTAAAAATATCTTAACATTAACACCTCGTCGACCGATAATCATATAGGCATGATTCTTCTTAAAATAATGAAAAACAGAAATTTCTTTCTTTTTGTTTCGAAAGAAGTAACAAATCATCTAAATGATGGCTTAATAATAGTACATTATGGTACAAGTGTGTAATGTTGGTGATTACCGCTGAGGCGCCATTGAGACCCGAGCAGTTAGGTGAGGATCTTAAGAGAGCCGAGGACGATAATCATCAATACACACCTGTATCATACGAGGTTTTTCAACACATTTGTGAAGAAAATAATACTAAAAATCATTTCCATGAGTGAAAACAGAAAGGCAAAATTAATCAGTTTTCCTATGCGCGCGCATCTAACAATGGCGATAGACTAAAAATAATGAGGTTTCCTTTTTTTGGCTTTTCGCGGATAGCGTTTTAGCCACGTACAAAATGGGGAATTTCAAGTTTTCTATATTACAGAGATAAACAAAAGTTATATTTGAGTGAAAGTTTTATTTATTAAACATGTACAAGTTGAAATTATCTATTTAAATAGGAAGTTGCATGAAATGTGTTGCATTTGTACTATTGAGCACAATCTTTTTTGTATCGAATCTTTTTTAAGAACAAAGCAACTCAACTAATAAATAAAAAAAAACTGTTTAACTCACTTGTGAATAATAGCAATGAAAAAGTCACAGTTTGATAACAGGTGTCATTATGTGCCTAATTGCGGTGAAATTAGAGCCACTTCAGGAGCAAATGTGTTGAAAATAATATAAAATGACTACTCTTCTCCCAATTATAAGTGACATCCACCAACCCGCACTGAGCCCGCGTGGTGGATTACGGCCCATCCCCTTTCACAGAAAGGAGGCCTGTGTCCCAGCAGTTCCCACTGTCAGAGTCATCATCAACCTGATAATGTTCCCACATTAACAGGTTAATTCTCCCTGCCAGTACTCGTAAACTAGTAGACAATAATCACGGTCAAGTTAAGTTTCGTAAGTATAGTATAGCGATATGGCTAACACAACATTGAACATCCGATAAAATTATGTTCTGAGAAAAAGGTTTCTGAAATAAATTTTTATTATGTGCTTGATTTATGATGCAGCAGGTGAGAAGTGATGGCTCAGTGGTTACGGCCCGTACGATTCGTAGCTTGCGGGTCCAAATCAGGCAGGCTTTGTGTAATTTATTTCATCACCACAGCTCTCATAACAGTGAAGGAAAACATTATAAGGAAACCGAACAAAAATTTCGAAGAAGTGTGATATCTACCAACCCGCCTGAAGACCACGTGGGGGTTAATAGCCCATTGCCTGTTAAAGAGAGGATCTGGATCAAATTTGGCGCAAAGATAGGAATAGCAGATAGGATACTTTTTATCCCGGAAATATGTTCCCTCGGGATAATTTTCGACTTTCACGCGGGCGAAGCCGCTGGCAGAAACTATTTCAACATAAACTTTTACAACATAAAGCTAAATCATCTTAAAACAATACAAATATAGAAACATCTGCAGTATTTTACAAAGTAATCATTGAGCGATCATAATGTCGACAGGGTTTTTTTTCCTCAGCGGAGATTGCAGCCGGTCTTTGCAATATAGCCGGATATTGCCAGGAAGGCAACATGATAGAATCCTATTTTAAGGAGCTATTTAGAGGGAAATCTTAGATGTCCGTTGCACAATATTTTTATGTGGTCAATAGCCATGTTGATATTTTGAGCTGAAAATAAAACTTTTTTTCTTCGTATAAAATATATTACGATAAAAATATTTTAATTTCGAACGCCACGTCGTTAAAGTTTGGAAAATTGAAGTTTCAAAACTTCAATTTCTTTTGTATTTTCCTTGATTATGGATGAATCACGTATTCTCTTTTGTAGATGTATTTAGTACCTACATATTGAGATAAAATTACCATGTCTATTTTTGTAGACTTTTAATTGAATCATTTTATAAAAGCATCCTCCATAAGTAGAGCATTGTACACACGAAATGATTCAATTAGCCTTTGTAAAAATATTGTTGTTTTTTCACTCTTTACAAGTTCTATTCTTACTCTGAAGATTTCAGGGTGTTTGCCTTGTCTATCAGACGAATAAACTTTGTGAAATATCCCTTACGGCCCGCTGAGTGGGATTAACAATATCATTTCTGTTTTTCATTGATGTTTCAGAATTACAGACTCGTTGAATATCGTGTTTCGCTTATTTGGTGGATCTGACCAGTCAATGCTATTTAGATACGAGCCCGTTTTTAATCGACTGTGATGATTGGCACTAGCCCATTGTAATAAGCTATGATAATATAAGCTAATAATATATAAGCTATAATAATATAATTTAATGTGTCACATTTCTTGATACATGTCTAACAAGGCCTCCGCAAGTTGGCTTCGGCCCCTGGCACGCCTTGCCGTAAGCGTAGCGGGATCCCAGGGTCCCGAGATTGTCAAAGGCATATAAAATAATAATATCAAGCGTCTAAATGAATGATATGGCTTCACATTTTGAGGTTTCTGCCATAGTCACGAAATAGGGTTGCCTGGCAATATCTAGCCGCAATTAACCTTATTAAATAAATTCTACACAGTCTATGTAGTATAGATTGAGTATCAAGTATAATTCAAGAAAAAAAATCATTAAAAAAAATACCTGCAGATTTGTGCAGTGAGTTCATAATCGGCGCACAAACATGTTTACTATTTTGTCTCGGCGCCCTAACCTATCTAGCTGGTAGAAATAGATAGTTACCATGATACTAGTTAGGTCACTTGTATTCCTCCATAGCTGCTAGACATTGATCGATCACCATCTGTATATACAAACCGCACACACACGATACATTTAAGTTGAGGTTTCGGAGAATGCTAAAATTCGCTTACAGCGCTCTTTGGGAACCCCTGGCCTAAAGGCTATAAGGTTGCTCATTATACTCCCATATTTAGTTCTATAAATGACGCTTCAGCTTAAATTTGTAGGTTCAAATGAGTTTCTTGATAGATCAATATGTAAATAAATAACTTTTTTAAGGTTACAAAAACACGAATGCTAGGATATCTCAACCACAGTGTCGTATGCAGCTTCCCGTACTCAAATGTCCTTCGTCTTGCGTGGGTGATGCTCGGAGAAAGCAAGTGATCTTGAAGTAGGTAATCTGATTTTCTTTTAAATACAGGCAAAGTTCAGTGCTTGAGGACACTCAGTTATGATCTAGTTTATTTTGCATAATCAACAAGATAAAGGGAATCATTTTAGGACAAAAGATGTGCTTTATAGCATCTCCAATTCATCATCCTTTTGTCCTTATCCTAATTTATATTGTTCAATACATCTCTATTTCCATGCCTGACTCAAAAGTAGTCACGTTTTCTATCATAATAATATCATCTTATTAAAGTGAGTTTTGATTAAACGAGATGGTGTCCGCAACTCCACGTCCAAGCGCATATTTTGCGTACGGGTGAAATAAATGATCATTTGATCCACCTAAGCACCTCTAGCAAGGCCAGCAGCACTTTGGTGTTTCTAACTATCTCACGTACCTGGGTCACCAAAGTGTATCTAGCAATTACTGTAACTATTGATCGTTTTTATGGTCATCTACACTTTTAAATGACAATCCACATTCATTCACAAAAATTTCCTCATGACATGTCTCTAATTTTTCCTGGGTAAATTAAGATAATAGTATTTAGTCCGTCAGTGGAATTAATATTGAACCCGCATTTTTGCGGATGATAAAGATAATGCGCATCAAAGTTCAGGAGTGGAGGCTTGTGACGTCACTTTGTCAGTATAAAGTGTAGCACACCGTGACGTCGCACGATATTTCAACGCACTGTCTGATATTGATACGTGTCCAATATTTTTAGGTTTTAGACAATATTAAGATATTTTTTGTCAACTACCCTATTCGTCAACATCATATTTATACCTATACCATGACATAAATTATGCTTATTTTATGTTTCTGTTTTCGACAAATACAATGCCGTACCATATAATCCAGAAATGATCTAACTTAGTTTTTCGTAGAAAGTGCTTACAGGATATATTAATGTCACAGTTAAAACCCGTTTTCCGATAGAACTCGTTTTTCCTAGTTAAAACTAGTTTTAACAAATGCCTTTATAAAAACTAGAAATACCTAGTCAAAACTAGAATTTACCACTGATATATTTGATTTTCAGATAAAACTAGTTGCCACTCCGAGGTTTAGCTAAAACTAGCACTAGAGAAACTAATCATGGACCAAGTGATTAATCAAGGAACTAAGTATAATATTCGGGCATTATGAATCTAGTCAAGTCAAATCGCGCAATGTAATGAATACTGATTTAAACTTCTATATTTATCACATTGTCTGATCATTATGAATATTGCTACTTAACGGTTGGGCAATTTGATTATTATGGACAATGAATTAGTCCAATAGCGAGCGAAGCGAGCTTGCGAGCTTTGTTTGGCACCCTAACACGGATAGGTTAGGTTCGTTAGGAGATGACGGGAGCTGAAGTGAGCGAGCAAAGCTTTAGTTCCTGCAGGCAGAAATTAGGAGCCCCGCGCAGCGGGGCTCTGTCGACTTTGTTGATTAAATAGTAATCGTACTTACCTATTCTATATTAAAACAAATGTCAACATTAAAATATAACATTATAATAGTTTTTATCACGTTGTCTACTCATATTGGGCATTTACCTGATATTCAATTTCGAGCATTTGTTGATTCTAGTTTTAACAAAGGCATTTAGTAAAAACTAGTTCTAACTAGGAAAAATGCATTATTTCTAAAAACTAGTTTTAACTGTAACATTAACAACCCCAGGATTTATTTTAGACCTATAACATTTAATCTCTTACACCAGGCTTGATGTACCTACTTACTTACGAAAACAAGTAGGTTACTCACCTAGCTAGTTACTTTTAGTAGCAATCCCCAAATCTACTTAAGTTTTATTTATGTTTACTTACGTTCACCTTAGGTAAGAGGATTCCCGCTACAATTAAAGGCAATTACATAGAATTACAGGGGAAGGAAAGTTCTCATGTAACAAGGTAAGCATTTTCCCGTTGAGCGTTATGTAGTTAATATATAGACACGCTTTTATTCCCCGTGAAAGTAAGGAGTGCAGTATTTACTTTTTACAGGCTTAAATAACAAATCTGATATCATATCATACTTTTAACTGGCTTGCATATATGTCAAGATGTATGATGTGAGCGTAAAGTATGATCGTAGCAGGTGGCGTTCTGTGGTTTCTGTCTATATGTGTGTTTGTGCCACGTCGGCTATGGTGACTATCTCTATTCTTTTGTCAACTATGTGTTCCATTACAAGCGTGTGCTCTTATGTGGCTAATTTGACCAAGCTATAAAGATTCCTATGTACACAGAGCGGACCTTTTAGAATACCTTTACGGTAGGGGTATACTTAGTATGTTGCAGGGAGGCTAACTCTGTGCTAAAGTGCAGAAACTGCGCAGTGCGGGTTGGACGACCGGTCACGTGTTGTGAAACTCGTGAAAGCTAGGTCATTCGCTGATCGGTACCAACATTCCTTCGGCAACGCTCAGCTACTTTAGGCTCCGTTTCAGTTAAACAGTAGGCCTATAATTCTTTTATAAGACCTATTTGTATTTCCACTTAGAAAGGTCACTGCGTTGGAAGCCCTCTCATTAGGTGGACCGATGACCTAGTTAAGGTTGCGGGAATCGGCTGGATGCGAGACGCACTGTATCGGTCAATGTAGCGACGCCTGTGGGAGGCCTATGTTCAGCATTGGACGTATTTCTGCTGAAATAATGGTGATTATGACTTAAATATCTGGACCGAATAATATCTAGCCCGATCTGGGAATCAAACCCTCTTTATCCTATGGTCTTCAATCGCACTTACGACTAACAAGGTAGTTCTCCAAAAACCTTTTAAACAGAGACCCAAACTTTTTACTTTGTCTCAAAAGAATTTTCCAATCAAATCGATCGGGCGGAAAAACTGGACCGTAGAGGTTTGTTGAAGAACTTTGCGATAGAAAACCACTCACAAATTGATTGGAACCTCTAATTACGAGAAGTTTTCGGTTTGACCTAGTAATGGAGGAATTTTCTCTGTGGGGACGGAGAAATTAATTTCTTTGTTTACTTGGTACGTAGTATTAAATAGAGTGGCATATTATACCTACCTTCTTGTAGGGGGTATTTTATTTCGGTTCTTTATGGGATGAGAGGTAAAATTAGCTAGCGAAGAAACATTGACGCAATGTTTGCGTAGGTTTTGTGTTTGATATTGTTATCGGTTAGGTGTTTTTGATACATTGACTATTTAAACAGTGGACCCTTTCTGATTGCGCAACGCAATTAAATTGCGATAGTAGACGTTATCACGTGCATATTTTCAGAAATGATATCCGCAGGCCGCCCAAAGTCATCGGCAGGACACATTGCTCGCAGAGCGAATGGTCGATGGGGCCAAAAAGTTCTGTGTTAGCGATCACGAACCGAAAGACGATGCGTTCGAAAGCATCCCCTCGCGTTCATGCGGTCCCTCGAGGTGGATCGATAACCTGGTTAAGGTTGCGGGAAACCACTTAAAGTGAGACGCACGGGATATGCCAATGTGGTGCCGCCTGGGGGATGGCCTATAGCAGCGGACGTCTTTTGGCTGAAATGATGAAGACGATATTCTAAAAAAAAAAAATTGCCTAGCGTTCGCATTGAATCGCATCGCAGCCATGTGAATGTACTTTTTCGCTTGGTAAAAATTGCTTAAAGGTCTGCATAGTAGTCGAATCGGTTGGGAACCATCAGTCAGGCGAGGCACGGCCTACTGTGAAGGCTTGAGTCTCACATTTTTATCACAGTTTTAGAACAAATATTTGACAGTCACGTGAGTGACAGCAGAGAAGAGTCCAAATGCAGCCTCCTTTGGATTCTTCGGGTACGGACCCAAAGAAGATAACGTTATCATATCAATATTTAAAATTATTGAGCTGAAAGCAATAGCTGTGAATAAAATAACTATCATAGTTTGGTATAGGAATTGGGCAATCAATTTTAAACCCAAGTTGCACTGTTTCAATTTGCTATAAATAATAAGATGAAACACCATAATAATAACAACTACACTACTGACCCTATTAACGCTACTAACATACAAAGAATCACTTGTTACTTTCTTTGTTCTACATTCCTTTTAGTTTAACATTAACAGTTTATTAATAAACAGTTTTATTATTAACTCCTGACTTAACTGGGTCGCACACGTCAACGAGTTAATTTATAACTCATGTAAAATATACATAAAGATACATTTATAATTTCTGACGTTAATTTCCGTTATAACTTTTTACGGTAATTTATCGTTTGTAATAACTTGCTCCAGAGTCTAGAGTTAGGAAACGATTTGAAATTAAAACAGATGGTGTTGCTATAATAAGGCTATGTCTCTGGTTTTTATGTCTTTAGCCATGCCGAGGTAAGTTTGTACTAATATGTGGATATTATTCAAGTCCGAACTGTATATTACGATATCGGCGCGAGTCATTAAAATTACGATATCCCTTAAGTTATATAGGGGAGATGGAGGATGTCATTGGAGTCGTTATGAACTAAGCTTACAAATTATGAATGGATTAGTCCAGTTTTGTCTTATATTATATTGTTCATTCTCGCTTGAAAACAGGTTTAGGGATTTTTTCTCAGTTTAGGTCTTATAGGGCATAATTAATTATAACTGAAAACGCAAAAACTTAAAAATACATTATTTCACATTCATCAATCATAAGAATGCACTTCTCCATAATTATGTTTTTTGCATCAGCGGTAAAATTTTTTGTTTATTATTTCTGGAAATAATTATCCAGTTGTAAAAAACATTGCACTGATAAAATATTAACCTACTTTTCAAACCGGAAAACTTAAAGATTCTTTTTCTGTGTAAGACACGTGAAAACCTTAAGAAAATCAGCATTGTTTTGCCTGTTTAAGTTTCACGCAATAGCCTAGTGCATAAACTGGAACACTGGGCGCAAAATAGAAAGAAACGAAAATTTTGAAAATATTGTTTGGAATATGGACGATCTAAGGGCGGTTACGCATTAAATTCGATCCCTAACCGTGAAATTTCGGTTCCGAAGTTGCCGTAGTACTTGGGAAGCTGACGCACTACGTCTTAATACTATCCGTCATAATTCAGAACATTTTGAACTCGGTACTCAAATCAAGGTCACAGATCGGAAGTAATGCGTAACCACCCTAATAGGTATCAATAAGGTCGCCCCTATCACAAATGTGACTTAACTATAACACAATTTGTTTAATGTGGTTACAACACTTCACTTTTACCCCTTCAGGGAATACAAGTTTCGTGTTAAGTTACTTCAAAATACTCGTGATACTACAAAACTTATTTAGACAAGACATTCTACCGAAACAGTAAATAAACACCAAAATAACGCTTATCTGAAGTGTTGCTCTCTCAAAGTGGCTCAGAATCATTGTTCTGGAAGGAATCTGCTAAAATTGTTTCAATGTCTTAAGAGGGCTTTGATTGTAAGAGATTGACAAACGCTATCAAAACGCTGTCAGTTGAGAAATCTTTTTCATTTTGGTATTTCGACAGTCACTATCTTCGACACTTTTTAGGGCATCTAATGTTAAGAGGTCAATCGTCGAATCCAACATGGCTGGGCGGTGTTCAGGAAGTTGCGTGATATCTTCTCGTCCAATTTACCGCAGTGTCTCAAGACAAAAGTCTGTGTTGCCAGTGATCACCTATAGTACCGAGACGTGGTCGTTCTCAATGGGCCTTATCAGGAAGCTTAAAGTCACCCAAAGGGCAATGGAGAGGGCTATGCTCGGAGTTTCCTTGCGTGATCACGTCAGAAATGAGGATATCCGCAGGAGAACCAAAGTTACCGACATAGCACGAAGAATTGCCAAACTTAAGTGGCAGTGGGCAGGGCACATTGCTCGCAGAACGGATGGTCAATGAGGCCGAAAATGTCTGCAGTGGCGACCGCGTATCGAAAGACGCAGCGTTGGTAGGCCTCCCTCTAGATGGACCGATGATCTGGTCAAAGCTGCGGCAATCCGCTGGACGCGAGACGCACAGAATCAATCGAGGTTGTGACACTTGGGGGAGGCCTATGTCCAGAGTGGACGTCCTTCGGCTGAAATGACAATGCTGATGAAATAGGTAAATAGTGGTATATTTATCCCTTTATGGAATACAAGTTTGGTGTTAAATTACTTCTAAATAATTCTACAAAGCTAAGACGGCATTCTACCCGAACAGTAAATAAACACCAAAATAACGCTTATCAAAAGTGTTGTTCTCTCAAAGCGGCTAAGAATCATTGTTTCGGAAGGAATCCGCTGAAATTGTTTCAGTGTTATAGTCTTAAAAGACGGCTCGTTTGGTATAATTTAATCGTTGCCGCTTTCATTACGCTTCTTGAGGTATTTTTATGTAGCATTGTTCGTGATTGATTTTATGATAAGAAGCTGAAGATTTTATTTGTACCTACCTTTATTAGATACTAAAAAAAAGCTTATGCTTACCTGCAAAAGTTTAAAAAAGTGTTATCTATAGTTCTATACTTAATAATATTATAAAGAGGAATGATTTGTATTTTTGTATGTAACAAAGAAACTTAAAAACTACTAAACTGATTTCAAAAACTCTTTAACCGTTGGGAAGCTACACTATTGCCGGGTGACATAGGCTACATGCGTCCTCTAGTCTCAAATATGTTACGTAACATTAATGTGTGAGGTTTTGCATCCTAATTGCGTCATGCACTGTCTATCCGAAGGATTTTTCAAGAAATACTTACTTGATTCAGTGCTTTTGTTTGAAAAAAATCGTCTACTTGTTCAACGCTGCAACTCAATGAATATTGCGATACCCTAGTTCCAAAATTAAACAATTCAGAAAAAGGTTCTTATGAGATAATTAGAAAATTATACGACTAGTGATAGATAAACTTAAACATTAAAACTAACTAACTTTTTAAACATTCTTATATTAATCTGAATTTTAATATTATTATGAACGGTCTTATGATACTAGGAAGTTGAAACATTCTCAGTTCCTGAATACAAAAATCTGCTAAAATAGCTACAATCTCAGGGTCTTTTAGTCATGAATGAATAGGTTACTTCTAGGCAAGTGGGCTACACCGTCGACCACATCATCGCTTACCGATCGCTTGGTGAGATAGTGGTCAAGCTATATTTAAAAATTAAAAAAAGGAAGCAACTGAATTTGTTACTGTATATGTACCAAAAAGTCTTATGATAAAATATTGTGTGTTACAACTAAACTTCATTCAGTTTTTCTTTGGAAATGGTGGGTAACCATATAAGGAAGAATTTCTCACACTTATCTCAAACTCACTGAATTTTAGACTTCTTACACATTGAAACTGAGGTATCGATTGTAAATTGTCAAAGTAAAAGTCATTGATAATATGCCCCTGTAGTATTTTGAGTTCTGATTGCATAAGCACCTGCAGGAAAAACCTAAATTTAATCCAGTTTGTTAAATATTAAAGGTAAATTGTTAACCGGGTTAAAAATATGCTGAATGGGTGACTATTATACTAAGTAAGTTACCATTTATCCGGTTTGAGTAACAGCTTTTAGGAGGTGCGGTAATAATATTTTTACATACTTTAATTGTATCTTGGTTCTATTTTATCGAGGCGACGTCGCGGTGCATTGCGGGAGTTCGGGTGTATTCGTGTTTACAACGAATTAGTCCAAGAGCGAGCGTAGCGAGCTCGGCAGCTTAGAGAACCCCGACATGGATAGGTTAGGTTCTAAGGTTCGCTCGCTTTGCTGTCTCACTTCAGCTCCCGTCATCTCCTTCATGTTAGGTTACTTTAGACCCTGCAGACAGAAAAAGAGCCCCAGGGCTCCGTCGACAAACTTTTATTTTCAAGTCGCTGTTTTAAACATTTGTATTCGCACACTGTTTGTCGCTCACTTAGTATTTCAGTGAAACATATTCAGTATTTTTTACACCTTGAATTTAAATTTATTTTCGCTCGTTTAAATGCTATCCAATAAATGCACAAGCATATTACATGTTCATTTACTTTCTTTTGAAAAGTAACCAAGAAAAGGTTATCAGGACTTACCGGCTATAAAGGTAACAAATTCCTTTTTCAAAATGTAATAGAGAACAAGATGGAAACCTCCCCGGGGTCATATTTTAAAAGCGGAATTAACGGTAATGTTCTTAGTAGGAATGGGTCTTTAAAACTAAGCGGTTCTTTGTTCCAAAAAAGAAAACGTTTTCCTTCTACTCGTTGCCTAATGACTTTGATTAATGTACGTACGGCGTACGAGATAAGGGACTATTTCTAATTTGGGGGTAATTGTATAGCTTAAAGTAAAGAGTAAATGTGTAGTAATTAAAGTAATGAAAGACGATCTCTTTTATAAAATATGGAGAAATGGTTTCAAAGTATTTTTCCTGATGATAGACTGTAGAAAAGCTGACATTCTATCTGTATAATAGTAACAGCAGATCTTTGTGTCTCTGAAGTTGGGGCTGCCAACAATTGCGTAAGAAACAGTTTGTCACCGACAGGTCATCGAGTAAACTGCATAAAGTAAGTGAGATAGGACGATGCAACAAACCTAAGAGAGTGAAACAGACAGACTTTATACAATGCTATCTTCACCTTCAACATTGACAAAAAAATAGCTACTGCGCAGGGTCTTGCAGCCAATTCAGAGACACAAAGATCCGTTGTGAGTATTATAATACAAAATGTATGCAGTTGACGCTATGTGACGCTCGACCGAATTGTCGTCGTGTTGTCAATCCCGCACATTTCAGCATAGAGCCCCTTATCATTTTTTGTAGGCGATATTAAGTAGGTAAAATAAACCATTTTAATGCTGTTACAAAACATAGTTTATACTATTTTGTTTATTATTTGTTTTATTCTATTTTATTTTTCAAGTATGTTCCTTTACGAGTATTATACGTGGCATCAACAGCGGACCTATCAAAATACCAGCACAGCGTTATTTTCTTTTAGATATCGTTGCACACGCTGAGATAGGAGCTTTTCGGGTCTCGCACGGGGTTTTTTATTTTTACAGTTGTTTAATTTTTTGTTTTTGCTTATCTCTCGTGTCTCCTGTGCGGGACACAAATTATTATTTTTGTTTCTTTCTTTTTTCATTTACATTTGATGAAAACAGGAAAATGTCAGAGAAATTAAAATAGATGTCGTACTTTATTTTACCGTGACTAAAATAAAATAGACATCCATTTTATTTTAATCCCTTGGCTGCATGTTTTATATATATTTTTCTGAGAAAAGGCACCTGCTTGGTCTAAAGGGGAATTAAATTCTATTTAAGTAGGAAAAGCATTAAGTCCCCTAAAAAGCTACTTGTAAAAAGACATGCAAATTAAAAAAAACACAGTCTTATTTAAATTCAAATCCCAGAGGCTGTTTTCCTTACTGCTACAAAATGCCTTAAAACGTATTGTTAGATCTTCTCTTAAATCTGAGTAAGTCGAATGGACTGTTTGTACACTCAACGTAGATTTAAAACTTTTAGCTACTTTTTATTTATATTTTCTTCCACCACTTTACTTACACTTTATTTGAAAACAGGGACAACACTTTTGCAATAGGCAGTAAGATAAAGCACAGTTGGTTTATTTATTATGAATTCCCATCTCGGCCATTTTCCTGTCAGTTGGCTGAGTCATTCCGTTTGCTTGGGTGAGGAAAAATCACTATATTTTTCACGCTCAGCTGTTATCTGATGTGGCTGTGGTTTTTGTCACCAAGAGTGTGCCATCCTAAAGGACCATCCTGTTGGCGGCGATTTTAATTGCATCGTTAGGCGGTCGGATATGACGTACTCGTATTTTATAAGACAATATTGAGTGAAAATCGGTTGAATTGTATCTTACTGCGTCCATGTGAACGTATTTGCAATCAACATCGCTTATCAGTGTGATTTAAAATTAAATCGAATCGCAACAACCCACCAGAAAGGGCGCTAACTCTTACGCTGAGCAGCAATGGTTTCTTTCCCACTAAGGTCGAATTTCACTAAAATTGAGCGCGGCGATCAGTAACACAACAGCAACAGCGACAGTTACATCTAAATTTTATTAACAGCTCAAAAGCTAAAATCCAAATTTTATTCTACCTATGTCCGTTATAGACTGAAACCATGCAACCGATATGCTCCAAACCGGTTTTATCAGTAAGGCAATAATGCGATGATGGTTTTAGACAAATAAAGAACACAAAAAAGAAACTAAAAATAAACAAAATTTCCTTTTTATTCAACAAATAAACAAAATGTATTTCTTTTTTTAGCGTAGAGTAGCTCACGCCGGATATCAGCTGGTTGTCAATATTCCACAGCAATTTAAATGACGACACTGACACTGCTTGATCATAATACTTTGGTTTTCAGGCAATCTACTGTTCATTGTTCATTTCGTGTATGTTCGACAAGGAACCAATTAATTAATATATGATGATAAAATATTGAGTTTCTAAACAAAGCCTCTCATGAATAAATAAATACCTTTTTCAATTGAATATTAATAAGTTTTATATTTGTTCACAAAATCAAAGTAAGCGGGATTTGATTAACTTTGTATTTATTTAGGATTGCTTCACATTGTATGCGTGCTTGAAATAATTAAATTTTATATCGTTTTTTCATTTATATTTTTTTTTACGACAGTACCTAATTTGAAAAGTGCCCTTAGTAACAAGATTTATATTAACTTGCGTTGGTATGTGTCATCATCATCATATCAGCCGAAAGACGTCCACTACTGGACATAGGCATCCCCCAAGCGTCGCCACATTGATCGGTCCCGTGTGGCTCGCATCCAGCGGATCCCCGCAACCTTCGCTAGGTCATCGGTCCACCTGGTTGTAGGCCTTCCAACGCTACGTCTGCCGGTTTGCGGTCACCAGAACTAGTACAGAACCTTTCTGCCCCATCATCCGATCTGCGAGCAATGTGCCCTGCCCACTGCCAATAAAATTGCTGCAAACAAAATTGCTTTAGTTTGGCAATTCTTCGGGCTATTTCGGTAACCCTGGTTCTCTTGCGGATCTCTACATTTCTGATTTGACCATGCAAGGAAACTCAGGGCGTAGCCCTCTCCATTGCTCTTTGGGTGACTGTAAGCTTTTAAGTTTGGCCTCATTGGATGTGTCCCAACCCAACCAACCTTTCAGTCCTTAAGGGCCTACATACGCTTTAGTGCCGTAAAACGGTAACTTTCTAAAGCTTACTCCTTAGTAACGGCTAGGTTAAAAGGTTTGGTAAAAAAATATATTAATTATTGATACATGTACATAATTTAGAACACAAGGTTTTTTCGTTTAACTAATAGTTTTGCTTTAAAAAAATAATTAATTACACGATACTTTTTCGCAACTTTTGGAAACTCCTCCAAAACGACTTGGATGTTTAAAAATATTTTTACACAGAAAAATTGATGGCTGGAATTTCTTCTTAACTTACATAGCATATGTAAATCAAATAATATTTTGCAAACAAAACTGATCAAAAGGAGGTTTAATATTGATATTTTGGCATCGAGCGGGCGCACGGCCAGTACTGCGTTAACATTGAGGCGTATATATCGCCTTAAAGCTTGTTTTAAAAGTAGTTGTTTAGCTTAATACTTATTTTATCTGAAAAAAGAAACATGCTGTTTTTGCCACAAAAAAAAAACATTTTGTACTCTTGACACCATTATCGTAGTATGTAATTTTTAACCATCGGCGGAAAAAGAGCTGTGTTATAAGTTTGAAGTGTGTACTCGGCTGTTTGTGTATGTGTGTATCTGTCTGTGGCATCATAGTTCCGAAACGGATGAACCGATTTTAATTTAATTTAATTTAGTTGTTTGATATTATGTGACTTTATCGAGGGTGTTCTTAGCTATGTTTGATAAAAATCGGTTAAGCCGTTCGAAAGATATGCTCTTTGAATCGCGGTGGAGTATTTCCGCAAGATATTTTGTTATATGTGTTTCGGTGGATTTTCGATTGACGCGTGTTAGATAAATAGTTTAAAAAATATTTGTGTCGACAGATTTTTAAATTTTACTTGTTAATCTAATTTAAGACACTCAACCCCTACGGTAAGTTTTAGGAGTCACCCAGTTTCGTATTGGACTGCCAAACAAACTAAAGCATCGTTGAGACGAGTGAAAAATAGTAAGCAACACAACCGGCATGCCAGTATTGCCATTAATATTTAATCCAGCATTCGGCTGTAGTAGCCTATCCAAATTATTTATTTAAAAGCGACCCTATTTCGGGAAAGTTTCAGTGTTTCACGTCGAAATTCAATTAACAAAAATAACAGACGAACTGCTTTAGTGGTTGACTTGTACAAATTAAATTAGTTTCATAAAGTTTCTAGTTTTATAAAGGTCTAAGAATAGGAAATTGTAATAGATATTGTATATCGCTGAACGTCACCCGTAATGTTAGATATTTTAACTACACACAGAAAAGTGCTCTTGCTCAGTCCCTCTCATACTTCTAATTTTGTTCATTCTTCCTTTCATATTCAATCCATTCTTCTCTGGAATGCGATTCCTCTCGATATCAGGACGGCCACCAGGCTGTATGCATTTAAGCGGAAGTTGCGGCATTTTTTTCTAAACGAATACCAGAGTCGTCTCATTTTGCGCCTTTCTATTATTTTTTATATCATATATAATATATATTATTTTATATATAGCATTTATTATAGGACATATTTAAGTATGTTTATTTTAACTATATACTTTTGTACTACTTTTGTGTTTATAATATTATTATTTCTATTTTTATACACCTGCCATGCTATCTCTTCACCGCCCTTGGTTGACTGGTAGAAAATGCCTAAGGCATTAAGTCCGCCTATGTACGTTTATGTTGCATGAAGTTTTAATAAACAAATAATAATAAAATATTTAGCGTAAATGTAAGTATGTATTTGGCAAGACCTACATGGAACAAACCCTTGTTTGATGTTAACACAGGTAGGTAGAAGGAGAGTAAGCAATACACAAAATCACGGGAAAGACCTCTATGTGACTCTCACAGACCTGGCAAGCATAGCACTAAAGGTAGAAGGCCTATATTTTGCTGTGGGCTGAACATAGATACCAATAACGTTGATAAACGAAACCCACGAAAGAACGACAAGGAACGCTTGAATCTTTCTATTTATTACTTTGGTACTAAAAAGAACAATATTATTTTAATGTTTCTTGTGTAATTTTACAGCTTTGTAGCATAATCTACGCTAAAAATAAAAATCCACAACAAAATCCGATGCAAAAGTTGGAAAACGTTAAGTACGAGAAAATAATTGGATGTAACTGCGGGGAGCGCTTTCAAAGTAGTTTAAGTTGGCACTTGTACCTCCACAATGTTCCCTCGACCGAATTACTTAACTGGCAACTAGGTTACGTAGAGGAAAATATGTCTATATGGTTTTGTAAAGTCTGGGAACAGAGTTAGTAAGTAAATCAGGTCTGAAAATTGCATAGAACAGTGTGTAGGGTCTATTGCCGAAGGAGGGTAATGTGTTTATCAGTCTAAACGTGTATGTATGTATTTATGTTTGTTCCTATGTGGCTATCTAGAGACCAAACGCGTTGGCCGATTATGTTGATTCTTACGTCAATCGATTCGTCTTAACCTTGCGTGTGTCACTGGCTACATTAAAATTGGAAAATAGAAAAATGCCGGATTTTGGGCACCATGTTGTGAGAGCCCATTATTTTTATATTTTCAAACTAAATATTATATAATTATCGTCCTTTCGCTAAATGGATTCTAACTTCATATTCAATGTGTTAACATGAAAATCATGAGCGGATCATGATCTAGATATTAACACGAATGTTTGCTAAAAGATAATGTAAATGAAAAATCATTTATCTGATAATGTCAAATAAGGATGTTTGCTGTATAAATCCATTAATTGCTCCTTTAGTTTTTCTATAGCTTTCAACATTCCATAATAAATAATTTGATCGATATTCTGACGGGTTAAACTTCCATCATAGTAGAACACAACTAAAATTTTAAACCGCTGGCTCATTTTTATTGCATGCTACATAATTTATCTAGTAGTAGACTCGCTTCTATCGGCAACCTATTGAACATGTAATTATGACTATATATATATGAGATAAAACACTCTCAACTTTTGAACGGCCTAACCGATTTTGATCAAACATAGTTAAGAACACTCTCGATAAAGTCACCTTTCAAACAAAACGAAATCAATATCGGTTCATCCTTATAGGAGCTATGATGCCACAGACGCATACAAAAACACACAAAGACACAAATACACACATACACAAAAACACACGTCAAACTTATAACACCCCGCTTTTTCCGTCCGCCGTCGGGGGTTAAAATGAACCAAAAGAGATTATTGATTTCATCTTGATCTTACGACGTCTGAAACTCGGCAATCGTTATTTGCATAATTATCATCCGCCTTACCTCCTATTACATTATTTAGCGTATAAGCAAAACTTATACACGTGTAACCCACATTAACAACGCATAGGTCAGCGTTTTCCTAAGCAAAGAAAGGCTTCTAGCTGAACAAAGCGAGCATTTCTCAACACAAGCCGACCCTTTTATAATTCAGAGCGCTTGGCCGGCCGGGCGCGGTCAATTTCTCTTCCTTTCATACAATAACTCAGCTTGCCCCGTATTGATGAAGCTACATGATAAGGCATAAATATTTTATGTTAGGTTTATGAAGTAACCGTTATGATTTGATGAAGATTTTTTATGAATAGGCTGGGAAACGTAGCTTTTTAGTTAGTACGAGTTATTTCCTCTTCCTCTGGTTAAAATTATGTGAGCAATGATGTAAAACTTCTAGAAAATCTCGATAACTCAATGCATTATCACATATACACTCCAACTAGATTTTTGTGCAGAATCGTGTGCTGTACACGTATAATTTATGTATTTTGTTTAGTTGGTAAAAATTTAAATAATCAAGTGTTTTTAAATTTATGGTGTGTTCTTTTGTCAACTGTCCTAATTTGCAAATCTCTATATGACATTGTGGTTTGCTGTTAGAGAACCCAATTATGGGTTATAATGGGTTAAGCTGGCTTTTGTACATACGCTGCCTGTTGTATTTGCATCTGTTTGTTTTGTTTACAATCTATACTAATATTATAAAGAGGTAAAGTTTGTGAGGTTGTAGGGGGTAATCTCTGGATCTAATGAACCGATTTACATGAAATTTGGCATGGTTGGCAAGTTTGAGACCCTGAGAAGGATATAAATGATAGTTTGTATTCCCTTGTGATAAAAACACTTTTTACGCAGGAGAGCTGCGGGCAGAAGCTATTCAGGAATATGAATATGATCCGTATAATTTGTAGGTCATGATAAAAAGTAGTATATACTCGTAAATGCAGCAGCACCTAGTTGCTCGTATACTGGAATCTGACCCCAAGATAACAGGCAAAACAAATGATGAATGTATAGGTATTTGCCACATTATGGAGGACATACTGAAATGCAGGTGCCATCTTCCAATTCAATGGGTTGGTAAGCCACAGAAAGTTTATTCCACAACTAACTAATGCCTATCCTACACTTTAGTACAGTATAAATATGGACGAACAGTATGAAAACTACCTACAAACGCTCGAAATGGCACACTCACACAAACATCCGCATCGACGAGACCCCTAAGCGGTTGTCGCGATGCTGTCAGTAGTGCGTGCCGCTTAGGGGTCTGCCGTTTCGAGCGTTTGTGGGTAGTTTCCGTACTGCTCGTCCATATTTATACTGTGGTTTTAGTTTCCCAATTCGCAACTTAGCTCGAAAATTTTAGCCAGAACCTCGGCATACCTATCCTGAACTCAATTATCTAACTCCTGGTATAACAAAGTGGATCTTCAAACATTCACATGCAAATTTTGAGCTCTTGTGTCATCTAAACCCATTCAAAGTGTGAAGTTTACCTGATGAACTCGAAATCTTGAGATAAGATACGCTGAACACTCGCAGATGTATTAATAGCTTTAGTTCGTAATATGGAATTTATGCTTTGAATTTTCTTTTGAAAGGGAGTTCATTTGCATGAATAATCTAAATAATTGGCAAGCAAAATCTGTCTACACATTGAAAAGATTTAACAAATTAATGAAAAGATCATCTTTTATATGTATAACTTTATTAATAAACAAAAATAATTTCAGATATATGTTTCCAAGATCAGTAGCGGCCCAGTGGTAACGGCACCGACTAACGTGTTGTAGGTCGTGGGTTCGAACCCAGGCAGGCGCTTTACTTTGTGTAAATTATTTCACCACCACTGCTCTCGAAATGGTGAAGAAAAATATCGTGAAGAAACTGGCATGTCCTAGAAACAAAAATTCGAATACATGTGACATCCATCATCTCGCACTGGGCCCGCGTGGTGGTTTACTGCCCATTCCCTCTCACAGAGAGGCCTTTTTTCCCAGCAATGGGAACATTAAAAAGGCTTACGATGATGACGATAATTTCAAATGGGGTAGGTATAGGCAACTTCGAACATTTAAAGTAATTTTATCTGAGTATGCGAAACAGTATTTTTCAATTTTTATAAACAAATAGATAACTAGTTTCAAAGAAAAGTAAAGTAAACAACCTCAGAGAAAATGTTCCTAGAAACTCTTTGATTTCAAAAACGCTAGAGGCAAACCAATCTAGTAAGAGTATTTTTATGTAATTGCTCTACGAGAGTGTTATTGCAATCTGCTTGGATTATACAATATTAAAGGCTAAAGACCAGAGTCTTTAATCAGTCTTACCTGTTATGACTTACGGGGCCGAGACGTGGTCACTCACGGTACGGCTGGTCCATCAGCTTAAAATCGCTCAACGAACTAGGAATTGGCTTTGCTAGAAGTCTCTTTGAGGGGTCGAATCCGGAACGAGGTGATCCGGCAGAGAACCAAAGTTGTCGACATAACACAGAAAGCATAAGCAAGCAGAAGTGGTAATATAGCCATATTAGCCGTAGAACCGATGACCGTTGGGGTAGACGTGTTCTTGAGAGAAGACCGCGAACTGGTAAACGTTAGGTAGAACGCCCTCAGGCTAGGTGGAGCGACGATCTTTGCAGGGTGGCTGGTAGCAGCTGAATGAGAGTTGCCGAAGATCGAAGCAAATGGCGTGCAATTGGAGAGGCCTACGTCCAGCAGTGGACTGCTATAGTCTGATGATGATACAAAACAGTTTGGATTTTTCTTCTATCTGACTCAGTTACATAACTCACCTACCTGTTAGAAGTTTATTTATTTAGTTACTTGCTTTAATTGCCAGTGGCTTCGCCAACATGTTAGCCAAAAATCGTACTACGGGACCCTATTATCGAAATAAAAATAATTCTATATACTATAGTCTTGGTCATGGGTGTTCCACAACCAAATCCGTTCAGTCGTTGAGGCATAATTGATTAACGAACATTCGAATTCCAAAAAAATACCTGCAGATTTTCACATTTATAAAAAATACTATAGCTTCTTACAGCGGTATCGCTCGCGTGAAGGTCGAAAATTATCTCAAGGGAACATATTCTCGGGGCTAAAAAGTATCCTTTGTGCTATTCCAGACTATAATCTATCTCTGTGCCAAATGGCATCCAGATCCGTCGAGCTGTTTAAGCGTGAAGAAGTAACAAACCTACACATACACTCACAAACTTTCGCCATTATAATTTATTTATACTAAACCAAGTGGAAATCGACAACGCCCACGTAATAGATCCGTCACAGTAAAACAGATGCCTCGTTCAAACGCAAAGCCTTTAAAGCCAGTGGAACGAAACTCTATCACCGGCTCAGCTCGAGCTAAAGCTAGTAATATTAGGTATTTATCTGTGCGAAGATAGTAAAACCAAGGAACATTGGTTGAAACGGGTTTGATTAATTGCTCTGGTGAAACAAATATGTTTGCTAAATTAAGCGTCTAACCAAGCTCATTCAGATTTGATTAAGACTAACACTAAAATTCATGGAATTAATGACGACAAAACGATATTCCTCTTAATCCATTGAAGATTAGCGGAAGTATTAACTTTGATTTCAAAAGCGATGTTGACTCCCACGCCGCCGCATTAGCGTGGTTTAGCTCGCTTCTCATCTCAAATCTTCATATTTTCACAAGCGATTTATACGAACACGTAAAACCAAACCCACAACACTGGAAATACCAGCGTAAAGCTTTATCTGTACGTACGTTTATTTGTTATTACTACGGGTATTAATAAATATCTCGGCGGTTCACCGCGATGCATTAAATCTTGTATGCCGTTTCAGAAATAGATGCAGATAAAAATGTGACGAAACAGAGCAATACCACTGAATCGGAACAGGCAAACCCACCAATATCATCATCTGATTAGCATTTACCCAACTATGAAAGAAACAAAGAAAGAAAAATTGTTTATTTGCGCCAGGCACGACGCATACCATGTTCAGTATAATGCTGGGACTCGTGTGCGAGACAGAGCCACAGCGCTGAATTTCGGCGATAGCCGGTGTCGACCGGGTGACTCCGAACCAATGAAACCTTAGTGATTATGTTGAGGTGGGTGTCCAGTCCAACTAGTAGCAGATCAAGACCAGTATTTTACAATGGAGCGACTCTGAAGATCACAATCCAGTTACATGAGAAACACGATGCCTCTTGGCAAGACTGGTTATCAAGCTGTCTGACTTAAGGCGCATTCTGAGGCACTCGGAGGACCGACTTCCTCTGGACAAACATCGATCGACGATTGAACAGTGCGGCTTTCATTACTTAACCAAGAGTCCCTCAAAATAGCCGAAATTTGTTATATAATATTAATTTGTATTGAAGAGTTTTTGGAAAGACTGTTTTCCTGAAATTCAATACATACTTCAAACAAAATATTCGTCTTTGATGTTAACGTTAAAATGGTTGATTACGAAATTAGCGAGTTAATTTTAAATATTTTGGTTAGTTTTAAGTTCCAATTTGGGGTATGTAGGTGGGTACTAAATCTATTGTAAAAGTGCAATGAGTAGGAAATCAATTGGGTATTAAATATTATTTTCAATGAAAAAATCACTCTTGTTGTATCTAAATACAAACTAATTCTCTTAAAAGCTTTCTTAGAATTTATTTAATGTGCTTTTTGTAGTTAGGTATTTTGTATCAAATAATCATTGTTTTGCTTTTATATGTTTTAAGTTACCTATAACAGAAAAAATTCTAATCGCATTGAGTGTTATTCCATTTATTTGCATGTCATTCAAGTTTCGTCCAATTTGTTAGCCTTTCCTTCAGTAAAGGGCGCTTCTTATTTAATTTAGTGTTTGACTGAGTTGAAAAATTGAATATTTTATTATCATCCATATTTTTGTACCTATATTATTAATCTTACTTTATAAAGTTATTTTGAACAGTGTCATGAAAAAAGTTACTCTGCTCTACTTTTGAGAGTAATTCGTTAAGTATTGTTTGAGTAGGATTCAATTGTAACAATAGGAAATATTCGTAAAACAAGTATGGTATACGTAAGTTTGGCAAGTATACGGATCTAGTATAAACGGAAACATCAAATTTTATTCAAAAATTCAATTAGAACCTTTTCAATTTAATGGTTTCTTCAAAGAAACGCAATGAGTCACCGATGCAATGGAAGTCGTTCTGAAAACAATTTTCTCGTAGTTTAGAAGTAATGGCCCTCTTAAATTAATAGTTTCCGTGGACTTATCTACGACCACATCGACGCCATGGATATTTATTTGGTCATTGAGGTATATTATTTATCTATTTTATTTATCAATAATAATTGTCCAATTTTGTTTCCATTATTATGATGATTAGGTATTTTTCCACTGTTAAAAGCTTAATTCTGGTTGTAGATTATTTTATTTTACTGTATTTATGATATAGGCTAGTAATTGATATCTAAAATCTGCTTGTTTTATTAATTATTTACTATAACTCACATGAATACGTGTTGGTCATCGACCACAGGAAATAGGAAGAGACGTATGTCAATTCCTTAGAACAGATGACATATTATTACAGATTACACTAGAAATAAAATAACTTTGTGGTGCCATCAACATCCACTACAGTAGGTTTATATGTTTATCTCGGTAAGTTTTGGCAAGTCTCTACCAGCTACCCGGCGGCAATTGTCTAGGGTGCGATGGGTGAAATCAATGTCCAGCAGAGAACTGCTGATACTGATGACTGTTGATTAATTATGCTTATTTCATCATCATTATCATAGGGCATTTGCTCCACTCGCATTTGCTCCCACAAAACTGGGCGTTTCTCTACCAATGATATCAAGATATAAGGGTCAACGTCTCACATTTTATTTCTGCGTTGCGCTTGGCAGCGTTATCGATTTTGGTGTTGCGGAACCGCAACGCGAGTATGTGCATGGGCCCTTACTGCCCTTGTCCCATGTAACTTGGGGTCGGCGCAACATCTTTTCAAGGTATTCTTATTTCAGTGGTCTAAAACTTTTACCTTTTAACTTTATATAAACGTGAAATAATAGGGATGTTTCCTGATTAGAAAAAATATTATTCTACAAAAATATTGGACCCGTATTTTTCTTTATCAAATACTTGACGACGCCTCGCGGTTTATACAATATTAAAGGCTAAAGACCAGAGTCTTTAATCAGTCTTACCTGTTATGACTTACGGGGCCGAGACGTGGTCACTCACGGTACGGCTGGTCCATCAGCTTTAAATCGCTCAACGAACTAGGAATTGGCTTTGCTAGAAGTCTCTTTGAGGGGTCGAATCCGGAACGAGGTGATCCGGCAGAGAACCAAAGTTGTCGACATAACACAGAAAGCATAAGCAAGCAGAAGTGGTAATATAGCCATATTAGCCGTAGAACCGATGACCGTTGGGGTAGACGTGTTCTTGAGAGAAGACCGCGAACTGGTAAACGTTAGGTAGAACGCCCTCAGGCTAGGTGGAGCGACGATCTTTGCAGGGTGGCTGGTAGCAGCTGGATGAGAGTTTTCGGCAACTCGATCATTTCGATCGAAGCAAATGGCGTGCAATTGGAGAGGCCTAAGTCCAGCAGTGGACTGCTATAGGCTGATGATGATACAAAACAGTTTGGATTTTTCTTCTATCTGACTCAGTTACATAACTCACCTACCTGTTAGAAGTTTATTTATTTAGTCACTTGCTTTAATTGCCAGTGGCTTCGCCCGCATGTTAGTCAAAAATCGTACTACGGGACCCTATTATCGGGATAAAAATAATTCTATATACTATAGTCATGGTCATGGGTGTTCCACATCCAAATCCATTCAGTCGTTGCGGCATAATTGATTAACGAACATCCGAATTCCAAAAAAATACCTGCAGATTTTCACATTTATAAAAAATACTAGCTTCTTACAGCGGTATCGCTCGCGTGAAGGTCGAAAATTATCTCAAGGGAACATATTCCCGGGGTAAAATGTATCTTAAGTGCTATTCCAGACTATAATCTATCTATGTGCTAAATTGCATCCAGATCCGTCGAGCCGTTTAAGCGTGAAGAAGTAACAAACCTACACATACACTCACAAACTTTCGCCATTATAATTTATTTATACTAAACCAAGTGGAAATCGACAGCGCCCACGTAATAGATCCGTCACAGTAAAACAGATGCCTCGTTCAAACGCAAAGCCTTTAAAGCCAGTGGAACGAAACTCTATCACCGGCTCAGCTCGAGCTAAAGCTAGTAATATTAGGTATTTCTCTGTGCGAAGATAGTAAAACCAAGGAACATTGGTTGAAACGGTTTTGATTAATTGCTCTGGTGAAACAAATAAGTTTGCTAAATTAAGCGTCTAACCAAGCTCATTCAGATTTGATTAAGACTAACACTAAAATTCATGGAATTAATGACGACAAAACGATATTCCTCTTAATCCATTGAAGATTAGCGGAAGTATTAACTTTGATTTCAAAAGCGATATTGACTCCCACGCCGCCGCATTAGCGTGGTTTAACTCGCTTTTCATCTCAAATCTTCATATTTTTACAAGCGATTTATACGAACACGTAAAACCAAACCCACGACACTGGAAATACCAGCGTAAAGCTTTATCTGTCCGTACGTTTATTTGTTATTACTACGGGTATTAATAAATATCTCGGCGTTTCACCGCGATGCATTAAATCTTGCATGCCGTTTCAGAAATAGATGCAGATAAAAATGTGACGAAACAGAGCAATACCACTGAATCGGAACAGGCAAACTCACCAATATCATCATCTGATTAGCATTTACCCAACTATGAAAGAAACAAAGAAAGAAAAATTGTTTATTTGCGCCAGGCACGACGCATACCATGTTCAGCATAATGCTGGGACTCGTGTGCGAGACAGAGCCACAGCGCTGAATTTCGGCGATAGCCGGTGTCGACCGGGTGACTCCGAACCAATGAAACCTTAGTGATTATGTTGAGGTGGGTGTTCAGTCCAACTAGTAGCAGATCAAGACCAGTATTTTACAATGGAGCGACTCTGAAGATCACAATCCAGTTACATGAGAAACATGACGCTTCTTGGCAAGACTGGTTTTCAAGCTGTCTGACTTAAGGCGCTTTCTGAGGCACCCGGAGGACAGACTTCCTCTGGACAAACATCGATCGACTATCGAACAGTGCGGCTTTCATTACTTAACCAAGAGTCCCTCAAAATAGCCGAAATTTGTTATATAATATGAATTTGTATTGAAGAGTTTTTGGAAAGACTGTTTGCCTGAAATTCGATACATACTTCAAACAAAATATTTGTCTTTGATGTTAGCGTTGAAATTGTTGATTACGAAATTAGCGAGTTAATTTTAAATATTTTGGTTAGTTTTAAGTTCCAATTTGGGGTATGTAGGTGGGTACTAAATCTATTGTAAAAGTGCAATGAGTAGGAAATCAATTGAGTATTAAATATTATTATGAAAAAATCACTCTTGTTGTATCTAAATACAAACTAATTCTCTTAAAAGCTTTCTTAGAATTTATTTAATGTGCTTTTTACCCGACTGCAAGTAAAGGGTTATGTTTTCGCACGTATCTTGTATGTTTGTATGTATGTAATATTCTTTATTACCTCATATCTCGCAAACCACTTAACGGATTTACATAATTAAGACATCATTAGTTACGTCTTGACCGTCCAAGTGTTCTTAGATAGGGGAAATTAAAAAAAAAAACATGGCGGATTTTGGGCGCCATATTGTGCGAGTCCCAATTTATTTTTTCTTCCAAACCCGTCGAGTGGGGTATCAAAATGAAGGGTTTGAAGAGGTGATTACAATAATATATACCACTTTTATGTTTAACTGTAATTCGAAAAAAAAAAATACTAAAAAGCTGTAAATAAAAAAAGTCAATTTAAAAATCAAAAACTCGACTGCTTAAGAGCGCGGCGAACCTAGCTCGCAAATGCAATTCGAGTCGCGTGAAAAATTCGTCCGGAGTATTGCTATCTCAGTTTGCACGCACACGCGGCGCTGTGTGTGTGCGAGTAGATACTCGATAGGCATACATACGGCTGCGCACAGCGCCGCGATAGATAGCTACCCATACCTAATCATTTAACGTCTCGGAAGCATTTAGAATGTTATTATTATTTAGGTATGTTCATTATTTGCTTTTTTTAGTTGACTACTTTGGGGAATCATTGGTAAATTTACAGACTAGTAATGCGTTTTTACGAAATTTATTTACAATATCCTCAAGTTTAGGATAGCTAGATACAAATCGCTTGGCTTTGTGTCTATAGAGAATCTAGGAGATATCGTACGTCATGCGTACCTTGCCAAAATGGGTACTTTTGTAAAGCGATGTTGTAAGTTTATAATATTGGTGTTTTTAACCGACTTCAAAAAAAGGAGGAGGTTCTCAATTCGTCGGAATATTTTTGTTATTTTTTTATTTATGTTCCCCGATTACTCAAAGACGCCTGGACCGAATTCAAAAATTCTTCCTTTGTTTGAAAGGGTATACTACCTAGTTGGTCCCATAATCATCAAGTCAGGATCTGATGATGGAATCCTAGAGAAATCGAGGGAACTCCTCAAATATTATAGGCAAACATATAGCGATTTTGGTATTTTCATCAACAATGCAATCATTTGCACTCAGAAAGTATCATTTGGTGAAGTGGAACTGATGAAGAAGACCACGGATGGCCACTGTAACTCCTAAATGCTAAATATGTCACGGGCATAAGATATCTCGAATAGTTAACCGACTATAATGAAGCAAATACTTATAAATAAATGGTACTGATGAAAATGGCACCATCGAACTGATCAGATGATGAAGCAGAAAGGTAGGCACTGGAATTCTAATGTAAAACAATGTATCCTAGTCGTGTTTGGGCTTATTGGAATCGCCATGAGATGAACTTTGGCTATAAATGATAATCATGTTAATTGGAGATACCTACCAAAACTAAAAAGAGAAAAAAAAACTTTTAACAAAAAATCAAACCGACTTCCAGAACAAAAAACTACAAAGCAAAAAATAAATTTCTTTTCCGAAGTCGGTGTCGAAAAACGGGAAACAATGGGTAGGTACAAAAGACACCGACACCGAAAAGATGCGGCGGCGCCGGCGTTATTTTGTCTTATTTATGTAGGTATTCCTTTTAATAAACCTCAAATATGTATTGTTATTATAAATAATGCATGCAAGTAAAATAATACAAGCTTTACTTAGGCAAAGTATTATTAAAAGACAAATATTCCAATAATGTACCTACCTATGCCTATTTCTGCATAAGTAGGTAGGTACAGATAAATAACAGCGCTCTGAGCTAAGAATATTAAAAATAAAAATAAGTAGTTATTTTGAATAAACATTTATTTTGTTATGTTCTTACTTTATATATTATCATTCAGCTATTTAAAAAATGTAAATCGAAATGTGATAAAATCGTGTAGGGTGACCATAAATAATCGACTGAACGATTGTAATGGTAATCAGAAAACAAAGTATCAAAGATCCACACAAAACACGCTGATTTATAAGATTTGGCTTGTAGGTATTATAATATTTATAAATAGGTAATCTGCAGTAGATACCATGCATAAGATGATAATCGACCGTTTAGGCTCGATTACTCACCTCATAGGACGCTTATTTTCTTTATTTGTTATGGGTTTCCGTCTGTAAACTGATGGCCAAAGGCGTTTTTTACTTGGTCGTCGTGGCTCTGTAAATATTTCTACAGTTTATAATGAAGTCGATTAGCCAGCCAGTTATCAAAGTTTATTGGGGCGGCCTCCCCAGCGTAATAAGGGTCACCGAAGTCCAGATAAAAAGCCTAGAATAATTTAAAAACTAGAAAAAAAAACTAGAATGTCCTTGGATTTTTAATTTTAGTTTTATGTAATAGGAATTTTACAAAAAGCCGCGCTTGTGCAGGCAATTCCGATCGTATGGTCACCCTACCCTGAGTGAGCTGAACTAACGTCACAGATATAACGACCGTAAAGATGCAGTGTAGGTAAGTCTTTGCGGTGTCCTTGAGATAATTACTTACGCCCGCATTGACGATGATGATGACATGAATAAACAAACGAAAAAAACAAAGCTTCACAAGTTGGTAAATAGATAGGGAAATAACAATTTATACAAAATACTAGCTGACCCGGCAAACTTTTTTTTGCCATAAAAACACCAAACATTTGTCTACCATACCTACCCTACCCTACCCTACCTACCCTACCCTACCTGCCCTACCCTACCCTACCTACCCTACACTACCTACCCTACCCTACCTACCCTACCTACCCTACCCTACCTACCCTATCTACCCTACCCTACCTACCCTACCCTACCTACCCTACCCTACCTACCCTACCCTACCTACCCTACCTACCCTACCTACCCTACCTACCCTACCTACCCTACCTACCCTACCTACCCTACCTACCCTACCTACCCTACCTACCCTACCCTACCTACCCTACCCTACCTACCCTACCCTACCTACCCTACCCTACCTACCCTACCTACCCTACCCTACCTACCCTACCTACCCTACCCTACCTACCCTACCCTACCTACCCTACCCTACCTACCCTACACTACCTACCCTACTCTACCTACCCTACCCTACCTACCCTACCCTACCTACCCTACCCTACCTACCCTACCCTACCTACCCTACCCTACCTACCCTACCCTACCCTACCTACCCTAACTAAAAATAGATAGTAGTCGATTCTCAGACCTACTGAATATGCATATAAAATTTCATAAAAATCGGTCAAGCCGTTTCGGAGGAGTATGGTAAATAATATTGTGACACGAGAATTTTATATATAAGATATACTAATGTACCTATTAATGTAACTTATTTTATTATGTCATTGGGAAATAGGTATTTACTGTGAGAAACATCCCAACTTTCGGAGTCCATGTGGGCAACCAAACCAAATCGTAAATAATAACAAAGTCCGTAAACAACGCAGTCCGTAATAAAGTAGATTAGGTACTCAATACCAAAGTTCAAATCACAAGGCAAATCTAAATCAAATTTCATAGAATAGATCTATAGTGTCAGAAATATTACAATAAGTACAATTTAGAAAATAAATAAATACGCACTTACAGCACAGTAAGTAAAGTAATCGTCTACAACAAGCAAACCACAAATAATACAACAAACAGTGAAACATCCCCGAAGCACACCCGAAGTGCCCCGAACAAAACCCGTACGAGCGATGCACAACTGTGAGCAGTACGAGCACGCACACATTGACATTCTTGCTTGACGCGACAGCAATACTCGCTATTGAAAAAGTATGATTAATTTGATGTGTTCCGTAATACCAAAAATGATGAATGAAAACTTAATGATTTTTATATTTTTTTCGATTATTTGTAACTTGATAATATGAGCTATGTTCCTACGACGACAATATTGTAGATATTGTTTTTTATAATACTTAAAAATCAATAAGAAAACATGCCATTTACGCTGTAAAAATGTACGAAATGGAATTCGCTTAAACTTCATTTTAGGTAAGTTTTTTGAAAAAATAAAAACGTAGGAATCTAGATAAATACTGTCTAAATCCGAATATCAGCATAATATGGTGGAAATATGCTCAACTTACAAATAATTTAGGTATTACGTTTGTATGGACAATTCATGCTTCGCCGCGCCCTTAAGAAGCGAACTAAAAAGCTGTAAACAAGAAAAAAACAAGCTGTGCAGTCGGGTTTTTTTGTAGTTAGGTATTTTGTATCAAATAATTATTGTTTTGCTTTTATATGTTTGAAGTTACCTATAACAGAAAAAAATCTAATCGCATTGAGTGTTATTTCATTTATTTGCATGTCATTCAAGTTTCGTCCAATTTGTTAGCCTTTCCTTCAGTAAAGGTCGCTTCTAATTTAATTTAGTGTTTGACTGAGTTGAAAAATTGAATATTTTATTATCATCCATATTTTTGTACCTATATTATTAATCTTACTTTATAAAGTTATTTTGAACAGTGTCATGAAAAAAGTTACTCTGTTCTACTTTTGAGAGTAATTCGTTAAGTATTGTTTGAGTAGAATTAAATTGTAAAAATAGGTAATATTCGTAAAACAAGTATGGTATACGTAAGTTTGGCAAGTATACGGATCTAGTATAAACGAAAACATCAAATTTTATTCAAACATTCAATTAGAAGCTTTTCAATTTAATGGTTTCTTCAAAGAAACGCAATGAGTCACCGATGCAATGGTAGTCGTTCTGAAATCAATTTTCTCGTAGTTTAGAAGTAATGGCCCTCTTAAATTAATAGTTTCCGTGGACTTATCTACGACCACATCGACGCCATGGATATTTATTTAGTCATTGAGGTATATTATTTATCTATTTTATTTATCAATAATAATTGTCCAATTTTGTGTCCATTATTATGATGATTAGGTATTTTTCCACTGTTAGAAGATTAATTCGGTTTTTTTTTATTTACTTTTTTAGTGGATTGTATATGATATAGGTTGCTATTTGTTAACTACAATCTGCTTGTTTTATAAATCATTTATTATAACTCACATGAATACGTGTTGATCATCGACTACAGGAAATAGGAAGAGACGTATGTCAATTCCTTACAACAGATAACATATTATTACAGATAATACTGGAAAAAAACTTTGTATTGCCATCAACAGTATATTTATATGTTTATCTCGTCAAGTTTCGGCAAGTGTCTTCCAGCTACCCTGCGGAAATTGTCTAGGGTGCTATGGGAGAAATCAGTGTCCAGCAGAGGACTGCTGATGCTGATGACGGTTGATTAAGTATGCTTATTTCATCATCATTATCATAGGGCATTTGCTCCACTCGCATTTGCTCCCACAAAACTGGGCGTTCCTCTACCAATGATATCAAGATATAAGGGTCAACGTTTCACATTTTATGTCTGCGTTGCGCTTGGCGGCGTTATCGATTTTGGCGTTGCGGAACCGCAACGCGAGTATGTGCATGGGCCCTTACTGCCCTTGTCCCATGTAACTTGGGGTCGGCGCAACATCTTTTCAAGGTATTCTTATTTCAGTGGTCTAAAAATGTACCTTTTAACTTTATATAAACGTGAAATAATACGGATGTTGCCTGAGTAGTAAAATTATAATTCTACTAAAATATTGGACCCATATTTTTTCTTTATCAAATAAATAATGTCAAAGATAAAGCGCATCAAAGTTCAGGAGTGGGGTCCTGTGACGTCACTTTGTCAGTATAAAGTGTCAGCATGCATTGTATCGTTGTAATTTTTTGTTTAAGTGGCATAAGAAAAAATACATGACCAATATTTTTGGGTTATCTAACTGACGGATTAAACATTATTATTTTTGTTAACAACTCTATTCAGAATTTTCATTCCCACTTTTCTCTGCAACAGCATTGCTAGGTCTCCTAAAACAATTTTCACGTAATTTAAAAGTAAGTGCCAGTCCCTCTAAGATTTATAGTTACCGAAGGCCCAGTCACGTCCCCGCAGTGTTTCAAGCTCGCAGATTTGTTACAAAAACATTTCACAAAGAATGCTACATCTTCGCTTTGTATTTGCGATCCACCAACGTTTGTTTAGGATCAGCCAATCTTGACTCCCGGCCTCGAATAGACGGGTCAATGAAAAAATGTTACAGCTAATGTAATCCAGACGCTCTCTAAGATATTTTTTATCGTTTCCAGAGATACAAAATCTGATTCGGATGGTTTAATCTAATGGTAAACAATCTCTGTAATGTTATTTAATTTTGTGTGATTTATTGCTTAAAGGTAAATGGGCATTTTTGTGGGTTTTTAATAATATTTGTCTTGAGTTTGAATTGAATGAAGAATTAAAATGTTTCCTGGGTAAAAAAATGATAATTCTATTTAGTCCGTCAGTGAGATTATCAAATAATAATGGACCCGTATTTTATGCTTTATCAAATAAATAATAACTGACAAAGATAAAGCGCATCAAAGTTTAGGAGTGCGGGGTTGTGACGTCATTTAGTCTGTATAAAGTATAGCTCACCGTGACGTCACACGATATTACAACACACTATATACACGTAATTTTTCAACGACCCTATTGTATGATGCTGTATTATATTAATAAAGGGTTGAAAAAAGGTTTAATATTGACACCTTGCTCTAGATTACAATATTGCTGGAATTTCTATGTAACCTAGTAACTGAAATATATAATATCTACCTATAAATTCTCTATTGAGTTCAACCTTTGTAAAAAGCCTTTTAATTTTAATTAAACCACGTACGTAGCTTCTGGGAATTTAAACCCAAATCATTCCGAATTTGTGTAAAAGTGGAAATATTTTCAAACATTGTTTTTCATCCAAACGCATAACTCGCTTTAAAGCAAAAATGTAAAACAATTTAACGGTAGACTGAGGCATTTGCGTATTTTGGAGTTTGGCTCCAATACTTTTATTTCTGTGTTTTCTATATTCAGTTTTATTTACCTCGGTGTCAATGCGTCACATTCACAAGTAACCAAATGCTCTCATTTTCATATTATTTGTCTTGCAAGGAACAAAAGAATTGATTTTTAGGTATCTAATGTTTCTAAGGCGTAATATATATGCCACAGTGTTAACGCAGTGCTGACCGTGCGCCCGGTCGGAGCTAGAATATTAATATTGAACATCCTTCTGGTTAGTTTTGTTTGCAAAATATTCTTTGATTTACATAAGCTATTTCAGTTAGGAAGATATTCTAACTATCAATTTTACTGTGTTAAAATATTTTTAAATAGCCAAGTTTTGGAGGAGTAGCCAAAAATATCGTATTGTTAATTATTCTTTTAAAGGAAAACTAGTATTTATAAGAAAAAAACATGTTTCACAAATAATTTACATGAATCAATAGTAAATATATTAATTTTCAAACCTTTGTTGGTTTGGTTTGTGGTTTGAAGATATATAATATATAAAAATACCTAGACGATACTATGGAGTATGTTTTAGAAAGTAACCGTTTTACGGCACCAAAACGGTGGAAGACCCTTAAGATGGTTTTGAGTCATGTAACAGATACATATATCATGGTCAAAACTATTCTGGCTAAGACTTATAAACAAAATACATTTTCCATCACAGACAAGTTCCGAATAAAACAGTCTGAAATCAGCGAACCACGGCATTATTAATATTTTAAGAGGCTTGAAAACTGAAAAGGGCCCTCGGTAACAAGTACGTAAGTATTGGAAGAGGAAAATTTTACTTACATTGATTATACTTGAACAAAAACTCGTTCGTTGTTTGAACAATCCCCTTGATTTCAATTAGAAAATGGGTGAACGAAAACATGATAACAGTTATATGCTTTTATTTTTTTTTTTCATTTTTTCAAATTTCATTATATTTTGAGGTACTATCATCAACTAAAACTTCAAACTTTTTATGACACCACCACCATTCTGTCAACTATACCTACGGGTACAGTACAACCATTTTCTTAATGACCCTCGGCAAACTTCGTGTATCGTCGTCGGATTTCTATCAGTTGCCCTTTGCACTAGGTGCAGACCGGACGCTCTCAATCAACTTGGAAGTATTTAGACTTGTTACACTTTTAACTTAATGTAATTTATTTAAAAATGGGTGAAAACCTGCTAAAGATGCTAATTTTACAGCTCTATATATTTCACACGGAAATCAAAACAAAACAACAATCAAGTACTTGGTTCTGTATTCAAATTATTAAACACGATAAATCTAATATTTGATGGACATAGAAATTTGCATTAGTTTGTATTCGGAAATGCGATGATTGCCCAAGGATATTAAGAAAATTGTTGTACTGTACCTGACTAGACCTTTTGTTATGACGTAAAATTTGAATCATGTGACGGATATTTCAAAAGCATGCTTTTTAAACAAAGAAAATAAAAGCTTATATCTGACAAAAAGATAATTAATTTCGTAAATAGACACCACCGTTGAAATGCAAAATTAAATTATAGATATAATAATATAATATGATTAAGCAATAATAGCATTGGTCTCAATATCCATAAACTGTATTGGTTTGATGGTATTTAATTACAGATGATATTGCCTCGAAATTAATTAATCAGATTTAGTATGTCATTAGTTTAATTGCTTTGCTCTGCGCCAGTGGTTACTTAGCTATCCGTAGGTACCTATGCTATAATATTAAGCTTGTATTACGAGCTTTTACGTATTTTCACGCGTCCCTGTGTCTGTAATAAAAAAATGCAATTTAAAGATTCAATTATTTAACGACCACAAATTTCTGCACGTATTGAAATAGCTCGTAAATTATAAAAGGTTGATATTAAATCACTAATGCTCAAATGATTGCCTAAATATATCTAGTCATACGTATTATTTTGTATACACCAGTACGTTCAATCTCGTATCCAAAATTAACATTATAAAAAAAATATTCATTTTAAAATCTTTTTTTAAAACAACCTTTTTTCGTATTCTGTTCAGCAAATCCGCCATATTGGATTTAGAATGACATCACTTAGCGAACCATGCATTGTCATCCAAACTAAACGTGTATGCAAAATTTCATTTTAATCGGTAGAGGTTAAGATTTGACCCGAACACATTTACATACATACGTACATACATACATTGCAAGTTAAATAAAAGCTTGTAATAATAAAAATAGGCCAAGTGTGTGTTCGGACACATTTAGGGTTCCATACCAAATGTTGAATATAATCGTATTTATTAGTAAAATATAATATGTAATTATAAATATTATCACCAAATTTCAAGTTCATAGGTCAATCAGTTAAAAAATTCTGTGACAGACGACGGATAGACAGACTGACACGTGCGAGTGACAGCAATAGGGTTCCGTTTGGACCCTTTGGCTTCGGAACCATAAAAAGTAACTCGGTCTGTCTGTTTGTTTGTGTTACATTTTCACGCCTACACCGCAGTATAAATTTTGGTACAGAGAAAGTTTGGACCTTGAAGAAGGATACGGGATACTTTTTATCGCGAGAATACATTCCTTTGGGATAATTTCCAATTTTCCCGCAGGTGAAGTCGCTGGTAGAAGATAAACAAAAAAAATAAAATAAAATACAACCGACTTTCCAATAAAAACAAACTTTCAAGTGAAAAATGACTTTCTCTTTGGAATTCAATGTATTTGGTAGTAATGTTTTACTTTGTAGTGTTTTTATTTGGAAGTCGGTAGCATTTTTTGCAGAAAGGTTTTTATTTTTCTCTTTAGTTGTACTTAATAGGTAAGTTCTTTAGAAAGTAAGGTTCCTATAGTGCCAAAATAGATCACCCGATTTTTTAAAATATATATTTTATAGGCTCGCGCTTGACCACTATGTCACCTGATGGTAAGCGATGATGTGGTCGACGGTAAGACACGCTTGCCTAGAAATAACCTATAGAATATCATGAAACTTGGATATAACCGGTGAAACAAGAGTGTACCAAGGTGAACTGTATACAATTTAGATCGTACTGACGTGATGTTATGTTATAAAATGGTATAAACAATAAATAGACATGCGAGTGCAGCAATGACGAGAGATTTGCCATCTTTTATTGAAGAGTTCTGTTGTATATCTCCAAAATTCTTCATCAAATCTTCACCAAATTAAATTGGCCGCAATTTGGGAACATACTCTTTCAAACAAAAAAAAAGGATTTTTTAAATCGGTCCACAATTGACGGAGAAATCGGTGAAACACACAAAAATAAAATAAAAGTTGGTTAAAAATAATTTCCTATTTTACATAATGCCTTTCCATAACATTTTCGTCCATCAGCTTTTCTTAGAAGGAGCAAATAGCTGATTCATCGTTTCGTTCAAAAGAATTCGAGTGTTTGGAGAGCGCCAGTATTGAATGATGGCGGAAACTGGGTAAACGAATTACGTGGCCTGGTGAAATGGATCAAAAACATTTTAAGATAAAAAATTCGGGTTTAAATGCTAAGCGGTACTTGCCAATTAGACACTTATGATTTTATTTATTGATTATGTATGAAACTGTTTATTTATCAAAAATTGTAATGACCTGTTTACCTAATTGACATATTTTAAATTGATTTGTTTTTTTAATGTAATCTATTGACATGCTACCTTCATTTTATTATTTAATTTATTGTTGCTTGCTTATGTTAATTTTGTACGCCAGATATTGGCAAAACATAGTGCACATATTGTAACAATATACCAACTGTAACCATACCTATGTTTTACAAAATAAATGATTGATTGATTGATTATCTCAAATATATGTGGTCATAAAAGTATTTATTCTTTGGTGCACCAGCTACTTCTGAAAGATTTGAATTTAAAACCAATCTAACATTAAATCATATTTTTTTAACCCCTGACGGAAAAAGAAGGGTGTTATAAGTTTGGTGTTTGATTTGTGTACCTGCCTGTGGCATCATAGCTCCTAAACGGATGAACCGATTTTGACTTCGGTTTTTGTTTGATAGGTCACTTTATCGACAGTATTCTTAGCTATGTTTGATGAAAATTGGGCTTCAAAAGTTATGGGCGTTTTACTGTTTGAATCGGGGTGTTTTCGCAAGATACCTTGTCATAATTACGTGTTCAATGGATTGTCGATCGAAGCGTGTCTACTACTAGATAAATTATGTAGCATGAATTATAAATATGTCGGAGTTTTTTAAATTACTTGTCTTTTCTTTCCTTATCTTACTTTCTCATCTTTTCGATTTAGCGGAGTTATGCGAACAAAACGTAGATACACGCCGATTACATATTGGGAGGTACACCTTACTAAGACACGGCGTATCAACTCAGCCTATCGCATCCCATCCCTACAAACACTTTTTTATGGTCGTCAATCTAACCAAATTCTTGGACTTGATTGGTCCAAATGCCATCAGTCCTTCGGCAGCTAATAATATATAGTCAGCTAATAACATGACACGGCTTCATTATCATAATACTTCTTTTCTTAGGCCACGGCCCCAAAAATCCTCTCTATCAACACAATTCACCAGCATCCAGCATACATCGGAAATGAACATAGTTACTGATAAACGCGGAGCTCGGCGAGTTACCCGTGATAATAATAAATAACGCGTTTTGGCGCGGCACCAGTCCCGCGGTAAATAAATACTGACTCGTTTTAGATGCAGTTGTGTACCGAGTTATAGCTGTGGAGATACAACGTTTTACGTACAGTTGGTAGGTTATGTAAAAGTCTCAGCTTGAAAACTTTTGTAAAGCGAGTTTGAATTAAACTGCCAATCCTTAGAATCAATATCATTTATCAGTAGTAGTAGAAATAATAAATCTCCATAACCCGCACTAAGATTCCCATTCGGTGCTATGTTAACCAGCCAAGCTCCCCCCAAAAGCTTTCTGGGGGCTTCACAAGCTTCATCTATCTGTGATTCTTTATAGAATACACCGGTACCAGCTGGGACTTTACATCAAAGTGAACAGTGAAACAAGGGAAAACCACATAGGTACGATAATTAAAAGTGCTGCACTAGTCATAAAAATCTGTTCAGCAAAACGAGAGAGAGGATAAAAATATCTTCTTTGTCTGCAAATGTAAACTGCAAGTATTTTTTTGTTGCAGCATAAAAAGGTTGATTTGGGATAACTCAAATACAAAAAATGTGCCTAGCCTTTTCCAACTACACACATATTTTCAGTCGGCTTCGAACCCAATCTGAATGCCAGTACTATCCAGATTTTTGGGAATAAATTATTTATGTATTGACACGATGTACGGGGTTACGTGGGGTCTGGGATTTTCTGAATTAACTGAGAAAAGGTCACAAATGATTCTTAATCGAGAATAATAGATCTCGGCTATAGTTGGGCGGACGGGCGAGCGCATCTAAAATGTGTTTTGGCGATCTACCAGCCACCACAGTGAATAAATATTTAATATTTCTCACATGTGCTTGTGGCTTGGCTGCATTATGGTTTCATAATAGAGCGGTTAATGTGAAAATTGATTATTTGAAATATGGAAACAGAAATTGGATTGATGAAGCTTTTTAAGACTGTTTACATTTAGAAAATGTAATCGGTAACAAAAATTTACGTAGTGCAAACGACATCTTGGTAATCTAAAGTGAAGATGGTGGGACAGGATTGTCTCCTAAGAACTAGCCCGCACTGGTACAAATCAAAATTATATGGAAAAGATAGTGCAAGGTGAAGACCTTACGACGATTAAGGATGAAGGTCCTGCAATGTGACTATACAGACTAGTAAAAGGATTCAATATTTGAATGTTGAACCGCCTCAAAATTCAAGTATATAGCGACTCTGTCTACGCCGTCGGCACGCAAGTCTTTCACTTTATTCATGAACGCACCCTACGTCGGTGAAATTCGCTGCAAGTGCACGGCGGACTTCACTTCACTCAAGATAGCTTTTCAACCACACCAACGCACCGCCATAATTTTGTCGCGACACTTATACTTAAATTTTCTGTACAAACTGTTAAAGAAGAATAAACCTTTAAACCAGGTTCGATCTTTTAATCGCCCACAGGCTCCAACCTCGAAAAATTGGGGCTATTCCAGTTCAGCAGCATGGTGATGATGTGGATCCGAGTCGCAAACCATACAATACAAAAACAAACCGAATTACTGTCGTGCCAGCAACACGAAGAAGTCGGATTTAGAGAACGTAGGCAAAATTATCTCGATTTAACATCTAGTGTAACACTAGACATTAAATAACGTACTTGGGTAAATACTTCCTACGTTCCAGTACCGAATACGTCATAGTTATACTCGTTGTCAACAATAAACTTAATCAGACACTACACGTTAAAATAATGTACCTTGCTGCCTACATTCTAGTATTATACTCGTTGTCAAGAATAGTCTTAAGTAGCTTCTAATCTTAAGCCATCAATCTCAAGTGGGATATTTATAGCCTTGAATTTGAACTACATTCTGCCAACTGGCCTAAATAACGTAATGTGAATCATGGTTGTTAAATTTAGAAGAAAACACGTGTTACAGTAAGACTTCTCAATATATAGTGCATAAACTTTACAGCAGTCTAAAATGGGATTGATTTTGCGAGGATGTGCGTGCATCATCAGATTTTATCTGAGTGGCTCTTAGTATAAGATGGGTAAAGAGGTTCATATACCTACGTAATAACCAGGATTATCTTACTAATTCACGGTAAGTAGCTAACACGGGTTTATTAAGTATGTCATATTTCAATTTGTTATTATATTCTATTATCTGTGGTGTAGTGAGATATAGTCTTAATTTTTAATAGTTCGTTATATAGGAGCTTTCAAGGTAGGCCCAAATTTATTTGCATTGCTCTAGTTTTCAAAGCCTGCCTGAGAAAATCAATGGCTCTAACTCAAGCTTAGAATATTGCGGTGTAATTAATTTGTGAAAACCATTTGTTTACCAAAACTGACTGTGAGTCGCTTTTGCTCTTAAAAGATAACCAAAGCAATATGATAAAGCTTATACCTACTAAACATATAACCAACCTATTTACCATCTACATACCAACGGATTATGTAGATGAGCTAAAAAAGTAACCCGGATGAAGAAAAAAACGATCGAATAAACATCCATTCCTGATTGATAATTCCTTTATCGTGCCGCTACAAAAAGTTAAACAAAAAATCTTTGAAAGACTGTAATAAATCATTCCACTTTAATTCTATTGGAGTTGTTCGTTCATAAGCTTTCTTTCATTACTAAATCCGGGTTCCGATTCTAAATGGCCTATAAATATAATTTGATGTATGCCACTAGGTATGTATCTACAGAAGTTCTTTTAAACTTTGTATTTGATTATTGCTTCTGTTATGATTTGAAATGTAATTATTTTGTAGAATTCGAACACAATGTAAATTGTTTGATGAATAAATAAATGAAAAAATGAAATGAACTGTCTTGAACTATTACAGCTGTTCTTATTTCTAATTACGCATAACGAATATTATATCGATAGTTTTACTATAGATAGCTTTGCTTTAATGAAAATACAAAATACAACATACTGTTGGTTGGTACAAAATACTATCTCGCATGTATTTAAAATACAAAATACAGTATTTTAACTATTTTCATTTAAAATTCAAAAAACATATTACAAAATACAGTCGATCATCCATCGTGACAATCGTACTTATCACTTAATTATAATACAGAAATTACGTGAAAATAACCGTTTGAAATGTTAAAATATGACGTACGCGTTCGCCATTTTGCTTACGAAAGCTATCGACTGCTATTTTCTGCAGAACGCACCCATTAATAAGACCGCTAAATGTTTTTATCTTCTTATGTATTTTGAAGCCACAAATATTTGACATACTAACTACAAAATACCTTAGCGTCATGTATTTTAAATACCAATTACAAACTACATTTTTAAAAAGTAATTAAATTAAAAATACCAAATACATATTTGTATTTCAATAACGTATTTTAATTACAAGTAATTCAAATACTACCCAATCCTGACTTAGGTACCACTTATTTATTTGTAACAATCCTGACTTAGGTACCACTTATTTATGTGTAATTTAAGTAGATAGATATTTTTGCTTAGTAGGACCAGTTTGCCACAATCTGTCTAGCCTTTCCTCAAATGTGTTCGAGTCGACTTCCCGTCTAATCGGATATTAAAAATATTGTACATAGAGCGACTGTAGAATATTTACCACACAAAATTAATTTTGTAATACTGAGCTAGATTATTGTGCGTCGTGGATTCAAGTCGAGCCCAGGCAGGCGCTTTACCTTGTGTAAATTATTTCATCACCACTGCTCTAAAAACGGTGAAGGAAAACTTCGTAAGGAAACCGGCATGTCCTAGAACCAAAAATTCGAAGACATGTGACTATCTACAACCCGCACTGGGCCCGCGTGGTGGGTTACGGGCCATTTTATTTCACAGAGATGAGGCCTGTGTCCCTGTACTGGGCACACTAAAAAGATGATGATGAGCTGGATAAATATTACCTCAACAAAAGATTATATTCGGAGTAGAACAAATATAAGCTGAAGAAAAACCATACCAATTACTTTGATTTTCTTCAAATAAACCACTTTCGTAAATAATTATTTTATCAGTAGGTTACAGTAAAATCGAATTATTGAACCTTTCACATTATCTGTCTAGTGATAGAACGGTGCGTGCGCGTGAGCATCTGGTCGTGATGACGTCATCGTAGCAGTTTACTTTTCTTTGTTTGCGCGAGATTACGATAACGATGGAAACATTCCCAATTATGTCATCTATCATTTGATTAGAACATTATAGCGGGTGAATATTACTGACGATTTTACTAAGAAATATTGGAGCTTATTAATGGTATTTTTGTCCGCATCTAAGGAAACTTAATTTAATCATACCCTTCTGTAGGTACTTTAGGTTGGTACAACAAAAGGAATAATACAATTAGGTATTTTTCATCCTATATTTGACACATTATTAGCATCAAAGCTGCATTTGAAATACAGAAGCTGTATTAGCAAATAAACCTCAACCTTACTTAACTAGATTATTTGTTAGCGTTAGTATACTTGTAAAACTGAATTCAGTATGAGTACAATTGATGTAGGTACTTAAGTAGAGGTCTAACCAACCATACATGTATTTGTAATTCCTGATAGCTACAACCTATTCACTCTTGTCTTAAAGACTCCCATCTTTAAGTCAAGAGTGAATAGGTTTCTTCTAGGCAAGCGTGCTTCATCGTCGACCACATCATCGCTTAACAGTAGGTGAGATAGTGTTCAAGCGCAAGCCTATCAATAGTAAAAAAATAAAAGAAACATTTTTTCAAACATAAACCAGGATTGGGAAAGGTCACAATGCTATTTATTTCGTTCGTGAGGAAACTGATTCTAGGACACAAAACGCAGTTATATTCTGATCCTCATTGGACCCACATGATAAATTACGGCTTCCTACACTCTCCTGCAGTGGAAATATAATAACCTGGATATACTACGCTATGTTATATCAAATAGTCGCCCGTTAAAGTAAAACCTGTTTAATTAACCCAAGACTTGGACACCCAAACACAAACTCAACGCACTTAACTATCTAATTTCTACAAAACATAATGTCAAATAGTATCTATGTATGCGTAAGTACTTAATCCTTTCCAAACTTTCTCACTAATGATCAATATTATCAATCAAATTGTATTAGGAAAGTGTGGGTATTTTGTATTACCTGCTGCCCACGAAATACCCACATTTTCCTAATAAAATTTATCTATTCCACTAGAGTCACGGCTGGATATTGTATGTAGTTGCCAAAACCATAATAATATAACTCATTTACATGTACCACTTATCATAAAGGTCATTAACCTATTTGTGTTACAATGCCGACTATATTTAACATAATAGTTTCACGCCATTCGAGTTAGTAAAGAGAATGAATTATTAGTAGGTATATTGGCGATCCCTTTCAAAACCCACCATCTATACATATGGAGCAGCTATGCAATGGAGAGGGCTATGCTCGGAATTTCCTTGCGTGATCACGTCAGAAATGATGATATCCGCAGGAGAACCAAATTTACCGACATAGCGCGAAGAATTGCCAAACTTAAGTGGCAGTGGGCAGGGCACATTGTTCGCAGAACGGATGGCCGATGGGGCCGAAAGGTTCTGAATGGCGACCGCGAACCGGAAGACGATACGTTGGAAGGCCTCCCACTAGGTGGACTGATGACCTGGTTAAGGTTGCGGAAAGGCGCTGGATGCGAGACGCACGGGATCGGTCAATGTGGTGACGCCTGGGGGAGGCCTAAGTCCAGCAGTGGACGTCTTTCAGCTGAAAAGATGACTAATAGGTATTACATATGCGATGCGAAAGTATGTAACTCTGTCTGCCTGGTTGGTACGGTTCCAAGCCTTAACCGCTGAACCAATTTTAACCCCCGACGGAAAAAGTGGGGTGTTATAAGTTTGACGTGTGTATTTGTGTACCTATCTGTGGCATCATAGCTCCTAAACGGATGAACCAATATTAAGTTTGTTTTTTTTTTGTTTGAAAGGTGACTTTATCGAGAGCGTTCTTAGCTATGTTTGATGAAAATTGGTTTAGCCGTTCATAAGTTATGGGCGTTTTTCTGTTTGAATCGGGGTGTTTTCGCAAGATGCCGTGTCATACATAACTACGTGTTTAATATATTGTCGATCGAAGTGCGTCTATTACTAGATAAATTATGTAGCATGAAATAAAAATGTGTCGAAGGATATTAAAATTTTACTTGTTGGTATAGACTTTTCCTTTTCCAAAGTCTATTGTGACTTTGAAGAAAGACATGGAATACCTTCTTTTTATGATCTAACGGTGCCGATTTGATATTCGGTTTTATTTAAAAAATAATGCGTGTTCATTTTATTAATTGCAAGTAAAATAAAAATATGAAATCAGTAAAAGTTTTATGTTGGCAGACAGTTTGGCGATAATTTCATTAACATTTTACCTTATATAAATATAACCTAGTTAAGTAAACTTGGATATATTTTTATATAAAATTAAAAAGGGATTTAGAAGCAAGTTACTACAAACTTTAGTTTCGAAAGTGAAAAGTGTTGAATTAAAAACCAAAATGTTTGAAGTAAGCAAAATTAAAAATATATGATATTTATTATTTATTTATTATATACTTTATTGTACACCACTGAAATAATTACAGGACAAAACATATATAAAGATAAGTGTACAATGGGCGGTCTTATCGCACAGGGCAATCTCTTACAGACAACCTTTGGATGGACTAAACGAGAGAAGATAGATATAGGGCTGTCAGTGTACAAAAACTATACTAAATAATATTACTTAGATATAACATAAAATACATACATACAAATAAAATAATATACTAATAAATATCAAATATAGAACAGAGAAAGGAGAAGAATAGTTACAGAGAAAGGAAATGCTCCTTCACCATTTTTTTAAATGAAGGTAATGTTTGCGCACGCCTTACCTCAATAGGTAATGCATTCCACAAACGAGCTGCTTGAACCGTAAAAGATTTGTCGAAGAAGGATGTGGAATGCATACGAATGCTTAATTTTAGGTTTTCCGATGATCTCAAGGACCGAGAATGTGTGTCACAGAGGAACTGAAAGCGTTCTTTAAGATATAAAGGACTAGAAGAATTAAAGAGCACATTATATAGTAATGAAAGGATGTGGGCATTCCGGCGAAGGCGAATAGGAAGCCATTTGAGCTTGGTTCGAAATTCAGAAACATGGTCATACTTGCGCAAACCAAATATAAACCTGATACAGAGATTTTGAAGTCGCTCAAGCTTGTCCAATTGGTCTTGGGTGAGATCGAGATAGAAGAAGAGATTGTGCTAACCCAATTTTATAATGATATTAGAATTAGAAAATGTATTTCACGCTAAATTCGAGTTTCACAAAATCAAACTCCTTTTTTGATGCGATATTAGTTCATAATGTGATATGGGAGAGAGCGCGATCCTATCTCCGTTATTGCGAGCAATACCAATCCCGGGCTATGATTGAATTTTTTTCTGTGAGTAGAACCCAATTACCCTTTTTTACCCGAGATTGTAACCCAGGACCGCAAATGTGCGAAACTGAAGATTTTCATATTTTACGCAATGTGATACTCTGTCAACAATACAATCTGATATCAGTCTTTCTACCCCTTGTATTGTGTTACCCAGTTACTAGGTTGAAGAAGTCAGGTACGCCTTCGCTTCATGTAAATACTAGTCCGACCACAACATATTTGGAAAAAAGCAAGGTTTATTTACTGTGGAACTCAGGTAATTGATATTTTTATTGTTATTAAAGTAACTTTCAGGCTGAAAAGCAAAAATAAATATTTAATATTACTAGAAGAATTTAAACAAGCAGTGTAGTTGAGGCGTTTCTTTCGTGGCTTCTAATGGAGGATCCATCAGGAGCGTGAATTTATGAATAAATTTCAGCCCGATGTTATATACCTCCTTATCAACTTAACTAACTAGTAAGTACCAATATTTGTTTTTATTATGACGTAAGCAATCTGAAGCAGTGAATACTAAGTACTTGATTGCAAGTGCGTTGTTGGCCGTACCTACAAACAGTAGGAAAAATCGTATCCCTGTAATTTCAACAACCCACCCACCCTTCAAACTAGAACACAGGAATACTGTTCGGTCTCACATGGAAATGGGCCCGAATTGGGACTTTTTCAAACAAACTCTTTGACGAATAGGCGTACTACTTCTTTTTTTGTGAGTTGTTGGTCGAATCAGGCTTAGTTGGAATCCCATCTCAAAATACTCTATGAAACTGGATTTCGAAGTTCGTTTTTTTTTCTTTTTTTGATTTGGGTTTGCTCTTGACTCTAGTCTAGGTCAGAGGTGACAGAGACAGAGTTGACGACGGAGTAAGCTTACCCAGAAGAAACCTGTTCACTCTAACTTTGAAGAGATTCGGGTTGAATGAGTTCGGAGACACTAGACGCAGGTAGTGAATTCCACTCATTCGCTGTGCGCATTATGAAGGATGTTTGGAAGCGCTTGTTGGGAATTGTTCGAATGGCAACCAGGTAAGAATGGTAACTTGCAGTGCGTCTTGATGTCCGCTGGTAGAAGATGGGATGAAGTCGAGGAGTTCTTGAGAAAACTCACCGAAGTATACGAAAAGCAGGATGATACAAACCACATTTAGTTAAATTAAAAGATTTGATCAATATCAAAAAATAAATAGAAGTAGCCGGAGTTAGTTCTTCTCCATAGCGATACGCTAGACTTTGAAACGTGCAACTAGCAACTCTATCAGGCTGATTGACTCCTTGACAATTGAAAAGTGTATGTAAACAGTTTAACTGAAATAATTACTTTGCGTTTGAGAGTCATGCTACGGATTCGTAGCACGCGTAGCGCTCGTAGAGGCCACCTGTAGCAAGGATCTGCTTCAAATCAGGCATCGACCTACATTTTTACAAGGTTTAATGTATGTATGTAAGTGTGTTCGGGTCAAATCTTACAACTGAATTTTAACTAAAGCAGCATTTTTTTAAAGCAGTTATCCTCCACCGATTAAGGTGAAATTTGGCATACACGTTTAGTTTGGATAACAATGGTTAGTTTAAGTTAGCTAAGTAACGTCATTCTAAATACAATATGGCGGACGGCCCAAGATGGCGGGCTAGTTATTTTTTGTTCACTGCCATGATATGGGCATCAAATAAAAGGGTATGATGACAAAAAATAATGAATAATTTATTATTTACTAACTATCTATATAAACTATCTGATATTTGAAACAGGTGACAATGTTTGTACAATGTTTTAATTATTATTTCGAAAAATGCACGGCTCTTGTAGGATAGATCATGAAACCTAAACCGCGTTAATAAAGATGCCGATAAAATAATTCAACGTATAATGCATAGAATAGAATAGAATATACTTTATTGTACACCAAAAACTAAAGTGACACATCTCTTTTACAATTATACTTATATCTACGGGTACAAAGGCGGCCTTATCGCTGACAGCGATATCTACCAGACAAGTGACTCAATACATATGAAATATATTCACAAATATAACACGTTTTAAACACTACACACGCTAGGAATTTCTTCCTGTACCGTGGCTGCGTTTACAAACATTTAAACTCACATACACAAGACACCCAGATCAACAACAACTATCTGTAGGCCATATAAATATTTGTTCCGTGCGGGAATTGAACCCTCGACACGCAGCGCAGCAGCCTTTTGCTCAACTACTACGCCAACCGTGTCGTCGAAAAAGTAAATAGAGGTTACATAATAGAGGTACATTAGTAGATGAACACGATACTCTCAGTCGAAATGACGTTAGTGTCAATATTGGCGCTGATACATCGTCGAAGATTGATGGCATATTACCGATATATATTGTGTTCCATTCGTTGCATATACATAAGGTACACATATGTACCTACATAGGTATAGTAACCTACGTATCCAGCTAACACAACGACGTCGATCGTTGAATAGGATAATATAGAACGTAAATTACTATGATCTGATGTCTATGTCTATGTCTGATGTATGTCTGTGTTTATTTCGTGTCTCCTATGCGGGTCACAAATAAATATTTTTCTTTCTTTCTTTACTCAAAGAGATGAAAGTTGTCTCTATATTCGTAGAAATAATACTGCCTCAATGTATAAGAGTATTTGTCAGCAGCGGTCCTTTAAAATCAGTTGTCGAAGGAGCTAAAAAAAATACCTTTTGATTTGTTTAAGCAAAAATAAAAATTTATCCTTTGTCAAAAAAGTTATTATACTGTCTCAGATTTTTTTAACAGATAAATTTTTACACATTTTAATATTATCTAAATTAATTGTTATATAATAATTCTAATTTGACTTCTTGACATAATTCTACAATAATATTTTTGCTTTTCTGACTGTAGAGTTTATTTTGACATGGAGTTATATTTATTTATTTGTTATTACTTTTTTATTTGCTGTTGACATTTTTAATTTGATGATATTGGCTGAAATGAATTATTGACAATCATAATAATCATCATATTTGCACGCCACATTATGTGGCAAACCTGTATTTTTCTATAAGATATCCTGCATACATGTTTTTGTATTCGTGTACATACATGTTTGAGCCAATAAACGAAATATGAATATGCTGTTTTAGACCAAAATAACCATCAACATTTGCAAACGAATTAATGACAATACATACAGCCAATACTAATACATACATGCTTGATCCCCGAAGCATTAGGCATAGGTATTCCAAAGTAAGCACAAAATACATTGGCTGGTTACGAGTCTGTTAGAGTCCGATTTAATAGGGACCGAGCTTATTGCCATCAGAGCACAAACCCAAACTAGCTTCTGCAAAAAAACTGTAAATAAAATCCATGACACTGTCCGACCCGGGCATCGAACTCAGTTCGTCAAGTTCATCAGTAGCATTTGCAGCCACTAGACCTACGAGGCAGTTGATGACGTTTTTCAAAAAACGCAAAAAAAAAGCCGAATGCCGAATGCCTAAATTACAGATTACCTATTTTACGAATGTGCACGTAAAAATACAAATTCCTGTGTTATAAAATAAATAATTATGCCACTAGAAATGTAGTGTGTTATCTTATCTCGGTTTATCTACTAAAACACAATAACTGATTAAAATTTTACTATGAGCACTGTACGCAGTCATGTTTGTCTACTCATAGATATATAATATATATCTAACATATTATGTTACTATGAATTCTGATAAATTATTAAGATAAATTTGTTAGAAATATAAGCAACCCCCTTATATATAAAAACTACGACACTATTTAGCAGCTTCTGAATGCAAATTTTCTGTAGAGTATTTGAATTAAGAATCTGCTTAACAGATCCTAGTCACAAAAATATTAATTAAAATAAAACTAGCTCAAAACATTGCATCATATATTATTAAATTCCTAGTAAAACTGACGAGCATAACTCATAAGATATCACAGATATAATTATAACTATCAGTCCATCACTATGCAAATTTTAATAACAATATAAAAACGTATTACCATACCCGTCGCGAACAAAACGCTCTTTTAAATTAAACCTGTAAAAAAAGGAACGAAGCAAAAAATATCTTCCATAATTCCGTAAAAAACCGCTTACCTTAATTCAACAAAGCTCAATTATAAAACCGCCGCTTAGTCCTACAGCGATCACAGAAAAATAAAGAATTCACAGAGAGATGAAACTGATAAACTGAAACACTGCCACTTCAAACACACGTTGGGGGGAGTAAAGAGTTTTAATTCATGCACAAATTTTTGAATTTTAATTCACGAATTGCGGATTTTAGGTTCCGCGGTAGTGCGGGAAATTGCGACAGCGATCGACGAGCGTCACACGCGGCGATTGGTGAGAGACTGCGGCGCGGGTGGAAGGTGCGGCTCCGCTAGACTCCCGGCTCCCAAGTCCCAGAGTCCCCGATTCACCGAGTCCCCAACTCCCCGTTTCCCCGGAGTCTGCCCGCCCTCCGGACTCGGCACGGATACGATACCTCTTACTCCACTAATTTCCTGCTGCCTACTCGTACATTCAGATTTTATGGCGACTTGTAAAATTTAAATATGAATCGGAATAGATTGCGCCGATTGTTCTCGGGATTGTATTGTTGATTGAGGTACTACTTTTAGGAACCAGAAGCAGGGACATTTAAAAAAAACAATGCGATACACAACTAAAATTATACAACTCTTTATTTTTAATTAGGAACAAAATAACAATCACTGAAAGCTAACCTTAGTTACCACAATTAATAACTTTAAGCAATTAGCACGTAAATATCAAAAAGGGAACCAATAGGTACACAAAATAGAAAATATAAGTCTCACGGTCCTTGAATGATGTTTCCGCCACGCGCGACGTCCGTCAAATGAGCCCAGTAATGGCACGCACGCCGCTTTTATAGACTATTTAAAGCTGTGAATCCTTCCTTCCTAACACGGCCTCTCCTGATGCCAAGTCGTCCTCGACTTGACCTTCTTCGGATGCGCCTGCGGTGTGGTGAAGCTGGTGCGCCTGCACTGCTCCTATTTCGGCGTCAAGACTCGGCATGGATAGTCCTAACGAAACAGGCACTGTCTCGTTGCCTTCAGAATGGTCTGGGTCACTCTCACTTTCATCAGTTTCGTCATCTGAAAAGTTTACGTTGGTTATTCATACAAGTAAAACATGTATACTGATCACCTAAGAAAATTAGGAGAACATGACGACAAATAATATAAGATGGTTAGCGTCCCAACCATCCTATATCATTGCCTTATACTTTACCACAGCGACTAACGCTATAAGGGTGACAAACACCAACGTTGGGCGACGGACGCCTTTGCGGGGGAACATGTCCCAAGGTCAAGCGACACACGCTTTCGGGGAACACACCCACATGTTGGGCGACTAACGCCATTGAGAGGGAACATATCCCATGGTTGGGCGACTAACGCCATTGATGGGGAACCAATCCCATGGTTGGGCGACTAACGCCATTGATGGGGAACATATCCCATTGTTGGGCAACTAACGCCATTGAGAGGGAACCAATCCCATGGTTGGGCGACTAACGCCATTGATGGGGAACATATCCCATTGTTGGGCAGCGCTTGCCTTTGGGAACACACCCATCTATTTCTGAAACCAAAAATAGTTAGAGTACTCACTTTCGAAAAAAATAGTGCAACTTTCTGGGCACCATTCTCCCTTCCATGGCACCATGTATTGGGAGGCTGCTTGGGTAGTTTTCCCACAGCTGCCGCTAAGCAATTTAAGTTCATATCGACCGTTTGGTAGCACTTTGGTTACCCTGTACGGTCCTCGCATCCCGGGGTCTAATTTTCCCGTTGATTGCGAATACTTTATGACAAAAGCAAGGTCGTCCACCTTGTATTCACGTGGTGGGCGTCTAGACTGGTTGACTGAAGCGTCCTGTTGATCTTGATTTTTCTTCAACAGTTCACTAGCGCGACTTCGACAGATCTCCCGCAGAGCCTCTCTGTTGGTATCTGGAGTGCTTGCAGCTAGGTCACGCACCAGCGATCGTATAGACGGAGTAGAAGCGTCGGTACCAATCATTAAGTTTATGGCTGAGGTTTGAGTGGTTTTCTGCTTACTGATATTCAATACCAGTTGTAGCTTCCAGAGCGTAGTTGACCAGGAGGCGTTCTTGTGTCCTACCTCGATACGAAGCATGTTGAGCACAGTTCTTATGTAGCGCTCCACTTGGCCATTCGAACCGTGCATTTCAGGAGTGATGTAGTGCAGGTCGGAGCCAAGTTCCGACATCCACTGAACGAAATCTGTGGCCTCAAACATCCTACCCCTATCAGTAACTAGCAGTTTGGGAACGCCAAATAGAGAAACCGCCTGATACATTACACGTTTTAACTCACTGGTATCTTGACGGTAAATGGGGTACAAAAGACAAAATTTCGTAAAGGCGTCGACCAGTACCAGGATAAATTTGTAACCTTCTGACTCGGGTAATGGTCCCAGAGCATCGACATGAACGGTATCAAAAGGTGTGTTGGGTTTTGGCCAAGACGAAATATTCTGCAGCGGGGCCCGAGGCACACGCTTTTTAGAAATACATATTAGACAATGTGAAACGTACTTAGACACAAACTGGCGGAGACCGGGGAACCAAAAATGTTTAAGGATCAGGTGCAAGGTTTTATCAGCACCAATGTGCTCATGCTCATCATGAAAGATGCGTAAGAGACTAAGTCGATGGCCCTTGGGTATAAAACAAAGGAGCCGCGCTTCCTCACCAACTGGCGTGTATTTATAACACAGAAGGTCGTTTTTTAAGACATAGCGACTGGAATCGAGCTGCCCCTCTGAGAGTTTCTGTATTAGATCTCTCGTTTCGTGGTCCGCATTTTGTGCTATTTGTGCCCAGTTGCGAGGTCTCGTTATTTGATTAACGGAGGCGACTGGGTTTCGACTGAGATAGTCGGCATGCGGCAACATGACTCCTTTTCTATACTCAATAGTAAAGTGGAAATCCTGTAGGTAGATCCACCATCGAGCGACACGAGGGAGCAGATCCTTTTTGCGTTCTGTAGATTTGAGAGCGTTGCAGTCTGTGACGACCTTGAATTGCAAGCCTACCAAATAATGGCGGAAATGCTGCAAAGCCTTCACGACCGCTAACGTCTCTAACTCGTAGCTATGGTATTTGCTCTCTGCTCCCTGGGTAACCTTACTGAAGTATGCCACCACATGCTTTCCACCATCAGTATCCGTCTGTAGAAGTACCGCACCATAACCGACGGAGCTCGCGTCAGTGTGAACCTCGGTGTGAAGTTCAGGGTTGAATATGGTAAGAACAGGCTCGCTAGTCAAGCATTGAATTAGATCTTGACGAACCTGTTCTTGTTCCTGACCCCAACGAAACTCGATCCCTTTTCGTGTTAAATGTGCAATGCACGCGGTCTTAGTCGCATAGTTTTTAATGTACTTGCGGAAATAGCCCGCAAGTCCTAATAATTGTCGAACTTGCCTGACATTTTTGGGAACCGGAGAGTTTTTTAAGGCTGCTATCTTACGTGAGCTCGGTCGTACCTGACCTAAACTTATTCTCCTACCTAAGTATTCGACTTCGGTAGTCAAGAAGGAACATTTCTTCAGATTTATTGAAAATCCTGATTTAGTGAGCGTTTGCAGGACTTCTTGGAGCAAAACAATACCGTCCTCTATGGTGTTACTTAGCAAAAGGACGTCATCAATATATACGAGGACGTTTCCAGCGTCAATGAATTCGCGAAGGGTTTGGTTGATAATCCGTTGGTAAACGATCGGGGAGTTCGTCAAACCATATGGCATTTTTAGATATTCGTAGTGCCCTTCTGGTGTGACGAATCCCGTCACATGAACGGAGACCTCTTTGAGTCTTATTTGGTGGAAACCAGTAGCCATGTCTAAACTGGTAAAGAAGGTATAACGACCCAACCGATCAATATGGTCGTCTATCAAGGGCAGAGGATATCTTTCTTTTTCGGTGATACGGTTAAGTGCCCTGTAATCGACACACATTCGGTCGGTTCCGTCCTTCTTCTTCACCAGAATTATGGGGCTAGCGTACTCTGATCGTGATTCTCTGATGATGCCTTTATCCAGTAAATCTTTGATTATTTCGCGTACTATAAGTTTTTCGCTATATGATAGCTTATATGGCCGGTATACAACAGGAGATGTGCTAGTTAACTTGATTTCCATTTCACCAGTTGTGACTGTACTGGTTGCGGTTCCAGAAATAAGAAATTCAGAAAATTTACTAATCACAGACATCAAAGAATCACGCAGTGTGCCCTGTAGCGGGGTGTTAACTAAGGTTTGGTCGAGACATTGAACTTCGTTAACGTGAACATGAGTATCGTTATTTCGAGTGATGTACTGTCTGTCTTTAGTGCGTACATACGTGACGCCATCGCGATTTAGAACGTCCGTTCCAATTATAATGGAGGTGTTCATGCATGACTTTGGCACTACAACTAGATCGGTTTCTATAGCAATATCGCTAAGCTCGATGGTTGCTGTTATGAACGACGAAGCTATGATTTCCCGCTCACTTATACCCTTGAGGATGCAGTGTGTTGGTTTGATTTGGCAAGAAAGGTGCTTCAAAACATCAGCAGAAATCAGCGACACGTTTTGGGCTCCACTATCTATAAGTGCGTCCATGGGGATGCCTTGAACAACAACCGTTACAATGTCCGTTTTATTATTTGCGTGATCTGTGCACAAATTAACGTTTCGCTGATTTCTGGATTCTGACCGGTTCTTGGCAAAGCACTTTTCTTCTGTGTGTCCTTTTTTCTTACAAAATGAGCACTGCGATTCGGATTTGGTAGCAGCAGTGGCATCATTGACTGACCCCGGGGTCCCGGATTTCACAGGCTTATTAACGGGTTCCCTACGAGACCTTTTGGTGCAATCTCGGCCTAAATGTCCGCGCTGATTGCATACGTAGCACTTGGGTCCACGGTTGGAGGATGAGTTTGAGGACGCATGTTTATTTGTCGAGCTACCGCGAGAATCAGATTTAGTGCGATTCGGTTTGATGTAAATCGAAAGGAACGAAACTATGTCTTCGGTTGCCAAGTTTGCATTGGCCGCGGCTGCCCTTATTTGCGGGTTATCAATACCACGTATGACTATCAGAGTTCGCAATTCATCGGTGAGGCCTTTAACTATCCTTAAACGTAGCAGAGTACGCCGGGCATATTCGGCATACGTTGTGAATTTGTCGGACGTCGTGTTCATAGTTTCGAATAAAATATTAGCATAGTCTAGTTTCCGAGGGCAAAGGGGTTTGAATTCAAGCTTAAAGTTTGACCAAGTTCGGTCGTTGGTGACCCATTCGTTTAGCCAAACTTTAGCGTCGCCCTTAAGGCAAGAAGCTACTCGCGACAAGCATTCGTAGTCGCTCCAACCGTTTGCGATTACTGCACGGTCCACTTCGTCACACCATAGGTCAATATCGTGTATGTTTGGATCGAAATTAGATACGTAGTAGCTGTGCGATCTAGCAGGCTGTAAAGATCTTAAGGCTTCAGCGAGCATAGTTACAGTGGACATAGCTTCGGATCCGCCAGCGATTGGATCGTTTGTACGAATGGTCGTTGAAAAGCCCTCGGAGTTATTAGTACGAATTCGCTGCGGAACATCGCTCAAGCCCATGGGACTACGAGATCGCGGGGTGGCCTCGCGAACCGGGTCCTGGAGGTTTGCTCTTGTGTGTGTATTTACCGAATTATTAGGTGTGTATATCGCATTCGCACCGTTATGCTCGATAGCACTAAGCCTTGTCATAATATTGCTGAGGGTATCTTGTAACGAATTATTAGTCTGAGGCGTTACCGACGGGCACCTTGCACGTGGAGGTGTTAATGTTGATCGAGATCTAGAACGGCGGTGGTCACGAGCATCACGGTGACGATAATACGAACTATCCTTGGAGCCACTACGTTCCCGACGGCGGCTCTGACGTGATCTATCACGCGATCTATTTGCGGTTTCACTCCTAGCGGACTCGTCTCGCGAAACACGTTGATTTCGATCACGTGAACGACGGCGTTCATGACTTTTAGGCATATTTAGCACACAAGTTTGATAGTTAATCACACACCCGCAAAATATCAACAATGACACAGAGAAAATAAAAAGTTAAAAAAAATGAAGGTAGACAGGTATTTTGAGATTTTGTTCCTTGAATATTTTTTTTTTTTTCGTTTCCCTTTTTTTTTATAGGTAATTTAGTGGGCTAATTAAGCGTTCTTTATCCCATTTCTGATTTTAGGAACCAGAAGCAGGGACATTTAAAAAAAACAATGCGATACACAACTAAAATTATACAACTCTTTATTTTTAATTAGGAACAAAATAACAATCACTGAAAGCTAACCTTAGTTACCACAATTAATAACTTTAAGCAATTAGCACGTAAATATCAAAAAGGGAACCAATAGGTACACAAAATAGAAAATATAAGTCTCACGGTCCTTGAATGATGTTTCCGCCACGCGCGACGTCCGTCAAATGAGCCCAGTAATGGCACGCACGCCGCTTTTATAGACTATTTAAAGCTGTGAATCCTTCCTTCCTAACACTACATTAAGATTTTGTGTTGCTCGTTGTTATGGAATAATCTTTTTTAGAATTCGCCGAGTCTCTCGGGGCTGATAATGACGGCACAGAAAAGGAAAATTAGTAGCAGTTGCGTTTTAGCATGGTAGATAATACAGCGGTCATTGACGCACGTATTTTTATTGGCATTCGTCCGATTTTAATTTCAACTGGGAATTAAAAGCATGAAACTATCCTGTAATAAAATATATCATTATCCTGAACAATTTTCTAATAATGAAAAAGGATACATAGTTCATTGTTAGGCTTATGAAGTGTTTTTAGGAAAACTTCAATGACTTTTATTGCGATGTTAAAACGAGTTATTTCAGCCTATATAGGCCGATTACGTAACCAAATCAATAGCCCAACATTTCAAATTTCGAATCACGTGTATTCATTCTACTGTATCATAGCAATACAATATTACATGCTCCTCCAAAAAGCGACTAGGAACGCCCAGTGCGAGGGTGAAAAGCAATAGTTTGGAATATATAGCGCAACTAAAGTTAGGCCTAGTTTCAGTAATGGACTGTGGTGGGCTCTGTTCGTGTTGCTGAATAAAATATTTCATCGTAACCTCGTAAGTTACGACAGTGACCGGGGGGTAGAAAGAACTGGTAGCTAAATAAAAATGCGCTAAAGGTGGGATTAGGATAAGCAGGACGTGTTGTAGTCAGGGTGTATTTATGCAAAGCAAGCAATTTAAAATAGTAATGAAGCAAGCTATTATGTTTCTACTAATGGGACATCGGACTTTTCTCGGTGGGAGAGAATGTGTCGTGACCTTTCTAATCACATGTAACTGTAGATGTCCCGTATCTGCTTTATTAAGTATGGTTAGGCTTTGTTTCCGTTCGTTATAGTCGTCTCTATAAATCTATGACATTACAGAGTAGGCAGAACACTAAAAACCTGTGTCGTGGTGTCTTTTTAACCGACGAAAAAAAAGGAGGAGGTTCTTATTGACGCAGAACTTTTTGTATAGTTGTACGATTTCAAAAATACGTTTTTAAAATGGTCTCATTTTATTTGTAAAAATATAATCCACCTCTAAAGGATATTGTTCCACTGAATTTTCAATTGTGGACCGATTCTGTTGAAATTAATTAAACTGAAAAGCGAAATAAAAACCTTTTAAACAAAAAAATAAACCGACGAAGTATGGAAATGAAAAGCAAATAAAAAAAAAACTAGCATTTTGAAGCGGGCGGCGCCAAAAAAACCATCAACGTAGCTAGGTTCATCATAATCATTCTAAGGTTTAAATAATTAAATTGCTTGGTTGTTTGTTTGGCGCCAACACAAAATGCTAGACTAAAAGTATTTTTTTTCCTTTTTAGTTCCACATTTCGTCAGTAAAACTTTTATTTAAAAGGTTTTTGTGGAAATGAGATGACAGTCAACAGGTAAAATAATGCAATTTTCCTGAAAAGGAAGCTGACCGATGATGACATTACCTTCACTACCTGTTACTCTATAGACCACCATAATTACATCAGCGAACATTTTAAAAAGCCAACGACGGAACATTAGCGACCTCCATCCATCTTAACTTATTATACCTTTAAACGCTTGAGGTACATTTCCCTAATTATTTCTATGAAAACTTTTTCTATTATAAAACTCATTTGTGAGTCGCCTCATCTTTTATATAGAGTTTAGCTTTTTTGTTCTAAAGTATACGAAGATCTGACGACGATTTTCCGCGGGAAGGCTTAGAAAGTCGTGATTGATTGAACATTGCTGAATTATTTTGGTGGAAAATCTGTATCGCGGTGCTGAAAATGCGCAGTTGACTGGTTGAAGTTAAGATGTGTGCGATCGAATGGAACATTTAAATGTGGTACAATGTTTTAGAGGCTTTATCAAGTTATCCATACGGGTACGATATTACGGCTTAATATTATTGTTTCTTTGGTTACTTTATTCAAAACTAGCGGATGCTTCGCGGTTTTACCCGCATAGTCCCTGTGTCTGTAGGAATACAGGGATAAAAAATAGCTTATGTTACCCGGTGATAGTGTAGCTTCCCAACGGTGACAGAAATTTTGAAATCGGTCCAATAGTTTTAAGTTTATTCATTACATACAAAAATTCAAATCTTTCCTTTTCATATTATTAGTATAGATTATATAGTACAGAGTAAAGATATAGATGAAGTTACAAGACGGTCAGTCGGTTTTGCCGACTTATCGAAGAAATCCCTTAATTCAAAAAATGTATGGGTTAACGACCTAATAAAAAACAACAAAAAAAAAGACAGCTCTTTCAAATTGACCCCAAATTATCCCCTCGGTATTCAAATTTCTTAGGCGCAATTCATAATCTTGAAACGAAATTTAAAACAGGTCACCAATAAAATAAGGGCCGTAAAAATGTCAAGGGTTGAGCCCCAATCGGAAGTCTTTTGATTTCAAAAGCAATCATTCAACGTTTTCACGACGAAAACAGTTCTTCGACCACTGTAATTTGACACATTAGAAATATCAATTTTCTCAAAAATGGTATGTAATGTTGCCGTAACATCTCTAAAAAGTATCCAGAAAGTGAACTTTACCGGAGACTTATTCACAACTGTCCAGTAAGTAAGTATGTAATTTACTTACTGGACAGTTGGTCATCCTCTTTAGATCTCCTTAGAAAAAAACAAAAAATTTTACCAGACACAGATTAGTGTTTAGCCATTATAACATGGTTGTAGGGGGGAGGCTCCAAATATATATTTATCTCTCTTTTTAGTTTGACATTTTATGAGATAGATATATTTTTAGAGCCATCCATTTTATACTCTGTGACACTTACCGCGACGCAGAAAAAGTACGCACATTACGTTTTGTACTTAGTAATGTTGTAGAAGTATAGTGTGGGATTTTATGTTTGTATTTAGTAATTTAAGTTTATAAATAATGTTGGATTAAAACTTTCCATTCTAATATTAACATGGAGTTTCAAAAATATTTTTTTTTTACTAGTAATGTTTTTTTTACATTCATGTCATGTAAAAATAGAACAATGTTCAAAACTAAACGCAAACTTTATAGTAAAAAAAAACAATTATAACGTCTGGCGGGATTTCAATTGTGTTTTAATTTACCGCGTGAACATAGATAATCCCAAAAAAATTGTTCAAGCGAATCTGATACGGCAATAGATGGCACTCCTCCTGATTTAAAAGCTGAGGCCGAATTAGCAAAACAAATATAAATGCCCCCGTTAAATCGATCACAATATCTATCAGTAATTGCCCTAATATGAATGTAACCTTCAATATTAATTAAACGAATTTGTTGTTAAACTTTCTTACATTTTTGAGAAAAGCATTATACAAGCCTCAACCAGTAAGAAAGCCATCCTGGCCTCGTACATAACCTAACCTCACCTGCGGTTCGGTCCGGTTAACTCATACTTGGCCAGGAAGGCTTACTTACTGGATTCTGCAGTAATGTACTATTTGTCAATCATCACTGTGATATTTAAACTTAGGGTTCAGAATGTGCTGGCTGCTAATCCATATTCCATTTAGCATAATAAAAGTACTTCTGAGGATAAAAGTTTGACTTTCTCCTCGACGCCTTCTGAATTATTTATTCAGTAAATCTCTAAAGTTTATTGGTTGAGGGAAGAATATAAATACTTGAATATTTAAATTGTCTGAGTTTGGGATATTTTATTTTTATTTACTTTGAAAAATATAGCAACGCTCGTGTTTACGACATTTTTTGTAACAGAAGTCCTTAACATTAATTCATGACTGTCCAAAGTTTGCCTGTTACAAAACCCGTACAAAAAAAAAGTAATTGTTCTTGCCCTCCCCACTTATTCTGAAGAATTTTGTGGCTATTCGAAGTTGTTATTAGATGTAAATCATGCAATTCAAATTTCTAGATTTCAGGTTTCAGTGTCTGTACCTTTTAAATAATTGGTTGACTTTTCCTAGGTTATTAAAATAAGCAATACGGGGGCAGTGGAAATAATGTAAAATCATTTAATATATTATTTTACAGACACATGACATATATTTTTCTAAACAGATAGACAGAGACAGCGCTGGCAGAGAATTAATTGAAAAAAAGAAAGCCTTCATAAAAATTGCCAGCGTTATATTCCAACACCCGCCCATAACGTGGGCATCATGACATCATGCCACTCCAAGCTGACGAGTGAACACCCCGTACTTGACACAGCCCAGGGGCTTAGTGAATACATCTGCTATCATCTTATTCGAAGGGATGTAAGCAATTTCAATGTTAATTCTAGCAATTATATCTCTAACGTAATGAAATCTTATTTCGATATGCTTGTTCTTTCTATGAAGAGTGTGATTAGTAGCAAGCTGTATAGCAGATTGATTATCACAATAAATTAATATTTTACAACTAGTCGTCTTTAACAATTCCTTAATTAAAGCTTGCAGGAACACCACTTCTCTGCTCGCTTCGCTTAAGCTACAATACTCCGCCTCGGTGGATCAAAGCGATATGCACGACTGTTTGTAGCTACCCCAAGATATCGAATTACCGCCATATTTAAACACATAACCAGTATATGACTTCCGATCAGGGTCTGAAGCCCAGTTTGCATCAGAATATCCCTCTAGAATGGGTATGGTAGTACCTTTAAGGTATCTCAGTATACGTTTAGCTTGAATTCGATGGAATGCCGAATAACAACTGTTGAATTTACTTAAGTATGACACGGCAAACAAAATGTCGGGGCGAGTAGTAACACATAAATACATTAGACTACCAATTAACTCTTGGTACGGAAACTTCGATACATTTTTACTCGTAGCATTACAAGTACTCTCACAGACAGAACTAATGTTAGTTGTCATGGGATACTTTACAGACTTACAGTCTGTCATGCCAAAACGATCTAACAACTTGTCAATCCAATTTCCCTGACTAAGTTTAATGGAAGTTGCACCACGTTCTACTTTAATACCTAACATATTTCGTTAGTTTAAAAACTTTTAACAAAGACTTAGGTCTTTAAGTTTAAAAACCTTTAACAAAGAGCTTTTCAAAGTCTCAGCTAGACGTTTGTCGTTATAGAAGACAAAAAAATCGTCAACATACAGAGCAATAAAAACAATTGACTCACCAGATCTCTTAGTGAAGATGCAGTCCTCTTGTTTACATTGATCGTATTCCAAAAAAGTAACACATCTTTTACCTTTTGGTACCAGGATTGCGATGCTTGCTTCAACCTATAAACAGCCTTTCGTAGTCTATAAACTTTGTTTTCACTCCCAGGGCATGTGAAACCTTTCGGTTGTTGTATAAAAATCTGCTCATGTATTTCACGTTTTAGGAATGCTGTTTGTACATTGAAATGATCAATCGTAAGATTCATTTCCACAGCCAGAGATAATAAAAATCTGATAGAATAATGACGAACGACCGGTGAAAAATTTTCATGGAAATCTTCACCATATTTTTGGGTGAAATCCTTCGCTACCAACCTCGCCTTGTAACGCGTAATGTTCCCTTCTGTTTCTCGTTTAATTGTAAAAATCCACTTATTTTAACTATGTTCTTGTCAACTGGTTTATCAGTCAGCTTCCAAGCTCCATGTAAGACAAAAGAATATATTTCTTCATTCATGGCTTTCTGCCATAACTCTTTATCTTAACAACTCAAAGCGTCTTTGACATTATGTGGCTCTATAGGATTTGTCACATTAAAAACATTAGTCACGTTACAAATCAGTCTAGGCTTACTTGGACGTAAGTTATATCGCTAATCAGTAGACTTTGGTTCCAATCCAGGTGTTATTACTGAGTCTTCACTTAGCGCGTGTTCACACTCCAACTCAACAGGATGACTTGGCGAGTCAACAGGAAATACATCCGTCTCCGCCTCATGTGGATTATCTGATGACACGAAGAAAATCTGTTCTGGCTCCACCTCAACCGGCGTAGTATTAAATATCTCCTCCACATCATCACCTCACACGTCACTCTTCTTTGCAATAGGATATACGAACACCTTCCTCAAGTGATCATCTAGGAACGTGAGGATGTAGCGTTTGCCTTCGAGAGAAGTGGTCGGCATCGGCCCATAACGTCACTGTGGATGAGCACCAGCCGTGCGTCTGTCACCTGCTTATTACGATTAGTCACAAAGAGAGCGCGTGATTGCTTACCCTTGCAGACACACATCACAAACTTTCTTCTGAGTGGTAACCTGAAAATCAATGTCAATAGCAACCAGTCCTAATCGTTGATGCCATAACATCATGTCCTTAGATGAAGATGAAGTTGTCAGATTGACTCTACCACTAGTGTTAAGTCGTCTGTAAACTCTCCCAACTTTCCTCGCATTTGAAACTATCTTGCCAGTTTTGAGTATGTCTCATCCGGTATTATTAAAACTAAACTTAAAACCCTTAGCTGCAATAGTATACACAGATATCAAATTTACAGTAAGGTCAGGTACAAACAATACATCTTTTAAAGTTACATCCATTGTATTTCCACGAAAATTAACCGAAAAATGTACATCTCCTAAACCACCTACTATTAACTTCTTGCCGTTAGTAACACACACCTCCTTCGTCGACGACTCATCGAGAGATTTGAACCATTCTCGACATCCAGACATATTATCTGTCGCACCCGTATCGACAATTCACGAACTGTCAGTGTTAAGCGCAGACAAGACCAAATAAGTCGATAGTCTTGGATCCAGTTGAAGACAGTCCTTTTTGACATGGCCTTTCGAACGACACTTCAAACACCACAACTTGTTCGCATTTGACGAGAAACTAGCGTGTTTCAATGTACTAGGCGCATTCTTCTTTGCACCTCGGGAACTGTTCTTATTTTTACCACGATTCCGCGTACATAAGCAGTCATTGTTACCACCAGTAAGTACTCCCTGTCCATCGCTTGTCTTGAAGAAGTTTGGTTTTTACCATAACTGTTGTTATGTCCATTCTTGAGTGCTCCAGAGCCAAAATCATAGGCTCATATACCTGAGGCAGCCCTTGAAGCATAATAGCAGCCAGAAATTCATCTTCAAGGTGTTTTTTCATGCTACGCAATTGCTCAGCGGGTGACAAAATCTTGTTAACATGCTATCAATCTGTTCTAGCTTAATCGAACATAAAGTACGTAAACAAGTCAATCTTCTATTTAAACCAGAGTCGTCGTATGCCTTCTTTAAAGCATCCCAAACATGTTTTGCAGTCTTCGCCTGCACAATGTGCGGGTAACATGACTTCTCAACGCTTAAACAAAGCCTCGCTCGAGCCTTCTCCTCGTTCCGGGCCTGATCAACAGTGTTCTTACTCGTACTCGTACCTAGTTCTGGGGGTCATCCTGTTCCTTAATACAATGCCATAAGTTTTCAAATATGAGAATATTCTGCATTTGGAATGCCCAGTCACGATAATTGATGGTACCTTTCAGCCTCTCCATCGTAACTGCCGAGTTAGAATACTCACCCATATTTTGCACAAAATAATATAAGTTTCACACAATATTCAAATTGCCGTGATAAGGCACATAACCTTTTACTAGGTTATTAAAATAAGCAATACGGGCGCAGTAGAAATAATGTAAAATCATTTAATATAATATTTTACAGACACATGACATATATTTTTCTAAACAGATAGACAGAGACAGCGCTGACAGAGAGTACTTAATTCATAAAAGAAAGCCTTCATTAAAATGACAAGCGTTATACTAATTGATTCATATGATTATTGACTCACCAAAATTACCCGATAGCCTGTTGTTAAATAATTGGTTGGCAAGAAATGCATTCGCCTCTTAGAAGGTAAGCAATTTCAGTTCTTCATTCAAGGCAAGCCCTGTCCAAAATAACTTTCTATCTTTCAAACATTTTATTTAGAGCGTTGACAGAACATTAAAATTGATTAAGAAAAGATTTTGTTTTGCGTCTTCTCTGCTGATAATGCTTAAAAAAACAAACAGGATTAAACATACTCAATTAACCATGGAATTGAAAATAATTTACTAAATCTAAAATCTACGTAAGTTATTCGTCTACTTTAGTTATGGACAGCGTGAAGTATTTTATGATAAGTGAGGACTACAAAAATAAAACCAAATAAAAAAATATATAATTCGTAGTAGACCAATATAATTATTTTCATTTAGATTAGTTTTCCTACTTGATTGCCACTTGAAAAGCAATTTATAGACAATTAGTTCCTATCTCTTAAATTTCCAATTTGCTACTTTATTTTTCATGCCTTTGGTGCACTCTAAAAAGCATTTAGAAATTCAATTATTAGGATCCCAAAAGATTTGATGAAAAAAGTTCTAAAAGATCTAGGTAGTACCTAAGCACCTACAGCACGACAGCTGCAAATATGACCTTTCTTTCAATGGACCGAGATTGCTTTCTTTTAGAAGACCTCTGCAGTAGTAACGACGGTGTTTAAATTCTATGCAAAGGTTGTGTTTGATGTTGAAATGACAGCCTTGAATGCAGTTGCCGTGTTACTTTTTGTTACCTCAAGTCCCGATCCATGAGTGTCTATCTTAAACTTAGCTATGAGAATAAATGCGCTCAATAGCAAACTAAACCACTTTCAATGCATGAAAATTCGAAAAGCGATACATAAAATATCAAGGGAAGTCTAGCGCACCCTGAGCGCCGGATGTTTTGAGCGCTCCTACGCTACCTAACTAATATAGTATGAGCTATTCTTGTAACCATAGTTTGCCAATATGAAAGAACTTTTACCGTGGTTATCCAAAGCCTAATGACCGATATAAACAAAAGTTTTCAATTTCATGTAGATATCCTTTTTCTTCGTCGTATTGATGCCAAATGTTTCATTAAACGGGGCTAAGGTTTTTTTGTTCATCAGTTGGCGCCACTGTTGACTAAGGTCTATATATATAGCTGTTAAACGTTGTTATAACTCACACGTATGCAAAGTTTGACTTAAAATTCATTTCTAATGCCGTAAAACTGCGAATAAATATAAAATCGAATATGCTGCAGTTTTGCGAAGCCTTTTTTTTTTCGAAAAAAAGGATAATAATATTTGCCAAAAAATAAAACACTATTAAAGAAGTAGTTGGTAAATCCCTTATCTACATTAATACGCCATATTTGGAAAATATTCACGACGGTAAAAAAACTCTCGCTAAAAGCCAAATAACTATGAAAATTTATATTTTGAAGACCTCAGGCTACACCAGCGCCCCTAGCGGAACATTCCAACGCGCCTCCATTGGTGAAGTAAGTCAATAATAAGGTCTGAGAATCCTGTTTAATGTTGCCCCGCTACACATCGCAGAGTGTGACTAAACAAAGTTACCGAGCACTTTCCCAGTGCGACGTTCGTTAAGATTAACAAGGGGTTGTTGGGTAACGAATCAGCTCCAATCAGTGTTGTGCTCTGTTTAGAAATGTGCCGACTTGTGAATACGGGATGCCTACAAAAAATTGACGGGAACGAAAAGTTTTGGGTATTCTAGAATCATCATCATCATCATCAGCCTTTTAATGTTCCCACTGCTGGGACACAGGCCTCCTCTCTGTGAGAGGGAATGGGCCGTAATCCACCACGCGGGTCCAGTGCGGGTTGGTGGATGTCACATATCTTCAAATTTTTGGTTCTAGGACATGTCGGTTTCCTCACGATGTTTTCCTTCAACGTTTTGAGAGCAGTGGTGATGAAATGATTTACACGAAGTAAAGTGCCTGCCTGGGTTCGAACCCACGACCTACTACTTATAAGTCGCGGCCGTTACCACTGGGCCACCACTGCTGCACTGCTATTCTAGAATATTAATAGAATATTATCTAGAATTTTAAGTGCATTTTTTACATTGACAAACTGAGCTATTGAAAGTACCTACTTACTGCCTTGCTGTTATAATAATAATAATAAATTATTTTATTTCGTTCATTTTTGCACAGTACAATATTAAAACAATAATACATAACATAGAAACCCTTAAGTGCTAGTTATTGACAAATTCCCTGGATCCCACACTAGGATACCCTGTGTTGTGGGGTCCAGTCTCTTCCCAAGTAGGTAAGGTTAAAAAAAAAAAAAAAATTTTACATGGTTATATGGAGATAAAATTAAATTGTAATGTAGATAAATAGATGTTATTATTCTATTCTTTGAATTTAGTTTATGTTGCTTTTTGGTGAGTGAATGTGTATGAGTATAATTCTGTGGAGTGTGGAGTATGTAGGGGTGAGGGTTAAGTATATAGGTAGGTAGGTATTTTTGCTATTTATATCCCAATTCTACGACTGTATTTGTAAAAGGTCTTCAGTTTGGTTATAATTTAGGGGATGCAGCCATTCAAATATAACAATTTTTAGACGTCTGTAAGTTAAGGAGATAATAGTTTTATCGTGATAGTAGAATTTTGAATAGAGGTAGGGCCCAAGAAATGCGAAAGATCTACGTGTAAAGGAAGAGTGAACTCTAGGTCGATCCCATTTTAACGTTCTGGATGAATGGCGGGCTAGTTTAATGGCATCCCTGTGAAAGCGCATCAGAGCCGAAGCGATAAACAATTGCCTCACTCTGAGGACGCTACAATCCGAATATAGAGCATCAGTTGAATATCGCCAGGGCTTCCTGTACGCTATCTTTAGAATAGCTCGTTGAGCTCTCTCCAACCTAAGCAAGTTTGTTTTGTTTGCTGTTCCCCAGGTTGACACACAGTAACTTAATAATGATTGGCACAAGGTAAAATACAAGATATGAATCAGCTTTGGTGTTGCGATGGATCTGACTTTTTTTAAATATGTGTGAAAGTTTTCTAGTACGCTTCACAAGTGCGTCAATTTGCACTTCCCATGTTAGGTGCTTATCGATTTGTATGCCTAGGTATTTTATACTCGTAACTTGTTCGATTTGCGAGCACAGACAGCTTTCGTCATCGAAACTACCACAAACGTGCAGTTTTATTTGCAGATCCCAGTCTGGCGCTGACCGATCAGTCACACTAAAACACATTGACTTAGTTTTAGCGACGTTCAGGGTCAGTAGGTTATTTTGGAGCCAGGCAGCAACCCTCCCAAGTCCCTCCTGGGCCACACAAACGACTTCGCTCCAGGATTTCGCATGAAAAATTATTGCGGTATCATCTGCAAATGTAAAGACACTGGCTTTACGGAGTTCAAGAGAGCATAGGTCATTTATGTAGATAAGGAACAACGTGGGGCCTAGGACACTGCCTTGCGGTACGCCGTAACCAACATCTGCAAAATCACTGACATATTCACCTATCCGGACACGCTGTTTTCGCTCTCCTAGATAGGACTTAAACCAGTCCAGAGCTAAACCTCTGATCCCAAACACCTCCAGTTTTTTTAATAGTATCGGCCGGGAAACTGTGTCAAAGGCTTTTGCAAGATCCAGGAAGACACCGACGCATTTCTGCCCTTCATCCACTTTCTTAGTTATAGAATCTACAAGATGCGTGACGGCATCCTCCGTGGACATGCCGGCGCGAAAACCAAACTGATTCCCGGCCAAAAGACTGTTTTGGTCGAGATACTTATGTAACCTTATATTAATCACCTTTTCAATTACTTTTGACAGTGCGCTCAGAAGTGAGATAGGCCTATAATTTGCTGGTTGATATGAGTCGCCTGCTTTCAGTATTGGTATCACGTTCGCTACTTTCAAGTCATTAGGCACTACACCAGAGGACATGCTTAAGTTGCAAATGAAAGTTATAGGTCTTGCTATAACATGTTTTGTCAGTTCAAGCATATCGTTGCTAATATTGTCGTGCCCTATAGCTGAACTAGATTTAAGCGTACTTATTAATTTAACTACTTCAAATTCGTCAGTTGGTGAGAGAAATAGTGAGTCCGATGAGGCGTTTCTATCATAACTGTAGTTGTTAGCCAGTTCAATTTCAGATTGACCTACTCTCTCTAGAACCGCACTTGCCAACTGTTCGCCTATGGAACTAAAATAGTCATTTACTTCGTTCAGTGACTCTGTAGGATTAGGTTTTATTTTGAGTAAGTCTTCATTTTTATTGACTACCTTACCAATATTACAGATAGTTTTAATTGAATCCCACGTTTTTTTGCAGTTATTTTGATTATCAGTTATGAGTTTCCGTTCGTATTGTTCTTTTTGCTGCTGTAGTATGTTATTACAATAATTTCTGTAAAGTCTGTATTTTTCCTGTAAGTTTTGGTCATTACGATTTTTCCTGGCTTTACTATGCAACTCATCGCGGCGTCTGATGCACTTCAAGAGGCCAGGCGTTATCCACTTCTTAACGATCACATTTGCACAAGTCACTTTACGTGTATGTTTATTCTTATCAAGGACTAAATTAAAATTTTCAATAAAGATTTTCGCGGCTTCGTTAACATCGGTTTTGTTATACAGGTCGGTCCAATCTATTTCTTTGAGGTCTTCATTTAGGTTTAAATAGTCAATTTTAGTACGTGTTTTTGTTTTTTTGTCCTTAGGTAACGATGATCCCATGATGCACAATACTGTGCTGTGATCTGTTATATCTGAGTGGCAAACAATTGTTGTAGAGGCAAGTTTAGATTTAATCATACAATGGTCCAAGCTATTTGCACCACGCGTTGGAAAGGTGTGGCCAGGAACATATCCATAATGAGTTAAAAGACTTAGATAGTCATCAACGCGCGGATCAGTGGATGTTTCTTTAATGTCAATGTTTATGTCACCAAGCAATGCACAATGCTGGCTGGTACAATTACCTAGGACGTTTTCCAAAGAAGTTAAAAAGTCACTTATATTATGAAACGAAGGTGATCTATAGATAATTATAACAGAGTATGATTGATCAACATCTACTTGTAAGCAATTGGCAGTGTTGAAAAGGGGCTCTGTTACAGAAATAGACAGCTCCGATTTCGAAAACACTACAATGCCGTCGTTTTTGTTGATGTAGTTTTTAGAATAACTACAGTTGTAGCCTTCCAGACTTATACCATTAAAGGCATCATCAAGCCAACACTCCGTTAGTAGTATAAGATCGGGCTTAAATTTTAAGCGTTGCAAGAATATGAGTAGTGTATCGAAATTCTTATTAATACTGCGTATATTCTGAGACAGTATTGTAAGTTTTCTATGAGCTACATCTAGGTATTCCTTACAAAGATCGGGGGTATCGAGTTCAATACAATTTGAAAGATGCGTGCTGTCAATATCTTTAAGAAACAAGGTTTTATCTGACATTATGCTTTAGTGAAAGTATTACTAGGTATTAAATAAACTAGATCGTTACAGTGAAATATTGACCAGCACAAACTAATCGAAACCGTTATCAAGATTGGTTGGCATAATGTTCTACTATTGACCCTATTATGAAAACTTATTATATCATATTTGTAATATTTAATTACAATATAATTTTGACAGATCAAAACCAAACATAAAGTGAGACAAGCAAGTAAGTAGGTCAGTAAATTATTATACACTATATCATGTTTTCTATATGGAGGGCAATTTAAGGACATTTCTGTATTACTTTTCCCACTAGTGAGGTTGTGATAGCATTTGTAATTATGTAGTATGAATTGTGTAACTAAGTGTAAGTGTAGATTGTGAGCAACATTAATGATTTGAATGAAGAATGATACATAAACATAAATGACAGAACAACAATACTTTAGCATGCATGTAATTAATACTTTTAGCAATTCTAGTCACTTTGACTGTCTCAACTTATTTATATGCTGTTCATCGCTAATACGTATATATTCAGCACCGTCCTGTTTTTTGACGTACACATTACCGTTTGATGTCCAACAATACTTGTATTTTTCAGTTCTGGCGAAGTCTCTTGCGAGGAAGTGAAGACGCCTGGTTTTAGCAGTGAGAGATTCCGAAACAAAAAGTAGTGACGAGTTATTCTCTATTCCCAAATGGCTGACTTTTAGCTCTTTGCTCTTGTTGAAGCTTTTCACAGAGGCCAGAAAATTACTTTTGATTAAAGTGTTGGAAAGCTCCACAATCACCGTTGACTTCGCTGGATCTTTCTTATTAGGTACGCGATAGACATCCCGCACGTCGCCAGGACTCAAGATAATATTAAGGCAGTTAGAGAGCCGCGTTATGTATTTAAAAAGAGTTTCTTTGTTTTCTTTATCTATCCGTGGAATATACTTTAATTCAATACTCGTCTTTTTAAGAACTTTTTCCAGAAAATCACATTTTTGGTCAATGTTGGTTATTTGTGATGTGAGATTGTGCCGTTGTTTTTCCAACCCATCAATCTTGGTCTGCACGGAACGCAACTGGCTGTTCATGTCCTCTAAAGCTCTTTCAATATCTTGATTTGTGCTACGTATCGAAGATGTTTGTTTCTTAACTTCTTCTAAATGTTTGTTCAGCAAGTCGAACTTCTTAATTTGGGTTTCTTTAAAGTCTTGAAACATTTCCCGCATTTCCATTTTAAAAGCCGTAAGTTCATCATAACCATCATCAGATAATCGGCGGCGCTTGTCTCTCATTGTTATGTTGGTATCAGAGGATGATTGGGCCTTGTTTAATGGCGGGGAATCCATATTCGGTTATTAAAAAATATCCTAGCAATGTAAATAGTTGTTATTCCAACAGATTACTATTGTCAGATGCGTATTTTGCGTTCTAAACAAAAAAGCAAGAAACAAAAATTGTAAACAACAAAAAAGTAGTCGATCGCAGCTGGGAACGAACTCAAGACACTTTGTTCGTCAGTCGACCCCAATCATTACTAGATCACTTTGACGATAGTATGTCAGACGAAATCTTGTTTCTAATCAGTATCCAACTTGCTGCAAGTGAAATTGGTGGGGTGACCTTTTAATACTATCAAAGTCACGGCAGCAGACACAAACACTTGCACCCTCACTTCTTAAATGTTATTATTGTTTCTTGATTTTTATTTTGATTTATATAATAGTAATAGTCCGTATAATTCAATTCGTTTTCATAGTTTTAAACATTATATTTTGTCCACATTCTTGTACGTAATTAAAAAGTAGTCGAAGCAGGTATTACACCACTTTTTGATTTTTAAACTCGGAGACGGCACGCAAACGTGTTTGTTACTCGACAACAACGAAGGAAAGAAAAATTAAATAGTAGTTTTCAAATGTTATTGTTATTATTTGGGGAAAAGGTAAAAAATATTACCACCAAACCTATTTATACCACAATAAAGTTGCTTTTTCAAAGTGACCCTTATTTCCACGTACATAAAGTCTACATTGAACGCGGTGGAATTTAAAATAGGACAAATAAAGAACCTCAACTTCAATAGTATATAAAAATATTTCCTACATCCGTCATAATAAAAATTCTTATTTTAACTTGTCACTGCCAAGCGAATTTGAGCCTTTCAATTAAAAACGTTAAAAACTCGTAAACGTAGCGAGACAAACCCCCATTTATTTTCGATTAATAAAATTCTAAAAAACAAAACAAAAATATAAAGTGACCCTTATTGTCGGTCGGTTTTCTTTGATAAGCAAAAGTGACCCTTATTCATTAGCATAAAGTCCACATTGATCACCATTGTCACAGAAACAGCTCAGAGAGACCGATAAAAGGATTTTTTTTACGACCAACAAAAATTTTAAAACCCTCATATCTCAGAAACGGTTGGAGTTAGCGCATTTCTGATAAAAATTTGCCCCCCTGCCGCGCTCTACTTCATCCAGGAGAACAAGATAGGATTAACCGCCCCCCCCTTAACCGTTTACCACACCCCGGAAAAAAAAAATTCATTCTAAAAATACCAACACGGAAATCTAAAACACGTGCAACAAACCTCCCCCACGCCCCGCGTCCCCCTGCCCCTCACCGCTCACATTCCTCAGAAATCAAAAACCTTATAAAAATATCACCGCTGTGCCGGTCGGAGTGGGGGGTCTTAGGTTATTTTCGTTACGGAATTTCTGGATTCGGTCTCCACGCTCAAGGCCCGCGATAGAAGTTATGCAATAGCTTAATAAATAACATCTGCAATATAACGATGTTAATGCACAAAAGGCAGAAGTTAACAAACTTATCTTTATTCCATGCAGACGAATGAACTACACAAAACACGCCAGGAATACGCCTTATTCGGTAAAGGATACAATCGTTTCAAGGCAAGGAAATCCTTTGATCCCTTCTAAATCTTTTTATGGGGAAGATATATGAATTTATTTTTATAAATTCCTCAACACCGTAGAAGCAAGCACATTGTTAGGCGCGAACATTCGGAAGAATGTAATTTGCATGTTATTATGACACGAGTGGGAGAAGCATTTCAATTTTGCCAGTTCATAAGGCTTGGCAATCGACTGGAGTCACACTCTCATTAAAGTTTGGGCTGACTTTCGGAGTGACAGGGCCGCACCTAAAAATTTAAGGTGACAATCGACAGCATAAAATGATGCATCTACGGTGTTTCTAGACTTTCTAATGTAAAGTCGTAGATATGCGGGGTTAGCGACCCTCCTGACTCCTCACACCATCGACCACGTTCGACATTGTTAGTTTTTTTTTTTTCACCTATATCTCCGTCAATTGTGGACCGACTTTGAAAATTCTTTTTTTGCATGAAAGAGTATGTTCCGAAATTGGTCCCATTTTAATTTGGTGCAGATCTGATGAAGAACTTCGGAGATATACGACAGAACTCTTCAATAAATAACGGCAAATCTCTCGGGATTGCTGCAATCGCATGTCTGTTTATTGTTTATACCAATTAATAACATAACAACACGCCAGTACGCTCATAAGGGGTACGCAGATCTCTCAAATCACCGGTTATGTTCAAGTTTCATGAAATCTATTCTGGCGTTATAGTTACCTTACTGACTTGCATATCAGGTAGGTACAACTAAAAAGTGAAAAATAAAAATAAACTTTTTGCAAAAAAATACTACCGACTTCCAAATACAAAACTACAAAGTGAAAAATAACTTTATTTTTTGAAGTCGGTGTCCATAACGCAAAAAAATGGTACCTACGAAATACACCGACTTCAAAAAATAAAGTTATTTTTCACTTTGTAGTTTTGTATTTGGAAGTCGGTAGTATTTTTATGCAAAAAGTATTTTATTAAGTGAAGTTGCAAGCAAAGTGATGTAGAAGCAATGCGATGTAAATCTACCGATTTGCACTTGAAAGTACGCCTTCAAGCCTTTTCTGGGGACTACGATTACTTCATTTGTACGAACACAAAAATATAAGTATTCAGCTTTTCCTCGTAGGTTGGTAATGTATGCGGATACAATCATGCGGATATAGTCTAAAAATTAATTATGCAGCGCAAAAGTTACATTACATACTTTCACAACTGAGTGCGTTGTGACATTAGAGTAAAAAGCATGAATAGTTCAATGCGCCCTTAAGGACAGATAAAGACTATGACGTACTGCGGCGTTAAGTTTAAAAATTGTTTGTTTGCATTCAATACTTACGCAGAAGGATTATTGCGAAACTAGGCAGAACTGTTATTGGAGGCGATTCATCTTCAATATTCGCATCACACGAAATATTATATTTATTTATTTATTTCAATAAGGTATGCCAACCACCTATTCGCAATTATATTTTATAGACTAAAATTTGATGGATATTCCTGTGCAAACAGTCCAGTAATAGGAATGCACAGCACTCACAGATTAGGACTACGAAATAGTTATTTAACAGTAAAAATAAAAATAAAATAAGATACAATATTAAAATTACAATTAGATCACAATCGAATTACTATAAACTAAAATTGAATCAAGACTGAAATAATATTAAATTACAAATAAACATTTAAAATAATTAAAAAAGGTACTATTATGTCACAAAAAAATAGTATAATGATCACAACGTAAATAATTATTTTCTTTTAACAATACAGGTAAACCTATAATTAAGTTAAAATAGAAATAAAGCACTGATAAGTCACAAAAAAGCAACATAATCATCATGTTATGAACTATAGAAAAAAAAACTAAACCATAAGAGATTGTTTGAGCAATTTTGAGCAGGCAATTCAGGTGAGACTACGAATCAATCAGCACAACCTTTGACATAAACTTCGACAGAGAGAGATTATATGCTATGTCAGATCCATTTAAGACTATTCTACCAGAGCTAAGCCAAGATACGCCATGAACATCAAACTACGTTCATAGTATCGCAACATAGTGCCCGAGTTTCGCAAGGCTCGTCTGTCAAACAAGATTAACGAGATTGTGCTAATGAGCTTGTAAGTTAGTCACTGGCTCCTGTAACTACACATACAGAACTTTCCTTATTTTTTATCTGGCTTAAAGAGGATAATATACCAGGACTATTATCTACGGATTTACCTACATACTTGCATACTGTTTTATCTTTAAAACTAGAGTCGCGATTAATAATGACTGTCGTATTACGGAAATTATTAATCTCTTTACCGCGATCTAAATTCGTCCCTGTCCTTCGAGTGGTCTCGTTAATTCACGGTCTTGTCTGGAACTTCTCACTTTTACAGACATTGTTATTCTTGTCTTGTGAACGTATTCAGCCGAAATTGACTTGCCGACGCCTCTCCGAGTGAAGTTTGGGCTCAAATCACGGGCGCGTTGTGGGTAGGGACCGTCATCTTGGACCTTTAGATGGCCTAATTTAGTAACTAAAGGTATGTTTAGATAACGTAGGTATGTGTTGCTAGGTATTTTCGATAGAAGATTATTTGATAAACGTTACTGAATTACAGATTTTTCATATCGGATTACTATTGCTTGATTGACCAATCTGTAAAATATAAAAATAAACTTATCTTAATTATTGTTATAACTGGATAACTGAAAAGTTCATGTTGTTTTTTGATTTAAATGTCTTATTCCTGAATACTTAATCCTATTCGAGTCTTAAGATGATTATAGACCAGAGCATTTACTTGTAACAGAACATCGAGCATTCGCGGTTATTAAATTTAGTCGAACCACACCTCGAACATGACGCTTGATGTTTTGTTACAACCTGATTTTAAAAACCAACGAACGTTTTGATGTAACATTTTATCAAGCAAAGGCACGAGCGTGGATGACGTGGAGTGAGGTCACTAATGAATGCAAGTCAAATATAAATTTTATAGGTAAATGCTCACTAGCGTGAGCATTACGTTGAATGCAGCCTCGAACATTCTGAAGAACGTTACATTACATGGAAATGCTTCAGGAAACTGAGCATTAGTCAAATGTATTGTGACCATTACATTACATTGTAATTCATGCTTGCGAAAATGCTCTATTACCTTTACGAATGGCTCTACCAAAAATACCCTGCACATGACACAAAACAAAATTCCATCAACTGCAAAAACACTAAAAAGGTTCAAGTCGTTTTTCGTTACGCCTCGAAGGCGACTGAATTCACCACTCTGTTACTTTTTTCTTACATTCTGTCTTTCCGTAGCATGAAATTTAAACCCATTGTTCTATACATTACTAGGGAGACAACACTTATTGCTACGTCGGAGACACGACTCCGAATACTTAAACTACACTTTGAAACGCTGTTTGAAGTCTTTCTTTGGCTGCATTTTTTTTTAAAGTGACAGAGACAGTCAAAGGGCAGTGGAAGGGGCTATACTAAGAGTTTCCCTGTGTCATCCATTATAAATTAAAAAGTCACCAATTTAACAAACAAAGCCAATAAAATGGAGAGTCTGAGATTAGCATATTGTTCGCAGAATGGATGGCCGACAGCGTATCGGAAGACGTCGGTTTCGAAGGCCTTCCCTTAAGGTGGACTGATGACTTGGTACCAATGATGATGATGAAAATTAAGTTGCATTTTGTATATATTTAACTGTATTTCTGAATTATGAAACTAAAGTTGAGTATTTGTCATACATTTTCCTGGAAACTTGTCAAACATTGACATTATAAAATAGGGTTTGATAAGTTTTTTAATCCAAATACTCAATTCAGAAAGAGGCCCTCAATTTCAATACGCTGAACTTCCAGTGCCTACTTGGATGAAGTATTATGAAGAATGAGGTCCGTTATTCAACAAGCGGAGACGAAACGAGATGTGAAGAGACGAGCGGCATAGCGGGCAAGTTATTTCCACCAAAGCGAAGCAGAGCGGGGATTGATAGAGACAGAGAGATATGCTTGTCCCCGTTCCGCTCCAACCCCCTTAGTGCGATGTATTTTCTATAGAAACACCGCACATATCTTCACCGCTCTGCTTAACCGTTTCCACTGAAACTGAGTGGATTATAGACGTGTTAATAACGAAATTCTATTGGTTCCTTAAAACACATCTAGTTCCTGTCGTTTCGTCGCTTTGGTGGAAAACGGGCCCAAGTCTGGCATTGAAAATCTGTTCCAAACGTTTGGAAAGAAAACATAATGAGATGATAGTGAAAGACGTACCTATTTCATTATCATACTTTGTACAAGTTATGAATTAATATTTTGTTACATAAAGTTTCAATTTTTTTGTATGTTTATATTCATATTTGATACTTCATTGCTTTGCTTTGATGGTGTAGTCAAACATAAATCATAAACCGGTGATTTATGAAAGGCTGAAGAAAACTTAAGTAAATAAACTCTTCTACTGGTTTTGTATTACCATAACAGGCTTGTATTCGTAGTAAAATTGGTAGAAAGTAGTCTTGTTTCGCCTATTAATTTCATAAATCTGGAACTAAAATAAAAGCTGCTGACCAAATCAATCTTAACTAATCTACACTAATATTATTGTTTCGTCCCGATTTTTATAACACTGCTGTTGCAACACCATGTCAGTTAGCTGTCAGCGATTTTGACAGCTTTTGATTTGACAACTGACTCTTGTCAACAAGAGTCGAAAAAGAAAATTTGTAACGGACACACGAAAAAATCGGATGCGGATTATATGCTAATTGAGATATAATTAGCCCACCGTGATTTGTAATTGCGCCCGCCTTTCGCGATCGGGATTGTGTGGCGCCCGTGCAGTCAGATTTGTATATATTTCACGCGCAGCGAAGTGCTTTTGACGGGAACGAGCTGCCTGGTGAACGTCGGCCGGAGCCTTCGGTCCAGACAGCCGTCAGTTTATCCCTCATCTTCCTAGTATTCCCCGCACCTTGGGCGTAGTAGACCACCGCGTTTACCATTAGGCTATTCAGACGGGCAGTAGCGGCGGCAAAATTTTGAACCACATTGCACACATGTCAACGTCATCATTGACATTAGTAGTATGATTTTGATTAGAGACCCTCATAAAAATATTTTTTTTTGTCTAGTGCATTAGGTCTCGAATCATTATTTTTACTCTAGCTATCCTGAAATAGTCCCTGAAGATAATCATGTAGTTGATTCGACGTATAGAGTTGACATCCCCTGCCTAACTTACTTGACTTGCTACCTACCCAACCTACCTACCAATTTTTAGGGTTTCGTACCTCAAAAGGTAAAAAGGCACCCTTATAAGATCACTCTATTGTCTGTCTGTCCGTGTATCACCACCGATTTTCTCAGGAACGGGTGGACCTAGTTATAATTTATATCAGATACTGAGGTCTATAGTCCCTATCAGATGTATAAAAGTCAAGGTGCTGAGTAAACACGATAAAAAGATATGGGTAAAATATAGATTTTCGCAAAAACTTGTAAGTACCAATATTTACCGTAATTTTCAACAATTTTCATTTGTCGGCATTTTATTTTACTTCTGCTGTCAGACCTTGCTTTTAACCAAAATTGACAAATCTAGGTCAACCGGAAGTATCCTAAAGCTTTTGGGTCGAAAACCTTTATGGTAGTGCCCTTTGACCTAGATTCACGAAATATGGCAAAAAGTAAGGCCTTACAGCACAAATAAAGGCAAAATACCAAAAAATAAAAAAGTTGAAAATTAAAGGGTGTGCCATACATTTACATACACAGTTGACGTCGACGTCGTGCGCGAGACCGACTCGCACTTGGCCGGTTTTTTTTTCTAGGTCTATTTTTCCGCGGAGAATCTTATTCACCGCCATTCAGAAAATGCCGTCAAATGCACAACGCCATCTATCGAATATGGAGTTCAACTGATCGAGTATCTGAATTGCGTATTTTACTTCTTGAACACTTTAAATTCATCTAACTTTTGATAGAGTGAACCGATTGCGATAAAACAAAAACTAAGTAATACTTCAAGTTACGCATAATTTTGATGTATTAAAGTTATCTACATTGGTTTCGTACATTTTACGTGATGCGTGCACAAATAAACAGACAAACAGACAAAAATTTCAAAAATGCTGGAATTGGGTTCTGTTAGTTATCCTTTAACACCCTGGCTATTTTTTTTTTGTATTTTCGATGGACAAAAACGACTTCTCTACAGATTTATTATATGTATTGATTACTTTTACTGTTTTCAAGAATAAAAGGTTAGCAACGAAATCATCACAAGAAAAATTTAATAGAAATGATATAAAAAAATACTTTATAATATATTCAGCAGTACCTTATTTAGTTTAGTAGATTAGCGCAACTTGGCAAACGCTATCTTCAACAAATATGTTAGTGATGGCACAGGCATCAATCGATAGCCTTCTCCTAAATGGGATCCCTTTTTTTCGCATATTGTTCTTTTCCTAATATACTTTGGCATAACTGTTTTGGCATATTTTTTTTGCCATAATAATTCTATGCCATATTTTTTTTCGGCATACAGTTTATGTTGGCATAATTATCTACAAGGCTAATTTGTTATGGCATGCTTTTAATTTGCATAATGTTACTAGCCCTAATGACTATTAGCATAATAGTATTAAAGCATAAAAATTAATAGGAGTAATGGAAACAAATTTGAGTTATTTTTACGTATTTTTTTTTGATGTTTCATGTAAATGATTTATTATTTATAATATTATGTAACTGTCATGCATCACAAATAATTAATGAAGAGTCATGTATCTGACAAAAATCACTTTTTGACAAGGTAGGCGTGTTTTATTTTTTATATTATATTATATTTATAGTGTATATTTTTAGCAATTGCTTGTAAATATGCAAGTTTCGAAGTATATTAATTTTTTTACCTGATAAAAAAAGAACCTGGCTCCCAGGGTATCAAGAACCTAGCTGACAGAAAGGAGCGAGCGCAGTATAGCGGGAGTGGCGACATTTTTGACAGAAAACGAGAGACAATTTAAAATGCGAGCGAAGCGAGCGCGAGCGCGACGTGCGCACCGAGGAACCAGAAAAAGAACATCTAATCATAGAACGAGAATTATTTAATTATATTGTTTAAATATGTGACTTAGTGTTTTACATGTAAGGAATGAATTATTATGCGTATTTATTATGCTTAAAAAAACATGTTTTAATATCATTATGCGTAAACATATTTATGCATTAGAATGTTATGCTTAAACATTATTATGATTAGAGTAATTATGCTAAAAAAAATATGCGTAAGCTGTTATGCGAAAACAATGTTATGCGTAAATATAATTAGGATAAACAAAAGTATGCCATGTTATATTATGTCTAAAGTTTTTATGCAAATGGATAGGGAACCCTCCTAAATGTATATCGGTTGCTTATCAATCTATCCGGATTCGGCTGGATACTATGTAGTAGTCTTCATGGAGCGACTGCCTATCTAATCTCCTCAACCCAGTAACTGAGTAACACGATAGTCATTGTGATGATAAAGTGATGCCACAGGAATACAATGAAAAATACGTTCAAAAACTAAAACACGACTACTGAAAAATCACGCTCTAAAATTATGAAACAAATAAATATTCTCATCTGAAATTGTTATGTATAAACTATTCGATATGTGTCGGGTATTAAATAAACAACTTACATAATCAATATTTTATTTCATATTGGTGTTCATAGGATAACCGTGGTCGTATGCCATATACCGTAACAAAACAATACATTCTGCAAAGTACCATGCGTCCGCATATTCAGTTTAATGTGACGTCACAAATAGCCTATGCTATAGCGAACAAAGAAGATGCTTTCAACGACACAGCATATGTCAAATTATGATAAGTAGTTTAGAAATTATAAGGAAACAGATGAACATACATACGCAAATACCGGTCTAAAATATAACTCTCCATTTTGCTTCGCCGCAGTCAGATAAAAATAGACAGTCATGGGGGCTGCCTACAGAAGTGAAAACTTGTGTCACCAGTTTGTCACACCAAAACACAGACATTACGTCACATTAGTATGTCGATGACGCTATTACATTAACATGTCTCTGATGCCATATGTTTCGCTACTACCAAAAATCGTTCAGCGCGGCTAAAGAAATTTTCACTTTAAAGGCAGAAATATTCCTATATTACCTAGCTAAAACAAAAATAAAGTCACTTTAAAGTTGTTATCATAACAGCAGCTCGGTAAGCCAGTACTAATACTAGCTTTGCTAGCTAGTATTAGAAAAAGTAAAAGAAAAGTCTTGGTACTTTTCCCCCTTTTCTTCAAAATTGCACCACCTCGTCCCCAAGTATTAGATTAGACTCCAGGTCAAGTTGAATTTCACCTGAAATTCAGTCCCTATAAAAACTTTATAACACGAAGTATAAACTCCATTAAAATACTTGATTTTCTAGCATCACAGTAAGGCCTCTTACACATTATGCCGTAGTGGCAGCGGCACCGTCGCCACCGCGGCGCCGCTGCGATAGTCTGCCTTAGATTTATATGGAGCTTTACATACGACGCCGCGGCGGCGACGGCGAGTCTTAGTCTAAAAACGCTGCCGCCGCGGCGTCGTGTGAAAACACCCTAATAGGACACTGGCTGGCTTATGTTATAAGATATTAACTTGAAATCAATATATAATAAATCTGTAGAAAAGTCGTTTTTGTCCATAGAAAATACAAAAAAAATAGCCTGTGTGTTAAGGGATAACCAACAGAACTCATTCCCAGCATTTTTGTCTGTTTGTCTGTTTATTTGTTCACGCATCACGTAAAATGTACGTAATCAATGTAGATAACTTTTATACATAAATAATATGCGTAACTTGTAGTATTACTTAGTTTTTGTTTCATCGCAATCGGTTCATTATATCAAAAATTAGATGAATTTAAAGTGTTCAAGAAGTAAAATACGCAATTCAGATATTCGGTCAGTTGAACTCCATATTCGATAGATGGTGTTGTGCATTTGACGTCATTTTATGGCGGTGTTAGGATTCTCCGCATAAAAATGACACTAGAAAAAAAGGCCAAGTGCGAATCGGACTCACGCACGAAGGGTTCCGTACCCAGGGTGGCGTCAACTATGTATGCATATGGACACCCTTTAATTTTCAACTCTTTTTGTTTTTTGGAATTTTCCCTTTATTTGTGCTGTAAGACAGTAAGACTTTACTTTTTGGCAAATTTCGTGATTCTAGGTCAAAGGGAACTACCATAATTATAGGTTTTCGACCCAAAACCTATAGGATACTTCCGGTTGACCTAAAATTGACAATTTAGGTCAAAAGCAGGGTCTTACATTACAATTACAGGGAAAATGGCAAAAAATAGTTGAAAATTAAGGTAAATTTTGGTACTTCGTTAAAAACTAAGTTATGCCCATATTCTTTTTATCGTCTTGACTCAGGACCTTGATTTTTATAGACCTCAGTATCTGGTATAAATATCAACGAGCTAGGTCCACCCGTTCCTCCCCCCGGTGGGTATACCCGCATTGTCAAGGCGGGGAGGCTCAGTAACCGTGGCTTGGTCACTCACGGTGAAGCGAAGAGGAACCCGTGGAGGGGCCGCTCGTCAGGGCTTTTGCCGATTAAGCCGACGACGTAGCAGCCAACTAGTAGGTTGCAGTGCCGCTTGAGAACAGGCGCCATCGCAACTGAGGCGGGCCGCGATGTCTTATGGAGATTCCCAGGTCCCATACGATGTCGCGGCTGAAGGTTGGAGGCCGCGGCGGGAGAGGAGTGCCGGTATTGTGGTGCACCGCTCTCCCACCTTCCGCGGCCCAGACGGGGTCGCCACCGTCTGATGGCGGACGGGGTGGGTCCGCAGGGGAAGAGGAGTGTCGGTATTGCGCTAGCCGCTCTCCCTATCCCCTGCAGCCGAAAAATGGTAGGTGGCGAGGCCATTGACCTTTACCCGTCACAGGGGGGCCAAGGGCACCATACACGGGGACGTCTGGCGCCCATGTGCTGATATGGTCCCTAGGGTGGTCACGGCGTACAGTGTGTTCTTCTGCGCCGGTGATGGGGGGTACTCCCGCGAGGAGGGTCCGGTGACAGACAGCCGCGGCGGGTTCGCGGTGAGTTCTAACGCGTGCCCGTGTTCCCGCCAAAAGCGGCACAGGAGGACACCGTGGAGTTTTAGTGGGTTAGAGTCCCACATAACTGCACTATCTCCCCGTGGTAGTGCAGTATGCATCAGCATTTTTCCAGGCAAAAAAATTAATAAAAGGTCCACCCGTTCCTCAGATCATCAATCGGTGGTGACACACGGACAAGAAAGTCATTTTATTTAGGGTTCCTTTGTTTACCTTTTGAGGTACGGAACCCTAAAAAATGGTAGGTAGGTAGGATAGGTAGCAAGTCAAGTAAGGTAGGCAGGGGATGTCAACTCTATACGTTGAATCAACTAGATAATTCTCTTCAAGGGCTATTTCAGGTAAGCTAGAGTAAAAATAATGATTTTGGACCAAATGCACTAGACAAATAAAATGTTTTATGAGGTTTTAGGTCTCTAATCAAAATCATACTATTAATGTTAATGATGACGTTGACGTGTGTGCAATGTGGTTAGTAATTTTGCCGCCGCTACTGCCCGTCTGAATAGCCTAATGGTAAACGCGGTGACCGACTACGCACAAGGTTACGGGTTCGAATCCCAGCTATCGATAAGCATTTTTTAATATTTTCGTTTGCTACTGGAGTGCTACTAGATGGCGCGCATCAAAACTGTCTTTACTTAATTTTGTATGAAGTCGATATTCTTCTCCCTAGAGTAAATAATAGTCTTTGCAGGTAGGTAAGCAGGGTAGGGTTGGCAGTTGACGGAAGCGAAGCCGCGGGCACAGCTAGTTGTAAAATAAAATATAGATGTGGTAGGTCTTCTATGCCTCTAAATTAATATTAAACTGAAGGAATGCTAGAAACAAATCTGCAGAATCGAATAATTCTTATATATTTTTCGTTTATAATTAACATTTTGTTTGGTACACTGAGAGAAACGGGTGTCTGAAATACTTATTAGAAAATATAAAAGCTGGAAGAAAAGATCGAAAACAACTGTTATTTCCAAATTCATCATCATCAGCCTTTTTAATTGTCTTACTGCTGGGACACAGGCCTCCGCTCTGTGAGGGAATGGGCCATAATCCACCACGTGGGCCCGTCACATGCGGTGGATGTCATGTCTTTGATTTTTTTGGTTCTAGACATACCGGTTTCCTCACGATGTTTTCCTGCACCGTTTTGAGAGCAGTGGTGATGCAAATCTTATACAAAATGAAGTGCCTGTGCCTGGGTTCAAACCCAAGACATGTAAGTCGCGGTCGTTACCACTGGGCCACCTCTGCTCCTCATTTCCAAACTAAAATGCACTTACTACTAAAAACATCCAGGTGCCTGATTAATTAATTATTATAGTCGAGGACACGCAAGAAAAAATAAATCAAAAATCAATAGCATCTTTTTATTTCACATAGGCCTACATGGGCACTTATAAAACGTCGACCAAAGGTGTACGGTTCGGGTTGGTCGTTTCCTATGGAGAAGAACCGGCAAGAAACTCCATGGTTACTCTTTTAAAAATGGTTTTGTTTTGCAATATTTCCATGTTACAGTATTAATACTTAGATATGGGGGGGACAACGTAGGCCCGACAATAAGTCGTAAGAAACTAAAAAAAAAAAGATTATATATTCTATAAAAAAGTTAACAAATGCTAACCCAAATTCAGATTAACGAAAACTAGCAAGTCTTTTCTTGTAAACAGTATACGCTTTTATAACAAGTTGCCAAAGTCAGTTATAGAACTGACCGATGGAAAGTTCAAAAACTACATCAAACGTATCCTTGTTAAAAAAGCATATTATAAAATCAAGGACTACGTTGAAGATAAAAACATTTGGCCTTAGCTCCTTCTGCGCATGCAGTTTCCCTGGTAATATGTAAACGGCACAAATATGTGGATGTCTCTAACTATTCTCAATCTCATTTTTTCCTTCCTTCTTTTAATTAGACTTTTTACAATGGTTTTCAATCATCTTTATAGCCCTTTGCTAAGAATAGTTGCAGCACTGATAACAAAATTTGTGCCACATGTTAAATTTAGTCTATAACTGACTTTGGCAACTTGTTATAAAAGCGTATACTGTTTATAAGAAAAGACTTGCTAGTTTTCGTTAATCTGAATTTGGGTATTACAATTTCGTGCTTACTGCGTGTATTTAAATTATGGAAGTCGTTTCTAGTTTTGAAAAGCCCTCTATTTTTACGGCCATATAAAATACATTCCAATATATAACGAGAATCTTCTTCTTCAACAAGAATGTATTATATCAACCTTTATACACACATAAAGTGGTCAACGAAAACCTTTCTCCCATGTATACATACCATCATTACATCACGTACCTATCAAATCTCAGTTCAATACTGCAATGTTATAACCTTTACCATACGTCGTTGTCCATTGCTTCACACGCATGCAAGCCGTCCAATAAAGTAATTACTGATCCATCAGTGGTCAGTGAATTGTGGTTAATGCTCACGTTCTGAGGACATGCACGCAGTGGATACTACGTCGATACGTTATAGGATTGTAGATGTAGGAAATAATCTAATTTAAGTTATCTTACTCTTCTTACTAATGCTATAAATGCAAAAGTTTGGATGGATGGTCGGATGTCACTGTACTCAATCACGTCCGCACGGGTTTGGATGAAATTTGGCACAGAGATAGACTATAGTCTGGCATATCACATAGGTATTTTATCCCGGTGTAATGTTCCCTTGTGATGAGAAAACGCTTTTCACCTAGGCGAAACCGCTAGCAAAAGCTATAACAACTGACACAATCATTACATCAGCCGAACGACATCCACTTCTGGACATAGGCTTCCCGCAAGCATCGCCACATTGACCGGTCCCGTGCGTACCGCATCCAGCGGAACCCTGCAACCTTCACCAGGTCATCGGTCCATCTGGTGAGATACCTTCCAGCGCGACGCAGAACTTTTCTGTCCCATCGGCTATCCGTTCTGCACACTACCACTTATGTTTGGCAATTCTTTGGGTTATATCGGTAACTCTGTTTCTCTTGCGGATCTCTGCATTTCTGATTCGATCACGAAAGGATACTTCGAGCATAGCCCTCCTCATTGCCCTTTGGGTGACTGTAAGCAAGTAAGACTGTAAGTTTGGGTTTCTGATGAGGACCATTGTGATCGACCACGTCTCAGAGGCATAGGTCATAACTGGCAACATACACTGGTCATAGACTTTTCTCTTGAGACACTGTGGTAAGTTGGACGAGAAGATACCGCGCAACTTCCAGAACGCAGCCCAGCCGAGTCGGATTCGACGGTTGACCTCTATCTCGAAGTTGGCTCTACCCAACTGGATCATTTGTCCCAGGTAGACATATTCGTCCACAACTTCGAGTGTAGAGTCTCTGACCTTGATAGGAGTGGGTGTTTTTAACAAAATATGCTTTATATATTATGCAGAGACCAGTCCAGTTGCAGGAGACGGAGAAAGGATGTTCTCTTTATCTCTATTGGCCTAGCTGTGTTTTGTCTCCTGCTTGGAAAGAAGTGGTAATCATGTCTTTCTTACTACTTCGCAGTTCTTTTCTGATTAATTTCACAGTTGGATCTTAGCCAGTTGAAGCTTGATAAATAAAATTATAAATATGAAGATATTTTTTATACAGAGAATTCAAAAGATTTTACACCAATAAACAGAAACATTTTATCAACAACTTTGTATCTAAATTTCTTGTCGTCGCAAGTATTACGATGCAAGTTTTAAGTAAGATAACTTCTTAGTTACAGCCCTGTAAGCGTATGTTTTTATTGTTCTTTTTTATTGTTCTTTTAAATGCAATATTTATAACTAACACCACGGGATTTGCATACATAGTTCCTTTTATATACTTATATATACTCATCTATAAGTAATCCGATTTATACAGATCGGATGTATGTACCATCGGGATCTATACAAAAGCATACATGGAAATACGGTAAGCATACAAAAGCTAAATAAAAATAGCCGATATTCCTGTTTTCGTTACACAAAACATATCTGATAGCGAGCCCGGTGTATTGAATAGCTTGCCATCAATATTTTCTACTGAGGCAGGATGCCGGGCAAACCGGGCAATGCGGGCAATCCGGGCACGCGCAATATTCGCTTTATCTGCGTTTGTCACTGTGGACTAGGAACTATTGCAAAACCCATGTTGACTATGAAGGTTTTTCCTGGTGAATGCGGTCTTTAACATGTTCACTGTTCACTGTCAACATAGCAAAAACAGTAGTTAACACAATAACATATTTCATACGTTCGTCATGGGACTGTGAATCTGTTAATTGTTTTAGATTATCTTATTATTCGAGAGAAATGGCTTTCAAAGGGGTGTTAAACAGTGTAAGTATGCTAATTTATTTACAAGATAACTAATTATTGAACTATCTTATTGTTATTCAATTATTTGTATCGAATTATTATTAGTTTATTTTTGAATTAAAAATAATCTATAACTATAACTATAGTCACTATTGTCATGTTGAAATAAAACTTCGTTTTCTTGAATAAAAAATTAATATAAATCACAAATGTGATGAAATTTGGCAATTCCACATGGAAATTCTCAATAACACTTTGCCCAGAATTGAACCCAGGATTAGTTAGTATTTATTTTTCGCTCAATAGTAGCGCTTCTGATAGACTAACGAGGTATTTAAATAGAATTGTTTAGAAATATTGACTTGAAAATCATCGCATAAAAACTGGTTTAAAGAATTTTTTATAATATGTGAAAAATAACCTACGACGCAATAGTAAAACAAATGTCTCATCTAAAGCATAGATGAGTTTGATATTGTAGATAGCGTATATTAAAATATAAAACCCAGATCCAGAAAGCTCAATAGTAAAATTACAACGAAGAACGAAGACCGCCCATTGTACACTTGTATATTTGAACGTTTGTCCTGTATGTTTTTTTGTGGTGTACAATAAAGTATAAAATAAATAAATAATAAAACCAAACAATCCACGGGAAAATAAAAGACAATTTAAAACCGTAAGGCGGTTATATTTGAAATGTAAACTCAATGAAACACGAGGAAAATTGAAGCGTATGCAGCTAATTCCCTTTCAGCTGTAAAAATGAAATGTGGAAACTGGATTACCAACTCGTCGCCCCGACTATCCTGTTATTTCAACGAAATCAAATATTTATGTAGATCTAAGATATAGATCTAGATACGCATCTTTTATGCACATGTACTTTGAGATATTGGTCGGGATTTGTTATTTTAGTATTCTACTTAGAGGGTAATGTTAACTCATCTTTATGATAATAGCCGGACGTAAGCCTCCCCAAAGCATCGGCGCATAGACCAGTCCTATGCTTCTCGCATTCCGATCTCTTTATTTCTAATTCGATGACGCAGGCAATCTTAAAGCATAGTCCTTAAGAGGAAATATGGGCAGAGAGCGCCGACTGAATTCCCTTAGTAAAAAATCATAATACGAGGTTTGACTCTCGTCTATTTCCTCGTCCAATATTGGACCAATTTAAAAGATATTGCATAAACTGGAAAAGTAAGTAAGGTATAGTATACATACTATGCCACTATGTTTTCATTTATATTTGTCAAATTTGTACACTAAGCCTCAGTTGACAGCGCAATTATGAGCATTTTTTGAGGATTCTAGTCCTTCTAAAGATAATGTATCATCAACAAGGAAATCATAGGGGCATAGTATATATCTTTAAAGTCTAAGGCTCAACTGGCTGCCAATAAGTTTTGGGATCCTTGCGAAAGTGAGACGGCACTTCACGCCAGAACAGCTGCTTAAGTTGTATCAAGCGCAAGTTCGATCTTGCATGGAATACTGTTCTCATCTCTGGGACGGATCTGCCAAATACCAGCTTGATGTACTAGAGTCGATCAAAACATGGGCCAAGAAGATCATCAGCAATGAGGCACTGATCGAATCAAAGCTCCAGAGCCTTGAACATCGTCGTCGAGTTGCCAGCTTGACGGTTTTTATCGGTTACATTTCGGGGAGTGAGCGATGGAATTGCATGATCTGATTCCACTTAGCCCGTTTCATCATCGGACTACAAGATTTACGGCAATGCGCCATGGCTACATGGTGGACATCCCACCCATACGCACTAAACGTTTTGGAAATACTTTCATTATGCGTACAGCTAAGGAGTGGAATTGCCTGCCGGTGTCTGTTTTTCCAGATAGCTACAACCTCGGGGTCTTTAAGTCAAGAGTGAATAGGTTACTTCTAGGCAAGCGTGTTACACCGCGTCGACCACATCATCGATTACCATCAGGTGAGATACTGGTCAAGCGCGAGCATATCTGGAATAAAAAACTAAATAATAAAGGTGACATAATTTTTTAGGAAATACCCCCAAAAGACGATTTAAGGGTTGTTGATGTTTGTATGGAAAAATATCACAAAAATACTAACCTTAATAAATAATCAAGGATGTCATTATTAGTTTTTTAAAACTACCGATATAGGATGATTTGGGGGGTGTTGAACTTTTTATGAAAAATCTTACTTCTCGGGTTAAAATCCTTGAAATTTGACACAAACACTAATCATATTAAATAATATAGGTTGTTATTGGTTATTAGTTTTTCGATTTAGAGGGTGGTAAAGATTTTTGAAGAATTTAACTGCACATATATTCTTATGATGTACGGGAGCACTAAGGAGGGCTTTTTGGAAATTCAACCTTTTAAAGGGGTTAAAAGGGAGACATTTTTTTTTTATGAAAAATCGTATTCTTTTGGCAAAATAATAAAGTTTGGCATCATTAGTTTTTCGGAATTACCCCCAGATGACGATTTAGGGGTATCAAAGTTTTTTTGAAGATTCAAATGACACTAAGACGGTAACCGCTACCTCGTTTTGGAACTACTGAACTGGAATGTTTGTCTCAGATAAACATAGCTGTGAGTGACGTTTTAGTGTCGCGTAGTTTACGCTGTATTAGATTTTTGTGTTGTGTCGCGTAATTTACGCAGCATTCGTGTTCATAGTAAAGTAATTTTTGGTCCATCCGAAATTATGTGACTGGAAAAACGCGACCAGGTTTCTGCTCTTCGGATCCAGCAGACTTGCGGTCCTCACCAGGACATCAGTCCAACTAGTGCGAGGCCTTGTCATATTGCGTCTTTCAGTAACGAGCTCGTCACTACAGAACCAGGTCAGTCCCATAGGCCATCTGTTCAGCAAACAATCTGACCTGCTTAATGCAACCTAAGTTCGGTAATTCATGGGGCTACGTCGGTTACCCCAGTTTTCCTTTTTTATATTTAAAAATAATCATTTTTTGCACAAACAAAAGCTGGGTCGATACGGCGCTCCCTCAACTTTTGACATCTATAAACGATGGATGGGCAAACAAAATGATGATGGAATGTCCCCCGGCACACGGCTCACTCCCACTTTCATACATTAGGTTGCATAACGACGGATTAGTTTTGTTTGTTTGCTTCGTGATTCCTTTTATAGATATAGGTAATTTTAATCTAATTGATCGAAAGAGCTCTGACACTCATAACACAAGTTTAATCTTAACTTTTTAACTTAAAAATTAACCAACTTGTAAAGCAAAACACTACAAAGCGAAAAATAATTTTGTTTTCCGAAGTCGGTGTCGAAAAACGAAATCCGAGACACCGAAAGACACCGACTTCGGAAAACAAAGTTATTTTTCGCTTTGTAGTGTTTTGCTTTAGAAGTCAGTAAATTTTTTTGGTTAAAATATTTTTTTGAAAAAAATATTAGTATTATTTCACTATGTAGATATTTAAATCCCATCTTAAATCAAAATCATACGTAAAATCAGTAACTCACCAACCGACAAAATAAACCTTAAAAACACAGACCTCATTCGCATGACAAATTAAGGCCACGCTCCCTCGTCTACCTTCCAATACATCATCTTCCATGCCATTTCAACGAGTAACGATCCGACCAGAATGGTTGGTCCCCCGTCCAGAATTGTTGGTCTTTACGTCCAAATTTCCCTGAGGTCTCGTTACCAGAAGGTGTCACGCCACAGGGAGGCTTTTAGAATTCATTGCATTGTTGGTTTGATGTTTTGTTGACGTGTTCGTGTTTTATTTTAAGCTGTATTTTATTATCAGAAATAAAATTTATTGATTTGGGTTTATGGGAAAATGAAGTAGGACATTTTGCACAAGACATTGTCTACATGGAGTAATTTGATTTCTTTTTTCGAGATACCTACCGTACGGTCGTTATAATTTAACCTTCTTTAAACATGGAGTGGTTCCAATTCGACGTTGTGTTGGCCTTCAGTTAAAAATCATTTTAACTACCTATGGGGTTATTCGTATAAAGTAAAGGACTGTATTTAAACCTCACTGTGATAATTCGTAGATATTTCACAAATGAATTGTGACTGTCTGTTTATTCTACTTGATTGACCGTCCATTGCTACAAAAAAAAACCTTTATTTTTCTTTCCACTCCGGAATTAACCGACAAAAAATTAATTACTTACCGACCTCAAACCCAAAACCGAGCGATCCACGCGACTATATAGGCATGACGTCACACATCCGCCATATTTCAGCCGTCACCCAGGGGTCCGTTTTCCACTTCACTTGAGTAATAACCCAACTTTACAGCGGGTACAGTCAAAGTACGGAACTGTATGATTAATTGGACCTGGATTTTGTTTCAGCTTTGATGGAACTCCGCCGACCTACGGGTTAGCGTACCGAAGTTGGGAAAGATTAATTTTCGTGTACATATTTGTGTTTATTCTCTGGTATGAAAGCGGGTGGCAAGACTAAGTACTTGGGTTATGATGAGAGTATATGTATATACTTATGTGAGATTATATTTAGGAACATATTATTCTCCTCAGTGTACTTACAGATTCGGTGATCGCAAGCGCATCTATTTTTTTTTGGGGGAGAGATATCATCCAATGACTTCTCCCGCTTTGGGTGAAGCGGGAGGACGTGTCAGACTTTAACTGACTAACCACCCGTGTTCCTTCAGTTTCTTGTGCCGCTGAAATTTATCCGCGACCCAAACAGGCGTCGGCCCTAGCGGGCTCCGTCAGTTTTGCTGACATCTCTTTGAGACGCGCGTGGAACACTATGCACCATTGACTGTGGCCTGGTCCATATCGGATGGAGAGCTACGCATTTCTCGCCGTCCGCAAGCTTGAGAATGAGATTCTAGGTTCTCGATTCTCGGGTTGAGGATGGTAACTTTAGGTTTTACCCTGTGTAATTTCTCGGTGGTAGTCCAGATCCTGAATTGTACCTGGTTGATGATAATAGGCCTAACTACAATAGGACTTGATAATAACTGGCAAATTGAGGGTGTACTAGAGGTGCACGTCTGCCAAACCCTTTGGTCTGTCTTTTGTAAGCATACAGGAAACAATAAATTTTCCCAGAAACAGGGTTGGGGTTCATCCATTCTGATCCCTTTAGTGACCTTTACGAAATTCTTGAGAAACTTAGTTCCAAATTAATTAACAGACACCTCAGAACTCTCTCAAATCTTACTAATATTATAAATGTTTAAGTTTGGATGGATGTGTGTTTAGATATATATTTGTTACTAAATCACGCCAGAACGGCTGAACGGATCTGGATTAAATTTGGCACAGATATAGTTTTTAGTCTCGTATAGCACATATGTGCTATTCCAGACTATTACCTATATCTGTGCCTATTATACCGATATGAAAAGTAGCCATAGCCTTATGGCTACTATACTACTATAATGTTCCACTGGGATGATAAAACACTGTTCACGCGGGAGAAGCCTCTGGCAGAAGCTAGTTGCAGAGAAGCGAAGGCAGAAGCGGTCGGTTGCATTGATCGGGGCTACGGCTTAGGAACAATGGGGTGCCACCGAAGTAGATGATCACAGTGAAAATAATGTGTGGCAGAAGGCTTACTTTGAACAATGTGCAAAGTATATATAAGGAGTAAAGGAACATCTACATAGAAGTGACGTTTTAAGCTGAGTGACTGAAAATGTATTTAGCTTGTTAAGGAGTTGTTGGAGAGCTAACAATTATACCAGTATATTAATAGGTAAAAAGTTAAGATACTCTACGCTGTTTTCTAGCAGTAACAATGTCACAATTCTCCTTCTCTTTTATTGGCTCAAGCCTTATGAGAATTATTGTAATCGTAGCTCATGTACGAACAAAAAGATCTACAGTTAAACTTGTCAGCAGATTGACTGCTGAGCCGAGAGCATAATAGTTTCACCCAAATATATCTTACTGCTTGTTTAGGCAACAGCAATACAGTAAAATAATTAAGTATAGTACAGCAATTTTTTTAATGTCCCTTGGCAATCATCGCATTTCCGAATACAAACGAATGTTAATTGCCATGGCCATCAATCATTAGATTTATCGTGTGTAATATTTCCATTTAGAACTAAGTAGGTACTTTATTGTCGGGCTCCCATACAACAAACGTGTTTTTTTTTTGCCGTTTTTTGCGATAGTTGTACGGAACCCATCGTGCGCGAGTCCGACTCGCACTTGGTCGGTTTATTGCGTTCTGAAACCACAAAATGACAAACTTTTAACGGAATTAACAGGTATGTATTATGGTATGTACTTAAATCTACCAACTATGAATGAGCTTTTACAAAAGAAAATTTTTCATTACTTTTCCTAAGAGGAATTGAATTCAGCAGCTATACAGGTGCATAAATAAAGCTAGTTGCATTTACCCCTCGCTTCGAGAACGAGGTACCGTTACTCATTTGCCTTGCTGCACAAAATCCGCCTATATATATACCATTGTACATGAAGTTTAAATAAATAAATTTCCTTCAGTTGACTTGCACAGCGCACCATAATAAATGACACGTTTTTTATTTTATTTCCACCTGGAAATGCTATTGTCTGGCTTATCTTTGCTTGTGTAGGTTAGTTATGCAGCCACTCAATGTACTCAGCTGCATCTAATTAGGAAAATCTCCTAGCTTTTTCCCTGTCTACTACGCAGGAGAATGTTTAGACAGATTGAATTAAAGGACGCTATGTGGCCTATTTGGTTATACTTAAACTCAAAAGCCATTTCTGGGCCAGTTCCTTATTATATTTTCAGTTTTCATCAGACCATAACAATCCCCCACTCATCACATTATTTTATAGCCCCAACAACAAATCCGCTTATTACGAATAAATAATATCATTTAAAAAAACATACAAAAAGGTATCGTAAAAAGTGAATTCGCGTAACAATAACGAAGGAATTACTCCCGAGGTATCTTTGGACGCATCAAAAACGTTATATCCTTTTTACGGTGTACAATTTAATTTCCGTTGTAGAATACTCCACTGTCCTGTTTGGTATAAATTCGATTTTACATATAAAAGCTGCGCGTAGCCCTTGGGGACAATAAAGCGGATTGACGTCCATTTTGTTGGGTTATTGGGGACACCATGTGTGTTATTGCTACTGTTGGTAGTGATGGTAAATGTATCGAAAATAATTTTGCGATAGAGGTCAGAGAGTTTGCAGCCATTACGCAATATCGGCCAAAATATAGGCAACTTGGGCCAGGAGACCAAGCTGAGTGTAGTGTTTTTTGTATATTCGTACAGAATGACGTCGAAGAAGCTGCAATAGTAGCGGTCGTCTTGACAGTTGCTCGCAGTGTAAACGCATCCATTTGAACACCTCCTCCTATTGGTTGCCGGCGACCAGCAGTTCGAATCGCCAAATCGCCCGGGAGACTGGCGACCAAACTAACAACTAAATACCTATTTAAACTATAGAAAGTCACAGTCGCCGTCGACCAAGGCTCCGGCGACCAGTCGACAGTGCGTAAGGGCTCTAAATGATATATGAAGTAATATTCTGTAATTGGTGACTGTGTAAGTCTGGAATCAATTATTGCTACCGAATAAAAAAAAAACATTTCATACTTAAAATACACTGTAAGCAGAGGCCAGAAAATCTTAATATATATAAATAAATAATATTGTAGGGATTGGCATATTATTCCATTCCCATTTAACTGAAAAGTAATAATATTCTCTTACAATAATTATAGTTTTTGTTATAAAGATAACTCAAACTATTTTGAAGAAACGAAAAAGGTTATACCTAATTAGACATATCTTAACAAATAGAAAGGTGTAGTGTCACATTTGTAAAAATACTTTATTCCAACAACAGTCCACCAATTCCAGTTATATAGAACAATGCAATAAATGGCTTATCGCACACAGTTCCAATCTCCACACTGTAATTGTAAAATTCTTCACAGAAAAATCCAATTATACTCCGCCGGACTTAGGACCGGAACGGTGCTTAACGGGCAGTGCCATGGTACGGAGATAAAAATGTGCCCTTTAGATAAAATGATTTAACTGGCCTGTGTTATATAACAGAAATTGTCAAAATGTTGTCGTTACAGTTTTTAGGTTTCGGCTGACATAATTTAAACTAACTGTAAGTGTACTGGGGTCGGGCTCTAGATTAAAAGAAATTCTAATTAGGATAAATATTATTCTAATTGGATAAAAATCCAAATATAATGAAGTTTGACAAAGTTACATTTTGCTTGTGCAAGCCAATCTAATCAATTTTGAAATGTTTGAATATCGCTTTTGCTGATATTATGTCAGTGTCCACATTCACTTGTTTTATCACTCACGTAGTATGCTCGCCACATATTTGACCAGCGCGAGGTCCCTTCTTACTGCTAGACTCAGGGACATTAGGGGATAAAAGGGATACACTCCAAACTGTTTGTAATAGATAAACATAGAAAACTTATTTTGAATATTTTCCAATATGAGACTGTATTTCTCTTCATGTGTATTCCAAATAAATGCACTTGTCTCTAGATGACTGTAAGGACAAGGGCATTATACAGAAATTTAACAACTGCAATGTCGGTGAAATCTTTACACTGCATAGATCAATAAAACCGAGTATTGTAATGCACTTTGGAAAAGCAATAATACCATCATACTCCATGTATACTACTTTGCTTCTAAACGTAATTCACAGTGTACAGAAATAAACTTCATTTGATATAAAAGTTCATAAAAACAAACAACATAAATGACAAACTTGGGGGAAAACCATTCTGGCAAAAATGTTTGTCCCAATTTCGACCCCAGAAGGCAGTCATTCCGATACTTGGCAGTATTGGGTCATAAAACACGGAATCCGTGATATGTACAATAAGTTATCCCAATTCGTAAAATAAGTCCCTTTCTATTTAGTGGTGTTATACGGTTATAAGTATAGAACCTCGGCAAGTCGGTCAGCGAGAGTTTGGATGCCTATAGTTTTAATTTGGCAGTTAATAAAGGGTGAATAGTGATGAAATGAATTTCTAGCTTTAACTAAAAAAATAAGTTATACTGACTTAATGTACTTAGTTTGATTACCAGGGCTTTATACAAAGTGACATTTTATCAGCTTTACAATGGTTGTGAAGAGTTCATAATAAGACATTTCGGTAGCACATCAAAAAGCCTAAGATCCGACTGCAGAAACCTGCAGGAAACAGGTTTTTAAATAAACCAAATTCTCATGAATGATACTTGATAGAAGAATAGATTGGTACAAGTTTGCTAGTTCCGCGGGGAGGGAAGGGTCTCAGTAGCCATGGAATGGATCCCCACGGTAAAGTGAAAAGGAACCCGAGGAGAAACTGCTTGTCAGGGCAGGACATAGCGGCCTATAAGTAGGATGCTACTGACCTGACCCGTCACAGGGGGACAAAGGGTGCCATACATGGGGTCGCCTGGCACCCATGTGCTGGTTTAGGCCCTGGGGTGCTCACGGCGTGCAACGTCTTTTGGTGCGCCTGTTATGGTGGGTACTTCCCAGAGGAGGGTTGGATAGCCGCGGCGGGTCCGCGGATGGAGATGTATGCTTACGCGTGCCCGTGTTCTCGGCATAAGCAGCACAGGAGGGCACCATGGAGTTTTAGTGGGTTGGACTCCCACATAACTGCGCTATCTCTCCGTGACAGCGCAGTATGCATGAAAAGTTAACAACGCAAAAAAAAAACGGGTTGCCTGGATATGTCTAGCCACAATAGCCCGCATCAAATAAATTGAAATTTATGTTTGATAGGTAACCCCGAATATTTAAGTTTTCAAGTGAATCCAAAGTCATTTAAAAGAAATGGTGTAGAAAAAAGGGCAATAATTGAATTGCTAGTTTACCTGCATAGCCTGGTAACACCATGAATGGCGGCTAACTTAAAGCTAGATTTTTTCGGGGGCCGATTTTTTTTGATTCCCTACACGTGGTCCCTGGGTGGTGCAAATCAGGTGACACTAACTGGTGGGAGGCTTCGGCCGAAGGCTTGTGACCACCCACCGGGCAAAGACGTACTGCCAAACGGCCTAGCCGTGTTCCGGTTCGATGCTCGGTGTAGCCAACTAGAGGAGTTGGGTCGAGATAGCTGTTCCACTGCAAGTTGACCAGCCAGACGCGCGCTGTTAGGGATGTATCGGGAGACTAGTCGCGGAGGGTAGCGGGATCCGAGGCACGGTGCACCGCTGGCCGACCGCAGGTAGTTGGGAGCCCAAGTAGTGTGCCAGCCACACACGAAAGGCTGCCCGCCAACTGTCGAAAAATCCCGGAATGCACCATCGTGCTGGTTGGCGACCAGATGGGGAGGACCCGATGGACATTCCGGGGGGGCTCGGGCGTCCCCGCAGTCTCCGGACTAGTACCCCAATGATGCTGATGCTTTCAGTGCGTGTCTGAAGGTTAGAAGCGTGGAACCTCGTCTCACTTCCAACTCCTCTCCTCCGTTCGCTCTTATAAAATATTAATGATGACAAGGAAAAGGAATAATAATTTTAAACAGCGGCTGCACCCCCTCCTCCACAAAGTGCACCTCACCAACATTAGGGGTCTGCACTCAAATCTCTCTGCAGTCCACTACCACCTGGAGACTGAGAAACCAGCGCTGTTTTTCCTTACGGAGACGCAGATAGCGAGCCCGTCAGACGTGTCGTACCTGTCTTACCCAGGGTTCACCTTGGAGCACAATTTTAGACCACGGGCGGGCGTATGTACGAGTATGTACGCCCGTGACGATCTTTGCTGTCGGCGTCTCCGTAACCTTGAGGACTCAAGATTCACAACGCTCTGGGTTCTGGTGGACACAGGTCTGGATAAAATTATTTACGCCTATTTCTTCCGTTCGCACAGTGGAGATCAGGAGGCAACCAGGCTCACAGAGTACCTCAGTGAGGCGGCTGCCCAATTAGTGTTACTGGGGGAATTTAATGCCCACCACCAGGAGTGGCTCTTCCCATACCAGTGCACTGATCATGCTGGACGGGAGATGCGTAAGCTTGCGCTAGCGCTAAACCTCACCCAGCTGGTCCAGGGGGCAACGAGGATGTTACCGGATGTTGATTCGCACACGGCGAATCGCTTGGCCCTTCTGCTGACAACAGATCCAGACAGATACCCTGTGTCGATAGCATCACCATTGGGTAGTTCCGACCACTGTCTGGTGAAGTCTGTGTCCGTCTATTCCCCGCCCGATCCCAGCCCAAGGGGCACCCGGCGGGTTTGGCGGTACAGGTCGGCAGATTAGGATGGCATGCGATCTTTCTTCGACTGATCCATCGTCGTGCGCGGATGCCGTGAAAGATGTGTTGCGTCGGGGAATGGAGTACTACATTTCTTTCTCTGACGTATCAATGTCTAGCGAAAACAGGCCATGGTTTGGCGCCGAATGTAAGCGCGCCGACGCGCTTAAACATGGGGCGTACCTGGCTTGGGTCAACGCTCGATCGCGTAAGGCGAGTGACGTGGGTCAGAAGAAGAAGGCCTTCAACAGGGCTGCCAAGTCCTGCAAGATGCCGAATAGGGACCAAACTTGCTTCTTACCCAACAGGTAGTAAAGCGTTTTGGTCTCTGGCTAAGTCGGTCGAGTCGAACTTCTGCCGTCCCTCACTGCCACCACTGCTGAAACCCGACGGGTCACTGGCCCACTCCGCTGAGGCCAAGGCAAATTTATTTGCATCTCTTTTTGCAGAATCTTCACGTCTGAATCCTGGTGACGCGCGGCCCCCTCCTCCTCCTGATGGATGCGAGACGATTATGTCGGACATTCGTATCCATCAAAAGGACGTCCGTAGGGTGCTGCAAAAACCTGTGGCCTGTGACCTGTGGCCCTGACGGAATACCAGCACTTGTTCTTAGAAACTGTGCGCCTGAACTGTCTCCGATCTTGACACGCCTATTCCGTCTTTCGTATGAGGCTGGAAAAGTGCCGAATGCTTGGAAGCAGGCTAACGTACAGCCCGTGCCCAAGAAGGGCAGTCGAGCTGACCCGGCCAACTACATACCCATATCTGTAACCTCCATACTCTGTAAGAGTATGGAACGTGTACTCAATACTAAGCTCCTGGCATACCTAGAAGCAAACCATATCCTTAGTGATCGCCAATACGGCTTCCGCCGAAATCGGTCTACTGGGGATCTTCTAGCGTATGCCATTCACATCTGGAGTGAGGCCATCGAGAGGCACGGGGAAGCGCTTGCCGTCTCCCTAGACATCTCGAAGGCTTTTGATAGGGTCTGGCACGAAAGCCTTATTGGTAAGCTTCCTTCATTCGGTTTGCCCGGTGGTCTGTGTGATTGGATTGCAGACTTCCTGAGAGATCGGTCCATCCGAGTGGTATCGATGGCTGCTCGTCGGACTACTTGGTTATTAATGCCGGGGTCCCTCAGGGGTCGGTACTCTCAGCAACTTTATTCTTGCTGCACATTAACGATCTGCTAAAACCCGGCACCTTTGGGTATGCAGACGACAGCACTGTTACTGAGAGATACTTGTCCAACGGTCGTGCTACCGGGCCTCAGATCCAGTCTCTCCGGGAGGCCATGGTGGAGCGCTTAAACTTGTCCTTGCAGGCAGTCTCCGAATGGGGTGATGCCAATCTGGTCAGGTTTAATGCTGCTAAAACCCAGGCGTGTGTTTTTTCCGCAAAAAAGAGTAAATTTCACCCGGCTCCAACTTTCCGAGATGTGACCGTGCCAATAGCTGACCATCTTGAGCTTCTTGGCGTTACGTTGACATCGACTCTCAATTTTGGCCCATACATTGAGGCAAAGGCTCAGCTGGCTGCCAAAAAGCTGAGGATACTTGCAAAGGTGAGAAGGTATTTCACGCCAGAACAGCTGCTCAGCTTGTATCAAGCGCAAGTTCGATCATGCATGGAGTAATGTACTCATCTCTGGGACGGATCTGCCAAATACCAGCTTGATGCACTAGAATCAATCGAAAAGCGGGCCAAGAGGCTCATCAGCGATGAGGCACTGGTTTAGTCAAAGCTCCAGAGCCTTGAACATCGTCACCGAGTTGCCAGCTTGTCGGTTTTTTATCGGTTACATTTCGGGGAGTGTGCGATGGAATTGCATGATTTAATTCCACCCAGCCCGTTCCATCATCGGACTACCAGACGTACGGCGATGCGTCATCGGTACATGGTGGACATCCCACCCATACGCACTAACGTTTTGAGAATACTTTTATTATGCGTACAGCTAAGGAGTGGAATTCCCTGCCGGAGTCTGTGTTTCCCGATAGCTACAATCTAGGGGTCTTTAAGTCAAGAGTGAATAGGTTACTTCTAGGCAAGCGTGCTCCACCGTCGACCACATCATTGCTTAATATCAGGTAAGATAGTGGTCAAGCGCGAGCCTATATTAGATAAAAAAAAAAGATGATGTTCTATACGCACCAACGATACAGAAGAAATTTCTAGTGTGGGGCAAAGTTAAAACACAATAATCTGACGCGGCCAGGCATCCCTAGACTAATATATTCTACTATTCATAAAAAAACAAATTACCTGCAATTTGTGCAGTGGAATCTCATACTAAAACTTATATGAGCACATTAGAACTTGGGACTTTGTATATGGCCCCAGGCCCTATGTTTTTATCAATTTTAATTATTTTTTTACTTTATCAGTTAAGGATCAGTAAGTTAGTTAATGAATAAGCTAGATGTGATTTTTTATTTTAACTATAAGTCTTGCTTTTATCAAAATACAAATGCATATCTGCAACATCCAACTAGAACTATTTGTATTCAATCCAAAATTATTCACAATGCGTAGCAGCAAAAAGGGTGCAATTTATCAGATTTCCGATCTCATCTGCGGCTTAGATCTTTTCCAATAAATTTCTAATCTTTCTTCTGACCTTTTCAATAAGCGCACGATCCAACGGAAAATCGTTCAGACGTGAAAATTTATTATAAGGTTTTGTACACACAGGTATAGCCTTTGTTTTATAGGATCTACTTTTAGGTTGTAGGTTATATTTATCAATAATGTTCGTGACGCTATCCTACGCTTTAGGAATCAACATTAAAGCATATTTGATTTAATATCTTTTGCCAATTTTGTGTGGTCCCATTTCATGGAACGCAAAACTTTTACCGCGTTCGTATGTTCCATAAAAAATATCAGAATATCCTATATTCCCTGCCGGAGTCTGTATTTCCTCATAGCTACAACCTAGGGGTCTTTAAGTCAAGAGTGCATAGGTTACTTCTTGGCAACCGTGCTTCACTGTCGACCAAATCATTGCGTACCATCAGGCGAGATAGTGGTCAAACGCGACCCTATTGTTAATAAAATAAAATAAAACTCTAGTAGTTTTAGCTATATTAATAGCTAAAACTCAGACTATTGAGCTATTTCGATCGATCACGCTAGTTAGTTCGATTATTTGGCTATTTTATTTAAAAGATAAAATAAAAAAATTACACAAAAAATATATTTTCGCTCTGACCGTTGTTTGTCTTTTGATATCTACTTTACAAAACTACTTTTATGTTAGTAATGAAAATGTATCGTGTTTTTTTAAATTTATTTTAACTATGAAGTGGTTTATTCAATATGCTCAATAGAATAAATGAAAAGAGTAAATATTTCTCGTTGATTTGGTTCGAGTGTCCTTGTTCTAACGTACTTATATGAAATATTAATCTTAATAATAATATATAATCATTTAGATTAATGTTTGTTCACTTTTGCTGGCTGGCTTTACGATCGCTAACGAGTAAAGTAACGATCCGAGTATAATGTATGTATTTTCTCGGTTATGGTATACGACTGCTTCTAACATTTTACAGGTAGAGTATTCACAGTAAATGATACAAAACGCATTTTTATTGAGTCTCTTTAAAGCATGTAAAATTTGTAATCATGAATATTTCAGTCAAAGAATTCAATAAAAAACGCAGTAAATTCAAGTTGCCGATTTAAAAATATTATATTTAGTTATAAAAATTTAAACAAAATTGATTAATTTTAGAAATTATTCATAGTAAATATAATTGATAAATATAATATATTTAAGCAGCAGATTGAGTGGAGTAACATAGGAATATAATATTAATATTTAGATTAGAATGGCCCATAGCCACACTACACAAACACTGACAGATTGAGTTCACGTCATAAATGCAACCCTAGTGTGGTTTCAATTTCATACCCTCCTCCGATACCCGTCTCACATGTTATCAAATTATGATTTCCACATCAGAACTATTTTCCAATTTTATCCTTAATCAACCGTAACATGATTTTTACACAAACGCATCCAATGGCCGCAAACAAACCAGACGTACCTATAAAACTAACAGTAGTAAGTAGAAGTACATAGCACCATGTTGCCGCCCTATAGGTTAGAGTGCCCCTATCTGACAATTGGCCAATTTTCGTTTTTTGATGCCTTCGTAACAAAAAATTCTCTACCTATCAGTATTTTTCTACAATCAATAGTTTCCGGATACAAAATAAAAACGCTCCAAATTGTTATGTTTACAACCATTTTTAATAGGATTACGTCGTTGATTTAAACTAACAATGTGACTATTTGAATGTGAGCAATTAGATCTTTTTTATGACGCCGGAAACTCTCGCATATAATTTATCTTAAGGGGCTGTAGTCGAACAGTTGACAATCGACATCTGAGGTTCTACGCCACGCCCACTGTCATCGATAGCTTAGGGGCAAACTTTAAATTGGAGGGAAAATTATTTGAAAATTAAATACACAAGGCCGACCACAGAGGCCCACATCATAAACGGACTCTTCCGATGATTTTACAAAAATATTACCGCGCAAGTTCTTATTTCAAACTGGCGGCTAGCATCTGACATCAGATCGTTCACTGTTATTTTGCCTAAGAATGCAACCTTATTGCTATGAAAATAAAGATCACTAAAATAGGTAATCTGGCTAGTGTCATACGAGTCTTTGCCGTGCAAATTGAATAAATATTATAATTATGTCTGCTTCTATGTGACTGCCACATATAAGAACACAGTACGTTACATTTTTTTATATTGTTTTAATAGCTAGATAATTTTATATAAATTATTTTAATGAGTTTTACTATACTGAAAGGACAGTCCATTTCAGTATAGTAAAACTCATTAATAGCAATATTAAACTGGAAACTTTAAATTTGAATTGAGATTTGGTGCTTTCAGTAATCAATTTTATCATTATTTACAATAGGAAAGTCACATCAAATTGTAAAGACAACTTAAATTAGCAAATATCCAAAACTTACTAGGTTTGGAATTGTCTTTTTTAGGCATGTTTAAAATATGCAATAGAATGTATGACGCTATTAATATCATTTGTACAATTAGTAGGTTCTTATTCCTTGTTTAGTATTCTCTTGAAATCTTAATATATCATTTAGTTACTAATACAAGATGACTTTCCGCTCTCCTGGAATATAATAATTACAAAGCACGTACTGGGTTTTGATATACATCAGCCCTCTGTGGTGAGGTCACGTGGTGCCGCTTTTCTGTATAATAGAGTTAAAAAACAAATAGACAGGGCGCAAAAAACACGGTCATGTAAACTTTATCTATCTATATAAATAAAAAAAAAACCGGCCAAGTGCGAGTTGCACTCGCGCACAAAGGTTCCGTACCATTATCGCAAAAAAACAGAAAAGAACACGTATGTTGTATGGGAGCCCCACTTAAATATTGATTTTGTTCTGTTTTTAGTATTTGTTGTTATCGCGGCAACAGAAATACACCATCTGTAAAAAAAAAAATTGCCTTGCTATCACGGTTCATGAGATACAGCCTCGTGACAGACGGACAGACAGACAGGGAGATAGACGGAACCCTAAAAATGCTGTATGTGATTGTAAGCGTCTCACTAGAGAACGGCTGAAACTATTTGATGCTATTGTTTGTTATATATCAATCAATCATTTATTTGCTATAAGTATTGGTATAGTGTAGGTGTTTAAAGATAATATAGAAAGAAAGAAAATGTTTATATGCGCCAGGCACAACGAATGCCATAAAAAAACGGCTAAGTGCGAGTCGGACTCGCGCACGAAGGTTTCCGTACTTGTTAAATTGTGGTTTACGATTTATGACGTATTTAAAAAAAACTACTTACTTGATCTCGTTCAAACCAATTTTCGGTGGAAGTTTACATGGTAATGTACATCATATATTTTTTTTAGTTTTATCATTATCTTATTTTAGAAGTTTCAGGGGGGGGACACATTTTACCACTTTGGAAGTGTCTCTCACGCAAACTATTCAGTTTAGAAAAAAATATATTAAAAACCTTAATATCTTTTTTGAAGACCTATCCATAGATACCCCACATGTACAGGTAGGATGAAAAAAAAAATTGAGTTTCAGTTTTATTCTATTTTTGTTTGAAAATCTCAATGCGGTTTACAGAATACACCTACTTACCAAGTTTCAACAGCATAGTTCTTATAGTTTCGGAAAAAAGTGGCTGTGACATACGGATGGACAGACAGACATGAAGAATCCATAAGGGTTCCGTTTTTTGCCTTTTGGCTAGGGAACCCTAAAAAGGAAAACATAAATACTAAAAACAGTGTATGCCTCACAACCACGTATATGTTACTGTAAAATCCGAACTGTTGTTTCAGTTTAAAAAAAAAACTATGATGAAACTTAGTATTTATCGGTAAAACAGATTTACTAAGTCTTACCGGTAAAAGTCCAAAAACCATCATCATCATCTACCTGCCCTTGTCCCATGTTACTTGGGGTCGGCGCAACACGTTTTCTTCTTCCATATCGTTCTGTCCCGCACCACGTTATAATTGACTCCCTTTTCTTTAATATCACTCCTCACACAGTCCATCTATCTTTTCTTTGGCCGTCCCCTCCCTCTTCATCCATCCCCAATTAAATTCATAAGAGAACACCAAAGTCATTCCAGACATTCTTTTCCCGCACCGTCTAGAACCAGCCCTCACGGTACGCGTCCAAATCATCTCGGCACCTATTTCTGGACCGGCCTCAACGGTGCGTTCCATCTTCAAGATTGTGGAGGCTTGCCCAGCGCTCAATTTGCATGCTACTAACGTGAGCCGTAATGGCATTGGCCCATTTGAGCCGAACAGCCTTTTTACCCACGTCTATTATGCCCGTTTGGGAACACAGCGTGTTCCGTATTCGGTCTGTTCTTTTTACATCCAGAATGCTGCGTAAATCTCTGGCAATCCCCAAGTGTAAGTCTTTGAGTTTACTCTCCAGGGCGTTCGGCGGATTTTTTGTTAATAAATAAGAATTGTCAGTGCCGATTTGGCAAAATGATAAGATCAATTAATAATTAGCTTAACAATATTAATAGACTAACAAACTATTATTGTAGCCCGTTATTGCAATTGGGATAGTTAATTGCGAGAAATACAGGAATAATCAATGTGATGATTCTTGGTGTGCTTTATGTCCACATGTGGACGATTTTTGGTTGAAACGACGAAAAATGTCAAATTTTTTGGTCAGTTCTAGGTGCCGTATGTTAGAAAGAAACAAAGATTGAAACAAATGGATACGAAGAATTTTATTAGTTCTGTCATTTCGAGACACTGCCAGCGTGGTTGGTACGACCATTCCATGTTCTGTGTTTTTTGCTTCTATTGTTTTCACATGAACGAAGAAGGTTAAAATAGTATTCGACCTTACCTATATTTTAAATATTGTTTAATTCAAATTGAGATAACATTTGTTGTATTTTCAAAGAGGTTCAAATACTTTTTAGTTATGGACTTAGTAAGTAAACTAAACGACGTGAGTCGTTTATAATACAACAAAAATATAGATGCCAGTGACAGCGGTAGTGCCAAAAAATAAAAATAATACAGACTTTGACAATATTACTTGTGATTTCGTTAGTTCCAATTAAAGCCACCAGGCTTCATGATCTGGCTGCATTATACCTGATATTTTTTTGACAGATTGAATTGACGAGAAATAAATTGAATATAATTTTTGCTTTTTGCGGAAAAAAGCGACATACGTCCACATAGCAACGCCGCAAAGCGGTCACTGTCGAATTGCACTAGATGGAAAGAGAAGCACGATGGAATTTGTATAGACTTTTTTACAAAACATAATAATATGAATTACTTAAAAATAATGAATGAAACTTCAATATATAAGACAATGAAGTTTTGCGTCCTTTTATGATACGTTATTGGTGTTAATTGTACAAATGTACGCTGGCCAGTATTACCGGAAAAATCTTTTGAAGATCACGGTAAGAGGTTACTTTGCCATTCAATTGTATCGAGGTTTTTGTGCGTAAACGTGTTTCGGCCAAAACAAAGTTTTCGGAAATATGATCAAGATTAACATATCTTTTTTCTGCTGCCACATCTTCAATAGATTTGGCTAAAAAATGTTTAAAAGAAAGCCCATTTTGAGTATTCAGCCCCTTAACGAATGTTTATACAGGATGTCTCAGTAAGAGTGCACTTTTTAAAATTGGTCTTTTTTTTCATGCAAGTGGCAACTCTGAAATTTGATTGAATTTGACCTCTGTTTATTCCGATTTTTAAAAATGGAGAGCTTTCGAAAGAACAACGCGTTATAATTGTGAAAACTCATTACAAAAATATGACTCATTACAGGAATATGATAACGGACTTCTTGTGGCCTCAACTGGACGGCGAGAATCTGGAAAACATGTGGTTTCAGCAAGATGGAGCAACCTGCCACGCCGCGCATGAAACAATCGACTTATTGCAGCAACGATTTCCAGAACACATTATCTCACGAAATTCTGATGTCAACTGGTCGCCAAGATCTTGCGATTTAACGCCGTGCGATTTTTTTCTTTGGCGTTTTGTGAAATCTCGCATAAACCCGAAACAATTCCTGAGCTCAAATCGGAAATCCAACGCGTCATCAATGGGATACAGCCACATCTCTGTGCAAAAGTCATGGAAAATTTAATGAAAAGAGTAATGGCCTGTCATCGGGGCCGTGGGGGTCATTTGCCGGATATTTTATTCCATACTTAATCGGAACATGTCTTCTTTATAATAAAATAAAAATATCACAACTCTGTCATAAAATACTTGTTTTTATTTTAAAACTAGAGGACGCCTCGCGGTTTCACCCGCGTAGTTCCCTTTCCCGTGGGAATACAGGGATAAAAAGTAGCCTATGTCACCCGGGGATAGAGTAGCTTCCCAACGGTGAAAGAATTTTTTAAATCGGTTTAGTAGTTTTGGAGCCTATTCGGTACAAACAAACAAACAAAAAAATCTTTCCTCTTTATAATATTGGTATAGATGAAAACGTGCACTCTTACTGAGACACCCTTTATATAGATAACTCGAATTTTGTAAGTTTCTTCAGACGTTCAGGGTAATTTCTGGAACCACTACACCTATTTCAAAAAATCTTTCACCATTTGAAAGGTACAGTACGGGTACATTATTCCAGATGGTTATATGCTGTAAATTATTATGTCAAAGCCTGGGCGGGCCACTAGTAGTTGATAACAGCATCGATTTTTATTATGTAACGGTTATTTTTGTTTTTCGTCTATAACTCAAAATATTATTTTGTAAGAAAGTGGTACTCTAGCTATAGGACGACAGCGTGGTCTCATCTGATGCACACTGCGCCGGTGCCAAGACGGTTTGTTCAAGAAATTCTCTCGGCAAAATCTCGTGGGTTAGTTTACAGCACTTTATTTGCACTGTTTCAAAGTGGGACGAGTATGTTAGTTCGTACTTATTTTAAAACTTGACATTTCGAATGGAACCGGTTTGTTAGTTACAAATGGATGGTAGAAGCTGGCCAAGTCTTTTTATGTAGTTTTATAAATGTGGTGGTGGTTCAAGGAAATTGGTGGTTTTAAAGTTTTAAGGATTTGGAAAGAGACTGGTAATGTCCTTGAATAGACTGGACTAAGTACTGACTTGAAATAGTATGATCACAGATAATATAACACTAGCATAGAATTGCCTCGCCCCATACAAAGAAACCGCGTTTTTCGTCTGATTAAGATGATTATTTTTCTAAGAACAGCGATTGCGTTCGGTTCCGTTCCAAACAAAAAGGGTTTACTCGGTTCTCGGGACTTTTTAAAAAATTACAGTGATGATTTATTTTATACTAGCTGTGGCCGCGGCTTCGCTCTCGTTAACTGCCTATCCTGCCCTACTTACCTACCTACCTATACCTACCCTACTTACCTACCTTACCTACCTGTACCTACCCTACTTACCTAGACCTACCTATCTTACTTACCTTTCTACCTACCTAGATCGAGCGTTCGCTGCATAGAATACTCAATACATTTATTGCTTCCACATGTGAAATTAGATGGTAGGTTACAAATTTAGACCATTGTGGACCATGTCGGGCACTGCAAAAATAGGAGAGAGGAAGAAGGCTTTTATTTGACTAAGTATTTATTTATTTAGTAGATTCTAATTTGTTCAACTGAAAATTTGTCATTTAGATATTCAATAACATTAAAATAGCATTCATATTTATTAAAAGATTGGAATTTGTTAAATTTAAAATTTGTCATTTAATTATTCATTTACCTTATAATAGCATTTAGTTAATAGAAATATTTTCAATTTATTAATGAATTAATTATTTTGTTGTTTTTCTATAATATTTCTGGTAATTTATTATATATTTTCATTGACATTACTAGTGTACTTGTTGAGTGCATTTTTAGCCTTGAGCTTGGTAGGTTTAACCTATCTTTATGGCGCAATGTATATCTTGACTGTATATTTTCTCTTGTCGTGTGAAGGTGTTGATTATTTCGAACGAATTTGCACGTTTCTAGAATGTATAGACAGGCGAGGGTAAGTAATTTATGTTCTTGGAAACAAGGTTTGCAGCTATCGGTATCCTCTATATATACCAGTATTCGTTTAAGTCTTTTTTGCAATGTGAAAAGTGTTGGTGAATCTGTGCTATTTCCCCACAGTATCACACCGTAACTGAGCCAAGCCTATGCATAGGCATAGTAGGTAACAAGTGCAGTGTACTAATTATTGAGAAAGCTATGTGTAATCGCGTTTACTCCTTTTACGAAAAATATAAAATATTTAACGAATGCCAAAACGGCTTTCGCAGAAACCGATCTACAATTTACAAATACATACTGGAAGCTTTAAACATAATAAACGACAAAAAATACGCCATAGGTTTACTGTTAGATATGACCAAAGCTTACAATAAAGTACAATATGGCATTCTATTAAATAAATTACAAGGCAAAGGCATCCGCGGAAAGGCTCACGAATAGTTTAAATCCTATTTATCAAAAAGAGAACACCAGGTCGAAATAGAATTTTATAATGAAAATACCAAAGAAATACAAAATATTCGATCTAACAGCAGAATTATGAATGCCTCTATTCCCCAAGGGAGTATAATAGGATGCCTCCTATCTACATAAACGACCTTCCAAAAACCATTGAGGGGCCATGCGTTTTGTTTGCTGAAGATATTTCGAGCACTTAGTGCATTGCAGTTTAGTACTATTTACTCTAGGGAGAAGAATATCGACTTCATACAAAAAAGTAAGGACAGATTTATTGCGTGCCATCTAGTAGCACTCCAGAACACCGAAACGAAAACATATAAAAACGTTTTTTTGGAAGTCGATGTCTCAATCAAAGTAATTTTTTACTATGTAGTGTTTTTATTTGGAAGTCGGAAGTATTTTTAGTGGTACCTAATAGGCATGTTCTTTAGTAAGGTACCTATAATGCCACAATAGATTACCCGAATATCATGAAACTTGAACATTACCGGTGAAATAAGCATAAGCTCGTACCAAAGTGAACTGTACACATCAGCGTACTCTTATAGAGCGTACTGGCGTGATGTTATGTTATGAAATAGTATAAACAATAAACTGAGATGTGATTGCAGCAATCCCGAGAGATTTGCCGTCATTTATTGAAGAGTTCTGTTGTATATTCCACCGGCTGACATATGGAAGTTTCTCAAATCAATTGGAATCACGCAATCATCCTCTCATACTGTATCATCTCATATGTCTCTGAATGATTTGAATAATCACTTTTCATCGTCAGCAATGCTCTCGGCTGTTGTTAAGAATAATACTATTCGTGATATTACTTCCATGCCAATTGTAACTCCCGAATCTTTTTCGTTTTCCCCGGTGACCGACGCTGAGATCCTTAAAACGTTCAATGCAATTAAGTCCAAGGCTGTCGGCTGTGATGGACTGAGCAGATCCATGTTGTCCCTCATTTTCAAAAGTATCCGTCCCATTATCACACACATCATCAACTTCTCACTGCAGGCTGGTGAGTTTCCTACAACCTGGCGTAAGGCATTCATTATTCCTCTTCCAAAAATTTCCAACCCCACCTTATCTAATCACTACAGACCAATCTCCATTCTCCCTTTCCTATCTAAGATCCTGGAAGCAGTTGCTCTGAACCAAATATCCTCCTTCGTGTCCCGGAATAACCTATTGTCCCCTTTCCAATCTGGTTTTCGGCCCGGCCATAGTACAGCCACAGCCTTGCTTAAAGTTACTGAAGACGTCAGGAACGGCTTGGAGAGTTCGAGGTTGACGGTGTTGGTTTTAATAGATTTCTCCAATGCATTTAATACCGTCGATCACGACATTCTCCTGGCCATCCTGTCTCAAATTGGGGTTTCTTCGTTGGCACGGGCTTGGTTTTCATCATATCTTCGTGGTCGCCAGCAGGCGGTACGTGCTGATCAGAAATTCTCTGATTGGTGCGCGCTAGAAACAGGCGTCCCACAAGGCGGTATACTCTCTCCACTCTTATTTTCTTTATTTATTAACTCTATCACTACTATTCTCAAATGCTCCTACCATCTGTATGCTGACGACCTGCAGCTCTACGCGCAAGCTGACATACTCAATCTGGATGACTGCATCACGCTGTTGAATGCTGATCTTCAAGCAATCGCTGACTGGTCTAGCAGATTTGGCGTTACTGTCAATGTCAGTAAATGTCAGGCTATCCTTATTGGTAGTTCGTATTATCTACGAACCTTGGACACTAGTCTTCTAATGCCGCTTAAGTTCGGCAATACTGTTATCCCTCTCTCGCCTCACGTTAAAGACTTGGGCCTATATATTGATGACAGATTAAGCTGGAATAAGCAGGTCGCTCAGATTAGCCAGAGAGTCACTTTCTCACTGCGGTCTCTCTATAGATTCAAACATTTTCTTCCGTCCAGCACCAAAACCACCTTGGTTCAAGCTCTCGTATTGCCTATAATCGACTATGCTGATGATTGTTATTCTGATCTATCCCAAGAACTTCTTAACAAAATGGATCGACTTCTTAACAACTGTATTCGCTTTATTTTCGGGCTTCGTAAATATGATCACATTTCTTCCTTCCGTTCTCAGCTTAAATGGCTGCCTATCCGTCAGAGGAGATCCCTAAGATCCCTCTGCATGCTCTTCAACATCATGAACGATCCTTGTACTCCTGATTATTTAAAACAATATTTTAAAGTGTTGGGCAGTTCTCACGATCTTAACCTTCGAGCTTCCAAAAACTTACTTCTCCAAATTCCTTCTCACCGCACTGGGTTTATATCTAATTCTTACGCTGTCTCTACTATAAAACTCTGGAACGTCCTTCCCCTTGACATAAAAAAAACTGAGAGTAAATTTTCATTTAAGCGTAGAATCCGGAACTATTACTTGTCCTCTCTTACATAGCTCGGTCTTCGTCTTAGTTATTATGTTTAATTTCTGTTTCATTTAGAATATGATATTTATTATAATATTTATTAGTCTATTGTTTTAGAAATTATTTATGTATTTTATTTGTTAGATAGTTTATTAATATCCGACTTTAATTATTGTTCATTTTTATTTTGTACTCCTACCACCTGTTTGTCCTTTTTAACCCAAAGGTTGACTGGTAGAGAACGCCTTGCTGCATTAAGTCCGCCTATGTATCACCATTGTACATGAAGTTTAAATAAATAAATAAATAAATATATCTCCGATGTTCTTCATCAGCTCTTCACAAAATTAAAATGGCACCAATTTGAAAACAGAGAATGTTTAAACAAAAAAATAATTTTCAAAATCGGTCCACAATTGACGGTGAAATCGGGGAAAAAGAAAAAAAAACATAATATCGGACCTCCTCCTTTTTGGAAAGTCGGTAAAAAATACCTATCCTTAGCTGGGACTCGAACTCGCAACCTTAAATGTAATAGGCCTCCACGTTTATCATTAGGCTATTCAGACGGGCAATAGCGGCAGCGAAATTACGGAACCCATTGCACGCACGTCAACGTCATTATTGACACTAATGTCAATAATGACGTTGACGTGCGTGCAATGGGTTCCGTATGATTAGAGATTTAAAAATATGTATTTTTTTAGTCCCGACTCCCGAATTTTTACTCTAGCCACACTTGAAATAGCCTTTGAAGGTATATCGTTGATTCGACATAGAGAGTTGACCGCCCTGGTGCGCGCCTCCGCGTGGCGTCCCTACCCTAACAACCTACCAATATTTAACTGTGGCTCCCATACAATAACCGAGATTTTTTTGCCGTTTTTGCGATAATGGTACAACACCCTTTTGTGGCGAGTCCGACTCGCACTTGGCAGATTTTTTTTTAATATTCTTTCTTCCGCTGATAATTATAATACTTCCAATCAGAAAATGACGCAAAATGCACAACGCCATCTACCGAATATGGAGTTGAACAGACCGAGTATCTTAATTGCGTATGTTGCGATATTTTACTTTTTGAACACTTTAAATTCATCTAACTTTTGAGAGAATGAACCGATTGCGACGAAACAAAAACTAAGTAATACTTCAAGTTACGCATATTATTTTTGTATAAAAATTATCTACATTGGTTTCGTACATTTTACGTGATGCGTGCACAATTAAACAAACAAACAGATAAACTAGGATAAGATAAATAGACAAAAATTACAAAAATGCTGGAAATGGGTTCTGTTGGTTCTCCTTTAACATCCTGGCTATTTTTTGGAAGTATTTTCGATGAAAAAACAACTTGTCAAAAATGACTTTTCTACAGATTTATTATATGTTGTATTGATTGTTTTTATGCACGTTTTTACTGTTTCATTGTACCAAAATGTTATAAAAAACAAATTTAAAACCGCGCCATCTATTGGCATCAGTTTTAAATGATCCATTCAATTAATGTTTGAAATGTAAATCAATAGGCCAATATTCCTTAATGTTGTGCTATGTAGGAGAGTTAATTAAACTTGAACATAATTTGTTTATGATCGTCTCTAGAAAGTCTTATTTAATATTTCACAAAACTCAATAACAAATCACGCCATCTAGTGCAATTTATTAGACCAAATTTTCTTTCAAGAAAATTTAATCTATATATAGCTACAACGAACTAGGTACCTACTTCCGTTGAAGTTGTAACTAACTCGTGTGACACAGGTCCTGTAATGTTAGTGCCGAAAATTGCACGCTTACACGTTTTAAGTTTAAACGATAAGTGGACGTTACCATTGATATAAAATAAACTTACATTATTTTTTATTGCATTCTAAATGTCTGTCACTTTCGGCTTTTTTAAATAAACAGTTAATCAAAATGGCCAAAAAAGTATGAAACTGCAAAAGCAAACTTCGTTAAAGTGAAAATTGGAAACAAACGACATGAAAGGCGTCCATAGGAGTATTTTGACCGTCACTTCAATGACCCTTGCCCCGTGGTCAGTTCCAAAAGCAGGGAGACTCATTAGTATGCTTCGCGCACACCCCACCCTTATTTTATACTTCAGAAAACGTGAGAACATTCAGGTTAGAATATTTGTGGACAATGATTTTGTTTTTTGTACTTTGGTTTGATTTGAAGAATTTGTTTATGGCCTGCAATATGTGCAAATAAACTGGGCCAAAACAAGAGCTTGTTCAGCAATAATATAATCTCCAGTAGCGAAGATATAATGTACTTGTTCTTCCTTCCTCGGTCCCATTATTTAGGGTGGGGTCTCCCCACTTTCTTGCACCAAGTTGTTCTGTTAGCGAAGTTATAATGTACGTATTTAGAAAACAAATTATTATTCAGAACGCCAGCATTAATGACATCATACGTCGGGCTCTTGTCACCGCCGGGGTGCCAGCTGTTTTAGAACCCAATCTCTTGGCACGCGATGATGGGAAGAGACCAGTCGGGATGCCCAAAATGTCTTGGAAGTTGTGTAGGCCTTTGGTGTGGGATGCAATATGTGTCGGTACCCTTGCGCCATCCCATCTTCATAGCAAGGTGGGCTGTGCTCGGGCGGCTGCTGCTGGTGCAGAAAACCTCAAACGGTGCAAATCTTATTGGAAGTTATATGTTTGAGCCGTTTGGCGTTGAAACATTAGGTCCATGGGGTCCGAGTGCGCATCATTTTTTTCAAGACATTACCAACATGCTCGTCGACTCTTCACGTGACCAGAGGCTGGCCTTTTATTCGGCCAGAGAATCAGTATTACCATTCAACGTGGCAATGCTGCCAGCGGTCTGGGCACGTTTCCCATTGACATCGATGTGGACGAATTTTTTGATGCGCAATGAGCCCTTTTACCTTTGTATATAGGTTTGTTTTGTTAATAGTCTCATGTTTTAGAATATTCAATTTTATTTATTATTAAGGAAATTTGTAAAGTAAATAATTTTTAAATACAATTCTTGGATATTATCAAAATTTTATGGAAAACGCGTCAGATCATTTTAGATGGCGGTTGTAATATAACATATATTAAGAAGAACTTTATTTTTCATCATTAAAATTAACAATAATTACACTTACTGAGAAGCTAATTTAAAAAGGGTAGGGTAGTGATAAAAAAAGTAAATATAAACTAACCAACCGACTAAACACGGATCCAAAGTAAAAGTGGAATTATTACTAGATGTGGCATACATGGCAGCGCACTCATTATATATGATTTAAGTTTATTTTTAAAAGATGGCACTTCTTTTTTATTTCCATATAAATAAAAACAAACTAGTTTTCACTTACAGTATACCTCTACCAGCCTGTTAAAGAATTATAGTCTCAAGTCAGAATGACTGTGTGTTTTACGTAAGTAGAAAATGATCTAAAAACTTCAACTGAAGCCCCTTAAGCCCTTGTTATTTGTTATGAGAGCTTCGCCACTTGTAGAAACCACTCCAGTCTAAGGTCTGCTTGCTAACTTCATAAGTATTCCAACAACTAGAAGTTTTCCCCAAAAATCTTTTTTTAATCCTCTTATGTTCGTATTCAAAGGCTGTGAAATTGTGTGGTTTCTTTAATAAAAATAAGATTTTGTAACGGTTAAGGGGCCAGGCAGGTAAATTAAACTCTCGAAGAGAGGGTAGATACAAACATTTATTTTATAAAAAAACTATATAATATTAAAATAGAAAACCCAGCAATAGATGGGTTGGGTTCTCGATATCGAGCGCGTGTTAAGTTCTAGACCGCCGAAAGAAAACCACTATCCTGTAGTTCCAGGACGTAGGTGACTGGTGGCAGCCAGTTAGGTAGGTCGATCTTTGTTTCGGAGGTAGCACGCAGGGTTGTCCAGCCACAGCCCTTGTAGCAGCACGGAAGGATGTCCGGTATAGAAGGACCCTGGAATATCCCGAATTAGGCATTTTAACAAATGACCGAATTCGTACCACTGACTGCAACATCCTGACAACCGTCGAACATGGAATCTACGGTGGGAGCGTTACTCATACCGTATTAAGAGGAAAGTCAACTACCAACATTCAAGGAACCAGTTCCGTACGCGGAGTTTGCGACATTATTTAATTGTTCATTGCAGTATTGCCAGTTAAAAAGATCAGCTGCGAGCGCAAATAGGTATTTCTTATTTCTAATTTTGCTACTCGGATTCCGATGTGTTAGCAACCGAGTACAACGTTACAATTTACAAGACAAGAAAATATATAAAATCGCTTTGTTGGCGATAAAGCTTTGTATTTTTATTTGTAGAGATACTAGCTTCTACCTGCGGCTTCGCCCGCGTGAATGTCGGAAATTATCCCAAGATAACATATTCCCAGGATAAAAAGTATCCTATGTGCTATTCTAGACAATAATCTATCTTTGTGCCAAATTTCATCCAGATCCGTCCGGCCGTTTGAGCGTGAAGAAGTAACAAACATACAAACACACACACTCACAAACTTTCGCCTTTATAATATTAGTGTGATAGTGTGATAATATTTGAACAAAGTGTTTCTCAGTAATCAAACTATGAGACAATAAAGAATACTGGTACGGCGTAGTAGCTACTTCGTCGTAGTAGTATTCTTTTAAGGGTCTACGGCGTAGCAGCTACGAGCCTACGACACGACGTAGCAATATTTTGAAAACTTGTTGTCAGGCACTGCTCTAGGATCGTAGCAGAAAACCATAATGCAAAATATTATTGCAACCACTTTTGAATCTTTTTAGTTTATGTAAATATAGAAACAGTCTTTATTATTTGGAGAAATGAATTCTGTTTTACAAAAAGAACCCCGTACGGGGTTTTTAAAATTTGTAATTTAGTTTTTATTTCATTCTTTTTAAACATCATATAATATGCCCAGTAATAGATAGGCTTCAATCGACAATCTATCGAAACACGTAATAATGACACGATATCTTGCGAAAAAACCAGACTCAAAGAGTAAAATGTGGATTACTTTTGAACGGCTGAACCAGTTTTATTCAAACATAGCTAAGAATATTCTCGACAAAGTCACTGAATGTGCTTCACGTCCAACCAAGGACGTGGCTTGAAATATTTTTCCTACAAAAACAGGCTAAAGGATATAATGAGGTATTGAGGTACTTACAGGATACTTGGAACACTGCATGGAGTCGGGTGATCACCACACTTGCCCTTTTAGTCTTATTTCACGATAGTTTTTCTTCGCGCACGCGAAAGTTAGCCGGCCGGCATTTTTATTGAGTTCTTACTGAATAGTTTTGTTACCCGCCGTCAGATGGCGGGATTGAGGTAATGTCTTTTATGCACTCGCAGATGTAGGAGTGCCTTTTGGCGGCAGATTTGAAGTACACAGATAAAGGAAAGGAAGGGACTAGGGAATTCATCCCAAAGCCTGTTCATATCCCCCCTTTTGAAATCAACCAGGGATTTCACAAGATAAGATAGATAAAGTTCGAGACTTACAGCCTATGCGGATTCATAAGTCACGATGCTGATTAGATAGATTCTGAATTTAAGTTTAAGTTAAGAACTAAATACGTTTATAAATGTAATGTATAAATGTAAAGTGTAATATATATAAATTTTAGGATATTTATGTAGATAATTAATTATTTAGTTCTATGGGAAGTGGACAAACTTTGACGGCAGGTCTTACAAGTAAGCCTTTAGATGTTTTGACTGTCACCACACGAGTAATATTATCTTTACCCGGATGGAGATGTACAACGCGACCTAGTCTCCATTCGTTAGCAGGTAAGTTAGGTTTGAAAATGGTTACAAGATCGTTCAGTTTTGGCTTACGGTTGCCATGTTTAAACCACTTCAGTTGCTGTTGCAATGTATGCAAATAGTCCCTTTGCCAGGTGCGCCAGAAGCTTTGTGATAGGCGCTGTAATAGCTGCCAACGAGTACGTAAAGTCTCGTTTTCAGCAAAAACCGGTTCAGGTAGGGAGATTAAAGGTCGACCGATGAGGAAGTGACCAGCTGTAAGAGCGTCAACCTCGCCGGGATCAGAAGATAGTTCCACTAACGGTCTAGAGTTTAACATGGCTTCCACCTTTGTTAGAATAGTATAAAATTCTTCAAAAGTAAGAATTTGCGATCCAATGACACGCTTGAGATGGTATTTTGTTGATTTTATACCGCTTTCGAAGATGCCTCCGAAGTGAGGACCGGACGGAGGATTAAGTTTCCACGTGATACCTCGAGAAGCGAGCTGTCTGGAAATACCATCGCTTTCACGGTTGAGCATTTCGCTGACTTCCGACAAATAACGCTTGGCACCCACGAAGTTAGTACCACCATCTGTAACTATGGAGTGGTAAACTATGGGGCAAAGATTAGCATTGTAAGTTTTAGCGTTACGACTCCTACCTTCTTTTATGATACCTCCAAAATTGATGCCAATTGTTTGGAAACAATGACCCAGTTGCGTACGGGAAGGTGGAGGGTCACCTAGTACAGTTTGAAGTGGAATAGATTTAGCTTTAAAACAGGTCACGCATTTCGATAACCGCGATCTGATAAGAACTTTAACGCTGAGTATCCAATATCGACGCATAAATAAAGATTTGAGTAGGCGAAGCCCACAGTGAAGATAAGCTGTGTGTAAGTGGTCAATCAGAAGAGTACTCAATCGAGAAGTCTTAGGTGAGAGGTATGGATTTTTGACGCGACCTGGTAACGATGCATGCTTGAGACGTCCCCTCACTCGCAAGATTCCGCGAGTGTCAAGATAAGGGGAGAGCTTAGATAAATGTTTGGTTAAATGTTTATTGGAATTTATTAAAGATATGACATCATTAAAATTTTGATGTTGAACATACTTTGTTAAATGATTTAAAGATTGGCTTAATTCAGTGGCTGTCAGGTAAGGTATTACGTTATGCTCAGAAAGTTTAGCTTTCGCGTTTTTAATGAAACGGGAGAACCATGCAACCACTCTTTTTATTGGAAAAAGAGAGGAGTGGCGTTCCATGAGAGATTCAAGCACGTCAGCTTCGGGTGTCACACTAGCATGACACGCGCGTGATGTTGGCTTGAGTTCGAGCACATTATCTAACACTTTTACTGCTGAAACAGGCCAGTTGAAGAGTTCGTTAGACAACCACTGAGAACCATACCACCAGATTTCGGCAGATGATAAAGATAAGCAAGATAAGCCACGACTATAGATGTCGGCTGGATTGTCATGGGTGGACACATGTCGCCCCTCAGTAGGCAGAGGACTGTCGTTAATTAGAACTACTCTGTGCACAACAAAGGTCATAAGTGTATGTGGCTCAGTATTCCACCACGACAAGACAGTCGAGCTGTCCGTGAATAAGATAGATTTATTTAAGATGAGTGTTGAACTAAGCAAGGAGTGAATGCGATTTATTAATTTGAATAGTAATACAGCATTGCACGGCTCTAAAAGGTTAAGTGTCACTTTTAGAGGTGCTACCTTGGACTTAGCAATTAAAAGATAAAAACGCCATAAATCTTGAAGGAGCAATTTGGCTTCTAAGATACAAGGTGTGAGCCACCCAAGAGGGTCAAAAATACAAGCGATGCTAGATAAGATGGAACGCTTCGTAAATTCAGCGTCCTCGATTGGGGACTGTGGGTAACTGAAATTATCACTCACAGGATCATATTGGACTCCTAAGATTTTTAACGTTGATTTATCACTTTCTTCGGAGAAATGTTTAGGGTTTTGATAAAGATCTAACGATTGACCGTTAGTGGTTTTAGACCTGACATCGAATACCACTCTCAATTTAGTGGTCGTGCTCTCCGGGCGAACGACGCAACTGTGAGGGATAAGATAACGATTGAGAGTAGGTACGACGGCGTTAGGTACGGTGTGCATGTGATTTAAATTCTCGTACTCACGCATAGAGTTAATATAATCGGATTTAAGTTCAGTCTGACGATTAAGTTTCTTTTCAAGATGAGTCAAACGCGACAAAGTACTATTATAAGATTCCCCCAAAGAACGCTCGCCATCCTTTAAGAGGATAGGTACGACGTATCGTCCGTTAGGTTCACGATAGGTTAAATCAGTGTACATGCGTTCGCAGATATCATTCTCAGGGACAGTGATGTCCACGCGCGGTGGTTCCTCCGCTTCCCAATTTTTTTTAATTTGGTCATCTAATGTGAATGTGGTGGCCACTAAAGAGCACGCGGTGTTTAAAGGCACTGAGTACGCGTTTACTGTCCCGGTGAGAATCCACCCGAAAACGCTACGCAAAGCGGTAGGTAAACCGGGCCCCAGATTGATACGTTGACCGTCATAGATATCGGGGAATAACTCCGCCACTATTAATAAATCGATTTTCGCAGGTACATCGTAGTCGCGATCGGCTAACACTAAATGGTTGCAACATTCTCGAACGACTGATGGTACTTTAACGCTAGGTATTAGAGCAGTGATGTTATCTAACACGACTGGCTTTATATTAAAATGCGGAGCTTCACCGTGCACGGGCCGTATAGTGCATTCCGTCACCCCCCTTACTTGAGTGACTGAGTTTTGTCCTAGTCCGGCTATACTAAGCTTACACCGGCGGATTTTTAACCCGAGCGATCGTGCGCACGCTGAAGTGATAAAACAATCCTGCGCCCCACTGTCTACGAGTGCACGGACGGTACATTGAGTGCCGGCGGCAGTGTTGAACGCGCGCGCCTGACATGTACCTAGTAATACCATATCGCAGTGGGGAACGGCGGCGTGGGCATGAGCAGTGACGTTCGCTCCAGTGGTTGCGCTGGCGCTCGATGGCGCTGGGTCAATATGCAATAGGGTATGGTGACGTAATCCACATAACGTGCAAGTCATTTTAGATAGGCATTTATCTATGACGTGATTTGTACGCAAACAATTTGTACACATATAATTTTTACTTTGTACTAACGCGAGTCTAGCACGAGAATCTAAGGATTGAAAGGTAGGGCACCGATAAATCGAGTGCGCCTCACTGCAATGAGCACAAGTCACATTTGCAAGTGGGTTTGATTTTGCGAGATAAGATGAGCGTTTTGATCCGCTGCTATTTTGCCTACTAGCCGCAGGCGGAGATTTTTTCCCCTCAAGGTTACGAGGGTTAGACATAATAATATGCCTGATATTAGATTTAGAAGATAACTGACTAGTTTCTAAGACTTTTACGTAGTCTTGAAGAAACTTTAACAATTCACAAAAAGTGGGTATTTGTGAAATGTTTTGAGATTCGAACCGATTGCGCGTGTCCGAGTCCAGCATGCGCGAAGTTAAACAAAATAAAATGAAATCACCTAAATTTTCAATTTTCAAAGCTTGGAGTGCATGGTATGCCTCATAAATTACGTTTGTTAAAGTTTGTAAATCTTGGAAGTTACCCGATTTTAAAGCTGGCTGATCTAAGAATTTATCTAGATATGTTAAAGCTATTATACGCTTGTTTTGATAACGTTCGATCAAACTATTAAAAACAACTTCGTAATTATCCGCGGTCATCGGAACCCCTTTGACAATAGACAAAGCTGGGCCTTGTAAACAAGACGCTAAATAGTGATATTTTTCTATTTGAGAAATCGAAGTGTTATCATGAATCAAGGTTTTATAAATATCATAAAACGTTTGCCAATTTTCAATTTTACTATCAAATTTAGGTAACTCAAGTTTAGGGAGCCGTGCGTTACGCCCTGATTGTGCGGGGTCGTAAGCCCCGGCAAGCACGGGCGGCGCCGTCTCCTGCGATGCCCCGGCGACGTTCCCGCTCTTATCAGTAATTTGTAACTCAGCCGCCGCACTGATTACAGCATAGTACAAATCATCAAACGAGCTCAAAGACTCTTGGCACACCCGGGCATCGGGTTTCATGGCTAACTCCAAAGTCTGTATTTTACCACATATCAAAACAAATTCTTCGCGAATTGAATGTATTCGAGTATATCTCGCCTTGAACGACGATACCTTTGAACGATCTTGAATCATAGTTTTTGATAAGTCATAAAGGATTTGGATATCACGGTAAACATATTCGCGTTGAGATTGAAGAAGTTTAAGTTTGCCTTCCTCCATTTTGTTCTGTGTGTGAAAAATAGGTATGAAAATACGAACCTAAGTTGAGATTTTACTAGGTGTTTTTCGATACGTTTAGGTGAAATGGTTGTGAAATAATGTTTATAAGTTAATAAATACGTTAAATAGCTATAGATAATGTAATTACTTGCAATAAATTACGTAAAATACATAAGTTATTGAAATATAATACGGATGAAATTAAGATGACCTCTGAATCCGTATAGGTTATATGGAAAGTATGACCAACGCAATTTTAGTAGGATAATATTTGTAAAATGCAAATATCTAGCAAATCTCAGAGATTTTTATTGAAATTGAACCTGAGAATGCCTGAAAAAACTGTAATCTACAGGTATCCGGCTCGAAGGACCAAAAATATGAATGTGCTTCACGTCCAACCAAGGACGTGGCTTGAAATATTTTTCCTACAAAAACAGGCTAAAGGATATAATGAGGTATTGAGGTACTTACAGGATACTTGGAACACTGCATGGAGTCGGGTGATCACCACACTTGCCCTTTTAGTCTTATTTCACGATAGTTTTTCTTCGCGCACGCGAAAGTTAGCCGGCCGGCATTTTTATTGAGTTCTTACTGAATAGTTTTGTTACCCGCCGTCAGATGGCGGGATTGAGGTAATGTCTTTTATGCACTCGCAGATGTAGGAGTGCCTTTTGGCGGCAGATTTGAAGTACACAGATAAAGGAAAGGAAGGGACTAGGGAATTCATCCCAAAGCCTGTTCAGTCACCTTTAAAATAATAATAACTAAATCAAAATCGGTTCATTCGTTTCAGACACACAGCAACACACACCAAACTTATAAGACCCCTCTTTTTCTGTCGCGTGTAAAAACAGCCATTTTGAAACAATAGAGGTTTCAAAATGGCAGAGATTCATGTAGATATTATTCTTTCATGACACATGCTTGTTGTTATCTTTTATAAAAACGAGACACCTTGCAAATAAGGCGTTAAATATAATGCCTTATTTACTAGGTATCTAGGTACTGTAGAAGGCGTAGACAGAGGTTAATAAATTTGTAGATAAATTACTTTTATAGTTCATATATTTTGTAAGAATTTAACAATATGCCTGCCTTCTGGGCGGCTACACTAGAATTGACAATCAAAAACATATTCACTTATTTTCTATTCGAAATTCATTTACCTTTCAAGTAATACCAATTGCTAGTATTTTTATAGGCAATTAGGTTGCCTTCTAGTTAAGCAGAGTCCTCACATGAGCTACGCCCCTACGAATAGACGCGCAGAATCATATGAAGAGCTTCTATTCTATGTCTTGAAAGGTTACATGAATCCTACCTTACCCTAACCCGAGCATTTACCTAATAGGGAAATCACATTTACAATTGAGGTACGACCCTTAAAAGGGGAAGGCTTAATCATGACAAACGAGTTATCGGACGCTCCGATATGTGCTTTTAACTTCAGTTGACGTGCACATACGCACTAACAAATCAACGCCGTCATGCTTGAACCTCCTTGACCAAAACCCTAAAAAAGGAACAAGGCGTCCTCCCAACACAACAATGATGCGTTAACTCACATCGACCCGGATGGGGTTTAATCTCAAAAATTCAAATATGATACAATTTTTCGATCTCGTGCGTTTATCAGGCCAGAGAAGGAAAGGCTGGATCGCATCGAATTTCTAATCCTATTCATAGAACTTGCACCAGGGTTTATTATTATAAATGCATTTATTATTTTAAACATCAGACATAAACTGGACCAATGATGTCAACTCGACATCCTTTGCAAAGGCTATGCCCCGTTAGCAAAGTCGGCTCCAGTTATGACTATTACTTTAAGAAACCCACTGGGTTATACTAATACCCTGGCTTGTGCCTATGCCTTAATCGCATAACCAATAAACATTTCTTCGATGCGTGGCCAACGTTGCCAGCCTCTTCTTCCCCCTGCGGCTCACATCTCATAAGCACATCGTCAGCACATGCAACGGAAAGAACTAATTTAATTATATATATCGATACTATTTGAGAATATCGATAAGAAATCTATCGATACATTTCTTCCTACTTTCCCATCCCTATTAACTTCAATATGTCAAATTTGATAGTTGTCATTCATATTTTTTTCTTTTATTAGATAACAGGCCTCTTCCTATATGGAAACCTTACTAACCTTAACCTATTCTTAACTATTTAAACCTATCTCTTATCCTACTCTAACATTAAAAGGTTTTAATCTATTTGTGGTTTAATCTATTTACATGTACTATGTCCCTAAATCGCCTATTTTTTTATAATAACATAATTTACATCATATAATCGTCTAACTATTTGGTATGGTCCTTTATACAACCTACATAGTTATATACTTCTATTTGTGGTCCGGCCTAACTAATCTGTGGCTAATACGGCGCATAGAGTATAATTAAATTTAATTATGGTGTGAACACTGAGCTTTATTATGTTGTCTATAGCACTAAATGTCAAACCAATTATTATAATGAAAACTATGCTTTACTTTTGACAAGGTTTGGATACTGTCCTTTTTTGTATTATCTGTGGGACTACGTGTCAAACCAATTCTTATAATGAAAACTATGCTTTACTTTTGACAAGGTTTTGACACTGTCCTTTTTTGTATTAACTGTGGGACTACGTGTCAAACCATTTCTTACCATGACATCTATGCTTTCAATGAATTTATTCGCCTTAGGGGCTTATAAGACTTTTCTATTAAGTTTTGACTGTTTCTGACTTAGTCCTTATGGATTTGTATTTGGACTTCGTCAGCAATTTAAAAAGCTAATCCTATTTAGTAAATAAAGACAAGACAGAGGAATATTTAATTTCATGAAAACATATACAGATAAATCATTCAAATAATCAATCGCATTTAGTTTCTTTCGATGCCCAGCGCGCATCGCAAATTCCTTCTAAGTTGGACCGTATTCATTTGCACGACATGAAAAGAAAACATTGGTTAATAAAGCACAAAATATAAGACAACATTAAATAAATCAGTTTGCATAAATACATTATTTACAAAACTTTATACTTAATCTTTGTTATAGCGGTTTGAGAAACCTCTTCATCCTTGTGTCTATCATGAAAAGTGGACTGTATTTAAAGGGTTCTGGCAATAGTGCGTTGAAAATAAGCGGGAAAATATTCACGGATCAATTCGGGCGATCTAGTATGGAAATGAGGGAAGTAGTACGCCTTACCTTGTAGTGGTCGATGCCAGCCCACGTGTGGCAGCGAGCTGGTGTTCTTCTACTCCAAAATGGCTCCTTCAGGATCCACACACTTCACACAATTGTTTTATATCCGCGAGGCGGGTTAATAGACACGGTTCACAAGGTTCTCTGCAATCTAACTAATTAGATGCATCAGTCTCCAGCCAGGTGGCTTGGAAAGCTGGCGGTTGAGATACGAGGCCCGTTCACGTTGAAGTTTCGGTTCGTTCTGGCGACCTGTCATTAAGGCGTACATAAAGGGAAAAGGAATGAGGAAGGAACGAGATAATAAGGATATCGATCGCCCGTGAAATCTCAAATGCGTTTGTCTATGTGTTTTTGGTCATTGATTTATGACATTTACAAGAGATGGCGCTACCATTTTCCCGGCCTTAAAGGGTCACCTTTAATGAAAATTAAACTTAGCCCTATGAGGTGTACTACCGTATACCTATTCAACAATACGGACTAAGATGCGGATTTTTACATTTCAATTATTAAGATTTAAGATAAATACTGCGAGTTGCATAATACATTAAGTTGCATACCTATAGTTAAATTTTAATAGAAAATTATGTTGCGTCGCTAACTAACTAAAACTAAGAGACCTAACTATCAAGCCAGGCCTTATTGAGTCGGTAATGGACACAGACGCACAACAGGGCGCACATAGCTACCCTTTGCGGTTTTCACAGTAACAACACGGGTTGTATCTGGTTTATTGTTTTTTAAATTTAAAATATCGTTACGGAAATGAACATCCTGTACAGCTCGCAGCAATTTAATTTCTACATATTTCAGATCATAGCTTGATACAGTACGTGCACTAGGCAGTTGTCTTAAAAACTTATAGACGTAAACAATAGCGCGTAGCAACTTAGACCACGACGAAACACGTAGTGCTAGCGCGTAAATTGGTGATTCCGTAACCTCAGAAAATACGGCATGAGCGACTGATTTCTGTTTGGGTACGCCCTCATGCAGTGCATTGTGTTCGAAAGTATGTATGGGCCACTCAGCTGGGTCATGAGAAACCCACGATGGTCCACGATACCACAATGGATGCTGCAAGAGCTTAGCTGGCGTGACACCACGAGACAGACAATCAGCGGGGTTCTCAGTACCTGCGACATGGTTGAAACAATTAGCGGGTATAAGCTCTATCAGCTTAGTAACCCGATTGGCAACAAAAGTTTGCCAGCGGTGCGGTGAGGAATTTATCCAGGCGAGCACTACTTTAGAGTCAGTAAACGCGTACACTTTATGGATGCGGTAGTGCGGCGATATTGTGTCTTGTACCTTGCGAAGCAACTTAGACAACAGTAGGGCCGCGCACAACTCTAGTCTAGCCACCGAAATGGTTTTCACAGGTGAGACTTTAGACTTCGCACTAACTAACTGTACGGAGTAGTTAGAACCATTGTATATTTGCATGTATACGACTCCACCGTAAGCACGCTCGCTGGCGTCAGCGAAACCTACTAAATTCATGGTGCATCCGTCGACCAACCCCAGATGACGCGGGATAATAATTTCATTAAGCGTAGAAAGCTCAGTACAAAACTGCTTCCAAGCGGTGACTATATGTTCAGGTGGTATGTCGTCCCAGTCACACTTTGCTAGCCAAAGTTCCTTAATTAAGAGCTTAGCGTACAGAATAGTGGGGGCGACAAAACCCATTAAGTCCCATATCATCTGGTGTGGTGACGTCAAAGCGGAAACTATCACAAGACTTGTCCCAGCGTAAACCCAGGACCTTATGCGGTATAGACTTCTCATACTCGATATCGGGCGAAGCCTTATGAGTATCAGGTATGTGTGCGAGAACCTCTTTCGAGTTACTTGTCCATTTGACAAGGTCGAACTGGCCTCGCTTGAAGAGCTGAATAAGCTCATCACAAAGCGAAATTGCTTGCGGTATGGACATGACACTACAGGCAATGTCATCCATATATAGGGCGGAAGAAGCAGCAGCAGACGCTGCAGGGAAATTATCGCCTTCATCAGCGACTAACTGGCGGACTACACGTAACGCGTGATATGGACTAGACTTAAATCCGAAGCAAACACGATTAAATTGGTAGACCATTATAGTTTCATGTTTACTGAATCTGTAAAAGATGCGTTGAAATCTACGGTCCGATTCACGAACGCCGACATTGAGAAACATTTGGCGGCAATCAGCAGACAGAGCTATTTGAAAGAGTCGAAAACGAATTATAATATTAAATAAATCACCCTGTAGATTGGGGCCTGCATGTAGAATGTCATTGATCGACTGTCCCGATGTAGTTCGACTACTAGCGTCTAAAACCACGCGAAGTTTAGTAGAAGTCTTATCTTCGCGAACGACACCGTGATGCGGAATGTAATATGACAGATTAGAAACGTTGTCATCTTTTAAAACCGGACTCAAATATCCCTTATTTATGTAGTCCCGCATGACGTCATTGTAAGCGCTGCGTAACCCTAAGGACGCATCAAGTTTGCGCTCCAAACAATGAAAACGCCTAAGTGCGGCAGCGTATGAGTCGCCTAGCGAATAAGGGTCGTCGCAAAATGGCAGTGACACAATATATCTACCACTGTTATCGCGAACAGTGGTAGCGCGAAAATGTTCTTCGCACTCGAGATCCTTACGGCTTTGCGAGGGCGAGGCGGAAATTTCTTCAAGCTCCCAGAATCGCTTGAGAAGCGAATCTAAACTGGGATCTTGAAGAACAGAACAACATGAAGTTGTACTCGTACAGTGTGAAGTATGTGCCGTAGGTACGGAACCCATAACCACATACCCCAACACAGTTTCAATAGCGGGAGGTATATTATATTGCTCGCTATGCACTATGTTAGGCAAAAGCAAGCGCGGGAATATAGCAGCACCAATCAAAACATCGATACCGCTCGGCTCCGCAAACTTCGAGTCTGCGAGCGGTAATGTTTTGAGATGTGTAAGTTTAGAGACATCGACGAGAGCGGTCGGCAATGTCTCCGTAATACGTTCAACAATAAGCGAAGAAACATTAAAATTAATATCATTACTAAAACGAGAATATAATTTAATATCTACGGAACCTTTAACTGGTTTTTCCGACCCACCGATTCCTTTAACTATTAAATTAGAAGTATGAAAGTTCTTCCAAAGTCCTAGACGCTTAAAACATTCAGAAGTAATAAAATTACTTTGAGATGCGCTATCTAGTAAACAACGTATTATGTGCGGCTTATCATTTACATCGTAAATTACGACTTGAGCAGTAGCGAGCAGAACGGTTGTATACGCCGTACATTGCGGGCTATCTCTCGCCGACGGCGACGCCGCAACGCACCGAGCGTTAATCGAACGCGATCGAGCGGCGCCAGCGACAGAGGTCGTACACAACGATACCTCAGACTGTGAGGTAATAGAAGGTACTGTCGGCATAAGCGTTGGGACCGGATTCGGCTGTGACGTCACTACAGTTGATAATTGCGGGTTTTTATTCAAATGTAACAATGTATGATGACGTTGATTACATGTGCGACACTTTAATTTAGAAGAACAGTTAACCGTTTTATGTTTAATACTCAAACAATTGACACAAGCATTGTTGTCTTTCACACATTTGAAACGAGCTGTCGGAGTCAAATTATCAAAAGCGGGACATTTATATAAGTGTTCATGGATATATGCTTCGCACAGACACTTGTTTGAATTATTTAACTCAGAGCAAGCTACATAGGATTGTGGATTAGGAGCGGTCATTTTATTATTAAAACTACGCGATTTATTAGACTTATGTGAATTGTCTGAACTATTAGGCTTATTATTGTTAGCTAAGGGTGGTTGGGTATTACGGAATATCCGACACTGATCATTGATGAAGCTGACAAAACTATCTAGAGTGGGAATCTTACGATTACGTTCTGTCATCTCGAAAGCGCGAATAGTTTCAGTGTCAAACTTTTTTATTGCGAGGTGCAATAAAATGAAATCCAGAAGGTCAACTAATTTTAGATTCTTTAGGGAATTAATTGCGGTGATGAACTTGTCCACGAATAGCTGGTAATTCGAAACAGACGCGGGACCGGATAATTTAAGATTTAAAGCTTGATCCAAGTAGGTAGACGCGAGGACACGAATATCCTGGTACCTATCGAGGAGTGCCTGGAACATGACTTGGTAATTCTCAGCACACGGTGTGACTCCCGCGAACACAGACTGTGCCTTCGGCGACAGCTTACCTATTAAATAGTACAACCTGTCTGCATCCGTCAGCGACTTATTGTCATGAACTGTAGATTTAAAACTTGCATAAAATAATGGCCAGTTTCGTATATCACCGTCGAACGACATGAGTTCGATTGGCGGCAACCTTGGTCTACATGTTGCGGAATCACTCATACTGTGCCTCCCGGACGGCTTATCTTCCAATTGAGACATCACACGTTTCACGGAACAATACATATCCTCGAATGAGGCGTAGGCTTGATAGCTAGGCTTCGCATCGGGATATACAGCCAGTAACCTAGCATTATAATCATCCAATAATCTATGAAAGTCCGTTCGAATATCATCTACTGTTACACAAGAACTGAGAAAGCCTTCTCTCACCGATTCGGAAGTATTAGCGACTTTAGAACGATCATAAATTGACTGAATACGCTCGAAAAGTATATTACGCTTAGCTTCTAAAATCACTAACTGTTGATCTTCCGAAGAAGCGATTGCTTTCGCATCACGCGGCATTGTTATGTTATGTAGTTACAAATAACCACACAAACAAAACAATGTACGGTAATTATTTAAACGAACAACTATATGTAGAAAAGTAATACTACTGATTGTGACTGTACTGTGACAACGGGTTTCGCAATATTTGCGTAGTAACGAAATAAGTTTTTTCGTAGTACCCACTAACCAAAGTAATTATATAGTACAAAATGTTAATAGCATTACTATCCCAACCAGTTTTATTGTTAAGTTTGAATATTGTTTAAGATAAATGAATAGGTATAAATATGCAACTTATAGCCCGCAATCGTCTAAACGTATTCGGTAAAGTTATGATATTTATACTGCGTAGGTACCTACAAGTAGTACACCTATTTTATTTTTCTCTTATAGAATGAATGTCTACCCCGCGGTATTCGGAAAGTAACTTATTCCTAACAATTTATAATTGGAGGTAGGTGATTCCTATAAGGGCGGTTAAACTAAAAGACGCTTGAAATATGGAAATTTACAATACGACAAGTTAGTTTTAAATAAGAATTATTTTTAATAATAGCAGATACGTAATTATGAACCTGCTATAGCGGCGTTGATGAAACCACGTATTGGGTTTACAACTTGATTATGTGGGTAGGCGGCTAGGTGCCACGACCCTAGTAGGAATTTAAGATTGATTCCTACGTAAGAAATAAAGGAAAATGGATATATTATAGTAATATATCGGGCTACGAAGGACCAAAAATGTTATAGCGGTTTGAGAAACCTCTTCATCCTTGTGTCTATCATGAAAAGTGGACTGTATTTGAAGGGTTCTGGCAATAGTGCGTTGAAAATAAGCGGGAAAATATTCACGGATCAATTCGGGCGATCTAGTATGGAAATGAGGGAAGTAGTACGCCTTACCTTGTAGTGGTCGATGCCAGCCCACGTGTGGCAGCGAGCTGGTGTTCTTCTACTCCAAAATGGCTCCTTCAGGATCCACACACTTCACACAATTGTTTTATATCCGCGAGGCGGGTTAATAGACACGGTTCACAAGGTTCTCTGCAATCTAACTAATTAGATGCATCAGTCTCCAGCCAGGTGGCTTGGAAAGCTGGCGGTTGAGATACGAGGCCCGTTCACGTTGAAGTTTCGGTTCGTTCTGGCGACCTGTCATTAAGGCGTACATAAAGGGAAAAGGAATGAGGAAGGAACGAGATAATAAGGATATCGATCGCCCGCGAAATCTCAAATGCGTTTGTCTATGTGTTTTGGTCATTGATTTATGACATTTACAAGAGATGGCGCTACCAATCTTCTTTCTAAAAAAATTCCATAATTTGCATTTTACGAGTTCGAATTGCTTTATGTATTCGCAATGCAAAAATCTTTGTACAATGTTATATCCAAGGAAAATATGAAGTGAATTTTTCCTTGCAACAATCATAGTAATCTTACTTGAACCAAACCTTGCTCCCCAAGAAGTTTTATTAAAAATTCTTTTGTATTTAATCCGAAACATTTTTTTATTGATTGCCTTCTTTGAATTTATGTTGGCGCAATAATAAATCTTACTAAAGACTCTTTTGAATTTCCTATGGATCTCTTTCGGTTTATTTCGAGAAAAACCTTTCTTAATGGCTGTCAACTTCTTTCTTTTCAAAATGACTTTTATAAAATTTTGTTTTATGTCAGATTGAAAAATTTCAATATTATTTTCAATTTTATGGTTGAAATCAATGGAATTCTTATGCATTTTAATATCCGAGACATATTGGTGTCCCGATGGAACCACAACTAGTTGTTCCGACGAAATCTTTTCATTGTTCTCTGCAAGACAAATGGAATTAATGGAGACAATTGGACTGGACCGACACATCACAATACCCTCGTCCAGGCACTCGCTGTTGGATAGGGAGTCCAACTCCTCGTCAGCCGGGCCGTCCGCGCACTCGCTGTTGGATAGGGAGTCCAACTCTTCGTCAGCCGGGCCGTCCGCACGATCGTCCTGGAACACAGACTCTACCTCCAACTGGACATCGACGGGGCCGTCATCTCCGCTGGTCTGGTCACCATCGTTCTCGAACATGCAGCTCCCTCCGTCGGTGTGATCGCCATCGCCATCAACTGCGTCGCCTTCTCCGTCAATATGGTCAACGCTTTTCTCACTGCACTGAATATTGTTTTGTGTTTGTTCGTCCTTAATCAAGATACTAGAAAATAAATGTGCATTAACATCCTCACACAATACATCAGGTTGTTTTTTATCTGCTTTTATTTTAGCAATTATTATGCGCTGTTCGCGATAACGGCATCTGCTGTGAAATATAAGAATTCACTCCTCAACCGATCGCATAGCACTTCAAAGTCTATGTCATATTTAAAAATCATACGATAAAAATAATATGCAGCCCCCTGCAGGAATCCTCCCAAGATCAGACTGTAGTCGCTCTCTCTCCATTCATTTATTTCGGCCACTGACTTGAATTCGGTTAAAAATTCTTCTAGACAATACCCGTTCGTTCCCGTGTAATAATCATTCATCATGCTAGCCTTATGCTCAATTACACTAAATAATAAAACCACTTAGCTTTATTCCGACTCTTCCTTATATTTCCATCCGCTTAAGAGAGGAAATAAGAGGTAACAACCCTCTCTGTTAAAACTTATCTCGCTTTATGTACGCCGATAGGGCTTCGTGCACTGTATATCGCCATGCACAAGCGAACTTCTGTCTTTAAACACTTTCAACGTTATTCACTCACTTATACGTATACTGTACGCCGTATACACGCGTATTTATTTTTTATATTTTCTTATCTTCTGGGATTCTGTACTGTACCTCGCCTCCACCAAATGTAGAAGGCGTAGACAGAGGTTAACAAATTAGTAGATAAATTACTTTTATAGTACATATATTTTGTAAGAATTTAACAATATGCCTGCCTTCTGGGCGGCTACACTAGAATTGACAATCAAAAACATATTCACTTATTTTCTATTCGAAATGCATTTACCCTTCAAGTAATACCAATTGCCACTATTTTTATAGGCAAGTAGGTTGCCTTCTAGTTAAGCAGAGTCCTCACAGTACATATAATGGAAGTCACGTGCCTTTAAAACATGCATCACATTACATTACCACCCCACACATTATCCATTCTAAATGCCACGTTCGGTGTGTCTCATAGCATCGATGAACTCATGAATAGCCTCATAGCTCGCTGCGTCCACTTTGACTTTACACTTTACTTTACTTAACACGATTAGCGCCACAAAGTGCAGGCGGATATCATCGCTGCCATTGAGTTTCCCACACATGTGCTTAGTAAATAAAAAGCTTTGTTGCTGTTATAATCAGAAGCTATTACGTATCATGATAATTTGCTGCTAAATAGTAAACTACTTTGACATACTAACATCACAGATTATAACATTTTATCTGCACTCACAATGTAATGTTCCAAATATGAATTCAAAAATATTGTATAAACGTACTTTATATTCGTGGCTAAGTAAAATTTAAAAAAAAATACTATTACAGTGCAACATTTTCCTTCAATTTTCAAACAACTGCATCATATAATAACTTTTTATTTTTTATAGCTCACTTTAAATTTTTAATATTGGCGCTTATGGGCTCATTGACTTAATGTAGAAAAGTAGTTTCATTGTCTATGGATGCGCGCGCTGCGCAGTCATGTGCAATGAGAATCTAAATTGCCCGCCATACCACATATTTTTCCGTTTCCACTTTTGTTTTATTTCAACTGTATGAATGAAGATAAAATAGTGTATGCAACGGCATATAATTAGGTATTAAAACCCATGGTCGTGTTTTAAAACCCCTATTAAATGACCATTGCATAAACTACTATTAAGGTGCAGTTAGTGCTCATTATTTCCGTGTAATTGCAAACGCCACGATCGCGTTCCCTCATAGCATCGATGAGCTAATCGATTTCCTCATAGTTCGCTGTGTCCACTTTGACTTTTCGATTAGCACCACAAAGCGCAGCCAGATATTATCACTGGCTGATAGTTCGCACACATGTGCTTTGATAGCGTTTCTGTTAATTAGATACTGGAGCAGTTTGGAGCTTATTTAGTAACAAAAAGTTAAACCCTTGTCATGTTTATATACTTTGCTGAAAACAAAACATTACTAGTTAATTAACTTGAAGGTAAATAAATCAAAACGTATAGTCTTGTAAAGTGATATTCTATCAACGAAATCATGATAATTATTGGACAAAGTCAAAAATATACGAGTGTATACAAATACAAATAATTTATTATTCCTTCATAAGTATGTACAAACATCAGGTAATTGAAATGCTGTTTTAGGCAAAAATAGCCCGTATTAGAGCACTTTACTCTTCCATAAACCAGCATACAATTTTGAGGATAAAATAACTAAAATCAGAATAAAAAATAATAAATTGCAAAAATGAAATAAAATCAAAATAAAAATCAATTATAGATTAAAATAAAATCACAATCAATATCAAAAATAAAATAAAAAATTAGCGCTATCGAAATATCACATGACCAATCCCTTGTCATTTTGGCATTTCGACCATCGCCTTTGGTGATAGAATGAGACATTGTCTAGAGGCACTGGAAATAATTAATTGTACTCGTCATAATGAACTCATACTACTCGAAACCACGAAAAAGCTACCTAACATTTTTTATTTTTGGCTTAATTTTACTCTTATAATCGTTTCAATCTAATAAATCCGATGACGTTTCTCATTTTACATGCCGCGGTAACTTTGTACGTAGTAAATTGAAAAATCTAATTCATAATACATACGCTATAACAACGAGTATCATTCGTAAGCATCAAGTTAAATTATTCATAAGTATTTTTATACCTGTCAAATCCGACTTGTTAGATTGTCACGGGTATAGCTGTAAACAGTCTTATGGCAAGGTCCTTGATAAAGAAACTGAAATGGAATCGACTATTCTTGGATTAAACTAGATATAGAATAGGTACCAACGAAAAATATAAAATCACGTCACGTTTTTAATTTCACCTGAATCTCTTTTGTATATTTGTCATAGAAGGATCTGAAACAATATACATTTATCTAAGTTTTCAGGCGCTCAAACATGACGAGGATAACGAACCTTCGTCAAGCTTTAGCTTTAACAATATAATATATAATATTAGGTCCTTACCTATGAAGTTGGCGTTTTGTCGTACTGGCCACTTTGATCTCAAATATCTCCTCTTTGGTTTGGAATTCCAATTTTAAATTTATACAGCTATTTACTCATGCTTTTGTGTTTGGAAACCCGTAATTCATTTGTTTTTTTCTATTTTGGTTTTTTCTATGCGCCAGTCAGTTTACATAAAGGAAAACTTGAAATATCGCGTTATTTACGAGTACGAGTTCCATCGTGTCACCGGTGCTGCATAAACGGCTCGAAGGATTAATGATGTGTATGGCGACGGTGTCGCAAAAGAAAACACAGAGCGTTTTGGGTTCCAACGTTTTCGTTATAGAAATTTTGACCTGCAGAACAAGCCCCGTGAACGGCCGGAGACCAAAGTTGATAATGAAGAATTGAAGCCTATTATGGAAGCGGATCCATCGCAAACCACATCCTAGTTAGCTGCAGGCTGCGGTGTTAGTGATAAAACTGTTTTAATCCACTTGAAGCAAATTGGAAAGGTGAAAAAGCTTGAAAGGTGCGGATCATTACTCAACCGGCACAATAATGAAGGGATTTTAAATCGAATAATTACCTGTGATGAAAAGTGCGGATCCTGTACAATAATCGGCGACGCTCATCTCAATGATTGAACCCTGGCGAACCAGCCAAACCCTGCCCCAAGCGAAAATTGACTCAAAAAAAATTACTTGTGAGCGTTTGGTGGACTAGTGCCGGTGTCGTTCACTACAGCTTTCTTAAATCCGGCCATACGATTACGGCGATTGTCTTTTGTCAGCACCTGCAAACCATGATGGAAAAGCTAGCTGCTAAACAGCAGAGGCTGGTCCATCGCTCTAGGCCACTGCTGCTTCAGGACCACACACTGTACAACTGATGGCTACCAAATTAGAGGAGCTTCAATTGGACTGTCTAAGACATCCACCGTTCTCCCCGGACCTTGCTCCAACAGATTACCACTTTTTTCGAAATTTCGATAACTTCTTGCAAGGGAAAAAAATTAACTCCGATGGGGCAGTCCAAAGCGCCTTCAAAGAATTTATTGATTCCCGTCCGAGTGGTTTCAGATGAGGAAAAATTGCATGACTTTTTTAGATTCATTATTCAAACGAATTTAAATAAAAAGCATTTCAACTTAAAAATAAGGTTGATTTTTTATAAAAGAAGGTTGATCTCGATAAAATTATAATGTAGCATTAGCTAATGCTACAATATACTGTATTGACAAAAAAGTTTTTACTCTAATACCTTTCAGCCCAAAATGCATGTTAAAAAAAACAATACGTATTTACTATCAAAGACCTTATACTTCTGACTGACTGTGCACTATGGCGCAAAAACCGGTCCACGTGAGAAGGCTCCCGTTGGTAATGTGTCTCTTTCTAATGAGGTGACCATGACCAAACAGAACACGGAACAATTTTTTTTGTAAAAACGATAGTTTAACTATCCCGATATATTGATGCTACCTAACTGCGCAACCTAAACCTACCTAATTTACAGTTCATAAAAAAAAATGTGTTTATATTTTTTGGTATCTACATCACTAACCGTATGGTGCCGGGTGCAAAGAATTTTACATATCTCTTGCTCTGTAAGTACACCCTTACACCCCTGAATGCCGGGGTGTATGACTATCATTACAGCATAGGTTTTGGAATTTGAAAAAAGAACTGTCATACTCATACTGAACGAAGAATATTTTTAAAAAGTTAATATTTTTTTTCTCGGTATCCATTAATTACTCGAATCGGAATCTAGACAATTTATTTTATAAAGATTTTATTTTAAATATGGAACTATTTGTTTCCACATCGTATGTTAGATGGAATCGATTTAAAAATCAAACTGGCCAGCAAGATTTGACGCGCTTGCGTGCGTGAAAAAAAAAAAAGGCAGTCTACTAGTAGGCGCGAAAGCATCGCGAAAATAATTAATTTTCTTGTTTGAGTTCTTTTTCAAAAGTTTTAAACATGTCTAGTGACGAAGACATAGATCTAACGCCCGATTTTATTAAAGAAAGGGCAAAAACAGTTGTCGAAAATATATTACCGCCGAACTCGAAAGAAAGATATGTAAAGGCATACGACGAATTTATGAAATGGCGGTCAGAAAAAAAAGTGAAATCTCTTTCTGAAAGTGTTTTTATATCATATTTTGATGAATTATCTAAGAGGCTACAACCTTCCAGTTTATGGTGCTTTTATTCCATGCTAAAATCTACAATAATGACAAAACATGACGTGAATTTGAAAGATTTTTCTAAACTTACTGCTTTCTTGAAAAGGCAGTCTGACGGCTTTAAAAGCAAGAAATCGAAGGTATTTACTGCAGAAGAAGTACAGAAATTCTTAAATGAAGCTCCGGAAGAAATTTATTTAGCAATAAAGGTACCTACGTATTTACTTGCCCTTTTTAATAAGTTACCAAAATATTTCACAAAAATACTATGCGAATTTGGTGCCTTTAATACAACTTATGTCTTTTTTACAGGTTGTTCTAATTTTTGGGATATCGGGAGCCTGCAGAACCGTGGAATTGACAAACTTGACAATAGAAAATGTAGAAAAACATAACAAATTACTACTCATAAAACTGCCTAACACGAAAACTAAAATTGACCGGTCATTTGTTGTGCATGAAGAATTTGCAAATTATGTTGAAAAATATCAAGCTCTTCGGCCTGAAAACGTGGATTCAAATCGTTTTTTTCTTAATTACAGTAAAGGAAAATGCCACAGACAAGTAATAGGAAAAAACAAATTTACAGGCATGCCAAAGCAAATAGCCACATATTTAAAACTGAGTAACGTAGAGTTATACACCGGGCATTGCTTTCGCAGAACATCAGCGACTCTATTGGCTGATTCGGGAGCCAACCTCACTCTGTTAAAAAGGCACGGCGGCTGGAAGTCCAGCAAAGTGGCCGAAGGTTATATCGAAGATTCGATGGCAAACAAAAGCAAAATTACTTCTAAAATAACAGAAAATATAAACTTGAAATCACCACGTCAAAGCACATCATCTGAGCCATTTTTTAATGAAGAAAATAGTACCAGTCAACTGCCGCCATTTACGATGCAAGAACCTCAAGTCACTCAAACTCAAGTCTTATCATCACAAACTCATATTCAAACTATAAATATTCCTAAAAAGAACGTGACCATATCTCTTACAAATTGTAATAATTTTACTATTAATTTTAATTAAATACACATTTTTTTCTTCTTAATAAATGTTCATTGAAACCTGCTGTCTTGTTGTTTACTTACCTCACAATCGATATGTAAAGCAGAGTATTTATCTCGGGCGTAAGCATCAATTGCATACTCGGGTTAATTAGCGCCTTCGCTTCGCTCAGGCGCCAAAAACCTCGTATGCAATTGATGTCATACAGCCCTTGGTTAATAATCTACTATTATACCACACCCACTCGGAAAGTGTCTTATTACTCGTTCATAAACGGGTTACAAAGTTCGTAATTTCTCCCTTAAAAATGTGCGGCGGGAAAAGTTATATGGAATTTTATTACTGCCCTCCGAAGCAGGGCAGGAATGTTGTATGAAAATCCATTACTGCCCGGCTAGCTTTCTTTTGTTTTTTAGCAGCGAACATAAAAAAAATACAAACGTCAAACCTCAAAAAGGTTTTGTATGAAATAATTAGAAAAAGAGGCGGGAAACATACAAACCCCAAATCTCAAAAAGGTTTTATATCAAATAATTACGATTTTTTTTTAATTACGAGGCGGATTTTTTTTTCTGTTTTCTATTTTTAATGAAATGAGGATAGACATCCTCATTCCATTAAAAATTCACCTTATTCGCAATCCGAAAAAAAAGCGCGGCAATTTATTTCGTTGCGTTAAATTTTGTTTTTAACTAAATTGATAATTTAACAGTACCTAGCTTTAAATTTTCTAAATAATTTTCCAAAATGTCATCTGATAGTGAAAGTGACGATTTTGTAATGATGACGCCACCAGAAATAAAAAATACAGCCCAAAAAGTCATAAATAACTGAGCCAAATACGACAAAATTTATAATGATTTTATATTGTGGAAAAGTAGCAAAAATGCACAATCGTTCTCAGAAAACGTCCAACTATCATATTTTAGCGAAAAAGCGCAAAAATATAAGCCAAGTACCTTGTGGTCCACATATTCTATGCTGAAAAGCTCTTTGTCAGTGCAAAACAATGTAAATATTAAAGAATTGCTAAACTAACAGCGTTTTTGAAGCGGAAATCAGAAGGATTTCGCAGTAAAAAATCCAAAGTATTGACTACGAAAGATGTCTTTGATTTCTTACAAAATGCTCAAGACAACAATTATTTACTAATGAAGGTAACTATTGAACATTATCATTGTACCTAATTGTTATACTTTATTTACGGAACTATCATAGCAACTTATGATTTTTATTTATTTACAGGTAATTTTAATTCTGGGCATAAATAGTGCCTGTCGTTCTCAAGAGCTTTTGGATTTAACTACTGACGACATAGAGATCCGTGAAGATATAGCCATAGTCAAGCTTCCCCGAACAAAAACTAAAATAGAGAGGAGTTTTGTTGTAACCGACACATTCTTCCATATTTTGGAAATATATATGGATCTTCGTCCGAGTAATATGAACTCCAAGCGCGTTTTGGTACAATTTAAAAACAATAAATGCGTCAGGCAAGTGATCGGAAAGAACAAAATAAGTTCAGTACCGAAAGAAATAGCCTCATATTTAAAACTCGCAAACCCTGATCTCTACACTGGGCACTGTTTCAGACGGACTTCCGCAACCATCCTTGTACATACAGGCGCTGATTTAACTGCAATAAAACTACATGGTGGTTGCAAATCGTCCGCTGTCGCAGAAAGTTACATCGAAGATTCCATAGAAAATAAAAACACATTAATAACCAAATATCAGGATCAATCAATTTACATAACAAAAAGACCCCACAACCTTCAATGAGCACAGCGCCAACAGCCTTCCTGGAAGAATATGATTCTACTCAAACTATAAAACTAGCTCCTCCCACAAACACAACAGAACCAAGTGTGCCAACAGCAGAACCAAGTGTCCCAGTTTTATCTCAATCATCTCACACAAGTGGAAAATTTTCAAATTTTCTATTTTGCCTTCCTGGAAAAAAAACGTCACTATAAGTTTAAGCCATTGTAACAATTTTAATATAAACTTTAATTTAAAAAAAATATTGTATTTTATTTTCCTCGTAGGCGTAGTATAAAGCACTATGTATCACTCGGGAGAAAGTTCTATTTCTGTTCTCGAGTTTCCTTTAAGCCCTCCGCTGCGCGTCAGGCTTAACCATACTCTCGAACAGAAATAGATCGTTTTCTCCCCTCGGTGTACAATGTACTATCACCATCCCATGTTTGCCCGTGGCGTCGGTATCGTAAGAGGCGATTATGGGAAAAGCAGAGAATGGGCAGCAGCGTTCTCTGTGCATTTGTAACAACCATACTGCGATCACCAACCCGCCTGCAAAGCACTCCCCATGAATAGCACAAATAAAAAATAGCCCATATTGCTCGGCAGCCTGTACCCTCGACTACGGTAGCGCTCGAGGTAACGGTATGGCAAGGGGTGCTAAGAATCCCGGACGAGATCCGGCTACCCCAACAAATACCGACGACTGGAACTGGCAACGTACAACACGCGCACACTCCGGACCGACGAAAAAATCACCGAACTCGAAGAGGAATTGAGCAGTTTACGATGGAGTATTAAAGGGTTATCTGAAGTTCGAAGAGAGGGGGACGACTCAATAATCCTCAAATCCCAAGTCTCCTCAAGTCTCATTCTTCAAGACCATCGTATAGATAGGAAAAAAAACTCTCTGATCCTACTCTCAAGCTCATGAAACAGAGGCGTTAGATAACCCTGCAGTCTTCAGACGGTGCTTTGAAATACAGGCAGCTAAATATACCTCAAAGGATCTCTATGATTTCACGTATTGTCCAGTTGCATAGACAGTTGAGAAATAAAACTACACTAATTGTGTTCCACTAGGAATCAATTTGCAAATAAAATTAACAGCCGCTGAATTTCACTCGAACAAAGTCCGCCAAAAATGCTGCAAACCACCATCCTACATTTAGTATTACCAGGCCCAAACATTTAAAAGTACTACTCTTACTCAGTATTAATGAATATTTTTTTAAATACAACGAATTGGTTAGGAACTGTAGAAATATTTAAATACGTTTTTAGAAATATTTAAATATGTGTCAAAGTCTATGAATTGTTTGAATTGGTATAACACTAAAATAAAAATATAAAATTTTCTACCATTTCTACCAAATCCAATGATTAGTTGAGCTAGCAAAAGGTCAAAAAAAAGAACACACTACCAGCGGAAACCCTCTCGCCAGGACCGCTTGTGGTTAGCTACTGCTTATAAGGAAAAAGCTAACCTAGGTGTATGATAATAGATTTCATTTTAGCTTAACAAAAAAATTTGGTACACAGTCTAGTAGTAAGAAATATGTATAATGTCTTTGTTTACTATTGGATCAAGTTTTTTCTAAATACATAATGATTGAGTGTCTGCTATTTATTATCTATGGCCACTCTATCCTAATCAATTTCTTATTTATAAGTCTGATAGAATATTTTTTGAAAAACAATTTGTTAGCTTACGACCAAGTGGTAGCAATAACTTTGCTTTAAAACATGGCTTTTTCGTGAAAACTAAGTAAGTGTACTTAACAGTATTGGGTTCTTTAAAAACTGTATTTTGGCCACTCAGTGACTGCTATTTCTGATTTGAAACATTGTAAATAGCAGAGTTAATGGATTCAGAGTTTTCTTTTGCTTTAAAAAATACAGCCTCACGTAACGTAACAAGGAAACTAAGCTGGACTCTATCAAAAAGAAAATTGTCTAACTTAAAAAACATTCCAATACAAATTGCACTATTATTATCATCTCAGCGACAATCAATGTCAAAAACCTGTCAAATATAAGAAAAGTTGAGGGGTTTAGACTGATTGCGACATCAATCTAGTGCGTAAGTTCCTTAAAATACCTTAGTAAATAAATAATAATAAATTTATTTCACCAAAGCCTGTCTTACAAACATTTATAGTAGTTAAAATTATAAAAAGCATAAAAACAATAGGCATTTTTTTTTTTTTTTACTCCTATACTAGGTGTATATTCCTGTGACATACGAGTCAAAAGTAAATGTATAGTAGGGATACCTTCTTTGCACTGCAGTGGGACACCACAGGTTTTAAATAATAATATAAAAATAATGTTACAAATCATCTCTATATGAATATTCCTACCTATAATAACTAAAAGTTTTTTTTTTAATCTAATTTAGGCTCGCGCTTGTCCACTATCTCACCTGATAGTAAGCGATGATGTGGTCGACGGTGGAGCACGCTTGCCTAGAAGTAACCTATTCACTCTTGACTTAAAGACCCCTAGATTGTAGCTATCGGGAAACACAGACTCCGGCAGGGAATTCCACTCCTTAGCTGTACGCATAATAAAAGTATTCTCAAACCGTTTAGTGCGTATGGGTGGGATGTCCACCATGTACCGATGACGCATCGCCGTACGTCTGGTAGTCCGATGATGGAACGGGCTGGGTGGAATTAAATCAACAACAAAATTGCGAAGAAAGTCGTATTCAAAATAAGATAATTAAATAACTCTTGACAGAAAACTTTACGTTCACGAAACTTTTCTATTACGACTTGGAGTAGGTCTTACTGCATGGCAACAGGCCAAGAACGAGGAAATAGTTATTAGTGAAATATATTATTATGTAGCGATATGCCTATTTACTAGTCATTATCATAAACATTCAAAAAGGGCCATTAAAGAACTATTAACCACACAAACTGGGTACATAGTCTGAAAAGAGAAAATAGTGAAAACAAAGATAGGGTAGGTATACCATTATACCATTGTAAATTATGAAAAACCACCATATGATATGACATAAGATGATGAAAAAGATAAAATCGATACCTCACAGCCGGAGCCAAAAACAGCACATTACAAACTTTACAGGCTAATAGTTTAAAGTTCAAAATAAGTGAAAAGAAAACATATATTTTTTACTGTAGGTTCCTAATTTTCAGAATTTACCCATATAGCTTTTAAAAATTTCTCTACGAAATGGCATTGTTAATTAAATATAAACCACACTCCTTACACCATTTACAGTAGCTTACCTTCAAATGGTCCTCATTTTTCTAACAAGAAAGAACGTCGTCAATGAAAACAACTCACTGATTCACTTTCAATTAAGGAAAAACTTTCTGTTCATTACGTGGAGACAATATGATTTAACCACCTAGTGGTTAATGACAGACGAACAAGGAAATTGTCATAAGTTAATGATCTATCAAATATATAATCAGCTCTTGTAAACAACCAGAATGCACTATGTGATTCATTCTTATTATATTACACATACATACTTAATACCTTTACCCAGAGACAAGATATAAAAAAGAGTCTTTTTTTTTTTTACAAAATTACACAAAACAACAGTTACAAGTTTTAGGTAAGTCTTGCACTATACATCATGATTGTGAAGCCATTCGTACCTAAGGACAACTCTTAGGTATGACAAAATAATATTAAAATTTACTTAAGATCAGGGGCAGTACCTGCTTTCTGAGACATGGGGATGAAACACCTCGAAAATCTTAACTCAAGGCTGTTACTGAGAATTGATCCAAATACCCTAATAACTTCTTTCTAGCCCAACCTGGAATTCGAACCCTTAATCTCGTGATCCTCAGCCGTATATACTAGCCAACAAAAAACAAAGGACTCGAAAACCAAGCTATATTTATTTAACCACTCATTGGTTAGTGGCTAAACAAGATAGCAAAAGAATAACTTTTTACTTTTAACACCTAAAATAACGAATAACATACACATAGACAATATAAAAGTCTACAAACTTATGTTTTGGAAGTAGACACAAAACTTCGCGCCAAAATGACTCACGAGCACGCGTGGTGCTTATGCAACGACAACGTCATTCGCTTCGAACGAATGAGTGAGGTAACCGATGTTTTTTGTTATTATTGTGCAAATTATTTTTGGAGATAATAAAGTATAAGCGACAATATGTAAGGCGACATTCGTTTGGACGATTTATCTTAAGAGCCATCGATAATTAATAGTATTAATATAGTGACTTGGGAAAATAGTACTAAGCGCCAAATAAAGTTTCAGAAATGTGGGTTAAATTTAACACATGACAATTATTTTGTCCAAAGAAACTGAAATATTATCCTAACCGGAGGTTTAGTAAACAAAGATTCAAGCAATTTTTATTTTTTATTTTGCTTAAATAACATTTATAGCCCAAAGCAGTTAAGGTTCAAGCAAGAAATTTTAATACAAAGCCAAAATTAATTTGCAAAACTATTAATTTAATTTTTGTTTTTTTTATATCAAAAAAAAAATCGAAAAACTTTATTTTTATTATTTTTCGTTAGGCTCGCGTTTGACCACCATCTTGCCTGACGGTAAGCGATGATGTCGCCGACGGTGACGCACGCTTGCCTAGAAGTAACCTATTCACTCTTGACTTGAAGACCCTAAGGTCTTTATTTCCTGATAGCTAATCAGGAAATAAAGACTGGCAGGGAATTCCACTCTTTAGCTGTGCGCATATTTAAAGTATTCGCAAAACGCTTTGTACTATGGGTGGGATATCCACCATGTACCGGTAGAACCCAGGCGAAGACAAAACCTCCAATATGATCCAATACGGATATTTAATCATAAATTAACAAACCTAAGGTTTGCAGATGATATTGTTATTTTTAGTGAATCCGCAACATATTTAGAAGCAATGCTACAAAGATTAAACTTTGAAAGCAAAAAAAACAGCCTATACATGTACACATCTAAAACTAAAATTGTTGATTTATTTATTATACAAGGTAAACCAACGACTTATTTACAAATGAATATCAGAAAATAACATTCAGAAAAGATCCTGTGTAAGCAAGTCACTTACAGGCATGCACATCATTTTCATAGTAAGTCGCAAAATAGTGTAGTAATTATGTCAAACAGTAAAACAGTCAAAATAAAACAATCATAGTAAGGGATAAGCAGATAGAATATACAAATGAATATGTGTACTTAGGTAAATTGGTATCCTTTGATGTAAATAGCAACGAAAACGAAATATACAGACGAAAAACTACAACTTGGAAGAAGTACTGGGCCCAAACAACTTAATGGCAGGGCCCAAAAGGCAAAAGAAACATGGGAAGACAGAAGTAAAGATGGGCCGACACAAGACAAAACACAGCAGAAAAATGTTGGATGCATATTACCAAACACAAAGCAAGGTTGTAAAGAATGGAGGAAACTTTTACTCATAACACCACGTAACAGAGAAATGGAAAGGAAATAATTATAATTGCATGTATATTTGTAAGAATTGTTAAGTGGAAAATAAAGCCGTAATAATAATAAAAATATTGTATTTCTCAAGATATCCTCATGACACGAGATTCAAATTATTTTTGTACAACCAATATATGATTTATCACACGTAAAACACGAAAAGTCAAATAAGAATAAATCGAATTTCGGTAGACTGACTTTTTATTAATTTGATCTTATTCTTACAGAAATGAGACAATCCATAACTTTCTAAGCAATTCGTAGATAACAAGTAATTAAATTATATCGTATCAGTATGCATCGAAATCCCAACGATTTTCGAATATAAAACAACAATTTCCACAAAAAGAAATCCAAAATTACTCGTCAAGCGTTGGGTTACTTTAAAAGCGTTGAAAAATAACAAAAGATCTCATGATTACTGACCTTCGATGGTTGTGCACACAAGTGCACTAAGCGTGTACTAGTACCGTGTTGTTAGTTCTGATGTAAAAGTCGGGATTCATATTAAAACCCAGAATAGTCGAGATAAAAATGTAGTTTTAATAGCGTGGCGGTCGGTTGCGTAAATATTGCATGTTGGAATAGTGGTTTGGTTCAAGTAAGATATTTCTTCTTCATTCATTATTATGACCACAGAATTTTCTTGTGTTCAGACGGTTCAGTTAGTTTAAAGGGAGGTAATGGATATTATAGATATGAATACACGTGTAATGATGATTGGCGTTTTAATGATTTGATTTTTTTTATTCATTAAGAGATGTTGTGGGCAATTAACGGCTCCGACTTACGAGACCTCGACGCCGTGATTTAAAACCCACGCAAGCGTATAACTAATTAATTATAATACCATTGGTCAACGAAAACATCGTGAGAAAACCGGCATGTCCTCGAACAAAATATTCGAAGATACATGGCATCATTGTAATCCATTCGCATGGTAGAAGAGGCCTGTGTAGTTTATTTTTCATAAGATAAACATGAGCATTTCCGCTACAGCAACGTTTAAATTATTCGAATACCGTGCATGCAAACTGCAGGTCATAAGCAGTTCGCGTAATGGAAACTTTGTTTGCATGCCAGTTGCCATTACCTTTTATTAATATGCGGCTTACATGCAAGCCTAGATAAACCTAAACATCAACTGCGTGCAAAGTGGAATCAGTTCTCAAAGAAACACAAAAAAGTAAATTATATGTCGGGTTAACTCAATAGTAAGGACGTCAAAACAAATCGCAAGCACGCCATCTGGCGGCAAAGCAAGAGCAACTGCGCATTGGCGCGCTTTTTCTAACCCTTGCGTGGCGGAGACAGCAAATTATAGTAGTTGAGTACTGCCAGCCTTAGAGCTAACACGTCGTAGAATCAGTGTCGATGCCGTAATATTAGAAAGCAAGATCGTAACCGTGAGTGGTGACTATTTGAATAAACCCAGTGTATCGAATAATTTGTGTGATTTCATTTTCACGACTGTACCCACCAACCTGCTCACACACGATGACTTATCTTAAGGGAATAGATTCTGACTGCCCGATGGTTGGAGGAGCTTGTGGACGTGTGGAAAGATCCATACACACGGATCTTTATGCCAATCTGGTGAGTTATTCAAAATTCTGGTTTTGTTTATGGTATGGCTCATGTCAGGTCATTATCTCATGTTAGTTATCGCTGGTCAAACTTCAGTGTTGCTGATGAGTTATTATTCTACTATCACTAGTAATGGTCTTTAGTTGGCAATTATTGTTCGGACTTTAGAGCGATGTAGTAGCATTGCCGTACCAAACAAATCATTCTAGAAATTATGATAATTCCTAATGAAATTTCTTTTCTTTTCTTCTCTTTAGATAGTTTGGGCCTTATACCTACCTGGACACTCGGATACTGTAAAGTGTGGTTCATGTTTTGGACAGGGACTCTGCACTCACATTCGGTGTCCATAATAACCAATTTTGCCGTGCCGGTTTAGGTTACTACTCCACTGTACCGATTAATTTTCATCAAAGCTGTGTATCGTTAAGATGTGTGTCGCAGTGGAGTCTCTGTTGCAGGCTAGCAATCCGGATGCTGTATGTGAAGGCTGATATGTCAACACCTGAGAGGTTAAGTGGAACGGCTGGCTAGCAGTTCGCAGGTGGTAGCCGAACGTTATGACAACAGCTGTGATGACAACAGCTTGTGGGGTCATAAGCTCGCAAGTTTGGAATGGAATACTCGGTGAGTCGCTTCCATTTTATTTCGATAGTGAGGTTGGATGTTCTCTAGTGAAGAGATACTATTTCGAGTTATAAGAGTGTTCATGTTTGATCACTGAATTAGTAGTGGTTATACCTAGCACTATCACTAGGTGATTAAGACACGCTTACTAAAGGGCAAGTTGTTAGAGAGAGTTTCCTATTGGCGGTTTAGTTTCATCATTTGGTTTAGAACGAACTATAGGATGAGATATCCCATAAGTAGGAAATGAGACATCCAAAATGTCTGCACAACTAGTGATTTTCAGTGGCAAATAGTGTTAGTTATGTCATTAGGGCAACTAAATTGTATAGAGTTAGTATCGGTTCTGGTCATTTACGTGTATTCAGAACTGATCTTATGTTGCGTTACGATTTACAACCACCGTCTTCAGATCTGAATTTACCGTCCCTAAGACGACCCACTGACCCACTTGCTTACTTTTAAAGTAATATTATGATAGCAGTAGATCTCGCGATCGTTTTCCTTACATATAAACTTAGTTAGTGAGCTATAGTAAATGGTTATTGTTGATATTTGATTTTATTGATATTGATCCGAGTTATTCGTGAAACTCCTTCACACGAGCTATTAAGAAGCAAATATTATCAGGCTTAATTGTTCCCCTCATATTAACATTCGGTATGTTCCAAGATCTTTGCATAAAAAGCGCTAATCTTGTGAGAAGGATACCCGATCACGAAGTTCCTTGAGAATTAGACAGTGGTAGTGAGATCAAATCTGATTAAAAATGGCTTGTACACTCATACTCGAAACTTTAGACCGCACCGCATGAGTAACATGGTGGCAATGAGTCCACAAGGAATCGTTGGTGCGATTTCTGTCTGTGTTAGTGCACAAAGCGCTTATGTTGTACATTTGCGCTAGATTTTTGAGAATCGTTTATACGATTTCTGTCTGTGTTGGTGCACAGAGCGCTTCATGTGTTGTAGCATATGCGGCGGCATATTTGTAAAGAATCGTTGGTGGATGCGATTCTACAAACACAATTAAAATTTCATGAGTTGAATTATGGTAAAGAGTAACAGAATTTTTACAATTACTTTGTTTAGTTGAACTTGTTGATCGTCGAACCTGAGTTGAAACCCTAGATGAGTTTTGACTATTTGAATAAACCCAGTGTATCGAATAATTTATGTGATTTCATTTTCACGACTGTACCCACCGACGGCTCACACACGATGACATATCCTATGGGAATCATTCTGACTCCCGTACATATACATAACTTCACGACTCTATTCCACGATAAGTTAGGTAGAGTAGCATTCATAGTACATCCACATTACACAGTTTAAGTCCTATGTAATATGGGCCTAGCCTATTGTTAGGTTTTCTTTAATAAATATATCTTTTATTTGTTGAAAATTTATTTTAACTTCAAATCGTATTTAAAAGTTGTTAAACTAATTATCCTAGAAAATATTTGAATGTCAAATGACGTCACATCTAATGACAGTTGACGAAGGAGGGGGATTTTTCGGACAGGACGAGGCGGGTTGAGTCAGTTTGGCAGTCTAGTCTGGACGGGTTGGAAGATAGTTGTGTAGACCTAAGTGGATATATTGTATTGAGTAGATGGTAACTTAGTGTGAACTGGAAAATAAAGAATGGTACAAAGACCAAACAGTGTGTTATTTCTGAATTACGAACTACATGGGAGTATTATTTCTTCTTGAGTATTTTCTACCCACTGTCCCTGGATTCAACGGCTTGTTTTGTACTAGCTCTGTTGCCTAGCTAGTGATCTATTATACTATTGCCATCAACCGCGCATAAAGCCAGAATCCGGGCTGCAACTGGGCAATTCCAGATGTAAAACCTAGGTATAACAGTTTGCCCGATTCGGGCATCGAAACAAGGACTTCATGCTCTGTAGTAGTGCTTGCAACCACTAGCCCAAAGATAAAGATGATTTATTTGTCAAAACATGTGTTTACATACAGTGGGCATGCAAGATGTTCACTTCTTATTTAGCGCTTACAAACATGTTTTCCTAATGAGGCGTACAAAAATGTGTTTTACAAATTCATTCATCATCATCATCATTTCGGCCGAAAGTCGTACACTGCTGGACATAGGCCTCCACCAAGCATCGCAATACTGATCGGTCCTGTGCATTTCGCATCCACCGGACGCCCGCAGCCTCGACCAGGTCATCGCTCGACCTAGAGGGAGGCCTTCCAATGCTGCGTCTTCCGGTACGCGGTCGCCACTCCAGAACTTTTCGGCCCCAACGGCCATCCGTTCTGCGAGCAATGTGCCCTGTGGTTTGGTTCTTCGGGCTATTTCGGTAACCTTGGTTCTCTTGCGGATGTCTTCATTTCAAATTCGACGGTGACTTTAAGCCTTCTGATGAAGTCCATTGTGAGCGACCACGTCTCTGCCTCGTAAGTAATCACTGGCAACACACACTGGTCATAGACTGTCTTCGACAAATTCATTAATTTACTAAAATATAGCAATGTCAGATATAATTATACAAAAATCACAAAAGATTGGCTTTATCTTAATTAAATTTATTTAAAAAAATTAAATCAACAAAATGAAACAATGTCAAAAAATTAAAATAAATAAAATCTGAAATAATTCATTCATAAACTTAATAAATAAAATATAATAAAACAATGTCAAAAAAATAAAATCATGAATTAATAAAATTTCATGAATAATATCAGATAAATTTACATTATTCCAAAAAACACAATATACTGAATGACATACTTCATCCGTCATCCATCAAAAATAATAATAAAGTAAGAGTATTTAGACAGCAAAAGACAGTCACATGTATAATATTTCGCGCTCATTTAAAACATTGTGATATTAAAGTCCCTAATGTCGCATAAATGAAACCATCCCGTGAAAACTTAGTGTTCCATTTCCCGCGTCCCGGGAATATGGGACGCACCTCAACACTGTCTCTTTGAAATACGACATTGTACCTGCTACAAGAATATGCCCTTTAAAGTTTTCAGTGAATAAATTTAACTTTCAAACACCAATTAGCTTAGTAATCTTAAAGTATTTTTGCTGGCAAAAGTTGTTGTTTTAAAATTGAATTTTAATGCGATTTTAACGCTTTTGAACTTTGCTTTTTAGTCTTCGAATTTTTTAATTAATTGGCTGAGTTCAAATAGAAGTTTTGAAGATGTTAATTGGTTAGATTTGTGAAATATTGTTTTAAGAATCACTATGTTTTAGAAATGATAATGAGCAGCACTAATTACCTACACAACAATTAGTGCTACTCATTATCGATAACAAGATAGCTAGATAAACACATTACCCTTCTTTAGAAGTCGGGTAAAAACTTAAAATTCAGATGATTTCGATATTCCATTTTGCAAAGATTTTTAATAAAACAAATGTAAGAGGCTCTAGACCACCTGAAACTTCGATAGCGCTTGGCGATCACACGTATTTTTGACGTTTTTCTAATCGCTATCTGGAAATAAAGACATTTGCTGATTAATAGATTTTAGGGACCTATTTATTTTTAATATTTTTATAACATTCTACAATTGGCAATTTCACATTTGACATTGTTTTATACATTTCTGATATTTTATAATTTTTGTTTCGGTTTAATTATTACTTTTAATGAATTTTTGACTATTTTAATTTAATTATTTATTAATTTTATTTTGGGTATTTAATGTATGTATAACTATGGACTGGAATGAGAGCAGTGGTGGCCTAGTGGAACGGCCGCGACTTACAAGGTGTAGGTCGTGGGTTCGAACTCAGGTAGGCGATTTACTTTGTGTAAATTATTACATCACCACTGCTCTCAAAAACGTACGTATTCAGAATGTCACTTCTTCAGAGCCTAAGAGTTCGGTTTTGATTTATTACATGACCTTCGAAATTAAGTTGACCCCCATTTTGCCTTTAAAACACAAACACACGAACCAAGCTCGTCTCTAAAGAAAATTATCAAAACACCCACATTTCACACAGAAAATTATCTTTAATATACGAATATTTCCCTCACAGTTCGCCATTAGCGCCCGCTTTGATTCACAAACACAACCATCGAGGCTCAATGCAAAGCATGCAGTGATTGAGAGAGCGTATGATTTTTATCTCCTTTATTTACAGAACAAACTCTTATCTTTGAGAACAAATTGGAATAGAGGAAGCCATTTTATGTCAAAATATGTGTTTTATTGAAACGAATTTTCTGAAGATCTGATTGGTTTGATTGAGAGCGTGACTCAAACGTTTGATTGCCTCTGCATAGCGCAGAGACTCAAACTCTTTTATCTTTTTATTATTTTTAGAACGTACCTAATGTTTGCAGTATGTTTGCAGCAAATATTCTTATGAAGGCTAACTATATTGTAGTTTATGTAGATATCAATAGATCGCGCTACAAGCCGATAACAGTATTGTAGCGTTGTCTCATGCGCAGAGCGCACATATCGCTCGGTTATAAATACCGGTCCGAGTGGTGGAGCGATCGGGATCTCGCCACCAGCCGTCGCCCCGTGCAGACGTCTCGCTGCCCGCTGCCCCATCGCCGCTCGCAGCCCCCACCACGCGCCCCGCTGCGCCCCGCTCTCCGCCTCGTCGCGCCTCTGCGTGACGTCACTGCGGTCGCCGCGTCTCAGCGTGCCGCCACCAGGTGTCGCTACTAGTAACTTCGGTTACTAGTAGTGACAAGTTCGGCCCAACCCTCCCGGGTTGGGAAGGACGCCCATAGGCCCCTTCTGGGTAAAAACCACTCTTACGTGGTCCCTGGCGGAAACCTAACGGTGATAACTAAGCCAGCTGGAGTGTTGCCCCACGCACTCGCTAAACCTCTTCAGGGTACGGCAGTCAGTTGGAATCGGGAGCAGGGTAGTTGGCCTTGGTAGATAGCCTAGTCAACTCCTGTCTCTGTCCCACAGCATTCACCTGGCACGGTCGGGTGTCTCTACCCCGGAGTGCCAGACTTCTGGTACACAAGTGGTGGGTAGCCCACCTTCGGTGGGTTTACCGGTACCTTAGGGCCCCTGTCACCCAATAAGATTGGTGACAGGAGTACAAGCTTAGGCCTCACCGAGGTACTCACCTCCCAGTCTCACCCGACTGAGAGGGTAGGATTGCACACATCCCCGGGCCCATCCACCCGGGGAAGATTTCCCTTCCGGCCTACCGGAATTATTAATTATTAATTTCACCGACAATGTCGTTCGCGGCATTAGTCGATCTCCTCCAGGAGATTCTTTTAACCGATCCCAAGCTGAAAAAGCGATATGGTGCAGCCTTCAAAGCTGCCACCACCCCCAACCCCAATTCGGGCCCAATCCAGTGCCCTGGCCCCATGGCCCATAAGCCTTTCCCTGACGATGACTCACCGCGGTCACCATCCCCTATCCCCCAGACTAGTCAAGAGACTATAGCCCCAAACCTCTCTCAGTCCACTGAGCCCATCTCCCGCCCAGACTCCCCTATGGAGCAAACTCCGTTCCCCGAAAATCACCATAATAACGGTGAATCACGGGACTCTTCTCCTCCCGTCACCTCCTCAGAGGAAGACGACTCTCACGACTTTCAAGTCGTGATAGGCAAGAGGAAGAAAAACAAAGCCTCAGCCCAGGCCTCAAAGGCCAAAAAGACATTTGTAGCAACTCCGTTTGCTTCACCAATCACATCCCCCTGTCCCTCTCCCGAGCCGACAGGCACCCAGCCCGCCCCCACTACCGCGTCTCAGCGGTCTAGTCGCCCCCCCAGCCCCTCAGTCACTACGGTCAATAAGACCAAGCCCCCGCCGCCTATATTCCTACAGGATAAGGCGAAGTGGACCGATGTGTCCAACCTCTGTAGGGATAAAAAAATCCAATTCAATAGTGCCCGTGCCTGTCAGCAGGGCATTAAAATTCTAGTCCCCTCTTCGAAGGATTTCCGGGATTTAACCCGATTACTCAAAGTGCGGAAGTATTCCTTCCACACTTACTCCCTCCCCGAGGAGAAGTCCACCCGGGTAGTCATCCGAAGGATCCCAAAGGAGATCTCGACGGAAGACGTCCGCTTGGACCTCCTAGACCAAAAAGTTCCCGTCATTGCTGTGCACCGCTTGCACAAAGCGAGAGGTGGACAGCAATATGACATGGTAGTGGTAGAGTGTAGCCCTACCGAATCCCACAATCCCATCTTCGGGATCAAATCCATTTGCTCTCTCACCGGTATCTCAATAGAGAGACCGTATCGCCCCACTATTGTTGGTCAGTGTCACAACTGCCAACTATATGGGCACTCCCAAACGAACTGCTTCGCCACCCCCAGATGCGTTAAATGCTTGGGGGACCATGGCACGAAAGATTGTCCCTGTCCCAAGGACCGCTCAGAGTGCACGGAGCCTCCCAGCTGTGTGCTCTGTGGCCAGGTAGGTCACCCCGCCAGTTACCGTGGCTGCCCCAGCCCAAGCCCCCCCTCGTCTAGCCCCTCAGAGGGCTTCTCCATGGGGTAAACTGAACCACCAAAGTGTGGCGCCCCAATCTAATACTCAGCCCATTCCAGCGCTGATGGATCTTAGGATCCCAGGGCCTATTTCAACCCCGGCCACAGTGGCCCCAACGCAAACCAACAAGGTGGCTACTACCACTGTCGTTGGCGCGCGCTCACCCCCCCCTGTAGTCCAACCCGGCCAGAGCTCCTATCGGTGTGTCGCTGAGACCATTTTCAATGCATACTCGATCTGGATGACTCCAGAGGCCCGCTCCCTTCACGCTGAACTAACAAGTTTAGCCGACCCCAAAAACGCTTTATCATGCCTCGAGGCCTTCTCGAGGTATCCTTCTATCACCAAGGAACTAGATAGCCTTGTATTCATCAACGGAACATGGGTACGCAATTGAGAAACAATTGCCTGAAGCCCAGATCCCTTAGGTTAGGTTTTTTCAATGCCGAAGGCATTACTACCCAGCGTGATGAGATTGCCACGTTTCTTCGCGATCATCAGCTGGACATCTTCCTCATCCAGGAGACATTCCTGAAGCCCCACCACCGCGATCCCAAAATTGCCAACTATCGTATAGTTCGCAATGATAGGACCCGCTCCCACGGAGGCGGCACTCTCATTTACTATAAAAATGAGCTTCATTGTAGTGTAGTAACCCCACCCGACCCCACTTCGTACCTTGAGTACTCAGCCTGTCGGCTAGGGATGTCTGGTCATCCAACGATCACCATCATTTCCGCCTATTGTCCTCCCCACTCGGCGTCATCGGGAGATAACCCTAACGGTCTCAAAAAAGACCTTACCACCCTCTTCAGCTTGAGTGATTCTGTTATCCTAGCGGGTGACCTCAATGCTAAACATCCATCCTGGAACAGTACCCTTGCTAACCCTAGAGGAAAGCTGTTACTGGACCTAGGCGATACCCTCCACTATGATGTAATCGGCCCCATGAGCTTCACTCACTACCCGAATAATGTTACCCACAATCCCGATGTCCTTGATGTAGCGCTCCTTAAGAACATTAACCTTCAGTTTCGCTCTATGGAAACGCTTAATGAATTAACTTCTGATCACCGCCCAGTGATCATGCACCTGGGTAGTCGGTCAGGCCTCCCAGATCCAGGACAGCCGCCCCCCACTAAAATAGTCACCGACTGGAGGAAAGTAAGTGAAAAACTGAAATCCACCAAGTCACCCCAGTTAGACGCAATCCCCAATCATATCAACTCAGTCGCTGACACGACAGCGGCGATCGACTCGATTACAACTCACGTACAATCCATCCTGAACGAATGTTCAAGGAAGGTTCCAATGCTGGACATCCAGCATGGGAAACTCCCGGATGATGTACGGAAGCTGATAACCGAGAAGAACGCAGCTATCCGTGACTACAGTAACTTTCGCTGTGTCGCAAACAGAGTTCACATGCGTAACTTACAGCGTGCTGTAAAGGAACGTATTGCTGAGCACCGTTCTGCGACATTGAATAAGATGCTGAGCGAACTAGAGCCCAACCACCATGCATTCTGGCACCTTCAGAGGAAGTTACGCTCCACTGAAGACTCTGCCATACCCCCGCTTATTCGCCCTGATAAGAGTGTTGCATTTGAAAACACTGAAAAAGCCGAATGTCTGGCTGACAGCCTCGAACTTCAATGCACACCCAGCTCCCAACCAGTAGACCAAGCTCACCTTGACATGGTGGACGCTGAAGTCGAACGTAGGACCTCCCTTCCTCCCGTTGAAGACCCTGATGACCCACTACCTCCCGTCACTCCAGACGAAGTAGCGGAGGTCATCAAAAGGCTTCACCCCAACAAAGCCCCAGGCCTAGATGGCATCAACAATAAGGTGTTAAAGCTCCTCCCTGCCCAAATAATACTGCTAATGACGGCCATTTTCAACGCTGCATTAAGCAAGAATATCTTCCCACAAGCTTGGAAACAAGCCACTGTGATAGGCATCCCTAAACCGGGTAAACCAAAATCGGAGCCTACCAGTTATCGTCCCATTAGTCTGGTCAATTCTCTCGGAAAGGTCTATGAGCGGCTTATTTATAAGCGGCTCAAAGACTTTGTCGAGCGAAAAAGCCTTATCCCCCATGAGCAATTCGGCTTTCGTGCTGAACACTCTTGTGTCCAACAAGTTCACCGTATCGTTGAACACACCAGTGCTGGGTTTCAGCGTGGTCTATTAACGGGTGCCTTGTTCTTCGACATAGCGAAAGCGTTCGACAAAGTCTGGCACAATGGCTTAATTTATAAGCTATACAAACTTGGCGTGCCAGATCGTCTCGTGCTCATCTTACGAGACTGGTTGTCGGACAGAACTTTCCGCTATCGTGTCGAGGGAGAACTCTCCTCCCCTCACCCCATACGAGCCGGAGTCCCTCAAGGCTGCGTACTATCCCCTTTATCTTTCACGCTGTACACCAGCGATATCCCAAAAACTAAATATGGCCAGTTGGCATTATTCGCTGACGACACGGCCCTCTACTACTCAGGCATAGCACCCAATGCCATAGCCCTAAAACTCCAGAGAGCCGCCAACGCTTTGGCTAAATGGTTCCGCCTCTGGAGAATAGAAGTCAATCCCGACAAAAGCCAGGCTGTCCTCTTCTCGAGGCCTGACCGAAAGTATAATTATAGATTTAAAGACCCCCGCCCCCCCAAACCCATCACAATGTACGGCAAGCCGATCCCTTGGGAGAAGCAAGCCAAGTACCTAGGTGTCACCCTTGATAATCACCTCACTTTCGCCAAGCACATAAAGGCGGCGCGCTCGCGAGCCGCCTTCGCTATGGGCAGACTTCATGGGATGGTGAACGCAAGCAGCAGCTTGTCACTTAGGTGCAAGATGCGCATTTTCACTGCGGTCATCCGTCCCATCATGACATATGCTTGCGCTGTCTTCGCACACGCAAAGCCCTACCACATTCATAAACTTCAGGTTATACAAAACCGATTCCTCCGTAAGATCACGGGAGCCCCCTGGTACGCTCGTAATCATGAACTCCACGTCGATCTGAGAATCCCCACGATCCCACAATTCATGAAACGCATTACAAAGCTGACTCTACTGTCAATCACAGCAACCCCCTAATTCAAGCGGCCTCCCGCTATGAACTCTCCCAAATCTCTAAGATCCGCCGACCAAGGCTCACCCTCACTATCCCCGATGACGCCACTACCCTGCTCCAAGAGAGCAATAAAAAGACCAGCACAATTCGCAGACAAGGACCGCCTTCGTTCCGCCCTCGCCGCCGAGACCCGCCGCGACGTCCCCGACAGGATACGCATGCCAGCCCGCGAGCTGTGCCTTAGTTAATTTTTTGTTAGATAATTGGAGTTTCTTATTCGTTCTTCTCCACGTAGGCTTTTCCGAACGAATGGTAGAATCACTTTTAATAAGATCCAGCCATAGTGTTGTCCCCTCAGCGACGGCCTGAGCCGAGGTCCGACCCCACCTGGGGTAGCCCTTAGCGCAGTCGCTTAGTTTTAGTAATTTGTGCCCTGGCTGGAGGCTATATAGCTTAGTCTCCACAGGCTAGCCCGGTTAAGCAGTGGACGGTCACTTTGACCGAACTGTGAGACGCCACGTAAAAAAAAAAAAAAAAAATGTGGAGCGATCGGTCGTTATCAGACTGTCGGCCTGTGCGGTAGTGCGTTGGCAAGTCAACTATTAATATTGATAAATGTGCATATTTTACATTTATAATATGTTATTTTTGTATGTGGTCTAATCAATCCATCACAGCATACATCTTATTATATTTTGCCTACTACATAAAAGCTTCAATAAGCGTTCGTTTTACTTTTGACTTTACCTGCCTTAATATTTATTTATACTTAATTCCTATGAAATTGGAGATACTTATGTAGACCAACATGAGACCAACGAGCGAAAATTTAACTATGAATAGGTACCTACAAAATAAAATTTTTGTGTTCTTAGCTATCTATCTAACAACCGCTATTTGTATATACATTCAGTTTTTTTTATATTGTGGTATCGGATTTAATAAACTTGAGTGGTATTCCAATAGGTACTTATTATGAAAAACTTAATGTGGGTATTTGCTAAAACTGTTTTCAACGTGATCGGCTTGTATGTTTGCTACTAAAGTTATCGCAAGATAACAAAAAAAAAAAGACGTTTACACCTGTCTGCCAATGTATTCCAATATTTCATAACGATAAGAAAAAAATGTAAAGGCAGTGACCCTTTCACTTTGCATTCCGTAATGAGTAAATATCTCCTAAATGCGTGGAACGATTTATATGATAACGGATAAAATGTTTCTACGACTATAACTTTAATTTAAGACCAAAATTAACAAAATATCAATAAACTAAAAATCATGTTTTCAAGTTATGTAACGTACAAGTAGGATCAATGACTTTTTTTTTTGTTCTGGCGGATACCGTAAATGTCAACCAATATTATAAATAAGAAAAAGATTGTAGAAGGTTTTTTTATTGGGACAATCCCACCGCACTATTCCCAATCCACTGCAACTCCTGAAAGCCAGAATCAACAGTGGCGACCACTAGAAAAGCGCCGATGCAATGAAGCTCGACGAAGTCCCGGAGAATGAATTTAACTGTCTTGGATCCCGCAACGAAATTAATCAGAAAAGGAGGAGTAAGAAAAATACAAATTTCCACTTCCCTCCATATCAAGCAGGAGACAGAACAAACAAGACCAATAGGCACAAAGGGTCGTTTACAACTGGGATAAGCCCAGTTGCCTAGCACCACGGATAAAAATAACATTAATATTAATGGGTCCTAACATTGTGAGCTGTTATATTTGATTCCAATAATAGGTATGGCAAAAGCGCTTGAACGCACGGAAATTTGTTCTAGTTTCCACAAGGTCCGTATAGTAAACAGCTCCTGATACAGCCTGTACATTATTCAACATAGTATTGCGTTCATTCTGCCAAAGAATACACTTCCATAAGATATGATGTGCAGATTGTACATATTCTCAGTCAGATGTAGAACACTGACATAATGGCGAGGCAACAAGCTTGAAGGAAAATAATTTACTTTTAAAGTTACCATGCCCTGTGAGAAATTGGGCAACACAGTGATCCACCTCCAGCCACGTCCTGGCCAGCCGCACGCGAACGGATGGAAAGAATTGGTGGAGGTGTCGGCCCTTGATGGAATTATCCCACCTACATTGCCATTCGGATAAAAGTTCCTCCCAGACGTCAATATGTGGTTTAAATAATCTAGAGATTCTGGCACGGTCACTCCGCGTTAAAAAGTCCGCGTCCATGGTCTCTTTTGCGGAATAGTACATTGCAGCACGTCGCTGCACTTCAAGGTCGACCGGAAGTACACCAGCAAGTACCGGTAAGGCCTCAGTACTAACCGTCCTGTATGCTTTGCATAAGAATATCAAAGCCAAACGCTGACTCTGAAGTAATTTACGTCGTATCGCCCCTATTGTGGCCCTATCAGCCCAAACAGGCGCCCCATAGCAGATACAACCCAAGTAAGTAGCCCCATAAATAGTCTTTAAAGTCAAAAAAGACAGACCCCACGTAGATTTAGATATTCTCGTTAAGGCATAGAAGTTCTTTTTTGCTTTTTCACCGACTATTTTAATATGATCTATAAATGCAAAATTCCTTTCTAACACAAGACCAAGATAGCACACTGACTGCTTCCTTTTTACCGGAACGTTATTAAATTTAATAGTACGACACGATTTAAGATTACCTTTCAAAATGAGCTGATAAGTTTTATGCGGAGCAAAGGTCAGGCGGTTACGATCGCCCCACTGAGATATTAATCGTAGGCAAGTGTCAGCCAAGTTCTCGAGTCCAGCTCGAGTACTTGATTGAATGAGCAGAAGACCGTCGTCCGCGTAACCGGTTAATGAACAGCCGCTTGGAAGCGGAATCATGAGGAAATCATCAAAGCCTAAATTCCATAAAGGTGGACCAATAACCGAACCCTGAGGACATCCCATGGTGAGAGACTTCGACATGGAATGATGGCCGAGTTTGAGTTTCGCGGAACCATTTAAAAAGTAAGAGTAAACTAAATTGTATATATTTCTATAGCAGCCTCGATTTTTCATTTTAAGTAATAGCATTGGCCACCATGCGTTATCAAAAGCCCCAGAAATATCTAGAAAAATCCCAATTACATACTTATGTTCAGATGTATTAACTATTTTCCTAACAGTCAGGGCCGCGTCTACGGTAGATTTGTAGAAGGTTATTTCCGAATTCATTATTTGAACATTTATTCATTGATGATTTTTTATTCATCATGTTTCCTGTGAGTTTATATGTTTTGAAATGCACCCACGATACAGGACGAAATTCCTAGTGTGGGGCATCGTTTGCGAAATTTCATTCACCAACCTGGCAAGTATATACACAATTTCACGTAAAATATTTCATAAGTCATGTTTCCTCATAACTCAGATCTGCTGCGTATCTAGGCTGATGACTCATACGCACGTAAACCGTGCCGCAGGGGCAGGCCTCAATGCCCCTCATTACCGAAGCGCTGTCCCTCGCTATATATCTCACATACATACCCGTACCGTACCTTCTTTATCCGCACGACTGAATTATCTGTCTTCTTTTATAAAAACTTGGGACACAGTCTTTTTATATTCCGTTCAGATTTTATTCACAATACTTACAACTATCTTCACAGAATATGTACATACTTAACTTATTAAACTAACCTAAACTATAGGTACTAACTAACTTATACTAAACCTAACTATGTATATAATATAAACAAAAACAAGGTACACTTAGGTGTCAAAGTACTCTTCCAAATCTCTGACATCGGCAATGCGCCCAGATATGGCATCATTACCACGTTGAGTGGCAATTCTGATTCTTTGTGCAAAAAATGAGCCAGCAACAAAAAGGGAATAATTTTATTGTGGGTAAATTATGCTATTTTTACTCCTCCGTTCTATTGTGATCATTTTATTTATTCATTCATAAACAATATAAATCGTGTTTGAACATTTTACCATTAAATTATCATTTCTACAAATTAAATTTCTACTCTACAACCAACTAATAGCAACAAAATAAATACAACACAATTCACTACTTAAAAATTAATAAATTCTATATCAACTTCAATATAATAAAAAAAGATATATACTTAGAATAATTAAATGTCAACCTCTCAATATCTAATGCAAAAAACTAAAAGAAAACAACGAAAATCACTACATGTCATAAAAGTTAATAAATTCAATGCCACATTCAGTCAATCTAAAAGGTCATTTAACAATAAAAGTAATATAACACAAAATAATAGTAATGTAGGAAATAATAATAGAAAAATGACAATAATACACCTTTCTCTCTTATGCCTACAAGTCTTCGACTGAGTAGAGACACCTATCTAACAGTAACGCCAGAAGCTTTGTTTTAAATGAAGATGTGTAAATCGAACTTCCCCTCTCACAGAGAGGAGGCCTGTGTCCCAACAGTGGGAACATTAAAAGGCTGATGATGATGATCAAATCAAACTTTATAAGTGAAGTGGCAATTTATCGAAAAATTACACTGCTTGATATTGCGGAATGTTTTATACAATGTTGAAATGGGGACTCATCTTATTTGTCAGGTCATTCTACCTAGTCTTTCTTCATTTGTTTTGTGTTAATTTTTAAACTTTTTAGGGTTAGTCAGGAGTACTGTAACGTAGAAACTGGGTACTGTAAGGATATTTAATTGAGTGAAATACGGACGACAGCTCTCTCTCTGTGATATACGGACTATAGTACTTATTGCTCTTTTCTGAAGGACAAAAGCTCTTTGACAGTTATAATTATAGCTATTGCCAAAAAAATGCACGCTAGGCTAGAATCTATTAACGCGTAATATACGATTTTTATTGTTTTATGTATATTTCATCCATTCTCAACGCATAACACGCAGACGATATGTATGCAATGCATCTATGGCGGCTAGTTCCTTTTTCCAATTATACAAATCATCTTCATGTGCTCCCAAAAATTTAGCTTCATTTACTAATTCAACTTTTTCCTCATTTAGTACAGTTTTCATGGTTTCTTTATTGTGAGCAGTCATTTGATCCAACACATTTGAATCGTTTTTTAGGATTCATCGAGCTGCATTGACTCGGCGCCTTTCTGGTGGTGATCACTTTTGATTCTGGCTTATAGGAAATGCAGAGATTAGGGGTAGTGTGGCGGGCATATAAAAAATACAAATGTTGGAAAAAAAATAATTGCAATTTAAAGTGCAACTATCGAATTCAGTCAGTATGCAATAATTACAACTTCAATAAGTTTTGTATTTTAGAAGTATCTTCTTCTATTAAAGTGCCGACATATTATACAATGCGTAGACCTTCAATAAATGTGGCTTAAAATGAAAAGACAAAATAGTAACAACAACATTAAATCCTGATATATTTTCTTCCTGGTACTTTGACTTCGAAATAGGTATGGGCTGACTATTTTCCTATGACAGTATACGCATCATGGGTTGCCTACCCAGATAATAAAGGATTTGGTCGGAAAACCGCAACCTAAGGGATTCACATTGTTGTTACTTTGTTTCCGTCACTGTGGCGGATCAAATGAAAAAATAAATAGTAAGGGGATAGTAGATCTTGTTTATTATTCTTTTATATGTGTTGAGGACTGAAAGAGGGAACAGAAGCGTATGCATGCAGAAATGCCGGTTTTTAACTTATAAAAATACAAATAAAGTATTGCAGGTACTCTAAGGTGAAAAAGATGTTTTTATCATTCATGAATAGATTTAGGAATAAATCAACTGATAATAATAAATAGACTGGTCCGAAATATTAGGTATGATTAAATGTGCCGCGACACAAAAATAATAAGAATAAATCGTTACATGGAGTTAGACCTAATCTGTTTGGTCATGGATGGAAAAATGGAATACAGACATAATGAAAATTAACGAGCAAGAGCTAAACGCAGAGAAGAATGGTGGTATCATTAGTATTTCTCTTGAACCCTTTCCTTTTCCCTTCAATCCCAAGGGATAAAATAATCAAGCAACTTATATACTGATCCAAAAGCACTTTCATAAGTTTGTTTATTGACATCAGATATGATTTTCTAAAAAAATTGGTATTATCAGCCTGTATTGTCCCACTGCAAAAGAAAAACAGGCAAAAACCTCCGTTTTCTCTGACTTTAGCAATCTGATCCCAATCCTTTAGATAGCTAGGAGTCTAACACGTCTAGTCATTTCCTTTTGGGTCTAACGAGTCACTGGTTTCTGATATTTGGCACCCAGTTTCTGCAGACAGCCTTTTCCAGCTAAGTTATTCGTCTTCTAGCAGAGTACATACCTACTAGAGGCAAGCGAAAACAAGACAGAAGACTGTTACTTTTTTATTTTATTTTGTTTCCGAGTGTTGTGCTGTGTCAAATAAAACCCTTATTTTTTTTCTTTCTTTTTTATAAGACTTACATCAAACAGGTTGTTTCCCAATCGCAAAGTCTTTTCATTAAAAAAAATACCCAGATTGCCAAATGAATATTAATGAGTTCGTTCCGTCACTGTTTACCTAATGATGTCAGTTCCGTTTGTAAAATTAACAAACTCGGGGATGTTACTGTCTATTTGCCATACTGAATCACGTGCCATCCATCATCTCTATCAAAGAAAATTATCTTAAGTAACCGTCGTGAAAATTTATTTCTACGGTAGAACTTCACAATTTTTTTTTTTAGCTATTTTTATTAAGTTAGGTCTCTAATATACCATGATAAATTTAATAATTTATTAGAATATATATAATTATACATATATATTACACAAATTATATATTACATGTAAAATATATAAGTATATAATTATGATTATTTATTATCTATACTTCTATACCAATATTATATAAAGAGGAAATACTTTCTTGTTTGTTTTTTTGTACCGAATAGGAATACCGAATTCTCCAAAATTACTGGATCGATTTTACAAATTCCTTCACCTATGGAAAGCTATATTATTCCCGAGTAAATTAAGGCTATAATTTTAACGGGAGCGTAGTTTTAAAGATCTAAGCATACATAGGGAATTCTTTCACTTTTCTTCTCGGCCTGTACTCACACACTCTTAATTTAGTTTTCCTAAAGTTATCTCGAGGGAGAATCTGTCATCTATCTCTGTGCCAAATTTCATCCAGATCCATCCAGCTATTTGAGCGTGAAGAAGTAACAAACATACAAACACACACACTCAGTCACAAACTTTCAGTCAAATTCGCCTTTATAATATGAGTGTGAAGTGTGATTTGATTTTTCCATTTCGCAGGTTTGCTGGTAGAAATTTCTCAAGAAATAAGTAGTGTCTTTGTACTCTATTGTCCTTATGTGTGGTTTCTGTGCATTATACTGTGTGTCCATTAATAAATAAATAATTTGTCTTAACGTACATAAGATATGATATTGTTTGTTTGTAAGAGGGAGTACTGATTCTATTATTTATAATTATTTCACTGTTATAAAGTTATAATGTCATGGGCAATTGGAGTAAAATATTTCTGATTTTACTCCAATTGCCCATGACATATCACAACCTTGAACCAAAAGTACAAACCTATAATGCTACACTAAACATCAAACACCAGTATTCTACGATCAAAAGTTTACTACCAACCAATACACGATAATTTCACCCGACTATAATTTCTAAGTAAACGGTACCAACCTGTCAATTGTACAAATTACTACTATTGGTAATTGATGGCATGGCCTTGTTATGGCCACCCCTCAGTATTTGTGTACCATCATTAATAATTTGGGCAACACTATTAGGACATCTGGGCGCTCAGCAAACTTCATAATAAATCATCCTTTTCACCGCACCGCACATAAGTATGGCTGTTACTGTCTAGATATTGACATGCCTCGATTAGGTAGGTGTAGTGAATTTCGTGCCAATAGTAAGCTTTTTTTGTTGTTATTAATAATAGGCTTGCGCTTGACCTCTATGTCACCTGATAGTAAGCGATGATGTGGTCGACGATGAAGCGCACTTTCTATTGTTTAAATATTTATTAAGTTTTAAAAAATACTTTTGAATTTTGGTGTAGACATATAATATGATAAATGCACTTATCATTTATTGTCCGATATTAAGCTCTGAGAAACTTTTAAGTGTAACAGCTGCAATAAAATTTTGAAAAAGTTTCGTGAATTCATTTAAACATTATTTCGTAGAATTGGGTGATAAAAACCGGGACTAAAGCCATTTGTCATTTCAATAATATTACCGTTATAACAAGCATATTATTGTTGTACGTTCTATGCCTATGGTGCCACTAAACTAAGACAGTGAAAATTGTTGTATTGTTAGCAACACAATGAAACAAGCAATTCACAAAAAAAAAGCAATTAAGAAAGTTCTTGTTCTATTTCGTTAAATAGCGTACCTATTGTAAAAGGAACTAGCTAAATATCAACCCTGCACGCGATGTCCCTGACAATGTATTGCGATGTTAGTAAGTACTATGCGAATATTTATTTATACAAGCAATATTTTTCTCTCGTGGTTATGTTCGTTGCCTTTGCAACCGTGCATTATTCAAGACAAAAGTCTATGACCAGTGTGTGTTGCCAGTGTTCACCTATGGGACCGAGACGTGGTCGCTCACAATGGGCCTTATCAGAAAGCTCAAAGTCACCCAAAGGGCAATGGAGAGGGCTATGCTCGGAATTTCCTTGCGTGATCACGTCAAGAATGATGATATCCGCAGGAGAACCAAAGTTACCGACATAGCCCGAAGAATTGCCAAACTTAAGTGGCAGTGGGCAGGGCACATTGCTCGCAGAACGGATGGCCGATGGGCCGAAAGGTTCTGGAATGGCGACCGCGAACCGGAAGACGATACGTTGGAAGGCCTCCCACTAGGTGGACTGATGACCTGGTTAAGGTTGCGGGAAGGCGCTGGATGCGAGACGCACGGGATCGGTCAATGTGGCGACGCCTGGGGGAGGCCTATGTCCAGCAGTGGACGTCTTTCGGCTGAAATGATGATGATGATGATGATTATTCGTGTTGAAAGGTAGCATAAGGCATTCAGTGACAGTTTTACTACCTGTCAATGAGAATTTTCATAATCGGGTCAGTGCATCTAGGGATTAACTCCAACAAACAAAAAATATAAATTTTACCTCTTAGTAATATTAGTGTTGATATATTTAGTCGAGGGCTGTCGAGGCTGTGCACAGCAGGCCTAGCTAAGTTACATTCGTTTCGTATAGAATCTATTTCTACATTCGTTAACGCCTCGGCGTTAGCTATTTTAGAAAACGAAAAGGTGGTAGCCAAATTGACTCGACTGAGTCAATCGCTTGTTCTACAATTTCGATAGATAAAACCTACACTTTAGTCTATGGTGAGAAATGTCAAACTAATCTTATTCTAATGTCAAAGTCACAGTTGTCAGTGATGTACTTTTTGCGCGCGATGAACTTTTATTTTAAATTGATAAGTAAGTAATACATCGTTAAAAGTGCTATAAAAGTAAGTGAAATAAATTAAATATCTTCTTATAAATGGTTTATTTTAATATCATAGTGCGGAATGTAATTTTAAATATTCGGAATATTATAATATGATCCTGTATGAATGAAAGATACCTTAAATTAAGTGATAACTTCTAAAGGATGGAATCTAGATCAAGCCCAGAACAGAGGCCTTAGTGCGAGTTTTTACTCACGCTCACTCGTGGTACGTAAACGATCTCTTATGTCAAAATGTATACAAAAAAAAGTGGTTTCTCTTACCGTCACCAGACGGCGCTTATCCAGTTTCAATACAAAATGATGTTTACGTTAACTCGATTGAGCGTGAGTAAAAACTCGCACTAAGGCCTCAGTTAGCAGCTTTGTTGGAATTCATGGAAAGGTACGTAAATTATTAGTTATTCCGTAAATATCTTCCTTTGTTATTTGTAAATTTTTCATACTCGGGCACTTGAAAGTTTGGAAAATAAACAATGACCTGATACGCGACATGAACTAATTTATTGCTACTTACGATACAAACAAAATAATTGTGTTTGACCCTTTACTTAATCAATAGACCCTTTGTTTCTCTGAAATTGTTTTAACCTACTAGATATGGCGATAAAACTATGGCAAATAAACAAAACACTTCGCGGTCTCAACACAGCTGTATAATAAAGACGCCATTTTTTGAGCGTTGACTCTTGGGTTTCGGCGATCGCTAATGTAGCGTTCAAAAACTTCGACATCGTTTCGTTAGCGCTTGTCAAAACTGTAACTTGGCTACCATTTCTATGGGATGTAGCGATCAACTTTGTAGAAACGATTACATTTCATTCTATCATTTTGAAAGATCCGTTACGTTGTAGACTTGGCTACGAATTTTCTATTCGTTTGGTCTGACCACGTGACTTATCGTTCAGATGAGGTAATTCCCATACATTTGACTATTTTTCTATTAGCATTTTCGATTGTAGATTGTCAACTTGGCTAAGCCTGCAGATATATTGTAGCGTAACGTAAGCTCCGGAGAGCTAACGTTAGCCACGTTAGTAAATATAAAAGGGAATATAAATTAAAACTAAGAAAAAGGATGTAGATAATAAAAACTATGGTCCGGCTTCGCACGACGTGGGCAGCTAACCAGGCAGGAAGACGTGGTAGGCCCTGGGTAGGCAGATGAGCAGGCACCACGACGGCAATCGGACAGGCAGGCTGTAGAGTAGGGCAGGCAATCGGATAGGCAGGATGTAGTGTAGACAGCAGGACGGATAAGCAGGCACACAGATAGATGGTCGAAGGCAGCTGAACTAATAGTCAGGCTAACGAGCAAGTAGGCAGTAGCACAGGTGCAGGCACAGGCAGCAAGGGGTGTGGAGGCCGGGCTGTGGTTTCATACGCCGATCAAACGAGCTCTTTTAGATGAAGCGGTGTCCGACGAGGTTAATGACCCAGTAAAAATGCTCACATTTCAGTTCAACACTCAATAAATTATATTTATTGCACTCAAAGATTTGATAACATTCACAGCCGTATATGTTATAGTTTAAAGAGTCTTCAGATACAATAGTACACATGGTAGTATTTAAGAAATCAGCCGACTTTCGGCGTTCCGTGCCGATGCTCAATCCAAAAGCTGACGCCCGTTTTTCATCGTTCTATGTCATATCGTCTACATATCAAATTCAAATTTCAATTAAGAAATAAAGACCAGAACGAATAAAAACGGTTCACAAAGGGGCCAGTCTACGCTACCCTTATAATATTGTACACCTAGCTTAAAGCAGGTTTAGTCCATGGTACCTATGTTACGGTCTATGGTTTAAGAAAAATAAAATAGACAGACAGATGTCATGTCAGATGAAAATTTCACAGTAGAAAAATATTGCAAGAATTAAGATAAGATAAGATAAGATAAATTTATTAGGACACCTTTCTTTAGATACATTAAGCACAACAAACAAATAAAATAGTAAAAATTATAACACAAGAAAATACAAATATTTAGTGCATTCAAGAAACCCTAGACCCCACACTAGGATACCCTGTGTCGTGGGATCTAGTTTTTTCGTCGTTAATGACACATTATTTTAAGTGCACTTGGAGGTAGTTAGCAAATATCCGGCTACAACACCAAACAATAATTAAACTTAACTTACTTAACTAATGGTAACATACAAAATTAAAATAGGAATTTATTCAAAGGTATGTGAAGAGTGTAGGTATGTAAGTGTATATCTTTGTATGTGTAGTGTGTGCCTGTTTGTGTGTGTAATGTGTGTCTAGTGTAGTTTATATGTACGAGTATGTCTGAGAGGGATTTGTTACGCCTAAGTGAGTCATAACGATGGATTTATTGTAAGGGAATCAGGAGAGCTTCAGTCTGCGCATAGTCTTGAGCTGATAGCCATTTGATTAGTTTAACTTTACAAGTACGCTTTGAGCATCGTACTATGTTCAAAATCTTGTTAATGTTTTGATAAATGAATGGACCCGTGTATCTAGGTGACCTATTAGCGAATTTAGTACGAGTAGTGGGAGTTTTCCATGTTATCTGTCTACATGACCTGGTAGATTTGTTTTGGGTAATGAGAGCTTGTCGGTGAAAGCGTAGTAAGACAGACACAATAAAAAGTTGTCTTACCCTAAGAACTTTACATTCTTGATACAGACTGTCAGTTGGATACCGGTAGAGCCTTCCATAAGCAACCTTTAAGATGCTTCTTGGAGCTCGTTCCAGTTTGATCAAGTGAGTCTTCGCTGCTGCACCCCAAGCCGATGTACAATAGTTTAAGATAGATTGGCACAGAGCGAAGTACACACACCTGAGAGTGTTGTGGTCTGCTATATTCCTAAATTTTTTCAATATAAACATTAGTTTACGGACCCTAGCAGTAACAGCCTCTATTTGTTTAACCCAAGATAATTGATTGTCGATTAAGACGCCAAGGTACTTTATATGGTCAACTTGTTCGATCTCGACACATTGACAAAAGTCACTGCCAAGGTGTTTGCAGGAATGGAGTTTAATTCGGAGTGGACTTTCGGGCTCAACACGATTAGATATTATAAATGTCATATATTTTGTCTTGCTGGCATTTATAGTAAGAAGGTTTTGCTGCAGCCATTTCATTACTATAGCTAATCCCCTCTGAGTAGCATCAACGACCTCAGCCCAACTACTACCATGGAATATAATAGCCGTGTCATCCGCAAAATACAAATTATCAATATAATTTAAGTTTCAGATATTAAAACAATCAGATATAACTAAAAGTATGCTTTTCTGATGATAACAATAGAAAGAAAACATAAAAATGAATTACAAAAGTTGATAAAATATCAAAAGATATCAAGGTATGGTTTATCTAGTGTTATGAATTGTAAATAGAGTTAAAAATGTGGATCTGTAAATCAGAACACCACAATATTTGCCACGTTAGCTGCGCGGTTAAACTAAGCCATTGGCAGCTATGGAAGGACGAATTTACTTTGTAAATATTATTATTTTATTTTAGAACTAGAAGCTTTTTGTGGCAGTCACGCTCACGAATAAGATTAATAGATTACAGTGGAGCCTCGAAAGATATATCGAGGTGAAATTCAAAGTGTATTAAATTATTTCTGAAGTAAAGTCCAATATAGAAACCAATTTCTGAACTAGAGCTTATTTTTAGTATTTTCAGCATGATGACAGTTGCAATATTTTCTTCTGAATATGACTTTTGCAAACGACTTTTTATTTGGAAGAAGGCGTTTTGTTAATGAAACTTACTTCATTAATTTAACGTCATAGTCTTTTCAGAAGTATTCGCCGTTTTCGATGGTGTCGGCAAACCAAAATACAAAAAAAAACATTCATAAATATATTTTTGCAGTCTGTCCCGACAAACAATAAACCAAGAAACCAAGAGAATCAACCAGGGAATCTGGTTACTGCGCATTTACCGCTTCGCTAACACTCCACTACCGATGCATTAACCGTGCGATGCTGTTAGGTATGTTGGCTATCAAGTGCCTTTCATCTTGTATTGTTCGCTTCTTGGCTTCACATGTAACAGCTAACTTGAATGAGAGCTGAATGAGAACTTAAACAACAACACCATTCGGCAAAAAAAATTACATATTCGTATTCGGTTTACTAATGATAAGCATAAAATACTACTACTGTCATAATTCACATTGGCATAACGAAATTCAGCATAAGTTCATCAGTGCATTCGTATTTTCGCATAATATTAAAAGTTAAGCGAAAACGTTACGCCTAAAAATTGTATGCCAAGAGGGGATTCCCTACATATTCTTTATTGTACAAAAAACAAACAGATACCGATACAAAAGGACAGTAACAGTCTTTTAGTCCACTTTCAATCACAATCTTTTTTATCAAAAAGCAATGTAGCAAGAATTGCCACGCTAGTCTCACGGTATCTTATATGACCCACGTCAATAGGACAGCCACTGTTATTATTATTACTGATATTCGCTTAAATAAATACGGTGACACATAAGACCTTCTTACACACGTCCAGAGAAATAATGCAGGCTAAACACACAACCAATTTTTAAAATACCTTGAATATGTTCACTCAGAAACATTGGTGCAATTTTCAACCATGGTCGTACCACAACTCGAACGCGATACGATCTATAAAAGAACTTCCAACCATCTAACAGGTACCCATAGCATACCCGCTTTAGCTATTTGATTTGAACGACTGATAAGCATAAAGTGATCCATCAAAGATCGATCAAGGAAGCATTGTGAACACGGTTAACTAGTTTTGAAATGAGAAACATAATAATAAATAATGATAGTAAAATGACCGCAGGGAGGTATGGCAGAGCAAGGAACTTGTACCCCGAAGGAACCCGATGTAGATCTTTTAGCGTCCATGGCCTGGCTGCGATTTGGTGACCTTTTCAAGGAAAACGAAGGTATTGTCTTTGCGATTATGGACGAAGTTATGATGACGAACAAATACCGGAAATACATTGTAAAGGACGGCACGGTTGACATCTGTCAGGCATGTCACCGGCCGGGGGAATCAATCCGTCACATTATCTCCGTTTGTTCTAGTCTGGCTAACGGAGACTATTTTCATAGACACAACCTTGTAGCCAGGATTATCCATCAGCAACTTGCTCTTAAATACAATCTTGTGGAATCGTAAGTGCCTTACTATAAGTATGTGCCCGACCCAGTTCGCGAAAATGGCAATGTCACGTTGTATTGGGATCGGTCTATCATCACTGACAGGACTATTGTTGCCAATAAGCCTGATATAGTGGTGATAGACCGACTAGAGCGTCGCGCAATGATTGTTGATACAGCGGTCCCCCATGACGAGAACCTTGTGAAGGCTGAGAGAGATAAGAAAAGCAAGTATCTTGATCTGGCTTGCGAGGTTGTCGACATGTGGGATGTGAATACAGCAATCATTGTGCCGATAGTCGTGATGGCCAATGGCATAATAGCCAAGAGCCTCGACGAACATCTGAGGAGGCTCTCGTCGGGCAGCTGGATCAAGGGCTTGATCCAGAAAGCGGTACTCCTGGACACAGCGCGTATAGTTAGGAGGTTCCTCTCTCAGGAGCTCTGACCACCGGTAGCTTGGACCCTGTTCCCGATACCGGTGGGTTACTATTTTTGTATTTTTAAATGTTTATTTGATTTTTTATAGAATAATATTTAAAAAAATGTCAAAATATGTAAATATAATGAGTAAATGGAATAATAATGATATTAACTATATGTACCTTTTTATCTATACCAATAATTATAATTGAACTGTCTATATGTAATACCAAAATAAAAACGTTTTATTAAATGCATGTGAAAATATTTATGGTATCTATTAATAACAAATACGCATTTTTTAAGATTTTGGCTGTTTGTCTGTTTGTTCCGGGCAATCTCCGTAGGAACTGAAGCGATTTTGACGGGACTTTCACTTGTAGATAGCTGATATTATAAGGAATAACATAAGCTACCTTTTATCGCGGCAAAATCACAGTTCGTGTGAAAAATTAATAAATAAATTACGGCGAAGTCGCGGGCTACAGCTAGACATATTATATTATATTTACTTAACTTTTGATAAATTATTATTAGAAAGTGCATATTATAAGAAAGTAAAATGATTTTTTATGTTGTTGTTTGTATGCGGATATTATTTGTTATGTAACAAACAATGATATTCTAGTAAACAGATATGTTACGAGCGCGCGCATTGTGAAGACTTGAATACGTCCTAATTGGGACGTATAGTACTTCGTCTATGTCACGCATGGCGACGAGCGATTAGCAACAACAAGATTTAAAAAATGCCATCGTGTGTATTTAGAATGTGTACCAATTATGATACCAAAGTACATAAAACAGAAGGGATCTCACACAATATGTAAGTACGCAATACACCTCAATTTACTAATTAATTTCTTTTTTTTTTCCTAATATTCTGATATTTGGAGGTTAGAAAAAGAAAGAGATAGTAAATACATTGGTGGCCAGATTAATGTTTGTTTACATTCACACGCAAGTGACAAACACTAGCTGTTTTTCTTGTTGGTTTTATCAAACCATCCCTTTCGGCTTGTAGTGAAATGTCAGATGAATGAAAATTGTGTATGTTTGCTGCCGTTGCTGCGCGGAACACTTTTTTCGGTTGTTTTGTGAGTGTATAACGTATCTATTTACTAGAATATCATTGGTAACAAACAAATACTTTTACTTAAGAGTGTTTATTCATACTTCGATCGTGTTAACGTAAACGTCAACGTGCAATAAAACTGTATAAGCGCCGTCTGGTGACAATAATAGGCAATCTATTTTTTTGTATAAAAATATAAGATACATTTACGTTAACGATCGAGTCCATTAAAAAACACGCACTAAGGCCTCTGATCTGATTTAGATCAATCTTTCACTGATTGACAGCTCTACTTACCATAGACTATTTCGAAAGCATGCAAGGTTCCTGTTGAATAGGCCTCGGGAGTGAACCCGCGGGTAAATAGCTAGTCAAAAACAGCTTGTAAAAAGCAATTCGGACGGGGTACCAGCAATTGTAATTAAAACTTGTGCGCCTGAATTTTCTCCGATCTTGACACGCCTATATCGCTTTTCGATGGTGACTGGAAAAGTGCCGAAGGCTTGGAAGCAAGCTAACGTTCAGCCTTGGTGTAAGGGGGTACATTCAAGATCTAAGTGCCCCAAGTCAACCTCACCTGCTCGCGGTACATCCTGCTAAATAACAAACGAGGCTCTGACGACAACCGATAAATGGCGGTATAACCATTTTAAGCTAAGTGGTACAGACTGGTGATGGGCAGCAGCGTCACCAGTGCGAAAAAGCTGCGATCTGCGATCGCCAACCCGCATGCCCAGCGTGGCGATTATGGGCAAACCCTCCAATATGACAAGTTGAAATCAACCACGGCCCCCAGTTCCCGGCCGCCCTGCTGTTATACCTGATTATGGCGGCGGTCACGGAGACGGCAGGGCATTCGGGGGTGCGAAGAATCACCGGGTTACGGACGGCCGCCGAACCCAACTGACCTTGGCGACGTATAATGGACGCACGTTACGGCTTGATGAACACCTCGTGCAGCTTGAGGAAGAACTCGAGAGTATAAGGTGGCACGTTCTAGGGCTGAGTGAAGTCCGAAGAGAGGGGGAGGATACAATAACACTCAAATCAGGCCACCTTATGTATTTCCGAGAGGGAGACCAACTATCCCAGGGTGGCGTTGGGTTCCTGGTAAACAAGTCCATCTGTGACAACGTTGTGGAGGTTTCCAGTGTCTCGAACCGGGTAGCGTACCTCATAATTAAGCTAACCGAGAGGTATAGCCTCAAGGTTGTACAGGTTTACGCACCGACCTCGGCACAATCGGACGACGAAGTGGAGGAAATGTTTGAGGTCATTTCCAAGGCCTTGCATTCCACCAGTAAGACCCACTACAGCGTTCTCATGGGGGATTTTAACGCCAAAGTGGGAGTACAGAATTGCAGTGATTCGGTAGTAGGATCCTACGGGTTTGGTAGCAGGAATAATAGGGGGCAAATGGTTGTCAACTTCCTAGAAAGAGAGGGTCTTTTCGTAATGAATTCCTTCTTTAAGAAACAGCCACAAAGGAAGTGGACATGGCGAAGCCCCGACAACGTGACCAAAAATGAGATAGACTTCATCATAACAGATAAAAAGCACATATTCAGGGATGTCTCAGTGATCAACAGGTTTAATACCGGCAGCGATCACAGACTTGTTCGAGGCTCCCTGAATATCAATTGCAAGCTTGAGAGAACTCGTTTGATGAAGTCTAGGCTCCGTCCCAATATGCTCCAAACAATGTTGGGATCTGAAGCGTTCCAGTCAGACCTGGAGAACCGTTTTGCTGCCGTGGAAACCGCAAATAGCGTTGACCAGGCGCTCGACCAAATGGTGGAAATCCTCAGGGAGGAAGGTGCGAGATTTTGTAAGATGCGGCGTACGGGCAGGAAGTCCAAACTTTCGGAGGGAACTCTGAAGCTTATGATGGAACGACGTGAAAATCCACCGGTCACTTCGTCAGAACAGCGGGCACTCAATAAACATATAAGGAAAATGGTACGACGCGACCTCCGACGAGCCAACACGCTCTCTATAGAGAAAGCGATTGAGCAAAACCGGGGGTCGAAAGTGTTTGTCCAGTCACTTGGGAGGAGCCATCTGACGAAGTTGACTACATCTAATGGGAATATCGTCGTTTCGAAGCCGGAGATTCTTTCGGAAGTTGAAAACTTCTACGGCCAATTGTACGCAACGCATGCATCTCGGCCTGATCCCGAAAATGAGGATTCTAGAGCCACCTTAACACGCCATTTCACAGAAGACCTGCCTGAAATAAGCCAAGACGAAATCAAGGCGGCTCTCAAACAGCTTAAAAATGGAAAAGCCCCGGGTGAGGACGGGATAACTACCGAGCTACTGAAAGCGGGAGGACAACCGGTACTGAAGGAGCTTGGGGAGCTCTTCAATTCTGTCCTGTTCTCTGGGAGAACTCCAGAAGCGTGGCAAAGGAGCGTGGTCATTCTGTTCTTCAAAAAGGGTGACAAGACCCTTTTGAAGAATTATAGACCCATTTCGCTTCTTAGCCACGTATATAAGTTGTTTTCGAGAGTCGTCACGAATCGTCTAGCGCGAAGATTCGACGAGTTTCAACCACCGGAGCAGGCCGGGTTCCGAGGTGGATACAGCACCATAGACCACATCCACACAGTGCGGCAAATTATACAGAAGTCCGAAGAATATAATCGGCCCCTGTGTTTTGCTTTTGTGGACTATGAGAAGGCTTTTGACTCTATCGAAACCTGGTCTGTTTTGGAGTCTATGCAGCGGTGCCAAGTGGACTGGCGATACATCCAAGTGCTGAGATGTCTTTATGCAAACGCCACAATGACCGTCCAAAGTCAGGACCGGCAAACTAAGCATATCTCACTGCGTCGAGGGGTTAGACAAGGGGACGTTATTTCCCCGAAATTGTTTAGCAACGCGGTGGAGGATATGTTTAAGACGCTGGACTGGGAAGGACGCGGTATCAATATAAACGGCAAGTACATCTCACACCTGCGATTTGCGGATGACATCGTCGTAATAGCAGAGTCACTGCATGACTTGCAACTGATGCTGAATGGCTTAGCTGGTTCTTCTGCACGCATCGGGCTCCGGATGAACTTGGACAAAACCCAGGTTATGTTCAATTCACACGTCACTCCGGGACCCATTGTGGTCAATGGCGGTGCTCTCAAAGTTGTTCGAGAATACGTTTACCTCGGGCAAACTCTGCAGTTTGGTAAGAACAACTTTGATAAGGAGGCTAATAGAAGAATACAGCTGGGCTGGGCGGCGTTTGGGAAACTTCGTCGAGTCTTCTCGTCACGTATCCCACAGAGCCTGAAGACCAAAGTCTTCAACCAGTGCGTCCTACCTGTTATGACCTACGGCGCCGAGACGTGGACACTCACAATACGGCTGGTTCATCGGTTCAAAGTTGCTCAGCGAGCAATGGAAAGGGCTATGCTCGGAGTCTCTCTAAGGGATCGAATCCGAAACGAGGTGATCCGGCAGAGAACCAAAGTTGTCGACATAGCTCACAGAATAAGTAAGCTGAAGTGGCAATGGGCCGGCCATATAAGTCGTAGAACCGATGACCGTTGGGGTAGACGTGTTCTTGAGTGGAGACCGCGAATTGGTAAACGTAAGGTGGGACGCCCTCAGGCTAGGTGGAGTGACGATCTTCGCGGGGTGGCTGGTAGCAGCTGGCTAAGAGTAGCCGAAAATCGAAGCAAATGGCGTGCAATTGGAGAGGCCTATGTCCAGCAGTGGACTGCTATAGGCTGATGATGATGATGATGATGTTCAGCCCGTGCCCAAGAAGGGTAGTCGAGCTGACCCGGTCAACTACAGACCCATATCAGTAAGGTCCATCCTCTGTGAGAGTATGGAACGTGTATTGAATAATAAGGTCGTGGCATACCTAGAAGACAACGACCTCCTTAGTGACCGCCAATATGGCTTCCGCCGAAACCGGTCAACTGGGGATCTTCTAGCGTATGCCATTCACATCTGGAGTGAGGCAATTGAGAAGCACGGGGAGGCGCTTGCTGTCTCCCTTGATATATCGAAGGCCTTTGACAGGGTCTGGCACGAGAGCCTTATTGGTAAGCTTCATTCCTTCTCTCTGCCTTGTGGTCTGTGTGACTGGATTGTAGACTTCCTGAGGGATCGGTCCATCCGAGTGGTTATCTATGGCTGCTTGTCCGGTCAGTTGGGTATTAACGCCGGAGTCCCTCAGGGGTCAGTGCTCTCGGCAACATTGTTCTTGCTGCACATTAATAACCTTTTTTTTTTTTTTTTTTATTTGAGATGGGTTTGCTCTTGACTCTAGTCTAAGTCATAGGTGACAGAGACAGAGTCGACGATGGAGTGAGCTTACCCAGAAGGAGCCTGTTTACTCTAACTTTGAAGAGATTCGGGTTGAATGCGTTCGGAAACACAGATGCAGGTAGTGAGTTCCATTCATTCGCTGTGCGCATTATGAAGGATGTTTGGAAGCGCTTGGTGCGAATTGGTGGAATGGCAACAAGGTAAGGATGGTAACTTGCAGTGCGTCTAGATGTCCGATGGTAGAAGGGGGCTGGTGGGATGAGGTCGTGGAGTTCTTGAGCACACTCACCGAAATACAGTCTGTAGAAGACCGACAAGCAGGCAACCTTGCGGCGATGAGCCAAGCTGTGAAGCTTGGTATCCACCAGTTCAATGTCGCCGATGAGCCTCTTAGCTCTGCGTTCCACCGAGTCAAGCGCGGCAAGCTGATACTTTGCTGAGCCATCCCAAAGGTGGCTGCAATACTCCATGCAGGATCGGACTTGCGCTTTGTACAGGGTTAGAAACTGTCCAGGCGTAAAGTATCGCTTCACCTTATTTAGGATGCCCAGTTTTTTGGCCGCAATTTGGGCTTTGTGCTCAATGGAGGCGCCGAAGTTAAGACTGGATGTCAACTCCATGCCTAGGAGCCCAATCCGATCAGTCACTGGAACAGACGCACCACGAAAAATAGGCGCCCGATCGAAAAGACTCCTTTTAGCGGTAAAAAGACACGCCTGTGTTTTGGTGGCGTTAAAGGAGACCAGATTGTCATCACCCCACTGGGAGACAAGGCTTAAGGTCAAATCTGTCCGCTCTACCATAGTCTCTCTCAAGGAACGAACTTCATCCACGCTGGTTCTTGCGCTGGACAGGTATCTCTCTGAAACAGTACTGTCATCTGCGTACCCAACAATACCAAGCTGAAGAAGGTCATTGATGTGCAGCAGGAAAAGAGTTGCAGAGAGAACAGACCCCTGAGGAACTCCGGAATCAATAGCCATAAGGTCAGAGGAGCAGCCGTCTATGACTACTCGGATCGACCGTTCTCAAAGGAAATCTGATATCCAGCTACAAAAACCAGCGGGGATGCCATACGCAGGAAGCTTACTGAGTAGACTTGCGTGCCAGACCCTGTCAAAGGCCTTCGAGATATCCAGCGAAACAGCAAGTGCTTCGCCGTGTCTCTCGATGGCTTCGCCCCAGCAGTGCGTGACATACACAAGAAGATCACCAGTAGACCGTCCCCGGCGAAAGCCATATTGACGGTCACTGAGGAGATTATTGTCTTCAAGGTAGGTCAGCAACTTACTGTTCAGTACCCTTTCCATAACTTTGCACAGAATGGAGGTAATGGCGATTGGACGGTAATTGACAGGGTCTGCACGGTTGCCTTTTTTGGGCACTGGTTGCACATTTGCAAGCTTCCAGGACTTTGGTACCGTTCTTTTTACAAGAGAGAGGCGGAACAAGCGTGTCAACACAGGAGAAAGTTCGGGCGCACACAGCCTCAGTACTCTTGCTGGAATGCCGTCAGGCCCGCTGGCCTTGTTCACGTCTAGACTGCACAATACTCTTCGGACCTCTTTGGTGTGCACAGCGATCTCCGGCATCGAAGAGTCACAATGAGGGACAGTAAGTGGTTGCTTGGATCCAGCGTCCAGACGTGAATTGCTAGCAAACAGAGATGCAAATAAATTTGCTTTCTCACTTGCAGAGTGAGCCAGCGACCCATCAGGTTTCAGCATTGGAGGTAAAGTGGGACGACAGAAATTCGATTCAACAGCTTTAGACAGGGACCAAAACTGTTTACTACCCGGAGGGTGTGATGCCAGCTTGGCCCCAATACGTCCAATATGGTCAAAACGTGCCCGACGCAAAACCCGCTTGCAGAACTTGGTGGCAGAATTAAAAGCTCTTTTCCTCGCACGAACCCTACGCGCTCTAACTTTGCGATCTCGGGCCCCGACCCAGGCTTGGTAGGCAGACTCTTTTTGGGCCTCAGCGTGGGCACATTCTGAATTATACCAAGGTCGGGATTTGTGACCGAGCGGAATGTCGGAGAATGGAATGAAATACTCCATTCCCTGCCGAATCACATCCGCAACCGCGTCCGCACAGCTCGAGGGGTCATCCGAGGCGAAGCACACATGCCGCCAAGGATAAGACGCAAAAAAGTGCCGCATCTAGTCCCAGTCTGCTGACTCGTATCGCCATACTCGCCTCGTGCCTCTAGGACTCTCATCTGGAGGAGAGCAAGTCGACACGGATTTCACCAGACAATGGTCAGACGTTCCCAGCGGGGCTGAGACCGAAACCGAATGACTGTCCGGATCAGTTGTCAGCAGTAGGTCTAAGCAATTGGGTGTATGGCCGTCAACATCCGGTACCCGCGTTGCCACATTCACCAGCTGGGTTAGATCTAGCGATAGAGAAAACTTGCGCGCCTCTAACCCGGCATGGTCAGTTTTCCGGTACGGGTACAACCACTCCTTATGATGGGCGTTAAAGTCCCCCAGAAAATTAAGCTTCGCTGTTGGGTACCGTTGCTGGGCCATGTCGGCCGACTCCATAAGGCAGTTAAAGAGCGCTGTCGTCTCCTGGTCACCGGTGTGCGATCGGTAGACGCCGATGTAGAGAGACTTCTCCACGCCAGTGTCCACAAGTAGCCATATGGCAGAAAAACCCGATTTCTCAAAGCAACGGAGACGACGACAACAAATGTCATCGCGGAAGTACACACAGACCCCAGCTTGCTTCTTGAACTTGTGTTCAAGAGAGTAACCCGGGTAGTTGAGGTACGCCACGTCCGACGGGGTTGTTATCTTCGTCTCCGTTAGGAAAAACAGGTGCGGCTTCTCGGTCTCAAGGTGGTGGTGGACCGGATCGAGATAAGAGTGCAACCCCCTGATGTTAGTGAAGTGCACTTTTTGTGGGAGGAAGTGCAGCCGTTGATTCACCATATTCTTCTTCGCTTTGGTCATTTTTTTTTTTTTAGAGTTTGCTGGGGAAGAAGTTAAACTGTCGAGGCGCTGCTCAGTGAACCAAGTGGAACACTGGAGCTAACCCAACCTGTGGGGAACTCATTTGGAGACTGCGGGGACGCCCGAACCCCCCCGGATATGGCCACCGGGTCCTCTCATCCAGTCGCCAGCTGGCACGGTGGAGCATACCGGGATTTTTCGCGAGTTGGCGGGGCAGCCTTTGGCACGTGGCTGGCGTGCTACTTGGGCCCCCTACTGACTGCGGTCGGCCAACGGCTGGCACCGTGCTTCGGATCCCGCTACCCTCCAAGATGAGTTACCCGGCAAGTTTAGCCCAGAGACCAAGACCGGTTCTGAACAGCGCAACTGACATCCTCCTTCTCCCCCAAAGGCACTGGTAGTCCCACACACCGACGGAACACAGCAAGCTGCTTGGCGCCGGACTCCGGTGGGATGGTGGTCGCGAGCCAGGCGGCCCCTTGCGGAGCCTACCACCGCTTAAGTGGGATCATTCAGCCGTACCACAGGCAAGCCCGTGGTGCCGTTGCCCGGGATGGACCGCTAGGAGGTAGATCCCATACCCATCCCAAAAATATATATAACCTGCTAAAACCCGGAACCTTTGGGTATGCAGACGACAGCACTGTTGCTGAGAGATACGTGTCTGGCGCACGGGCTACTGGGCCTCAAGTCCGGCCGCTTCGGGAGGCCATGGTTGAGTGCTTGAACCTGTCTTTGGAGGCAGTCTCCGAATGGGGCAATGCCAATCTAGTCAGTTTCAAAGCTGCTAAGACCCAGGCGCCGATTCCACCGCGCTAGCGCAAGTTCGGTCATGCATGGAGTACTGCTCTCACCTCTGGGATGGATCTGTCAAATACCAGCTTGATGCACTTGAGTCGATTGACAGACGGGCCAAAAGGCTAATTGGCAACGATGCAATGGTCGCCTCAAAGCTCCAGAGCTTCGAACATCGACGCCGAGTTGCTAGCCTGTCGGTTTTTATCGGTTACATTTTGGAGAGTGTGCGACGGAACTGCACAATTCGATTCCGATTCGAGCCCTTTCCATCATTGGACTACAAAACGTACGGCAATGTGCCATCGGTACATGGTGGATATCCCACCCATACGCACAAAGCGTTTTGAAAATACTTTCAAAGTGCGTACAGCTAAGGAGTGGAATTGCCTGCCGGCGTCCTTGTTTCCTGATAGCTACAACCTAGGGTCTTCGAGTCAATAGTGAACAAGTTACTTCTAGGCACCACCTTCTACCATATCATCACTTAACTTCAGGCGAGATAGAGGTCAAACGTGAGATTATAAAGAATAAAAAAATTAAAAAACATTCATACAAAAGTTATCGATCGATATGGACGCTGCTCACAACAGATACTACAATGTAAAACATTACAAAATCACTTAGGCACAGACCTTTTTCTACAAAAATAAAAAAACAAAAGCGCGAGGCCCTTAGCCTAGATACTACGCTTATGAATTCTGATAAATGATAGCAAGGTCGACGGCGGCCATTAAGTTTGGAAAAATAAAAAAATATACAAGATAGGAGACTCTTCTGTTCCTCAACAGTGAAAAATCGTTGTTCCACCATCTTGCCAGACAGGGCATTTATCCTTGATTGCACTCTCTCTTTTCAACTTTAAATTGTCTTTTTATGAGCTATTTAGGTTTTAATTTATATTTGTTTTTGTTAATGATCTTTCTTTTGAGCTGTTTGTGTTAAATAATTAATTACTGTTGTCCATTTGCACAATATCCTCCATTATACTTATACTACAGGCACAGATAATATAACACTAGCATACAGATGCCCCATCCCATAAAAAGAAACCATGGCAACGTTAGTAGCGATTCTCGTCTGATTAAACTGATAATTTTTCTAATAACATCGATCGCATTCAACGGATATAAATGGTGGTAGCAGTGATTTGCAAGTAAAAGTGTTAACTCGGTTCGTGAATACTTTTTTTTTAAATTATAGCGACGATTTGTTTTATAGTAATATTTACACGGTTTTACAGTTTAATTGTACCAAAATGTGTTACAATACAAATTTAAAAAATCGAGTGAAATAATCTTTGAAATGTGAATTAAGAACCCAATATTCCTTAATTTTGTGCTTAGGAGAGTTAATTAAACAAGAACATACATTATTTAAGATCGTCTTTAGAAAATCTTAATATTGCATAAAACTCAATAACAAATCGAACCTTATTACGCTATCTAGTGCAATTCACGATTGCATTCTTTCACGGTTTAAGCAGCTCGTTTATGGAATGTATTACCTATTGAGGTAAGGCGTGCGAAAACATAGCCTACATTTAAAAAAATGGTGAAGGAGCATTTCCTTTCTCTGTAACTATTCTTATCCTTTCTCTGTTCTGTATTTGGTATTTATGAGTATCTTATTTTGTTGTATACACACATACAAATAAAATAATATACTCATAAATACCTTTTATGTAATATCTAAGTAATATTATTTAAGATAGCTTTTGTACACTGACATCCCTTGTCTATCTCCTCTCGTTCAGTCCATCCAAAGGTTGTCTGTAAAAGGTTGCCCTGTGTGATTTTATCTTTATAAATGCCCGCCCATTGTATACTTATCTTTATAAATGTCTTGTCCTGTAATTATTTAAGTGGTGTACAATGAAGTATATAAAAAATCAATAATAAATTTATTTGAACCAATTTTCTTCGCTTTGGGTGCCCGTTCTACAGGCCTCGCGTTCTAGGCATCCCACGAAGTCAACACAAACATACATAGTTGAGAATAGTCTTGGCAGATTGATGCCTTGTATAACTATACTCGTAGTCTTAGGAAAATCTCAGAATTAATAAAATTTTCCTATTGGTTGATTACAATCTGAAGTAAGAAAGTAGTGAAAAATAACACTATTTTATTGCAAAACAGGGATTAATATACACTTGCCAGGAACATACAATTCTAGCCACTCCAATCTTCTAGTAAATAGTCATATTCAGTGAACACTAGTGCTAGTTGCGCTGGAAAAGTATTCCTCTGGGTGAAATTTTTCCGTGCCAGAGTACATTTTCTGAGAAATTTGCAATTCATATGTACATACTGGTAATCATGTTTGAAGAATGATAATAATTGTAAGCAAACTGTTTTGTTTTCTTAGAACTGCAGCAACCTATTCTAGTGATTTTAATTACGAGCAGTTTCTTGGAATATTATGAAGAAAATAGCTGCGCGTGATATTAGTACTTATCCCAGTATCTTTATAAATTATAGCTTAAGTGTTATTCTGATGTATAAGCTGTTGTAAAGTTTCATCAAAATACGTTCAGTAATTTTTGCCTGAAAGAGTAACAAACATCCAGCCATCCATCCATCCACACAAACTTTAACGTTTGTCATAGTAATAGGATGTGCTGATTGTTTTGCTAGGATTTCGTGTGAAACTTCCTATTTGATTCAAATTACATAGTTTTACAAAATACCACGAATATTTACGAAACTACAGAACAGATATTAGGAATAATACGTTAAATAAAATCTAAATTCGATGCTTGAATTTATTAGGTCTGCCTTCAACTTATTTCATATATCAAAAACTTTCCACAGTCATATATGGAATCAAATCAAAAATCAAATATATGGAAATGTTAAACGCTATCAAAATGTCACGTGATCAAACCCTTACATTTTGGAATTTCAACCATAGCCTTCGCTGACATCGAATAACACTTGTCCTGAGCCTTAGGTCTGCCTTCATTATATTTCATACAAGCTGTCCCGGTGAACTTCGTACCACCACTAATAAATATACCAATGGAAAAATGGTGTAACTAACCCGACTTTGTTTTGAATTTCACAATAATCGACAACGCCATATACTAGCATTACCGGCACCAGTATACATCGCTATGTTAATTTTGGTCCATGTTATGTTTCTTTTATGTTTCCGAGATGGCGCCGTGTTCGCAAAACATATGGGAAGATAAATTTTCATCATAATTTTGGTTTGCGTTAATATTACCGATATTTTTATAGTTATTCTGTTATTCGGGGCGGCGATAAATCCAAACCAAGCCAAGATCATGAAAATCGGTCCAGCCGTTCTCGTGTTATAAATAGTGTAACAAACACGACTTTGTTTGATATATAAAGTTATCAAGAAAAGTTTTACTGAAACACGTGTTTAAATCCAAACAATATTTATTGCTGATAGACTGTTTCTTTGTCTGTAACCCATTCAATACCAGGCGATATCACAAAGAATATCAACCCATAATTATTTTGTTAGATCAAATATTTAACAATTCTAACCAAGTCACACAGCTGTCAGTTACAATCTTACTTATATTATAAATGTGAAAATCTGGATAGATGTGTGTGTGAATGTATGTTTGTTATACAATCACGCTAGAACGGCCGAACGGATCTGGATGAAATTTTGCACAGACAAATATACGTACGCAAAATACGCGCTTAGACGTGGAGTTGCGGACACCAGCCCGTCTTAATCTAATCTAATCTAATCTATTATTGTCTGGATATAAGCTACTTTTCATTCCTGTATAATGTTACCTTGGGATAAGAGAAAACACTATCCACGCGGGCGAAGCCGCTGCCAAAAGCTTGTCAGAACATAAAATGTCTATATTTGCTGTAAGGAAAAGCTCTTCATTCACGACAACGCTCCATGAATAAAATACCACTGAAGGTTTTCAGTAAGTAGGTTTTTAAAGAAACAATAAGTAGGTACTGTGACAGTAACTTTCCTTTGCCTTCTCCATGAATTATAAACTATTGTTTAGAACCACAGATAAGTAAATATTGGAGAACTAAGGTAATTTTGTGTATAGTTTAGTTTTCGCAATTTTTTTTCACAGCCCGGCTACGAATAGGCAAATAAAAACAGGACTATTGGTGTTGTAAAGAGGTTTCATGGTATTGATGAAAAGATTAGCAGGCAACCATAAGCTCTTAGAATAAGGTTATTTTGAGTGTGCGACTGTGCGTCATATACATCTGTCCCTTACACACACTCAAAATAATCTTACTCTACGACGTAAATTACTTCAAAGTCAGCGTTTGGCTTTGATATTCATAAGCAAAGCATACAGGACGGTTAGTACTGAGGCCTTACCGGTACTTGCTGGCGTACTTCCGGTCGACAATGAAGTGCAGCAACGTGCTGCAATGTACTATTCCGCACGGGAGAACATGGACGCGGACTTTTTAGCGAGGAGTGAGCGTGAAATAATCTCTAGATTATTTAAACTACATATTGATGTCTGGGAGGAACTTTTATCCAAATGGCAATGTAGGTGGGATAATTTCGTCAAGGGCCGACACCTCCACCAATTATTTCCAACTGTTCGCGTGCGGCTGGCCAGGATGTGGCTGGGGTTGAATCACTGTGTTGCCCAATTCCTCATAGGGCATGGAACCTTTAAAAGTAAATTATTTTTATTCAAGCTCGTTGCCTCGCCTCTATCTCAGTGTTCTACATCTGACTGCGAATATATAAAATCTGCACATCATATCTTGTAAGAGTGTATTCTTTGGCAGTATGAACGCAATATTATATTGAATAATGTACAGGCTGCATCAGGAGTTGTTTACTATACGGACCTTGTGGAAACTAGAACAAATTTCCGTTTAAACGTTTTTGCCATACCTATTATTGGAAACAAATATAGCAGCTCACAATGTTAGGACCCATTAATATTAATGCAAATTTGTATCCATGGTGCTAGGCAACTGGGCTTATTCCAGTTGTAAACGACCCTTTGTGCCTATTGGCCTTTTTTGTTCTGTCTCCTGCTTGATATGGAGGCAAGTGGTTTTTTTTTCCTTCTCCTCCTTTATTATTTTCTGATTAATTTCGTTGCGGGATCCAAGACAGTTAAATTCATCACAAGTTAAAACCTTCATCACCAATGAAAACATAGTTTAAATTGTTAACGTTCTCACTTTTGTCAGGTAGTTCTAATTGATTTCTTATCATTTTTTTGGAAAATTCCGTGTGTTCGAGGACACCTCCATCTGACATTCTGCAATTTTTACCAATATTTACAAAAATGAACTCGTAGTTTGAATTGACCAAAACTAATAAAACCATGCTGTAAAAGTTTTTGTAATTATAATATTTTGCACCAGAATTTGCAGGTGGTACAATTCGAATATGCTTTCCGTCGAGAGCTCCACCACAATTAATGAAATTCCACTAATTTTGAAAGCCTTTAGCAATTTCCAATTATTCTTCTTTGCTCGTAGGAAACTGAAAAAAAAACCAATAAAATTATGTTTCGTCAACTTTTATTATAAATTGTATTGTTTCAGGAATCATCTTCATCTTTAGGATCAGCCTCAAGAGGTATGAAGAGGAAAACGAAACCAAGTGTGATAGATACTCAGATTAAATTCATGACTGTATGTACAGAAGCATTAAAAAAAAAGAAGTGACAGAATATGATGCTTTGGCCATAACCATTTCCAAAAAATTGGAGAAAATGAATAGTATTCAAGCCTTACATGCTGAAACAATTATACATTCAGTTTTACGCAGGGGTATACTAAATCAATTAACTGATTCAACTGATATTTGTGATAAGCAGTGCAATAAAACTGTTATTTTATCTTCACCATCATCATCTACTTCTGTACACACGGACGCTGCTCAACATTCGTCTCTTCAACCTACATTGGAAACCCTAAACACTGATGTAACTCTTCTAGATGAATCTCAGTGTGTATTAAGAGATTACTATAAGAATGTTAACTAATTATAATAACTAATTACTCGTATTCATTTTAACTGATTGTACTGTGATTGTTGTGACTGATAAACATTATTTATCCCAAAACACTGTTGTAACTCTCGTAGATGAATCTCAGTGTTTATTAAGAGATTACTATAAGAATGTTAACTAATTATAATAACTAATTATTCATTTTAACTGATTGTACTGTGATTGTTGTGACTGATAAAAATTATATAAGTATAAGATAAGATAAGATATATTTATTTGCTCAAACATGGGTAACACATACAATATGCATGCAAGATAACAAAAAACACCAAAAGATTCCGACATGTTTGCCACATGCTATGGCGTGCAAATATTTTGCAAGTTAAATTATAAATGAATTCCATAATTATCAAAGCCAACAATAAGCAAAGTGAAAATTAATAATAATAATAACAGTTATCTCAAAATATCAATGAAATTAAAATAATAATAAAAATCAAAAATGTCAAATAGCAATAAAGTAAATCCATGCATAAAATATAAATCAAATGTCAAAATGAAAAATAGTGCATGTCAAATCAATGTGAAAATTAATCAAATGTAAAATAGCAAAAACGCATCATTATCAAAACTATGCAAAAAAATAAATAAATCAAATGTCAAATAAAATAATGCATGTCAAATATAAAAATTAATCAAATGTCAAAATGAAAAATATCAAATAAATGTCAAATAGGAATAATGTAAAAATAGAAAATCTATATAAAAAAATCAATAAAATGTCTAACAAAAGTTAATACAAATCAAATCAATGTAAAAATTATCAAATGTCAAAATTGCAATAAAATGTCAAACAAAAGTTAATACAAATCAAATCAATGTAAAAATTATCAAATGTCAAAATTGCAATAAAATCTATGTCAAACAAAGGATTCTTCCATAAATTCGTTAATATTATAGTAGGCCCTTTTACTTAGAAACGACTTTAGTTGCTTCTTTATTTCTGCATTATTAAGCTCCCTCCAACTTTTGGGTAACTTATTATAAATCGCTGGCTCCTAGCCATGCAAAAAACACTTTTGCGCATAAGTGCCGTCCTACTGCTATGCAGACAGAGCTGATTTTGATCACGCCTGTTTCTTGGAAATTTATCTTGCATACGTGAAAATAAGCTATCATTTTTTCTAACAAACATTACCGTTTCCAGAATATAAAGAGACGGCAATGTTAATATTTTATAGCGGATGAAATAGGGTTTACAACTATCAGTGGTTTTTAACTTAAACATCGCTCTAAGGCACCTCTTTTGTGCTTTAAATGCAACTTCTTTATCAGTTGAGTTACCCCAAAAGATAATCCCATATCTGAGAACAGATTCACTAAGCCCATAGTAAGCTGTTAATAGCGCGTCTATATTAACCGTTCGAGACAGGATGTACAAGGCATAAGCACTACTGCTTATTATTTTAGTCAGTCTCTATGTGGGCCTTCCAATTTAAATTACTATCTATTGTCAGTCCTAGAAACTTGGTTGTATAAACTGTGTCAATTGCAATATTATTATATGTTATGTCAAGATTGGAAATAGTCTGTGCGTGTTGGCTAAAATGCATTATCATGGTCTTACTTAAATTAATTTTTAAATGATTATTGTCTAACCATTCTATAGTTTCATGTAATGTTTCATTTATGTCTTGTTTATAAAATTCTCTATGAATACACGGTATTGTTATTGTACTATCATCCGCAAACAGTGTCATCGGATGTTTGATTGCCTTTGGAAAGTCATTAATGTAAATTGTAAAAAGCAAAAAATTGAATATAACTGATTTACAAAATGTTTTACTTACCCTCATATAATCTTCCCGAAGGGTTTCATAAATTACTCTACACGTTTCCGGTATTAATTTACTTAACGCCGATGTAGACACGCCTGTACTAAATTTAAGATCTTCATAGGACCGTCCGGTCGCTAAAAACCTTAACGTGGCAACCAATCGTTCTTCTGCTGTTATACATTTTCTCATAACTGTATCTTGCTTAGTTAATTTGGGACGTATCAGTGCTAATAAACAATCAAAATCGTCACTGTCCATTCTTAGGTAATTTTTAAAATCTTCTTGATGACACTGTCGTAATTCCCTTAACATCGGTAAATGTCCATATCTTTGTCTGTATTCCTTTACCCACACTCGTCGTTTTTTTCGGCTGTTTAAGCTAACTACAAATCCAGCTAACGCGATGACCAACCGATCGTCCATTTTTCTTATTACTGTGTAAAAAACTTTTAAAAGCTATAACGTTCTACGCGCCAGTCCAAACTGTAGTCCAAACTCTTGAAAATCAATTTACACGCACAGTTCGGAACGTTTGTCTAGATTATGTAAGTTTCGTCGGCAATCCAAACCGTGAATGCATTTTTAATCGTAATTAGCACAACAGTTTGATCCGCAGTCCAAACCGTACAGATCTAACTGCTGTTTGGAACGCAGTCCAAGATGCGCGGTCCGAACTGTACGTGTGTAGGGCGCTTACTAATATCGCGTTTTATCATCACTGCAGCCTCATAAATATACATCGAGGTGAGAGTTAAAATTTTTAATCTAGTAAACTGTGCTCTACAGGTATCAGTTTGTTTAAGTCCACATATACTCTGTTGTAATGTAGTTGATGAGGATTTTACTAATTTGTAACTTAAGTGCATGCGTATAATATAGTAAACCTAGATGTAGCAAAGTTGTAAGCTTATCACATCATCAGCCTTTTTTAAAGTTCCCACTGCTGGGACGGGCTGCAGGGAGTGGGCTATAATCCACCACGCGGGACCAGTGCAGTGTGTAAGCTAATGCATAAATATTATTTTGTATAATTACTATAAGAAGGGAGATGTTGTATGTATGATTATGTAGGTAGATCTATATCGTCACATTTTATTATGAGGGTATCGGTGTGAATAAAGTTAGTTGCTTCTCTGTACTTGAACCTATTACCAAATACTACAAGGGGGATAACTATAAGCTCTTAGAGTAAGGTTTTTTTATGAGGGACAATCATACGGCACTATTCCCAAACCACTGCTACTCATGAAAGCCAGAATCAACAGTGGCAACTACCAGAAAAGCACCGAGGCAATGAAGCTCGACGAAGTCCCGGAGAATTACCGGCACCAGTATACATCGCTATGTTAATTTTGGTCCATGTTATGTTTCTTTTATGTTTCCGAGATGGCGCCGTGTTCGCAAAACATATGGGAAGATAAATTTTCATCATAATTTTGGTTTGCGTTAATATTACCGATATTTTTATAGTTATTCTGTTATTCGGGGCGGCGATAAATCCAAACCAAGCCAAGATCATGAAAATCGGTCCAGCCGTTCTCGTGTTATAAATAGTGTAACAAACACGACTTTGTTTGATATATAAAGTTATCAAGAAAAGTTTTACTGAAACACGTGTTTAAATCCAAACAATATTTATTGCTGATAGACTGTTTCTTTGTCTGTAACCCATTCAATACCAGGCGATATCACAAAGAATATCAACCCATAATTATTTTGTTAGATCAAATATTTAACAATTCTAACCAAGTCACACAGCTGTCAGTTACAATCTTACTTATATTATAAATGTGAAAATCTGGATAGATGTGTGTGTGAATGTATGTTTGTTATACAATCACGCTAGAACGGCCGAACGGATCTGGATGAAATTTTGCACAGACAAATATACGTACGCAAAATACGCGCTTAGACGTGGAGTTGCGGACACCAGCCCGTCTTAATCTAATCTAATCTAATCTATTATTGTCTGGATATAAGCTACTTTTCATTCCTGTATAATGTTACCTTGGGATAAGAGAAAACACTATCCACGCGGGCGAAGCCGCTGCCAAAAGCTTGTCAGAACATAAAATGTCTATATTTGCTGTAAGGAAAAGCTCTTCATTCACGACAACGCTCCATGAATAAAATACCACTGAAGGTTTTCAGTAAGTAGGTTTTTAAAGAAACAATAAGTAGGTACTGTGACAGTAACTTTCCTTTGCCTTCTCCATGAATTATAAACTATTGTTTAGAACCACAGATAAGTAAGTATTGGAGAACTAAGGTAATTTTGTGTATAGTTTAGTTTTCGCAATTTTTTTTCACAGCCCGGCTACGAATAGGCAAATAAAAACAGGACTATTGGTGTTGTAAAGAGGTTTCATGGTATTGATGAAAAGATTAGCAGGCAACCATAAGCTCTTAGAATAAGGTTATTTTGAGTGTGCGACTGTGCGTCATATACATCTGTCCCTTACACACACTCAAAATAATCTTACTCTACGACGTAAATTACTTCAAAGTCAGCGTTTGGCTTTGATATTCATAAGCAAAGCATACAGGACGGTTAGTACTGAGGCCTTACCGGTACTTGCTGGCGTACTTCCGGTCGACAATGAAGTGCAGCAACGTGCTGCAATGTACTATTCCGCACGGGAGAACATGGACGCGGACTTTTTAGCGAGGAGTGAGCGTGAAATAATCTCTAGATTATTTAAACTACATATTGATGTCTGGGAGGAACTTTTATCCAAATGGCAATGTAGGTGGGATAATTTCGTCAAGGGCCGACACCTCCACCAATTATTTCCAACTGTTCGCGTGCGGCTGGCCAGGATGTGGCTGGGGTTGAATCACTGTGTTGCCCAATTCCTCATAGGGCATGGAACCTTTAAAAGTAAATTATTTTTATTCAAGCTCGTTGCCTCGCCTCTATCTCAGTGTTCTACATCTGACTGCGAATATATAAAATCTGCACATCATATCTTGTAAGAGTGTATTCTTTGGCAGTATGAACGCAATATTATATTGAATAATGTACAGGCTGCATCAGGAGTTGTTTACTATACGGACCTTGTGGAAACTAGAACAAATTTCCGTTTAAACGTTTTTGCCATACCTATTATTGGAAACAAATATAGCAGCTCACAATGTTAGGACCCATTAATATTAATGCTAATTTGTATCCATGGTGCTAGGCAACTGGGCTTATTCCAGTTGTAAACGACCCTTTGTGCCTATTGGCCTTTTTTGTTCTGTCTCCTGCTTGATATGGAGGCAAGTGGTTTTTTTTTCCTTCTCCTCCTTTATTATTTTCTGATTAATTTCGTTGCGGGATCCAAGACAGTTAAATTCATTCTCCGGGACTTCGTCGAGCTTCATTGCCTCGGTGCTTTTCTGGTAGTTGCCACTGTTGATTCTGGCTTTCATGAGTAGCAGTGGTTTGGGAATAGTGCCGTATGATTGTCCCTCATAAAAAAACCTTACTCTAAGAGCTTATAGTTATCCCCCTTGTAGTATTTGGTAATAGGTTCAAGTACAGAGAAGCAACTAACTTTATTCACACCGATACCCTCATAATAAAATGTGACGATATAGATCTACCTACATAATCATACATACAACATCTCCCTTCTTATAGTAATTATACAAAATAATATTTATGCATTAGCTTACACACTGCACTGGTCCCGCGTGGTGGATTATAGCCCACTCCCTGCAGCCCGTCCCAGCAGTGGGAACTTTAAAAAAGGCTGATGATGTGATAAGCTTACAACTTTGCTACATCTAGGTTTACTATATTATACGCATGCACTTAAGTTACAAATTAGTAAAATCCTCATCAACTACATTACAACAGAGTATATGTGGACTTAAACAAACTGATACCTGTAGAGCACAGTTTACTAGATTAAAAATTTTAACTCTCACCTCGATGTATATTTATGAGGCTGCAGTGATGATAAAACGCGATATTAGTAAGCGCCCTACACACGTACAGTTCGGACCGCGCATCTTGGACTGCGTTCCAAACAGCAGTTAGATCTGTACGGTTTGGACTGCGGATCAAACTGTTGTGCTAATTACGATTAAAAATGCATTCACGGTTTGGATTGCCGACGAAACTTACATAATCTAGACAAACGTTCCGAACTGTGCGTGTAAATTGATTTTCAAGAGTTTGGACTACAGTTTGGACTGGCGCGTAGAACGTTATAGCTTTTAAAAGATTTTTACACAGTAATAAGAAAAATGGACGATCGGTTGGTCATCGCGTTAGCTGGATTTGTAGTTAGCTTAAACAGCCGAAAAAAACGACGAGTGTGGGTAAAGGAATACAGACAAAGATATGGACATTTACCGATGTTAAGGGAATTACGACAGTGTCATCAAGAAGATTTTAAAAATTACCTAAGAACGGACAGTGACGATTTTGATTGTTTATTAGCACTGATACGTCCCAAATTAACTAAGCAAGATACAGTTATGAGAAAATGTATAACAGCAGAAGAACGATTGGTTGCCACGTTAAGGTTTTTAGCGACCGGACGGTCCTATGAAGATCTTAAATTTAGTACAGGCGTGTCTACATCGGCGTTAAGTAAATTAATACCGGAAACGTGTAGAGTAATTTATGAAACCCTTCGGGAAGATTATATGAGGGTAAGTAAAACATTTTGTAAATCAGTTATATTCAATTTTTTGCTTTTTACAATTTACATTAATGACTTTCCAAAGGCAATCAAACATCCGATGACACTGTTTGCGGATGATAGTACAATAACAATACCGTGTATTCATAGAGAATTTTATAAACAAGACATAAATGAAACATTACATGAAACTATAGAATGGTTAGACAATAATCATTTAAAAATTAATTTAAGTAAGACCATGATAATGCATTTTAGCCAACGCGCACAGACTATTTCCAATCTTGACATAACATATAATAATATTGCAATTGACACAGTTTATACAACCAAGTTTCTAGGACTGACAATAGATAGTAATTTAAATTGGAAGGCCCACATAGAGACTGACTAAAAGAATAAGCAGTAGTGCTTATGCCTTGTACATCCTGTCTCGAACGGTTAATATAGACGCGCTATTAACAGCTTACTATGGGCTTAGTGAATCTGTTCTCAGATATGGGATTATCTTTTGGGGTAACTCAACTGATAAAGAAGTTGCATTTAAAGCACAAAAGAGGTGCCTTAGAGCGATGTTTAAGTTAAAAACCACTGATAGTTGTAAACCCTATTTCATCCGCTATAAAATATTAACATTGCCGTCTCTTTATATTCTGGAAACGGTAATGTTTGTTAGAAAAAATGATAGCTTATTTTCACGTATGCAAGATAAATTTCCAAGAAACAGGCGTGATCAAAATCAGCTCTGTCTGCATAGCAGTAGGACGGCACTTATGCGCAAAAGTGTTTTTTGCATGGCTAGGAGCCAGCGATTTATAATAAGTTACCCAAAAGTTGGAGGGAGCTTAATAATGCAGAAATAAAGAAGCAACTAAAGTCGTTTCTAAGTAAAAGGGCCTACTATAATATTAACGAATTTATGGAAGAATCCTTTGTTTGACATAGATTTTATTGCAATTTTGACATTTGATAATTTTTACATTGATTTGATTTGTATTAACTTTTGTTTGACATTTTATTGCAATTTTGACATTTGATAATTTTTACATTGATTTGATTTGTATTAACTTTTGTTAGACATTTTATTGATTTTTTTATATAGATTTTCTATTTTTACATTATTCCTATTTGACATTTATTTGATATTTTTCATTTTGACATTTGATTAATTTTTATATTTGACATGCATTATTTTATTTGACATTTGATTTATTTATTTTTTTGCATAGTTTTGATAATGATGCGTTTTTGCTATTTTACATTTGATTAATTTTCACATTGATTTGACATGCACTATTTTTCATTTTGACATTTGATTTATATTTTATGCATGGATTTACTTTATTGCTATTTGACATTTTTGATTTTTATTATTATTTTAATTTCATTGATATTTTGAGATAACTGTTATTATTATTATTAATTTTCACTTTGCTTATTGTTGGCTTTGATAATTATGGAATTCATTTATAATTTAACTTGCAAAATATTTGCACGCCATAGCATGTGGCAAACATGTCGGAATCTTTTGGTGTTTTTTGTTATCTTGCATGCATATTGTATGTGTTACCCATGTTTGAGCAAATAAATATATCTTATCTTATCTTATACTTATATAATTTTTATCAGTCACAACAATCACAGTACAATCAGTTAAAATGAATAATTAGTTATTATAATTAGTTAACATTCTTATAGTAATCTCTTAATAAACACTGAGATTCATCTACGAGAGTTACAACAGTGTTTTGGGATAAATAATGTTTATCAGTCACAACAATCACAGTACAATCAGTTAAAATGAATACGAGTAATTAGTTATTATAATTAGTTAACATTCTTATAGTAATCTCTTAATACACACTGAGATTCATCTAGAAGAGTTACATCAGTGTTTAGGGTTTCCAATGTAGGTTGAAGAGACGAATGTTGAGCAGCGTCCGTGTGTACAGAAGTAGATGATGATGGTGAAGATAAAATAACAGTTTTATTGCACTGCTTATCACAAATATCAGTTGAATCAGTTAATTGATTTAGTATACCCCTGCGTAAAACTGAATGTATAATTGTTTCAGCATGTAAGGCTTGAATACTATTCATTTTCTCCAATTTTTTGGAAATGGTTATGGCCAAAGCATCATATTCTGTCACTTCTTTTTTTTTAATGCTTCTGTACATACAGTCATGAATTTAATCTGAGTATCTATCACACTTGGTTTCGTTTTCCTCTTCATACCTCTTGAGGCTGATCCTAAAGATGAAGATGATTCCTGAAACAATACAATTTATAATAAAAGTTGACGAAACATAATTTTATTGGTTTTTTTTTCAGTTTCCTACGAGCAAAGAAGAATAATTGGAAATTGCTAAAGGCTTTCAAAATTAGTGGAATTTCATTAATTGTGGTGGAGCTCTCGACGGAAAGCATATTCGAATTGTACCACCTGCAAATTCTGGTGCAAAATATTATAATTACAAAAACTTTTACAGCATGGTTTTATTAGTTTTGGTCAATTCAAACTACGAGTTCATTTTTGTAAATATTGGTAAAAATTGCAGAATGTCAGATGGAGGTGTCCTCGAACACACGGAATTTTCCAAAAAAATGATAAGAAATCAATTAGAACTACCTGACAAAAGTGAGAACGTTAACAATTTAAACTATGTTTTCATTGGTGATGAAGGTTTTGCTCTCAAAGAAAATCTCTTAACGCCCTATGCACAAAGAGAACTTGATCATGACAGACGGGTTTATAATTATAGACTCTCGCGCGCTCGCAATGTTGTCGAAAATGCATTCGGTATAATAGCCTCTAGATTCCAGATATTACGTACACCCATTAACATGAAACCCGAAAACATATGTTACATAGTACTAGCAATATGTAGCATCCACAATTTTCTAAGAAAGAGAAGTAAAATGTACCTGTCGGCAACGACAGTAGACAGAGAAAGTATTGCATCTGGACGCGTTAGTGAAGGAGACTGGCGAAGAGACAACTTCGACCTAACTAGATTGGACAGACCTTCAGTCAGGAATGTCTCAACTTTGGCTAAACAGAGCAGAGATGAATACAAAACATATTTTAATTCAATAGGTCGTGTGCCTTGGCAAGAAATTATGATTAACGCTGGTAGAGCATAACTTTATTCAGTGTACCTATAGGTTTATGGACGTAAGTTGAGCGCTGATTAAAGAGGCAGAAACAATTGCGCGCAGTGACCAATAAAGTTGCCGCTACCTATACATCATTTTTTTTATCTGTACAGTAAAAAAATTACAATATATTGTGTTTTTATTTACCACTTACCTCTACAATTGTGTGGTCAGAGTTTGGCAGTGACGTTATATTCGTAGGCTGCTGAGATGTTGGTATGTCGTCATTGGTATAATGTTGTGGGGATGGTGTATGGTTTGCAAAATAGTCTAAAGTTTCAGCTGTAGACTCGTCCGTCGGCATGTTAGACACGCTTGGGGTTTGTAGTTCTTGGTCTTTTGTGAATAAAAGTAAGTCAAAGTACCAAAAAGTCGGTTTATAAACATCTTCTTGGGAGCTTCCACTTTTGTTCCGTGTCTCCGTTACTTTCTTCAATTCTTTGCGAAATGCACCTCTTAAATTCTGTATTTTTTTGCTGACGAAATCGCGATCAGCTGAAACAAAACCTACTGACTTGCAAAAATCAACGAGCTCGTCATATGCTTTGTTTCTCATATTCCTGTTAGTATACTCCTTACTTTTTATCTTCCATAGACACGGATGTTCACGGTACAAACGAATGAACTCTGTGATAGCTTCGACGCTCCAAACCGCCATTTTTGTAATTTACGTTTATACGTGATGCGCGCGTAAAACAGTGAGACATGCACTCGCGTCGAGGTGCCAGATCGGACTGTTAGATCCGCACATCTACACGTACAGTTCGGAGCGAGGGATGGAACGGCGCGTGGTGTTTCCCGCAGTCCGAACTGTACGTGTGCAGGGCGCTGAGAAGTGCAAGACATAAAAATATGTTGATTGTTATTAGATGTAGAACAGAGAAGTTCAAGACGAGTATATTTGGGATAGGGATAAAAATTTATAACATTAAATAATGATAATATATTAACAATAATAATAATTAATATTAATTAAAGATATATTTTTTTCTTTCTCTTTGATATGTATAATAATAGTAAAATAGGAAGATGATGATGACTAGCTGACCCAGCAAACTTTGTTTTGCCATAAAAACACCAAACATTCATCTACCCTACCTAACACTATCTACCCAACTCTACCTACCCTACCCTACCTACCCTACCCTACCTACCCTACCCTACCTACCCTACCCTACCCTACCTACCCTACCTACCCTACCTACCTACCCTACCCTACCTACCCTACCCTACCCTACCTACCCTACCCTACCTACCCTACCTACCCTACCCTACCTACCCTACCCTACCTACCCTACCCTACCTACCCTACCCTACCTACCCTACCCTACCTACCCTACCCTACCTACCCTACCCTACCTACCCTACCCTACCTACCCTACCCTACCTACCCTACCCTACCTACCCTACCCTACCTACCCTACCCTACCTACCCTACCCTACCTACCCTACCCTACCTACCCTACCCTACCTACCCTACCCTACCTACCCTACCCTACCTACCCTACCCTACCTACCCTACCCTACCTACCCTACCCTACCTACCCTACCCAACCTACCCTACCCTACCTACCCTACCCTACCTACCCTACCCTACCTACCCTACCCTACCTACCCTACCCTACCTACCCTACCCTACCTACCCTACCCTACCTACCCTACCCTACCTACCCTACCCTACCTACCCTACCCTACCTACCCTACCCTACCTACCCTACCCTACCTACCCTACCCTACCTACCCTACCCTACCTACCCTACCCTACCTACCCTACCCTACCTACCCTACCCTACCTACCCTACCCTACCTACCCTACCCTACCTACCCTACCCTACCTACCCTACCCTACCTACCCTACCCTACCTACCCTACCCTACCTACCCTACCCTACCTACCCTACCCTACCTACCCTACCCTACCTACCCTACCCTACCTACCCTACCCTACCTACCCTACCCTACCTACCCTAATACCGTAATTAGCAATAAATTAAAATTGCGACTATAATTTGAGATTTAAACTATCCTATCTCTCAAGTTGGATCTAACTGCACATGGTGTGCGAATTTTATTATAATCGGTTAAGTGGTTTAGGAGTCCATTGAGGACAAACATTGTGACACGAGATTTATATATAATAATAGGAAAAAGTATTATAAAATACAGATAGCTGTGTCGCTATCATATTATTTTTCTATTACAGCCAAGAATTTGGTTAAACAACTTGCTTCTATTGAGCAATGCCAAGGAATGTTATTTAATTCAGCCAATAATTTGGTATCAGAAATTGATATTGATAGTAATTTAAATTAGAAATTAGGACAATAGGGACAACCTCTTGCAAAAGTATACAGGATAAAAATTGCAAAGTAAAATCAAATAAAAATTTAAATTCGGTAAATAGTATTAACCTGGTGCATCAAAATATTCAAGGATTTATGAACAAAGATTGAGAAGTAGAATTATTTATGAACTTTAACAGTATTGATATTCTTTGTATAACAGAACATTGGCTTAAAAGCCACCAGTTATTGTTCAATTTTAATAATCACCAGGTTGGTAGTTCATTCAGCAGAGTTAATGCTATACATGGTGGCTCATTGATTTTAGTAAGTAACCAGCTTAAATTTAAAGACCGTAAGGATATTGTGAGCCTATCTGTTGAGCGGACAGTTGAAATAGCTTGTATAGAATTGGAGCAGTTTATTGTATTAAGCGTATACAGACCCCCTTCAGGATTGTATGACTGCTTCGAAAAGGTAATGGATGAAGTGTTACAAAAGATTTGTAACTCGAATAAATCCATTATCACTTGTGGTGATTTTAATGTTAAATTATTAGAAAACTCAGGTTCTTGTAGTAAAATAATAAGTCTGTTTCAGTCCTACAATCTTGTAAACCTATTTTTGGAGCCCACAAGAATAACCCCTTCTAGTGCTACATACTTAGATAATATTTATACTAATGTTATACCAGTCCACAAAGAAATTATAAATTTACTAGATTCTGATCATTGCGGGCAGAGGATTACTATACCAAACCAAAACAACAAAGTGGCTAAAAAGGATATCACTGTTAACCCCAAACTGCAAGTAGCTTGGCAGCTTTTAAAGTTAAACTCATTAATAAATTACCAATTTTGTCAACTGATGCTGATCCTAATCATCTATATGATGATTTTTTTAGTATATACTGTAAACAATTTAATTCGACCTTTATTCCCAAGAATATCTCCGTTAATAGTAACGCATCATTCAGTGATTGGGCTACCATTGGTATTCATAAAAGTAGAACACGGCTTTATGAGCTGTACAGTGAAAGGACTTATGTAAACACTGCTGAATTTAATTTATATGTTAGAAATTATTAAAAATTAATTAAAAAAGTTTGTTGTTTGGCCAAGTCGCGTTATTTGAGCTCAAAGATTAATAACAGTAGTAATGTTATGAAAACGACTTGGAATATTATTAATAGTGAAACGGGAAGATCTGGTAACCGAAATATTGACTACGGCCTGTCTATTAATGGCTTTGAAAATTTCTTTTCAGATATTCCCATTTCAACTACTAAATACTTAAACTCATCACCTTCTGTTGCTGAGTCTTTGCTAAAAGAAAATGTTAATGTTTGCGATTCGGAATTTCTTTTTGAACATATTACTTGTAAAGACATAATTAAAACCTTTCACACTTTAAATGTTAAAAAGACTGCAGATCTGTGGGGTAATTCTGTAGAAGTTGCTAAGTCTATTATTGACATTGTCGCACCTAGTTTAGCTATTATCTATACTAATATTATAAAGCTGAAGAGTTTGTTTGTTTGTTTGTTTGTTTGAACGCGCTAATCTCAGGAACTACTGGTTGGAATTGAAAAATTCTTTTTGTGTTGGGTAGTCCATTTATCGAGGAAGGTTATAGGCTATATAACATCACGCTACGACCAATAGGAGCGGAGCATCAATGAAAAATGTTCCAAAAACGGGGAAAATTTATTATTTTTGAGACGCAACGTATTTAGAGTAGGTGGGCTAGCTTGGTAGGTAGTTGACGGGAGCGAAGCCGCGTGGGACAGCTAGTCTATAATAATTGTATCGACTGTGGGGAGTTTCCTGACCTTATGAAAAATAGTAAAATAATACCTTTGTTTAAATCAGGTAGTACATCAGACCCTACAAATTAAAGACCTATTTCAGTACTACCTACGTTTAGCAAAATATTTGAGAAATTAATTTTAGAGCAATTGCAAAGATTTTTTAATAAACATAAATTATTACATACCAAACAGTTCGGTTTTACAAGGGGTCGTTCAACTACTGATACTGTGTGAACTGTGTTGAACTTTTAGGACATATTTATAATGCATGGGAAGATAAGCGCGATGCCTTGGGAATCTTTTGTGATTTGTCCAAAGCATTTGATTGTGTTTTTCATGAAACGCTAATCAGGAAACTCCGCCACTACGGGATCCGGAACAGCGCTCTGGATCTTCTTACTTCATATTTGAGTAATAGGATTCAGACCGTTGACGTGTATGGAAAAAGATCGCCTGGATCTATGGTAACAATGGGAGACCCACAGGGCTCGATTCTTGGTCCTTTCTTGTTTCTTATTTATATTAATGACTTGCCTTACCTCATAAAGGATAACCATGATATAGTGTTGTTTGCGGATGATACTTCACTTTTGTTTAAACTTAAACGTCAGCAGCTGGTTACTGACGATGTAAATAGCGCGATCTCAAAAGTAGTTCACTGGTTTAATGTTAATAATTTTATTCTTAATGAAAAAAAAAACCAAATGCATTAAGTTTACACTACCTCACGTTAGGCAGGTGAAAACCGATGTGTTGATAAAGGGCGAAGAATTGAATCCTGAAAATAGCACAGTATTCTTAGGCTTAACTTTGGATGCTAAGCTTCAGTGGGGCCCACATATAGATAAATTGTCAAAGAAGCTAAGCTCCGCAGCATATGCTGTTAGAAAATTCGTAATTTAACTGACATAGAGACAGCCCGTTTAGTATACTTTAGCTATTTTCATAGTGTAATGTCGTACGGTATTCTGTTGTGGGGAAATGCCGCCGACATCCAGACTATCTTTGTTTTGCAGAAAAGAGCTGTTCGGTCAATTTATAAATTAAGCCCAAGACACTCTCTCAGAGAGAAATTTAAGGAGATTAATGTAATGACTGTGCCTTCTCAGTATATTTATGAAAATCTTTTATATGCCCATTTTTTTTTTTTTTTTTTTTTAATACTGTGATATCCATAACATAAATACTAGGAATAAACACAAATTTGTAGTACCTACAACAAGGCTCAAGAAAATAGGTGGCTCGTTTAGATGTCAATGTGTACGCTTTTATAATAAGCTTCCAAGCCACGTACAAGATCTAAGTCTTAATAAATTCAAATATTTCATTAAACGTAAGTTGTGCCAGAAAGCGATTACCAACGAAACGATTACGAAACTAAAGATTACCTTAAAGACAAAAAGGCTTGGGATTGAGCTGCTCCAATTAATTTTGTTTTTTTTTATTATATTTTGCACCGTGAATTTTGTTACTATAATTTTTTTTTTTTTGGTTTTCTTGCAATGACAAGAATATTTACTTTTTAAAGTATTATATTATTTTATATTAATTATTGTGAATGTGAAGACTATGTGGATCATTCTTTTTTGTTTTAATTTAAATTTATCTTAGTTTTTAATCATGGTCTGGCAGTTTGAGTAGTTTATGCGGCCTACCCGAATGTCCTTTCTTTGGTATTGTTCGTCGAATCGTTGAGCTCCTTAAATTCTGAGTTGAGCTGCTCGGTTATTGACAAATGCGTGCACTGACTGGACAGGTCCACTCAATCTGGCTGGTTCTTTCCTCAAAAGACCATTTCAGACATCAGTCTACATGGTCTTCACATGATCTAACCAATATTTTTTCAGGACTTTAATAGAGACTGTGACCTCTGAGTTTGTTTCGGCCTTTCTTCTCAGATTAGTCAGATAGGAAACGCCGACCTCATCTAGTTTTAAAAAATATGTTCGACATGTAAAAGTGTTTGTACAAACCAACTTACAGAAATAAAATCATTTATCATTTAATTCTGATAAAGCTGATATGTTATAATTGCTCACAATAAGCTTCAGTTCACGATAAGCCTTTATACCAAGCAAATTATTACAGTTGACATTCAAAACATACATTTTCTGGCTCGTTTGCAGCTTATTGTGACTCAAAATGGGCTCGAAAAACCCAACCACGGGTAATTTAGCTTTACTGACCTCGCGTAATATGCATTTTTTTTTTTCAAAATGTTTTCATCGAAACCAGCTTCCCGAAATGCGCGCAACGACATAACAGAAGCTTCCGCTCCACTATATAACTTAAAATTAATCTTAGTATTGTCTACCATCACATCTTCAAACCAAGACACGCTGTCTCCTCCAACTTCATCGACAGACAAGGTACACAATAACGACTCACGGATCTCGGTGCCGTCCTCCGTCTCCTCCTCGTCGTAGATCTCACCTGCGAATTTAGCATGACACATTCTCGCGAAATGACCTACAGAATCACATCTAAAGCATTTCACCTGACTTGCTGGACAATTATTGCCTACACTGTGCTTACGACCACAATAATTACACACGAATTCACGGTCCCGGACCGATGGTACTGGTGCTGTTGATGAGGCTGACGGGCGGCGGTAGCAATGACGACGGGTGCTCGCCCAGGCTGCCGCCGCTGCACGCGCAACGCTTCCAGCGCTAGGGGCGGCATGGCGGCGAGGCCGGCAGCCATGGAGCCCGCTCCGGTGGTTCACACCTCCGCCTGACGGCCTTTTTTTTTTTTTTTTGGCGTGGTGAAATGCTCATGCTTACTGCGCTACCACGGGGAGATAGCGCAGTTATGTGGGACTCTAACCCACTAAAACTCCACGGTGTCCTCCTGTGCCGCTTATGGCGGGAACACGGGCACGCGTTAGCACTCACCGCGAACCCGCCACGGCTGTCAGTCACCGGAATCTCCTCGGGGGAGTACCCCCCATCACCCGGCGCACCAGAACACGCTGTGTGCCGTGACCACCCCAGGGACCAAACCAGCACATGGGTGCCAGACAACCCCGTGTATGGCACCCTTGGTCCCCTTGTGACGGGGCGAGGTCAATGGCCCCGCCACCTACCATTTTTCGGCCGCAGAGGATAGGGAGAGCGGCCATCGCTATACCGACACTCCTCTTTCCCTGCGGCCCCACCGCGTCCGCCATCAGACGGTGGCGACCCCGTCCAGGCCGCGGAAGGTAGGGAGAGCGGCGCACCGCAATACCGGCACTCCTCTCCCGCCGCGGACTCCAACCCTCAGCCGCAACATCGTATGGGTTTGGGAGGCCCCATACAACATCGCGGCCCGCCTCAGTTGCGATGTCGCCCAGGCAGCACCGCAACCTACATGTTGGCCGCTACGTCGTCGGCTTATCGCCAAAAGCCCTGACGAGCGGCCCCTCCTCGGGTTCCTCTTCGCTTCACCGTGGGTGACCAAGCCACGGTTACTAAGCCCCCCCGCCTCGACAATGCGGGAACCCACCGGGGGGGGTCCGCCTGACGGCCTGCCCTCTCAACCGCACAACACTATGACACCGCTTCCTCCAAACTCAGCTTCGATTTCGACAACATTCTCTCTCGCATTGCAGGCTCCTTGACGTTTCTAATGATTTGAGTTTGTATCAGACTGTTGCGGAGCTGGCTGAACTCGAACGATTTACTCTTCAGCTTAAGTGCACTCAGGAACTTATTGAAACTGTCTTCTCGTTGATAAGTTTCGAAAAATACATGACGCTCATAGTCATCGCAATGATGTGCGAATTTTGACACTAACACTCCGTAATCATCTTAATCCAGCTCCTCTAAAATCTCGCGGCTTTCTTTCCCGATGACATGTAAAAATAATGCACACTTCTCCCTACACGCCGCGTACTCCTTGCCGGTCGCGATCAAATAATAATCAAAGGCCGACTTCCATTCACGCCAATTGGTAGCCATGTTGCCTTCCTCGTGCATAGCGGCCGGCTGTTGCAGCGCTGTGTACATATCTTTGGTGCCTTCCTGAGTTGTTTCCGACTTCACCGACATTTTTCACCAACAAATCTAATATCCTGGAGCTGATTTACTAGTTATCCACACCTAACATCATGAAATATTTGGTAATAGGTTAATTAAAACACTCAATTCAAATACAGAGAAATAACTAACTTTATTCACACCGATACCCTCATTATAAAATGTGACGATATAGATCTACCTACATAATCATACTTGCAACACCCCTGAAACATTGTTACAGTTTCTATCACTACAAAAATACAGACTTGAGGCATCGGATCACGGCAAGCAACCCATTACATTTTATTGTATTTTAATGCGCTGTTAATACACGTCAATTTTAAGAATAGCAGGAAATTGTACTTCCTTCATTAAACAACTGCAGCGGAGGCGCAATAATAGTATTTTTTTCGTTTATGTAACGTTGGCGACTTCAATCCACCTATGTTTATGTCTCGCCAGTAAATTATCACTCCATTTTAATTATCTACTCGGTGTCCTAAACAATTTAAGGTTCTAAAGGGTAGTCCCAGGTGGGGGATTATGGCAATAGCAGCTATTTAACGGAACATACTCTGAATACTCCAACAGTCTGTAGGTCTTACTTCAAGTGACATTTATTTTGATTGCATTGTCTGGAGTAATGTATATAATCATGTCTTAATATTTTGTGTCTGGCTAAAACTCCTTTTCTGAAATTTTCAGCATTTATTGTTGGTTTTTACTACTCAATGTTCATCATCTGCCTAGCCTTTTCCCAACTATGTTGGGGTCGGCTTCCAGTCTAACCGGATTCAGCTGAGTACCAGTATTTTACATGGAGCGACTGCCTATCTGACCTCCACAACCCAGTAACTGGGTAATACGGTACTCCTTGGCTAGACTGGTGTCAGATTTCAAGCTTCTGACTACTCGTAACGACTGTCAAAGATCTTCAAATGACAGCCGGGACCAACGGCTTTACGTGCTTTCCGAGGCACGGAGGAAACTCGGTATGTTTACTACTCAATGTTACTACAAATAAATAGTACTTCAAAAATATCTTTTAATTCTAATTTGATTGTGAAGTTTGTAACAAATATATTTCCGTAACGGCTCGCGGCGACATCTGGTGTCAGGAATAGTAATTATAAGGTGTACTCTTTCACCTGGGTGTGTCACTAGGTGGTTGAGGCACTTTGGTACTAGATGGCGCTGAGGTCGGTGCGGAATTATTATAAATTCTTTACGAAACCTGTTAAATATTGTGTGTATTAATATAATTCAACAAGCACACAATCTCCTACATATCTAGGCTATTAATTTCTGGTATACATAATTACTTAAAGAAAATATAGACATGACATCTCTATGGGTCAATAAAATGCTCAATGTCTATGGCCGACAAGAGTGACTTTTCTTTTTCATTGCTAATGGATACCGAAGAAGTCCAAAAAATAAGTTCCTAGTGAATAAAAGAATTAAAGTAACCTGAATGACTCGGAGGAGACAGGGAAACAGCCCTAAATTTAAAATAATTATGTGCCCGCAAGCGCTGTGAGTATTCGTGGAATTGAACTATATTTTCATGTTTGTGAGACATGTGCTTGTACGACGCTCATCTTGCATTTTGCCCATCGACAGGGTTTCTTATGATTAATTTTAAATATAAATAAAATATTATTAAACATGGTCAACGAAATGAAATAAGAACAGCAACACAGCATTCAACAACAGGGTCCGAACACTCATGATATTTCGGCCGGTGAAATACTGGATACCATCTGCACACAGTGGAGCGATGCTGATTGTGATATCGTGCATCTGATGCTAAGTTTAAGGGTAGTTTATATCCTATACACAAGTAAGTGTGATATCTTTAAATTGTGATGCTGTAGTGATGCCTGTGTATTATTAAAATAGTTGACCAAATAGTATGACTTTACTTTTGTCGAACCTCATGCGAAATCATCCCTGCAATTGTCTCATCCCGAACATCTACCCCTGAGCTGGCTGGAGAGTAAGGAAAATTACCTTACAAGTTCAATCAAATTAGAGTTTGTAATACCTAAATTATAAAGACAGTGATAAGAACACAATCCACAGTTATAAGTACTTCTAAAGACAAATTAGACGTCTAGTGAAGTAAAGCGCAACTAATTTGTCTATTTTTAAATACAGAATAATAAGTATCAAACAGTAACGAAATGACGATTTCATTTGTCATTTTACATTGCAATACACTAATGCTTTAAATGCTAAAATGATGAACAGATTTCAAAACTTTGTCAAGTCTGTTAGTAAATTCAGTGCAAATTGAAGCACAGCAATGAATATTTAAACATACAGCTATATTGAAATTCTGATAACATCGAGAACTTTCTTGAAATTATGAACTTTCAGGTGTTGAATAATATCGTGTACCTATTAGATGACTTTGGTATCTTCGTGTAAATGATTTATTAACCTTTAATAAAGTACGGGACAGACATTAACGTTTAATATAATGTTTTTAATAATTTATCGCGGAGGCTCCGGTGCAACAGAATGTTTCATATGGAAACCGCAAAATAAACCTTATTGGTGACAGTGCAAGATTCAGTTACAAATGAAGTTTTTTTTTTCTTTTAAGATGTTTTTTAAATAGATATAAAACGATACACAAGTTTTCTGTTACTAAAACTGTTTGCTGAAATACAGTTGAATAGTTTTTATTTTTAATGCAGCAGCGCTGTGGTGTTCATTAGTTTAACAATGGTGGACTAAAGTTTGTTTGTTTGTTTTGTAATGGCCCTCGGTTACTTAGTTTATTAAAAGTATAGAAATGTTTGAAAATTTTTCAACAACATCAACCGACATCATAATGGGTTGTATGTTTTTGTATGTTTGGCGATTACTCCGCCAATTACGAACTAATTTTGTTTTTTTTTTTTAAAGCTGGTGCTTCTCATATGGTCCAAATTAAATTGGATTGATAAATGATAAATGATTTTATTTCTGTAAGTTGGTTTGTACAAACACTTTTACATGTCCAACATATTTTTTAAAACTAGATGAGTTCGGCGTTTCCTATCTGACTACTCTGAGAAGAAAGGCCGAAACAAACTCAGAGGTCACAGTCTCTTTTAAAGTCCAGACAAAATATTAGTTAGATCATGTGAAGACCATGTAGACTGATGTCTGAAATGGTCTTTTGAGGAAAGAACCAGCCAGATTGAGTGGACCTGTCCAGTCAGTGCACGCATTTGTCAATAACCGAGCAGCTCAACTCAGAATTTAAGGAGCTCAACGATTCGACGAACAATACCAAAGAAAGGACATTCGGGTAGGCCGCATAAACTACTCAAACTGCCAGACCATGATTAAAACTAAGATAAATTTAAATAAAAACAAAAAAAAACAAAAAAGAATGATCCACATAGTCTTCGCATTCACAATAATTAAAATAAAATGATATAATACTTTAAAAAGTAAATATTCTTGTCATTGCAAGAAAACCAAAAAAAAAAAATAATAATAACAAAATTCAAGGTGCAAAATATAATAAAAAAACAAAATTAATTGGAGCAGGTCAATCCCAAGCCTTTTTGTCTTCAAGGTAATCTTTAGTTGTATAAAACGCTTTCTGGCACAACTTACGTTTAATGAAAGATTTGAATTTATTAAGACTTAGATCTTGTACGTGGCTTGGAAGCCTATTATAATTAAGATCTGACTAGTAGTTTTTAAGTTATCCTTAATAATGCGTCATCATCACCATCAGCATTTCAATGCTCCCACTGCTGGGACACAGGACTCCTCTCCGTGAGAGGGAAAGGGCCCGAAATTCACCATGGCAGCCCAGTGTGGGTTGTTGAATGTCACATGTCTTCGAAATTTTGGCTTTTAGACATGCCGGTTCCCTCACGATGTTTTCTTTCACTGTGTTGAGAGTAGTGGTGATGAAATAATTTACACAAAGTAAAGCGCCTGCCAGGCCTCGAACCCACTGTCACCATTGTATGGATCGCCCGGAGGAAACGGTGGAGCATACGGTGGAGGTCTGCCCCGCTTGGGCGGAGCACCGCCGTGTCCTCGTGGACGCGATCAGCGGTGGCGACCTCTCGCGTCCGGCCCTGGTTCAGGCCATGGTACGGAGCGAGAGGGCATGGGAAGCTGTCACCTCCTTCTGCGAAGCAGTAATGCTCGCAAAGGAGGAGGCGGAACGCGTGAGGGAGACGCATCGGAGACGCCCTCACGCCCCTAGCCACCGCAGAAGACGCCCTGGGCGTCGGGAGTCGCAAGCCGATTCCCGGCCACCGTAGGCGCGGGCTTGCGGACGGTGAGTAATGGGTAGTTCGCCGTCTGATAAGGACCAGGCCCGAGTCGACGGCGCGTAGTGTTCCACGCGCGCCTCAAAGAGGTGTCAGCAAAAACTGACGGGGCCCGCTAGGGCCGATGCCTGTCTGGGTCGCGGATAAATTTGAAAGAAAGTTACCGCGGCCCTGGCACAAGCAGCTGAAGGAACACGGGTGGGTTTTAGTCAGTTAAAGTCTGACACGCCCTTCCGCTTCACCCAGAGCGGAAGAAGTCATTTGATGATTACCCACGCAAAAAAAAAAATAAGGCCTCGAACCCACGACCTACAACTTGTAAGCCGCGGCCTTTACCTCTGGGCCACCACTGCTCTTTCTAAATATGCGTGTGGAAATATAAGTTACCAAAACTAAAAAGAGATCAATAAAAACCTTTTTATAAAAAAAAATTAAGCCGACTTCCAAAACAAAACTCGAAAATTCGTTAGTCGATGTCTTTCGCACCTATATATTTTTTGTTTTGATATCGACTTTGGAAAAGAAAGTAATTTTTCACTTTGTAGTGTTTTTCAGTCAACACATTTTAATGTGTATAGGTAGGTATCAATATGACCTTGAAATAGTATGACGTCATTTCGTGGGAAAATGATGACCGCAATCTTTATAATCGTTGGTTTACTGGTTCCAAGCAATAGTGCTCAGGTCCTGGGTTCAATTTTTTCATTTCCCTTTTTCATTTAAAACATATGTGGCAAGTTAATAAGACTTAATGTAACGTACGTAAACGTGTAAAAAATCGTTCTTTGGGTACATAATTACATTAGTAGCAATCATTATTGTACAAAATATTACTTCGCATAAATCACTGTGACTTATCTTTAAACCTAATAAATGAAACTTAAATTAAATTTTGTGGAGATATTAATCAATGCTCTGAAAGAAATTTCAACAAACTCGATTTTGAACAATTCGTTACAAGAGAGCATTAGAAGTTATTACAAATTATTTAAGAAGTACGTTTAGATTTTTGAATAATTTTGAGCATACTATTTCTAATGCCTGTTAAAACTTTAATATCTAAATTAATGTATAAATATTGAATTTTTAACTCTGCGTTGAGCGTCAGAGCGTTGGCAATCTAATAGCACATTAATTTAGGAGACTATTAGTGTAAGTGAAAACTATTCTACACTAATAACTCCAATATTTTGGCATAATGTTCCACAGCAAGTAAGTAATTTGTAATGATAATTGTGATGTATCCTGGATTTTATATTACATTTTTAGTATAAGTCATTTGAGACAATTAGTACAAGACTGTCAGTTAGTATCAATATTCTTTCGAATATCGATTAAGAATGACTAAATAGGCGATATTAAATTCCTTAATTGTCTTGATACGTTTCAAAAAGGTTTCTTTACTTAAGAATCGATTATTGAACTAATTGTGAGATTATGTAATTCGTAATTTGAGGCACTTTATTTTGAACTACGAGCCAGTACAGGCCAGATATATTATTATAATGTTTGCTGAATCATTAATATTTGGTGTATGATCGGCTACACAAGGCAAACGTAAGTCAATTGATATTATAACTTTATTATTACTAATGGTTGTGTTGAAACTGTATCTATATCATATTATGGCCTTTATCCCTAATGATGCTAAATTGGTTTAAGGGCTAGTCTTGTGCTTTGCCTTAGCCTTGTTGTTTTGATTATGTAACATTGTGAAATGTGACAAGATTCATCATATAATGATAATAATAGAATTACATTTTTATTGTAATAAACGGTATTTATATGATTGTGAAAGATATATCTATAAATACTATAGAAGAGCTTCCGCGGAGTTTCTTGCCCTTATTCTTCACGAGAACTAGTTTAGCCAACGGGCGGTAAGCTCTCTTGAGCCTCAATATGAATTAATTGACAAGCCTTCCCTTACACACCACAAACATTGGAACTCTAATACAGAGTAAATAACCAGTAACCATCTTGACATTCAAAGCTTGCTATCTTGGTAGATATAATATTTTATATAGAGGTCCTCCACGATTCTAACAAACGTGTAGAGGTACTAAATTGAAATTCATATCAAATACTCAGGTCAATAATACCTTTAAGCTGAGGTTTAAACGGAACCCTCGGTGCGTGAGTCCCACTCGAACTTCTATCAAATGATATTATAAATTATTGATATAATTTTATTTTACCTAATTTTATATGCTATAATGATCATTTTATGTAATGCACATTTGAATTAATATTCAATTAATATAATATTTAGTTACTATAATATTCAAAATCTATAAGTAACGTTTAATATAATTTATAAATAGTTCGAATCTGTTTCAAAACAGAATATGGGCACCCCAACATTACGTAATCTTTTGACTTCGCTACCCTTAAAGTGTATATAAAAATCGGAGTGCTAAGGGAGAGCAACCCCCACCCGTTGTAATAAATCGTAGGCACCGTGCAAGTCGTAGCATCTGAGGCTAGGCACCAGAGGCGACCAGCAAGCCGAAGCTGCAGAGGTGAGCATTGGTGGCTATTCTTTGTTACGTAAGGGCGAAGGAGTTGCACTTCCCGCAGTGCTGGAGAGATGCAGAAGCAACTTTCATGTTTTGAGATTAGGTTACAATAATTTGTATTTCTCAAGAACGATGAAAATTAGTAAAATGCATGTTATCATAAGCTATTCCAAAGAAAAACTGTGTATATGATGCAAATGATACTCTCGGATGTGGAGCACTGAAAGGTGAGCATAACGTCTAAACGTTATAACATCAAGCCTGTATTTGTTGGATTAACTACGACTAACCTATACCTTAGAAAATTAGTAAATATGAAAATTTGGCCAAATGAACGTTATATAAAAACAACATTATACAAATTCAATATTATATGAAATCAACATTATACTGTATGTAATTAGAGCAAATGAAAGTTATATGAATATAACATTAGATCACATGAAATAAGTTTATTTGTGTTTATATTATATGAAAATAATGTCATATGAACGTTATTTCAAGCGATAATATTTACTATCTATTATTATACCATATATTACACAACCACTCCAAAATACCTTATATGGAGCAAATCTCTTCAACAATCTAAACTTCTCTATTCAACAAAACCTGCACTTTGAAAGTCCTTTACGAGGCAAACGCTAACGCTGTCGACTTGGCTGAATTCTGGTCTAAACTTATAAGTTTAGACCAGAATTCAGCCAAGTTGTATACATCTTCAAATCATCGGTACGTCTAAAAAGAAGATTTAGCTATCCAAAGAACCATCCTTTGAGTTCTGAGTCCCGTTGAATTGTTTCCACAGCTCACGATGAGCTGTGAACACAATCATGATTATACACAAAAATCCATTGTTTTTAACAGCGACGGGAAAAGAGCGGTGCTATAAGTTTGACGTGTGTCTCTATCTGTGGCATCATATCTTGTCATCAGATCTTCGAAATTATGTCCAAGTACTTTGTTCATTAATTTACATAGAACTTAAATCGTAATTTTTAAATGTGATATTTTCTGAACTTTCGTGGTTATTTGTCCACGAAAGTCAGCTAGCGCACCACGAAAGTTATATATATCCATTACATAAAACATATAGATATTTTTACGCCGCGGATGCATTTATTGTCGTCAATAATACAGAAAAAAAAATGAAATAACTTACATTTACTGTAGGATTGTCATCTGTCACTTGTTGCGTAGCCCCTAGTTATTCGATACCTTTCCACGTCCATCTCAACTGCGCTGCGTGCAATCTTAGAAAACAAACATAGCTGAAGCCCAATATTCATCAGAATTTAACATATACAATCTATTGTACAAATTACAATCTACGTTCCAATCGAAGCGATGCGTAGTAGTTTTGTCGTAAGTGCTTTGCTTCCACGTGTACAATATACAACAAGCACTTAGGTCAGCCAGGTCTCTGCATAGGATAATACCCTCCATTACCTTTGGATAGACTCGCAACACTTTGAGTAAAGCTTCATAATCCATTGGCATCGTATCCAGGCGGTTTGATGCGGCGACATGAGATCCCTCACAGGCAGCGATGTGGGGGCATTCTTTCTTTCATTAGGCATCACACTTTCTCTTCTTCCTTGTTGTTGTCTTCAAGCTTCGGGGTCACGCAGACTACTCATACACATATGACCGCACACCGCACAGGACTCGGGCGCCGCCGCCGCTCATTATAATTTTGGGTGGTTTATTTTTGTCTTCTGTATACGTATTTATTTTATGTTCTTTGCATCTATTTAAACTTACACAACAGATTTGGTTTCCGTACGTCACGTCCTAGGCGACCACTGAAAATCAGCGCCGTGCTGTGGGTCCTCCACGGCACAGCATTATGCTGAGTGGAAGCCTTCTTGCCACAATCACGACATGCATCTGCCTGGTATCTTTTCACCCTATTTATTTTCTGTTATAAAAAAATGTAGGTAGTATATGTTATTGTTGTTTGATTTATTTCTCGTCTTTACTAACTTAATTTAAGTACTACTAATACTATTGTTAAGGGTTTAGCATAAGCATGTTATTATAATGTATATCGTTTTGTGACAAATAAACACTTTTTCTTTCTTTCTTCTTTCTAAAGGATTCAGACCATCAGAAGGTTCCACACGCGGCCGAATGGCCTCTAACCCGAAACAGTTATTAAAGTGTTTACAATTCATTCCATAGCTGCAATAATCGCAATGAGAAGTATCAATATATCATATAAAAGTAGCTCCTTTAAAATAAATTAACTACATTTACCACCTGGACCCGCGTTCTACGGGGCCTGCACATTGTTAGTTTTTACTGACGCTACTGAAAATGCAGTACACGTGACTAAGTCCTGGGCTGCCACAATAAAGATTGCCATCGATACCTACACCAAGAACAAGATATAAATTATACAGCAATATTTCTCTATATCTCGGCTGTATTGTATTTTATTACCCAATACGACACACTGCCCAATCCGGACAGAATCTAAGTCGTCTGCAATTTATGTGCTAAGTAGTGCACATTAAAATTTATAACACCGACTAAACTTGCCAATATGGCGGACACATACAGGGTGGAACGGATTTATGTGATCATACTTCAATAACTGCTTCTGCCCATGTTAATGAACAACTTTCTCAGATGAAGAATAATGCATAGCCCAAAAAAAAATTGGCTATTCCATACAAATTTTTCGTCATGACCGAAGGAGAATGCTCATCGAATGTCATGGAATCCCATACCATGCTGCATCAAATCAAATTTTGTTTTTTATAGACAACACTGACCATGTTAACTGCTACAAAACTACTTTTTGACGCTACCGACGACGTATTTTATTATAGACACGTTATAAACCGACGTTATAGTTATTTATTAAACGAAACTAAAAGAAACGATTACTGGTTAGTCAATTCATCAAAATCGATTCTATTGCATTCTACATGTGTATGATCGCCTGCGAACGGCCAATTAAACATAGATAAAATAATGCTTATATTCTAATTAAAGTTTATATTCTAATTATGTTTTTACAGTGATCATGACACTTTCAAAAATCGAGGTTATTTTAATCATAATCTAATATGAAACCGAACGTCATTTATAGGAAGTATAAAAATATCCATTCTTTTAAACTCAAAAGTAAATTCCCTATTAAAAACAAATCCCCGACGCGTAAGATCGTAAAAAAATATGAAACTAACTACAATAAAATCTTTTCTTCTTTAACTTTTGGTCATTCTCATTTGTATGGGATATTTCTCATTTTCTCCTTTGTCAGAAACAGTTTTTAAAATATAATCACACCTTTCCGGTACAATATGTATAAAGCAATTTAGCCCCCTATTCTTGGAAAATAACATCAAAATTAAGTTATTTATAGTGTCTAGTCGTTCCATTATAGATTTAGATATTTTTAAATAAAAACAAACTTTGACAACCATTAATACTAACGCTAAGTGTTTTTAAATTGAATTCAGTTTTGGTTTCATTAAAAGTTTTTCTATTTAAGACTCACAATGAACAGCATTTTCGAATATGAGTATATTTTTTGTTTTGTAAATGTGCTTTATAAAAACTTGGATTGATGGAATTTTTATGCTTATTTTATTTTTAAGTTACTTTAAATAATGACTTTTTTTTAATTCTAAGAAAAGTTATTTAGCTAACGAATTATTTAAGGAGTTTGACGACCCCAAACAGTTCTACTGAAAGTATCGGACTCCAATCCCCAATTTCTGCTGTAGTCTGAAAACCTAACAATCTTTGATATTGAAGTAGGGTTTAACAGCTCCTTAACTCCAAATACTCAATGCAGAAGCCGGTTAGCCGGCCCTAAGTTTGGTAACTTTTCAATAGCAATCATTTGATTAACACAACTAGATCCATCCAGAATTATACCTAAACTTGATATTCTTATCAACCGACTACTGGTAAATCTGGTAATTTCTAAATAATATATTTTTTTTATTTTAATCCTCCATTTATATCTGTCATTGAACTGTCACTATACGTACACATCTCAAACAAAGTGTTCAAAATAAATATGTTGCCTACGTTTTCAGTTTTCAAATCCAGTTATAAAATGGTGGAGGCACTGCATGCCGTGATACTTAATTCGTGCTCGGTGACTCATTACACGGTGAACTCCATAGAATATTCTAGATACGACGATCGAAGCAGCACTCTCCACAACTTTCCTCGTTTTTTATTTGTATATAAAATAAATTAAAAACAGAACATGGAGTGAGAAATCGGAAAATTTAGGGCCTGAATAAAGGCCATTGAAGGCTTTTTTATTTGAAAGCTGCTTGTGGTTTTTTGTTTCAAAATAGGTTAGGGACTAAGGATAATGTAAACACTCATTGTGTTGTGGTTAAACAGGGAGGTTGTAGTACCCTAAAAATACGTAATACTCGTACCTAGTGATGAAAAGTACAGGACCGGTCGGTGTGGCAACTATGGCATATGTCCAGCAGTAGAGGTCTTTCGGTTGCAATGATGACGATGATGATATAATAGTTAGCCTGTTTTGTTTTTCCATGAAACTTCCTCTAAACTTTTCCCCTTCGCCCGTTACCTTTGCCGAGAGTGGACGTGTTATCTGTTCTAATAATTATAATATAGTGTGCCTACGCGATTCTAACCGTTAGGATTAAGTTTAAGGGGCTAATTTTCCATCAAATTGGTTCAACTGTTTTCGTTTAACTTCTATGCCGCTAATGCTCCGCTAGCTAGCCACGCCCCCGTGCAAGACAGAGACGGTCGCCATAATTGCTGTCCCACTCGCTAAGTCCACGCTTATCGTGTCCTAGTGACGCGTGCGCAGCTTTCGTGCTACGAGAACTTTCGCATTTATCACCGAGTGCTTCGGTTTACATTGCGTAACCCTGCGCTGCGTTATGTCTCGCCTGCAGGGGTCCCCGCCGGCTTCATCCACGGTAAACAAAAAGTTGGTTCAAGTTTCGTCTGACTCGGATATTCCACAATCATTATACAGTAGCCAATTTGAGAATGTAAACATTTCTACACGACACAAGCGTCCTCGCGACGAGTTATCTCCGACCAACGAACTGCAGGACTTTAAACATGAGATTATGCGGATGCTTGCGACGTGGAAAAACGAACAGGCATCTCATCTCAAAGCATTTTTGGATGAACAAAGCTCATCTATGATGAAATTGGTGTCCGAAATAGCAGAATTAAAACTCCAAAACACTGCTATCCATAATTCAAATATGGAAATTGAGAAGACTGTCGGATTTATTAACAAACAATATGATGACATGTTGAAACAGATCGATGTCCTACAAAAGGATAAAAAAGGGTACAGATCACATTGAAATTCTAGAAGGAAAAATCCAAGATCTTCAGCAGTCAACACGATCATCTACTGTCGAGATACGCAATATTCCGCACTTGAAAGAAAAGGAATCTGCGGCGGAATTGACCGATATTATTATTAAAGTAGGAGCGGCTGTTAACTTACCTGTAAACTCCTCGCACATACGTGACATATACAGGCTGCCAGGTAAACCGGGATCTTCTAGTAGACCGATTGTCACTGAATTTACCAGCGTTCAAACCAAATCCCAACTCCTCATATCAGTACGTGACTTCAACAAGAATTATCCTAAGGAAGAGCGCTTGAGTACCAAGAACATAGGTATGGATGGGGACCGACGCCCAATTTATGTTGCCGAATATCTTCCACCAAGTTCTAGAAGGCTATTCTTTGCTGCAAGGGAATTTGCCAAGCTGAAAGAATTCAAGTTCTGCTGGACCAATAATGGAAACGTATTTCTGCGTAAAATTGAAGGCGCTAAACAAATCCTTATTAAAACGGAACAGACCCTGCGTGAATTGGATGTGAATCAATGACTCTTGATTATTTTATTAATGTTTAGTTTCCCCAATTTTTATACTGCATTTTTTAGCCTAAGTTCAGATTTTCACACACACAACTACACACGTAAGTCTTCCATATTTCCAACAATTGTGCGTTTTGTAATTACTGAGCATGCGGATATTGTTCATTCCTCAAACATAATTTATAACAAATCTCAAACAATTCTTCATAATCCTAAACCACTTGCATCATTAATTTTCAATTGCCTTATGCCTTATTCTCATGATTTCTGTTCTTTCTGTGCCAAGTTTTGGGTTATCTTATATTTGTTTTTATAAATGGCTAACTTAAATAAAATAGACCACGAATTAGACTCACTATCTGTAGCTAAGTCTTATAAATGTCAACCTGAAAGCTGCATGCGGTATATTAAAAATCCAAACAAAGGGTTGAAAGTACTGCATCTTAACATTCGGAGTAAAAATAAAAACTTTGACGAAATCTCTGTGCTAATGGAACTTCTGGGTTTTCAGTGTGAGGTTATTGTCTTGTCCGAATGTTGGTTAAGTAAAATAAGTCACCTACCAACTTTAGATGGTTATACTTCCTATTTTACGAAAAATACTTTCAATCAAAATGACGGATGCGCTGTATATATTAGATCGTCTATGAAACACGATGTTATAGAACCCGATTTTGTTGATGCCAATTGTCTTATCTGCAATATAGGCAGCGTCTCAATTGTTGCTCTGTATCGCTACCCTTCCTATAAAAACATCAACAATTTCATTGAAAGTTTGGATAGAGTGCTGATCCCATCGACACAAACTGTTGTCTTGATTGGAGATATTAATATCGATATCAAGATTGGCAACAGCGATACACACTCGGACGAGTATTTATCATGTGCTGCTGCGCACGGGCTTCTCCCTGCTCACCTGTTCCCCACACGTATCTCTAACTGTCTAGATCACATCCTCTTAAAATCTAATTTATCAGCTACAGCTATTGTCATTGAGTCGTCTATAACTGATCATAATCCTCTGCTACTATTTTTGCAAACTAATAATAAGTATCGTAATTTACCCCGTACCAAATGTAAAATTAACCACAATGCAGTTGTAGAAATGATCAATAGCAAAGACTGGTCTCCTATCTTGACGGTGTTTGATCCAAATAGAGCGGCGGAAGAGTTAATAGGTGGTCTCTCTTCTATCATAAAGAATAACACACATGAATATACAGTCCCCAGGAAACATAGATCTCTTAAGCCGTGGATAACTCCTGGCTTGTTACGTTGTATCCGAAACCGTGACCGCATGCACGTCGAATTAAAAAAACATGCTAATAGCGAAATTCTAAGAATAACATATACTCGCTACCGTAACTTCTGCAACTCTTTATTAAGGAAACTTAAGCGCGCGTATGAAAAGGAAGAATTTTCTAAGGCAAAAAATAATATTAGAGCAACTTGGGATGTGGTGAAAAAAGTATCTGACCTTCGTTCACACTGTCCTCCCCCTATTGAACTGTTACATCTTTCTGACACTCCAGGGTCCTCTCTTAATAAGGTCAATAATTACTTTGCTGGTATTGGTGAAAGCCTTGCTACTAAAATAAAACCTGTGCCCGCCACGCCTACAATTTCGCCAACGTTTTCAAGTGGCTCTATGGTTCTCCTTGAGTCTACGGAAATGGATGTTGAAGACATCATATTGAGTCTCAAGTCAGACTCCGCTACCGGTTGGGATGGCATTCCCATTAATATCATCAAGTCCACGAGAAGTGTGTTGGTCCCAATCATTACACATGTCTGTAATCTTGCCATTTCATCTGGTGTCTTCCCAGTAGTCTTTAAAAAAGCCGTAGTTCACCCAGTTCATAAGGCTGGTCCTAGAGACGACGTGAACAACTACAGACCTATCTCGGTTCTTTCTGCTATGTCAAAGATCTTGGAACGAATTTTAAACAAGAGTCTTGTCAGTTTCCTGGATGTTAATAATATTTTAGCCCCCAACCAATTTGGTTTCCGGAAGGGTATGAGTACTGAAGATGCAATTATGGCTCTGTCTGACTACGCAGTTAGGACTGTTGACAACAAGCGAAAGTGTCTTGGTATCTTTCTTGATTTATCTAAGGCCTTTGATACTGTTTCGGCGCCGGCCTTACTGAATAAGATGGAGGGCATTGGAATTCGAGGCTTGGTGCTGGATATCTTTAGGGACTACCTCAGGAATCGCACTCAAGTGGTTCAAATTGAGCAAAATGTGAGTGAAGAGCTTCCCATTACATACGGTGTGCCTCAAGGTAGCATATTGGGTCCCACTCTATTCCTTATCTATATAAATGAACTTTGTAAACTTCCCATTCATAATTGTAAAGTCATTACATACGCTGATGATACTTCCCTGCTTATAGATGGAGTAGACTGGGCCCAGTGCTATCGGAATGCCGAGAATGCGCTTAAACGTGTAATGGAATGGTTGAGTAACAACCTACTCACTCTAAACGTCAGTAAAACGGTTTATATGCCATTTGCTATGAGGTCGAATTTATGCCCTTCACCTTCCCTTACTCTTAGGGCCCACATATGTTCACCTGCCACCATTTGTGATTGTCTTGCAGTCTCCCAGTCCACTAGTGTCAAATACCTAGGCGTACATATTGACCAACATCTCAATTGGCATAGACACATAGACATACTTTCTGGTAGAACTCGAAGGCTGATTTACGTTTTTAAAATTGCGCAAGTCTGCTGATAGGGATACTTTGAGGATGGTTTATTTTGCTTTGTGCCAATCGATCTTGGCTTATTGTATTCCAATCTGGGGAGGAGCTACTGAGAGTCATTTTATCCGACTTGAACGAGCTCATAGAGCTGTTCTGAAGGTTCTGCTCTTTCGGCCACTAAGATATTCCACAGTACAGCTATATGCAGAATCTAAAGTTTTAACTGTCAGGCAGCTGTATGTCCTTCAGTCAATGCTCCGTAAGCATCATACTCGTCCATCTTCAGAGCCAACAGGCAGAATTAAATACACGGTTTTTACTCAGGAGTCGCATAGAACTTCGTTTGCCAAGAGACAATATTATGTCGCCAGCACGAAACTTTACAACCAGCTTAATAAAGTGCTAAAAATTTATCCCGATACTAAATATCATCTCAAATCTAAGTTACAGGTATATCTTCTAAAACTAACTTATCGCAATACTGAGGATCTTGTTTTGGGCAATTTTGGTTATATAAATAAATAGAGGAAGATATATAAATAAAGAGAGATATGAATTATGATAATTATTATACTAACGCTTAAGCTCAAACACTCACTCATACTTACACTCACAATCACACACACTCTTTTTCAAACATACTCACACTCTCAAACACCTGCGCACATAACTCCAGACAAATACACTAGACATACACTACACTTTCATTTAATTGTTTTATTTTTTATTATGGTTTTTTTTGTTTCTCTTGAACTTGCCCAAATGGATTATTGTGTATAAAGTGTGTCCAATTGTTTTTAAGCACATTACTATGAAGGGACACTGGCTTCTACGATACAGGTACATAAACCTAGTTTAGAAGTCAGGGTTTTTCACTCTGGAACACTAGCTTAAGTAATTTTTAGATCAAAATAATGTAATGCATTTATGGAGAAATAAAGATTTATTTATTTATTTATTATTAAAGTCATAAATTGTCGCATAATGTGATTTAAATTTAAATTAATAAACAGCAAAAGTTTTTCGGGTAGGACGCACCCATCTACCTGTAGGTTCATGAATATAAATGATTTAAGTAAGAGCCCCAGGTTGCAACACCAGCTTAAAATCTACAAGCTGACACTTAATTCCTTAGAAAGTCTTCCGTCTTATCAGAATTTCAATGAGGTTGCTCCGAATTCGTGTACAAGGAGAGGCGTGCGATTGTCTCATTTACAATTCTAACTATAATGCCCCAGAAGGCTTCCACCATTTTAATTATATTAATTGAATAGCTCTCCGTTGAGTGGTTTCTGTTGTTTTAACTTGTAGAGGACCTGTCAACTGCTGTCGCACTTATTAAATTCACTTTATTAATGGGACGGCAGGTGGGACTAAATTCCTGCTTAAAATGATCATAAAATTAGGCATTTTTCACGTAAATGTTGCTGGCTGCATTGTCTTAAGCTGGTTTGTTTATGACGCTGTAGAAAACTTAGAACAAATTCACTTATGGAAAAGGTTTGTTAATAAGACATGTGATAATTTGTATGACATAAAACACCGGGGAATCAGGCGAGGCCATGCTAAACTTAAGTTTATAAGTTCATCAGTTTCCAAATCCTTCAAATAATAATTATAAAGCTTATAAAAACAGTGTATAAATATTTTCTTGAACCTTTTATGTGTGATATATACCTTTTATAGCAGAACTTTTTATGTCATAATATTATTTTGCATAACAACATGCATGGCATGTAGCCAACTTCTTATGGCTTATGAATTGAGTTATTATGTTTCTGTTTTGTCTTTAGCTATAGTGTATTCTGCTTTTTACTATCACAAATTGTTAATAAAACAAGATATTGAAATAAATGTCAATGTTTTTATTTATCTGGTATATTTATCAAAAAAAACATGTATTTAACACATTTATCGATAATGCAATTACACTCATCACTACTGTTTATTCGTTATACATTTATAGCTTGGTACTGGGGTACACATCGCGTTCGGTACCGCTTGGCGCTCAAAAGGTTAAAAAGGACACATCTGACACTAGCTATGTAGTACAAAACATGTTAAATAAAACTATTTCTATAAGTATCAATATAACATATAAAAGAAGCTCTTTTAAAATAAATAAACTACATTTAACATCTGTACCCCCGTTCTACGTGGTCTGTACATTGTTACATTTTATTGACGCTACTGAAAATGCAATACACGTGACTAAGTCCTGGGCTGAAACGATAAAGAATGCCATCTATACCTACGCCAAGAACAAGATATAAATTATACAGCGATATTTCTTTATATCTCGACTGTACGGTATTTTACTACCCAATACGATACACTACCCAATCCGGACAGAATCTAAGTCGTCTGCCATTTATGTGTTAAGTAGTGCACATTAAAATTTATAACATCAACTAAACTTGCCAATATGGCGGACAAATACAGGGTGGAACGGATTTGTGTGACCATACTTTAATAACAGCTTGTTCCCATGTAAATGAACAACTTTCCCAGATGAAGTAATAGGCGATAGGGTAGTTGACAAAAAATATCTGATTGTTCCATCAGTTAGATAACCTTAAAACTTTGGATACTTATTTTTCTTTTGCCTTTGTAAACAAAAAAATACGACAATACAGTGCGATGAAATATCGTGTAACGTCACGATATATTACACTTTATACTGACAAAGTGACGTCACAAGACCCCGCTCCTGAACTTTGATGCGCTTCATCTTTGTAAATTTTTATCTATTTGATATAGCAAAAACTACGGGTCCAATATAATTGGATAATCTCACTGATGGACAAAATAGAATTATCATTTTTCTACCCAGTAAACAAGTCTTTAAAAAAAATTGGATTTTCCATACAAATTTTTCGTCAGGTAATCAAACTTTGTAAGGGAGATTTTTTTTTCATTTTCTACTTTGGCAGAAACAGTTTTTAAAATATAATCACACCTTTCCGGTACATCCTGTATAAAACAATCCCCCTATTCTTGGAAAATTAAAATCAAAGTTAAGTTATTTATAGTGTCTAGTCGTTCCATTAAAGTTTTAGCTATTTATAAAATAAAAACTAACTTTGGCATCTATTAATATTAACGCCAAGTGTTTTAAAATTGAATTCAGTTTTGGTTTTTTAAAAAGTTTTTCTATTTGCGATTCACAATGAACAGCATTTTCAATTATGAGAATATTTTGTTTTTTAAATGTGCTTTATAAAAACTTGGCATTGATGAGTTTTGATGCTTATTTTATTTAGTTACTTTTAATAATGACTTTTTTAAATTCTAAGAAACGTTATTTAGTTCAATGGAGTTTGACAACCCCGTACAGTGCAACTGAAAGTATCCGACTCTAATCCCCAATTTCTATGAAATTGAATTTTTGTATAACTCTACTGTAGTCTGAAAACCTAATAAACTTTGATATTCGTTTAACCCTACTTGGTTTAACGGTATCTTAACTCCAAATTCTCAATGCAGAAATAATTTGATTAACACAACTAGATCTTACGCGAATTATACCTACACCCGATATTCTTATCATCCGACTACTGGTAAATAAGGTCATTTCTACATAAGATTTATTTTTATTTAAATCCTCCATTTATAACTCTCATTTCGCTAATGAACTTTCACTATACATATACAAAATATTCAAAAAAAAAAGACGTTGTAGGCACAGCCATGATACTTCATTCGTGCTCGGCGACTCATTACACGGCGAACTCCATAGAATATTCTAGATACGGCGAACGAAGTAGTGCTCTCCACAACACTCCTCGTTTTTTATTTGTATAGAAAATAAAAGAAAAACAGAAAATGTAGCGAGAACTCGGCAAAAATATAATAATTGAAGGTTTTTTATTTGAAAGCTGATTGGGGTTTTTTGTTTAAAAATTGCTTATCAGGGAATCAGGCAAGGCCATGCTAAACTTAAGCTTATAAGTTCATCAGTTTCCAAATCCTTCAAGTCATAATAATAAAGCTTATAAAAACAGTGTATAAATATTTTCTTGAACCTTTTATGTGTGATATATACCTTTTATAGCAGAACTTTTTTATGTCATAATATTGTTTTGCATAACAACGGATAGCATAAACTTCTTACCGCAGAAAATCGTTTTGCATACACTCATTTATAACACATTCAAAACTCATAATTTTATAAGTCAGAATCATCTTTAGGCATATTTTTTTATCGATATTCATTAAAAGGCAGAACCATCATATCGCAGAAAGTTCACAGTCAGAATCGTCTTTTGGCATACATTTCATATCCATAATAATTGAAATACTCATGTATCACAGTACAAAAAAATCATATTTAAAAAAAAAACTATTTATACGATCATTAATTTAATTTTGCAAAAACAGCAAGCAAATAAATGTAAACGGTCATCTTTTTTAATGATTGATCCTCTTTCTTTGAGACATAAAATAAATCAAATAAATTGATATTTTAATTATTCTGTTTAGAACTACGCCAAAATATATTGAGACGTAGAAATTACGTCTGATATTAGTACTTATTAGGCCCCAAAACTAGGAGAAATGAGCATTAAATATCTAATATTTCGATACCTTTTTATAACTCCACCAATGCCGGTCCCAAGCCCGGATGAAAAAGGAGGAAGGTTGGTCAGGAGAAGACATGACCTATCATAAAATGTCAACGCCGAGCCTCGGGCAGCGGTAAATAACCTGACATCTCCGTGGCATCTTTCGGAGCGGCGCCCAGTGGCCTTGAAGAATTAAATCGCCTCAAAAATACTGATGTGGCGGGAGCACATCATAATTAATCTCCCATAAAAACCTAATTATGCATTCAAATGCGAATAAGGAATGCGATTTGTCATGCGATCCGACTGACGCTCGGCGCCTGCCAGTACTCCGGCTGGAGATGTGAAATCTGCTACCGATGATGATGAGGTTACCGATGCGAAATATCGTGCGACTGCAGATGTGGAGAAGCTTTCAACTAGCAACGAACGGCCCGCTGAGGAGATGACAATCCGCACTCAACATAGAGAGGACTGCTTGCACATGGGAAGCTGAACATCGCGGATAGTGAAATGAAGGCACACCAGCTGACTCTCCTTGGTGTCTGCGAGACCCACATGAGAGGACAATGGCACTTCAAGACCAGCTCTGGTAACACCATGTACTTCTCAGGACCTGAGAATGAGAGCCGCAACGGTGTCGCCTTTATCTTGACACCACATATCAATAGATTCGTCCTTGGGTACAACCCTGTATCGGACAGGATCATAACGCTGAAGCTGAACACCAAGCCTTTCATTGTTAATGTGAGCATTAGCATTCTGATGAAAGCACTATCGATTGACTTAGTTCAATACCAAATCGGGAAATGACTATGATAATGGGTGATTGGAACGCAAAAATCGGTAATACAACTGCAGACGATCACATCAGTAACGTGGTAGGGAAGCACGGACTAGGGGTCCGAAATGATAGAAGCGAGAGTTAGTTGGGGTTGTGTATTAATAGGGGATTTAGTGTGATGAACACCTACTTTCAGCACCACCCTCGCCATATTTACACCTGGAGGTCACCTGGCAATCGCTACAGGAATCAAATCGATTACATAATCTTAAGTAATCGATGGCGCTCCTCAATCTCTAATGTCAAAACTTTCCCTGGCGCAGAATGCGGCTCTGATCACAACTTGCTGGTAGCCTGGTTTGCCTTGCGACTCAAGAGGATAAAGAAAACGTCACCACCGAAACCGAGACAGCTGGATCCGTTCTTCCGCCCAAAATTCAGAGAAGCTGTAGATTCAAGACTCGTATCTATCCCAACCGACTCTCAAGACACTAACGCTTAATGGGAATCTTTGAAATCTACAGTGATAGACGCTCTAGTAAAATGCCAACCTCAACACAAGGAATGCAGATCAAAAATCTGGCTCTCTGATAAAATCTGAGAACTAGTCCAGAAGAGAAAAGAGATAAAGTGTCACGGTCTCCAAAATAACGAGGTTATGAAAGAGTATTCTGGCCTATGTAAAAGGATCAAACGCAGTAGCAGGAATGACAAAAACCACTTCATACTAAACATATTTCATAAAGTTGAGTCTCATGCGAACAAACTGCAGACCTCTGACCTCTATAAAAAAGTCCGTTTACTCTCAAGGCAATTCATACCAAAAAGTTGGGAACTTGAAGACAAGGACGGAAAGCCCCTGCACGATTTGGAAAGGGTGGCCGACAGATGGCGTGAATACTGCGAGGACCTGTACAGTAATCCATCGCCTATGTTGAACTCGCACCTTATCTTTTAAGGACTGGACCTTGAACCATCCATTCTGAGACCCGAAATGATTTCAGCTATATGTAGCTTGAAAAGCAGGAAGGCCCCCGGCCCTGAAGAGATCACAGGAGAAATTTTGCAGGTGCTAGGTGATGCTGGTGTCGATATGTTGCACAGAATATGTTGCAATAGCGTTTAGGACAAAGGAAAATGGCCCCTGGACTGGACAAAGTCAATGGTCCTCCCCTTGCACAAAAAGGGATCGACTCGGAAGTGTGGCAACTGCCGCACTTTATCACTTATATCACACGCCAGTAAGATTCTCCTCCAAATTCTAAACAGCCAAATCCGATACTACCTGGACTGGCAAATTCCACAAGAGCAGGCTGGCTTCGTAAAAGGAAAGGGAACACGGGAGCAGATTCACAATCACCGGCAACTCATTGAGTAGGCGTACGAGTTTGATGTACCAGTCATGATGCGCTTCATTGATTACAACAAGGCCTTTGACTGTGGTCTGGAATCGGTTGTGGAGAGTTTTACGAGAAATGGCGTTGCCTGAACACCTTATTGCTCTGTTACAGGAACTATATTCAAACAGCCAAGGCATGGTGAGGGTGGGAAAAACGTCCTCGAAGCCGTTCCCATTTGGCAAGGGAGTGCGCCAGGGCTGTATTTTGTCACCCATCCTGTTCAATATTTATGGGGAGTACATAATCCGTAAAACCTGTGAGGACTGGAACGGCAGGGGTGTCAACATCAATGGCAATAAAATCACCAATTTGCGCTACGCTGACGACACCATCTTGTTTGCAGCAGACGAAACCGAAATGAGCTCTCTCTTTACCAGGATAAAAAGATACAGTGGTGAGATGGGGCTTTCCATAAACCGGTCCAAAACGAAGATCATGGTGGTGGACCGCACGTCCAAACTAGGTCTCAGTGGTACACTAGACGTCGAAATAGTTAATCACTTTATTTACCTAGGCTCTAGTATAAGTAACAATGGATCCTGTGAAGATGAGACTCGCAGGCGCAATGGAATGGCAAAGAGTGCCATGTCGCAACTCGAGAGAGTATGGAAGGACCGCAACATTTCGAACAAGACGAAACTGTCACTTGTCAGCTCCCTTGTTTTCTCCATATTCTTGTATGGAGCGAAGAGGTGGACTCTAAAAGCCGCTGATCGCAAACGCATCGAGGCTTTTGAGATGTGGTGTTAGAGGAAGATGCTGCGAATCTCGTGGACGGCGCACAGGATGATCATCTCGATATTGCAGGACCACAAAATTGAAAAAAGACCTAGATTGTCGAATGTATGCCTTCGCAAGATATTTGACTTCTATGGCCATATTGCCCGTAAACCTGGTGACAACTTATTCAAGGTAATTGTCACTGGCAAAGTCGAGGGCAATCGGCCTAGAGGCAGAAGTCCTATACGCTGGTCAGACCAAATCCGAGCCTCGCTGAACATCGAAGCCGTGCATGTTGCGGAGAATAGGAGCAGGTGGAGAAAAATCAATAAAGAGAAAGTTCTGAAACCAAGATGTGGCCAGGACCCCCAGCATTGGGGAGTCGACGCGAGGAGGAGGAGGAGGATTTCGATACCATTTTATATAATTCGATTTACCTAAATTAATTTTTTGTCTTTTTATATTTTGATTGATCAATTTTTGTGCTTTCATCAATATGAGTGGGTGGTCTTCCATGAACATGATAAAAAATATTAAAATACTTTCATTATAAGCCATTTTAGTATTAAAATGGCTTAGAGAAAGTAAAATTCTCTCAGCGATAAAGATTGTCAAAAAGTCTTTCGTTTGTTTCGCACTACCAAAATATTACGATAGTTAAGCATAAATATTCTGGACTTTTAGCAAACGTTATCGCTGCAGATTGTCTTGAGTCTAATTAAGTAAGGTTGTGAATTAATTTAAATAATAAAAATCTAACTGAATGTAAGTGCGGTGCCCCTGTGCAAAATATGACACATATGCTGGAGTGCCCCAAGTGCCCACACACTTGCACTTTGGAGGACCTAATGAACGCCACTGACGCTGCTATTGGTGTGGCTGCCTACTGGTCCCCAAATATCTAAAGACTTTGCCATCGACTCGAAAAGAAGAAGACTAAGGTAAGTACACTGCTTGTTTTGTGAACCACCATTCCGAGATTTTTTATTCAACAGGTTCCAAATGTTCATGTGCAAATCCCAAAAACAGTCTGATTTCAGCTGTTTTCAGTATTTCCGTACAACGTATTGACGGCGCTTGATTGGCGTTATCTATAACTTTATTATTTCTCAGTACCGACTTCATTACAGTACATGAGTACTCATTAGCAATACGCATGCAAATAATGATATTAAGGGCCATGTTACTTTACTCAGGACTGATCTTTTCTTGAAAACTGTTCTTGAAGAAGAAAAAAGATATTATTATAATGTGTGAAATTCTTGAGCTTCTTGCAAAGTAGGTATTACTTATCAGTAATAAGTTTAGGAAGTCTTATATGAAAAAGCTTAAATCATTGATATTATTATGTAAAACTCTTACAGGGTGAAAGGTCCACCCTTCCCTAGGAACCCATTTCTCAGACAATTGAAATTCAACGAGATTGATGTTTTGTGTATGGCAAAGATTTGTGCTTGTAAATAAACACACAATTCGGTTATTTCACTAATATATCTATGATTTTACCTTGAGTCATGGTAAAGCCGAAACATTGCCTTTCATCACATAAACACCGAGAGCAAACGTAATCAATGTTTATTTCATTTCTTTATGAAAAGAGGCCTCTCTTTCGCAGTCATATTTTTGCTGGCTGATTTGTAGGACTCGAAATTATATATTTCGTTCAATTGGAAAAGGTAATTCAATATCTTGATAAAAATTTAATAGCAATTTTCCCGAAATATGAAAAATATTATTTTATGGACTTTTACTGAAAATGATTTGGTAAATTGGGCAAGAATAACGCTACGCTTACGCTGTCTCTACTATAAAACTCTGGAACGTCCTTCCCCTTGACATAAAAAAAGCTGAGAGTAAATTTTCATTCAAGCGTAGAATCCGGAACTATTACTTGTCCTCTCTTACATAGCTCGGTCTTCGTCTTAGTTATTATGTTTAAATTTCTGTTTTCATTTAGAATATGATATTTATCATAATATTTATTAGTCTATTATTTTAAAAATTATTTAAGTATTGTATTAGTTAGTTAGTTTATTAATATCCGACTTTAATTATTGTTCATTTTTTATTTTTATTTTGTACTCCTACCACCTGTTGTGTCCTTTTTAACCCAAAGGTTGACTGGTAGAGAATGCCTTGCTGCATTAAGTCCGCCTATGTATCACCATTGTACATGAAGTTTAAATAAATAAATAAATAAGAATAAAGTTTCAATATTTTGATATGTTTACGAATTTAAACGGTATTACTTGATATTTCGAAAGTATTTTTTTTTATATTGCTTATAAACACTTTTTTTGTAACAACTCATTATTTATTTTTTCGATATTAGGTTTTTGGACAATGGTCTATCTAGTCGGAGAGCGATGGATGAAAGTCTACGATATTTTTTCCTATTTGTTTGAATTCCACTAGACATATTGAAATTGTCCTAAATTGTTCATAAAATCTCTTAGTTCCACTAAAATTAACCATCTCAATATTGTATTCAACTATTAGGTACTAACATTGTGTCTGATTGTAAATCACCGCCCAATGTTATTAGAACAACAGCCGTCGTACTATTGTATCTCTCAGTTATTGAATCTTGGCAACAGCTGTGAACTTACGCAGTTTTAACCGCTTATAGAAATCATTGATGAACTGAGTTCAATATTATTTTTTACTATGCTTTGGTTACTCCTAAATCCATGTGAATCCTAATGTTATAAATGTTTTTTACGCTTTTACGCCTTTACTTCTCATACACGAGCAAAGCCGCGGGCAAAAGCTTGTGTATTATAATAAATTGCGAAAGTAACTCTATCTGTGTTTATATGTTAATTTTCATCTCTTAACGGTTTTTTTGAAACATGGGTAGACCAAGAACATAGAATACTATTTAGCCAAGGATTAGGACAATTTCATTCAAGGTGTCCTGTCAGTTCACCAAAAAAATATTTACAAGTTTTTACTTGACAAGCAACGAGTGGCATAAACACGATTTTCCATTTCATCACTATACAACAACAAGTTTGCAAATAATTCACCTAAGAAAATAACTATCAGATAAACTTTTTTTAATAACGTATTATTTTACAAACATTTTATATTTTTAAATTTTACTTCATTCAACAACGTATTCCAAACGTTAATAATTCTGGCTTATTATTTGTACGATCATGAAACAGAACGTTTTCTGCCATTTTCTGGTCTGTGTCTTGATGTGACGTGTCATTCATTTCGTTCCTCTTGTAGATTATGACACTTCATGGTTAAAATAGGTCAAATCTGTTCCAAAACCTATTTGGGGCACCCCAACTTCACGTAGTCTTTTGGCTGTTACCCTTAGAGTATATATAAAAACCGGAGGCTGCCCGCTATAACAAAGCATAGGCATGGGTGCTTATGCTTGGCTACGTAAGGGTGAAGGGGTTGCACTGCCCGCAGCGCCGAGGACGATGCAGAAGTAACTGTAAATTTCAATAAAATTATGCAATACAATACCGTTCTGATCACTTTGTGACTGGTTTAGAATCTATTATAAAATTATATTTATTATGAACCTAATTTTTCAAAAGAATCTAAATATTAAATGAAAAATGATTAAATAGGGTATCCCTTGTTTGACCAAAAGGAATTTGACAAATTTTCACTTTCCGAAATTTTTTTCGCATAATTTCATTTGCCAAACTATTACTTAGGAAAAATCTATTCACAAATAATTGTAACGCAAACCTAATGTTAGGCAAGTGAACTTTTAAACAATAACTTGTTTACCAACTAGTAATTTTACCAATTTTTATGTGGTCATATATTTCAGTTGGAATAATTTTACGCAAAATAAAATGAGCAATAGTTTTGAATTTACCATTTCTACTCAGTCAATTGCTTAGTCAATGACAAAAAAAAAGGTTATCTATGTTTCATCCAAAAGAAAGCTGCAATGAGCTGCTCCTGTTTAATTAAATTTTGGTAAGCACTCAGAGGGTAAGCAAAAACAACATTTTGAGCTGTATATAAAAGTAGCAAAAATACTTTACTTGTCTATGAATATATGGTTTTTATTTTCTGGCTCCTCGCTGCGCTCGTCGCGCTCGCGCTCGCTAAGCTCGCATTTTTAATTGTCTCTCGTTTTCTGGCAAAAATTTCGTCGCTCGCGCTATACTGCGCTCGCTCCTTTCTGTCAGCTAGGTTCTTGATACCCTGGGAGCCAGATGTGGAAGGATGTTTACTGTCTAAAGATTTTTTGCTGTCATAAATCATTTAATTAATGACCAAATGCCTTAATGACACTATCGTTAGTAATATTCTGCCAAGTAAAAAGTTGAACAAATGAAAATGTGCGTACAAAAATTATTCCAAATATTGCATTGGTATAAAAAAAGGTTGCTAAAATTTGTTTGGGTAGTGAAATTTTGTCAAAATCTTTTCGGCAAAACGGCAGGTTACCGATTAAATATCATCCGAAACATTTGTAAAGTGATGCTAAATAAATGTTTGTAAAGCGAGTGTTTATAAATAAAACATTTGCTGAATAAGTTGCTTAAGAAATAAATAGTCTATGAAACGTTGGTTGTAAACTAAATAAATGTCAATGGTGTTTTCGTGAAACATTAATTAACCTATTTTCAGCGGACAAAGCTGCTGGCAGTAGCAAGTTGCTCATAATCTCTTCATCATCATCAGCCTTTTAATGTTCCCACTGCTGGGACATAGGCCTCCTTTCTGTGAGAGAGGGAATGGGCCTTAATCCACCACGCGAGCCCAGGGTGGGTTGGCGGATGTCACAACCCACTACCTACGACACGTAAGTCGGAGTCGTTACCACTGGGCCATAATCTCTCAGTTCTGACAAAATTAACAAAAATCATAAAATGTATACCCATTGTAGGTCAACCCCCAATGTTATTAGGACAACAGGTGTCGTATCCTATCTCACACTCACAGTTATTGAATATTGGTAACAGCTGCGAATGCTGCGAATTTTAGAATTCTTCATTTTTCAAAGATTGCAAACCACTTACGAGGAGAAATAACACTGAAGTCATTTAAAGTACAGATGCGCATAGACGATTTTCTTAAAAAATGAGTAAATCACATTTCTGGGTTAGTGGGTAATTTTAATTATCTTTGTTATTCGTGTTAACTAATACGGGCGATAGCATTTGATCAGATAAAAGGAATACGTGGAGTCGGTACCATAATAATATTGGACTCCGACAGCTTTACTTTTTTGTGATGCCTTTGAAATTATGTTGTTTTAATTACTTTTTGAATAAAGATATTGACTTAGTATCTTTTATATGTTTAGGTATAGAGTTGTAGATCTGTGCCCCTTGAAACAAAATACACTTTTAACTGTAATTAGTTCGCGGGTTTTTTAGTTGTATATCATGTGTGTAGCCTAGAGCTGCGGGTATATATTTGATTAAATGTTGTGAATTTTATTTGAGTGAGTATGTTTTTGTTCAAAATTTATCGTATTATTAGTAAGAATTACGAAGCCTTTCGATGCAATCCGCTTGAGATAGTTCGTATTATGAAACTGTTAATGTTTAATGGGGAGCAGTAATAATTTAACCCAATGCTAATGGTATCCAATTTGTTAGAATATTAATTTGTGGTTGTAATTTAGTTGACACATTTCAAAACTACATGCCTTACATGCCATCTTAAATAGGCTATTGGAGATGGGTGTGCGGACCCACATTACTAAAGTAACTCAGAATCAAATTAAATTAATTATTGAAACTTCGCAGACCTATCGATACTTAAAGACTATAATTATAACAACAACAAAAAACGAACTAATATATTTCAATTAGGTATTAATATTTTGGGGATTGAACCTAAGACCCCGGTTATTGCGGTTTGGTTGACTATAAAAGCAAAATTACGATTTAATCATGCAGTTTTTCTTTATCAAACAATTTAGGTGTGTATCACCAATATACTTCAACAAATTATCGATATACGAGCTCCCCCTTAACAAAAAGTAATTTGCTAAATAGCGACGTACGTACGTCATACTAGCTCGGCATGTAAATGTTCAACATGAATAATGTATTCAGAACAAAGTATGCACGCTCAGGTGAAGGCAGTACGGGAGTTAAACTGAGCCTTTTTAAGCTACATCAATGTTTGTGAAGCTGCTACGCTCGTAGACATGCTACGCCGTAGCCGTGCTACGAGATTGGTCTACGAGATGTTCGGTGCTACGAATAGGTTGCAGAGAATTTCAAAGTGATTTGAAATATGTATGAAATCTTTTATTAGAGCTGTTGGTATGTTTGAGTTTGCTGCGAAAACTTATGTAACGCTTTTGATTTTGCACTTTTACTGGGAAATGTAGGCCAGTGGCTACATTTCCCTTCTAAAGATACTAGATAACATTTTGTATTTTATAAAGAGGCAACATATATTTAGTCATTATCAAAAATTTCTCATAGATTGACTCTAATTGCACCTAAAATACCGCATTATCATATTTATCACCGCACCATTTTAGCTCCTAAACTCAATTTTGACGTGATACTCCTCAGGCAAACCTCATTACATGATACTTATTATCCTCTAAGTGAGAACAAGTATATTTCACGAGCTAACCTCGGGCAAAGAATAGACATGTGTAGAAGTGAAACTCTTGAACTGAAAGCATTGTTAATTCCTAGCTTTGGGACGTAAGCAATGTAAGTTAAGCAGCCTACCTCATTTCGCTTCAGAATTAAACTACCTTTTTCCATTTTATTATTACCTACTTACATTTTTTCTTTGCTTCCCTCCATTTCCAGAGTTTTTTTGTTTTTTTTGTATATTCTTTTGCTTCTCATCGTTTATTTTATTTCTTCTTTCATTAAACTATCCCGAAACCATGCCTGTGATGACACGTAAAGCTATTGCTCAGGAACTGGAACTTAAACTAAGAAAAGCACTTCATGAACTTAAAGAAACGCAACATCAATGTCAGAAAACGTTGCAAGAGAGTGATTATTGTGAAGTAGAAGTGCAAAATGTCATCTATAAAAACCGGCCAAGTGCGAGTCGGACTCGCGCACGTAGGGTTCCGTACCATTATCGCAAAAAGCGGCACAAAAATCACGTTTGTTGTATGGGAGCCCTACTTAAATATTAATTTTATTCTGTTTTTAGTATTTCCTTTTTTTTACAGCGGCAACAGAAATACATCATCTGTGAAAATTTCAACTGTCTAGCTATCACGGTTCATGAGATACAGCCTGGTGATAGACAGACAGATAGACAGACAGACGGACTGCGGAGTCTCAGTAATAGGGTCCCGTTTTTACCCTTTGGGTACGGAACCCTAAAAACAAAAATCTTAAACGGGAGCTAGTGGTGCTGAATCAGCAATATCACAATGTCGATGATTTATTAATTTATTGTCTTAGGCAAAGGTTTACAATTTGGATTAGTGACTTAAAAAACTAAGTACAATACAATTGCCAAAGGATTCCTCTGCAGCCGAACTAGATGAGAGCCTGTATTTCGGCATCCAGCTCCACCAACAGGAACATTTACGCATTAAACTTAGTTATTAATATTTAAAATACGGAACCGGAACCAAAATACTCTAATATAAGGTTAAAGTATGGCTAATATTGGACTACAAGCAGCTTTTCCGTTTCTTCATATGACTAAGTGCTAACTTAGTCATATGAAGAAATGGAAATGCTAGTTTAAAAAGGTAGTTTTGGACTTTTTTTTTACATTGTGACTTTTTCAGTAAAAATTTGTCAATACTTTTATTTATTTTAATGCAAATAAAGGGCCCAAGAAAGAGGAAGCGATAGCATTTGATCAGATAAAAGGAATACGTGGAGTCGGTACCATAATAATATTGGACTCCGACAGCTTTACTTTTTTGTGATGCCTTTGAAATTATGTTGTTTAAATTACTTTTGGAATAAAGATATTGACTTAGTATCTTTTATATGTTTAGGTATAGAGTTGTAGATCTGTGCCCCTTGAAACAAAATACACTTTTAACTGTAATTAGTTCGCGGGTTTTTTAGTTGTATATCATGTGTGTAGCCTAGAGCTGCGGGTATATATTTGATTAAATGTTGTGAATTTTATTTGAGTGAGTATGTTTTTGTTCAAAATTTATCGTATTATTAGTAAGAATTACGAAGCCTTTCGATGCAATCCGCTTGAGATAGTTCGTATTATGAAGCTGTTAATGTTTAATGGGGAGCAGTAATAATTTAACCCAATGCTAATGGTATCCAATTTGTTAGAATATTAATTTGTGGTTGTAATTTAGTTGACACATTTCAAAACTACATGCCTTACATGCCATCTTAAATAGGCTATTGGAGATGGGTGTGCGAACCCACATTACTAAAGTAACTCAGAATCAAATTAAATTAATTATTGAAACTTCGCAGACCTATCGATACTTAAAGACTATAATTATAACAACAACAAAAACGAACTAATATATTTCAATTAGGTATTAATATTTTGGGGATTGAACCTAAGACCCCGGTTATTGCGGTTTGGTTGACTATAAAAGCAAAATTACGATTTAATCATGCAGTTTTTCTTTATCAAACAATTTAGGTGTGTATCACCAATATACTTCAACAAATTATCGATATACGAGCTCCCCCTTAACAAAAAGTAATTTGCTAAATAGCGACGTACGTACGTCATACTAGCTCGGCATGTAAATGTTCAACATGAATAATGTATTCAGAACAAAGTATGCACGCTCAGGTGAAGGCAGTACGGGAGTTAAACTGAGCCTTTTTAAGCTACATCAATGTTTGTGAAGCTGCTACGCTCGTAGACATGCTACGCCGTAGCCGTGCTACGAGATTGGTCTACGAGATGTTCGGTGCTACGAATAGGTTGCAGAGAATTTCAAAGTGATTTGAAATATGTATGAAATCTTTTATTAGAGCTGTTGGTATGTTTGAGTTTGCTGCGAAAACTTATGTAACGCTTTTGATTTTGCACTTTTACTGGGAAATGTAGGCCAGTGGCTACATTTCTCTTCTAAAGATACTAGATAACATTTTGTATTTTATAAAGAGGCAACATATATTTAGTCATTATCAAAAATTTCTCATAGATTGACTCTAATTGCACCTAAAATACCGCATTATCATATTTATCACCGCACCATTTTAGCTCCTAAACTCAATTTTGACGTGATACTCCTCAGGCAAACCTCATTACATGATACTTATTATCCTCTAAGTGAGAACAAGTATATTTCACGAGCTAACCTCGGGCAAAGAATAGACATGTGTAGAAGTGAAACTCTTGAACTGAAAGCATTGTTAATTCCTAGCTTTGGGACGTAAGCAATGTAAGTTAAGCAGCCTACCTCATTTCGCTTCAGAATTAAACTACCTTTTTCCATTTTATTATTACCTACTTACATTTTTTCTTTGCTTCCCTCCATTTCCAGAGTTTTTTTGTTTTTTTTGTATATTCTTTTGCTTCTCATCGTTTATTTTATTTCTTCTTTCATTAAACTATCCCGAAACCATGCCTGTGATGACACGTAAAGCTATTGCTCAGGAACTGGAACTTAACAACAGGAATATGACTAAGTGCTAACTTAGTCATATGAAGAAATGGAAATGCTAGTTTAAAAAGGTAGTTTTGGACTTTTTTTTTACATTGTGACTTTTTCAGTAAAAATTTGTCAATACTTTTATTTATTTTAATGCAAATAAAGGGCCCAAGAAAGAGGAAGATTTTTTTTACGAAAATCGTTTTAGGGGAATGCTTGGAAATCGCAACTGCATGCCTTCGGTGCTTGGTGATACACTCTGAATTGTATGTGAGTTCACTGTGTTGTTTAAGTACTATATTCACCAAAAACAGTTGGCGCACATTGAGGAGTTCACAAGACTGGTAAAGCAAGTTTGTAGGAAAAATAATGGGTCTGAAAGTGGCCACTTTTAGGATAGCTCATTGTGCTATCTCCAAGCTCTTTAGAGCAGTCTTGGCAGCACCTCCCCAAGAAGATATACAGTTAGTGAATAGGGATTGGCAAATAGTAGAAATATACACTCTTAAGTAAGGCAGGGTCAGCAACCTGTCTAATATTCTTAAACAAGTATATCAGTTTACGCACTCTACCACAGACAAGCTTAATGTGCTCTTTGAAAGTGAGATTCTCATCTATAGTGACACCAAGATATCTTATGTGTTTGACCTGATACAGCGGCTTACAAGAGCAGATACCATACGCCGAGCAGTCATGCGGAGTTATATTACGTTGTGTGTTGGCAGCAATCGGTTGACGTATGGAAAAGGTGATGTACTTGGCTTTGTCAGCATTAAGCGTTATGTATGTATTTATGTAACTATTTTAGTATTTTATATTTAGTGCTTCCTATTTTTGTAACTTATTATATTTAAAATTGCACCAAGTGCAACCCCATGTCGTGTCCAGGCTATCTCTCTCCATTCTGGGTTGCCTGGAAGAGATCGCAGAACGCGATAAGGCCGCCTGTTGTATGTTTGTTGTTATTTTAAGGTTTCCGTGTGTTATGTTTTTATCTTGGTGTACAATAAAGTATATAATAAATAAATAAATAAATAAGCGTCAGCACGTTGTCACGAAGCCATTCGTTTACAATATTGAAACCGTTTTGGGCAGCAATAAAGACCTCATCCCAGGTATCAGTAGAGAAGACGAGGGCAGTGTCATCTGCAAACGATATAATTTCGCCTCTGGGCAACTTTAGGTCTGTTAGGTCGTTTATATACACAAGAAATAGGGTGGGTTCTAAAATGCTACCCTGAGGAACACCGTAGGATACAGGAAGGTAAGAACTAATGCTGTCACCAACCCTCACGCACTGGAACCGCTCCGAGAGATAGCTTTCGAAAAGTCTGATTTGGGTTCCTCTGACTCCAAGTCTCTCTAGCTTCCGCAGAAGGATGGGAACAGAGATCGTATCAAATGCCTTGGCTAGATCAAGCAAAATAGAAAGACATTTTCTGCGATTATCTATGTTAGCAGCCAGGAAATTAGTTAGCTTGTGCACAGCACCATCTGTACTTCTGGCTCTGTGAAAACCGTACTGATTATCTGAGAACAGTGACTTAGATTCAAGGTAATTGACGAGCCTTGTATTTATTACCTTCTCCAAAATGTTTGAGCATAGTTTTAGAAGCTGTTCGGACAGGCCGCTTGTTTTGTTAGAGTTAGTTATGGTTTTGATAGTCTTTCATAATTCTTTGGGGTTTCGTCTAGTTAATTCTATCTGATTCCTCTCGTATGTTATTTTAACTTTCTTTAGGATTTTGGTACAGAAGTTTCTATAGCGGACATAGGTTAGTTTTAGAGGTTGGTTGTCAGGTGACTTTTTAGTTTTTTTATGAAGTGTGTCCCTGTTTTGCATACATCGGAGAAGACCAGGAGTGATCCAAGGTTTTATAATTCTTCGACGTCTCGGCATTGTTAATGTTGTTGTATTATTTTGCAATGCTGTTTGTAAGCTATTTACGAGATAACTGGTGCAATACTTTGGATCCGTAGACTCATATATTGGGGTTAGGTTGATAAGGGATATGTCTCGTTTTAGGTTTTCAGAATCAACTTTGGTGACAGTTCTAGTTGCAGTGACTTGTGATTGCTTGGTGAAAAATTTCGTTATTACAGGATAGTGATCAGTAAATGTGGTTTGTGGAACAACAGTTACGGCTGAGTGTTTAGTCATGAGTAGTACATGGTCCAGACATGTTCCACTCGCCTCTCTTGTCACTTCTGTGTGAGCAGGTAATAGCCCGTGTGACGTGGCAATGGTCAAGTAACGAGAACCAGGTAGATCCAGCTTGTTATCGTTTATAGGAATATTTATGTCTCCAATTAATATAATATTTGCAAAAGACGAAAGTTTGGATAGGGCTGAATCCAAGGATAACAAGAATGCATCAATATTTTTTATAGAAGGTGAACGATACAGACATACCAAGGCTATATTTGTATTGAGGGTAGCCACTAAACAATTAGCATGATGAAATTCAGGTTCTTCATCGCTAAAATTGAGGTCATCCCTAACATAAATGACAACTCCATCATTTTGCCTTTAGAATTCTTTTGTGTTTTCAAAATACTTCTTAAATACACTGAATTAAAATTAAAAATACAGACAGAATATTTGTTTGAGGTTAAGAATAACACACATGCACAATGTTATCAAAACTATCCTAGGGGACAATTTGAACTGACAGCAGTTCACTTGATATAGTCAAATAGCATTTCTTAATTTATCGAGGTCGGACTCACAGTTAACTCGTACCTGCGGATCTCCAACCGTTTTACGAAGGTAAACAAAACCATGAGACGTCCAGCAAAACGAGAACCCATGTGTTTTTATAAATTGCTTAACGAGATAAAAGAGTTTTTGTGCTCTGAAAGTCAGAGTTTCTGAGATGAAGACAGGCGTCGCTGGAATTTTTAGGTTCAAATGTTTAGTGTTAGGTTTGTTCTCTCTCTTCTCAGACGAGTTTAAGTGTTTGACGCCTGTCAATATTTATTGATTTACCTAAATCAATTACCATGTAGGAGAGGTCTAGCTTAGTATCGTCAGAATTTTTATGAACATTTCGTATTTCAATTGAGGAAGAACGGGCTTTTCGCTCAAGTGATTCAATTTTTTCCTACAATTGGCAGATTAACTTCCTGTCTTCTTTGCGTTCGCCTTCCAATATGGAGATTCTTGACAGGAAGTCGTCATGCTTTTTCGACATTACTTCGACACTGTCTTTAAGGTCTCGATTTTGCTCAATAATGCTATAATATTTTCAATAGCAGATCTTCAAAACGCTTTTCCTGTTCTAAAGTAAAAGTGGAGAATGTGTTCACACTTATGGCAACATTGCCTTCCTGAGACCCATTAAATTTCCTTTTCTTAGTAGAAAGATCAGGGACCAATGTACTTTGGTTTAGACTAGGCTCAGATGACATTAATCGTTGAGGGGCTACTTCGTAAAGTAGGTGTTGTTGGCAGCGGAGAAGCAATAGCTGATCGATTAACAGACATTTTGATATAATAAAGTATCAATAGGACCACTTCAATAAATGGATATCCCAGAAGTTATGATGACGGGTGGGACCACCAGTTGCAAACAATCGCAATGTACAAAAATATCACCGTCGCACCAAGTTTGAGACAAGAACGCGCGCCGCGTCCCCGGTAAGTTGGTAGCACTGTCAGTCTGTCACTCACTGCGCGCTCGCAGGAATTTGACCGTTAAAGTAGTCTGCTCAGATCAAGTAAAACAAGGTAGATTCCGCACGGCCTATAGTTTAGGTGAAGCCACAAAACTCAGCCGATTCTTGTAAACACACGCGCTCACGCACACACAAGCAATAAAACTACGCTGATTTTTGTTAGTATCTCACGGACCGTCGTGCAATAATTTTGCCTTAAAAATGCTGTCCTGTGTTGTCAAGTGGTGCAAAAACAACACCATGGTGAACAAGAAGTCTTTAGGAGTATCGTTTCACACGTAAGTACACGCAGAACTATTTGTATTTTTAAATTTTCCTACATAATTTTGAGGTTATTCGGAACAGATAATGTTTTTGCCCGAAAATGACATATTGGGAGAGTGTTACCAGTAATTCTTATTTCTAATTGCCCAAAATGTGGAAAAGTAGGCAAAGTCAAACAAAAATAATTAAGTAGAGAGTTGACCTAATTAATGTTTATTTTCTATTTCAATCACATGAATACATAAATATTACATACATAATTATGTAAAATACACAAAAAGTACCTACAACCTATTTCTGATTTTCTTTTTCTGGCATTTTTCTTAAATTCAACAAAAACGACCTTGAAGTAGATGCCTCCGATTGCACGACAGAAATAGGTCACCTTGTTTCAATCTTTTTTAAAGTTCACTAAGTTTGTTAGTATTCTGTTATAAGTCAATGCTCTATTTCGTACTTACTTACATACAAATACTTTTTATTCCATCTGAAAAAGTATATTTTTAATTCCATGGAATGGTTGTTTTTGTAATATTATTTTTATTTTTGTAATAAACATGTTTCACATAACCTTTGTTGTATTTTTAGTAAAAACTTGTTCTGAGCTGCTCGTTGTTCTTACACATGAGCGACTGCACGCGTTTATTAAAAACAAACAGACAGATTTCCTTTCACATTTGCATATAAAGTACTTACTTAAAATTATGAAATTAATATTTAATCCCATTTAAATAATTTGAGGGACTTTTTAAAAAAAAAGTGGCAACACTCCAGTGACTCACACATAGTTAAAAAAGTGGCTTCACCTAAACTATAGGCCGTGCGTAATCTACCTTTTTTTACTTGATCTGAGGTAGTCTGCACAAAGGCAAATTAAGCAAAGTTGCCCCGCACTCAAGTGTTGGGCAGTATGATACGGCACTTTTACAATATTGTTTTGTTGATTGTTATTATTACATTTACGCGTTGCACAGTTTTTAGAACAATAACGAGACGTTAGCATAGCACTAAGTTCAAGTTTTGCGGCAGAAAAGATGTATTTGTAACCAATGTCGTTGATAAACGCGACCAACTGCGGGTAGTCACGGATGGTTTCCATATTTGCAGTGATTTATATGAGGAGGCTCAAAGTCAAAGTCAAATTAGGTAAAGTTAGGGACCTAGAAGATGAATTAGCGTATGCTTATAATAACCATCTTTATGGATAATAATAATAATAATAACGTTTATTGGTTCAAATAAATATAGCAAATGGAGTTCTGTTGTTTCTGCATATACCTATGGGAAAAAGGCATCAGTTTATAATTATATGTATTTATGTAAACATCTATAATACCAGTGGACACACATGAATTTCTGCGGAATCAGAGAAACTATATATGGCTGGCTTCTACTTCCTATCATTATTCTATGCCTCAAGAGAATTTAACTAAACTGCTTTTATAGTATTAAAATTGCGTCGGTATAACAGCGAGCACAGCTAATGTAATAACGTCGTGCTAAAAGGTGTGAGCATGCCCGTAATACCCGTATTGCCCGCATCACGTAGAGAGCTTTCCCACATAATAAAAATACAAAACAAATATCTACGTTGAAGCACTTTCCTGTAATTTTTCAGTGCTCAGGCGTGGAAGATAAGACGTTGTTACATCGTAATTTTATATTTTTCGGACAGTTAATATTTTTAGAGTATCCATAGGATAAAAATGGGACCCTATTACTAAGACTCTACAGTCTGTCTGTCTGTCGCCAGGCTGTATCTCATGAACCGTGATAGGTAGACAGTTGAAAAACTTTCCAGATGATGTATTTCTGTTGGCACTATAACAAAAAAATACTGATACAAAATATTCAAGTGGTGCCCATAAAATAAACCATACAAACGTTATTTTTTTGCCGTTTTTTGCAATAACGGTACGGGACCCTTCGTGCGCTAGTCCGACTCGCACTTCGCCAGTTTTTTTTTTTCGACGGAATGGTTTGTGTTTGGGTAAGTTTTAAATGTTACGTTATATCACGCCTGTGCGTATTCTCTGAAAACTTAACTTAGGAAGAGATGTGTAAGTATATATAATAATACTGTTGCTATTATGTTTAATGTCTCGCTAGTTTTTGCTAAGCTTCGCCCGCGTATTTTTTTTCCCAAAGGAACATTATGCCAAGATAACAAGTATTTTAAATCCTCCATCGTATCCAAATCGTTCTATATTCAAATTCGTTAAAATATGGACACGAAACAAACAAATATAGGGTCGTTTTCGCGTTTGTAATATTATATTAGTACGAGTAAGAGCATATCACTGTACATTTTAACACCAGAAGGTAACACCAGAAGGTAACACCAGAGGGTAACATCAAAGCGTAACACCAGAGGATAATACCTATAGTGTTACCCTCTAGTGTCGACCAGACTTAATGTAGTACAAGCGTCTATAAAACTCAGGCATGACACAGAGAGGGTGAGATTATATTTTTAGACTTCTTGATAAGACTAGCATTTAAGCAATTTACCTGGCTGGCGTGGCGTGGCTATGCGTGAAACGAGCTATTCCCGGATAAATCGTGACTTGTAATCACGGAACGGGAAACTTAAACAGAATGAGTTTTTAAGTGGGCGTGAATGGCCAAATCCGAAACTATAAGGTATAGGGGAAAACGCTCAAAGGAGCCACGAGGCCAATTTTGATGAAAACTAAAACGGCATCATTGGATTTTAATAGAATCTATATTCCTAGCCAGGCATTGAACCCGCTGATTTTGGAAAAAAACTCATGCTGTATTAATACACAATCCGATAGTGTCAACAATAAGAATAAAATTCTGCGAAGTAATTTTATACGGCAAACTTCGGCAACTTCGGCAATTTTATTTATACGTAGGTGAAATAAAATAGAAAATTCTATTTTATTTCACCTACGTTTTATACCTAAAATAATTCATCATCATCATCATTTCAGCCGAAAGACGTCCACTGCTGGACATAGGCCTCCCCCAGGCGTCGCCACATTGACCGATCCCGTGCGTCTCGCATCCAGCGCCTTCCCGCAACCTTAACCAGGTCATCAGTCCACCTAGTGGGAGGCCTTCCAGCGTATCGTCTTCCGGTTGTTCCGGTCGCCATTCCAGAACTTTTCGGCCCCATCGGCCATCCGTTCTGCGAGCAATGTGTGTTACATGGGGAGCCTCAGTAAAATGCTCGATGACCTCAGTAGAGCTTCTGAAAGAGTGGGTCTTAAAATGAACATGGACAAAACCAAGATCATGGTGAATGCCCATGTAACACCCACTCCTATCAAGGTCGGAGACTCTACACTCGAAGTTGTAGACCATTATGTCTACCTGGGACAAACGGTCCAGTTGGGTAGGTCCAATTTCGAGAAAGAGATCAACCGTCGAATCCGACTCGGCTGGGCGGCGCTAAAATAATTAATTGTTCAAAATTATGGTTATTAATGTAACACATAGCAAGATTTGAAAACTCAAACATTTTATTACACATTACAATAATTTCAGTGCCGAAGGTTAATAGATTTCCCACCAGAAAATATTTTTGTCAAAAATCAGTTCGATTCCTGGCTAGGTTATCTAAAATCTAAATAATATTGATTTATCTAAAATCCAATGGAACAGTTTTAGTTTTCATCAAAATCAGCCTTGTGAATCCTTTGAGCGTTTTCGATATACCTCATAGTTTCAGCTTTGCACGCCACGCCCACTTGAAATCTCATCCTGTATACTAACCTCATGACACTATTCATAAAATCTTATACACAATTCATGACGTCACTATACTCAAAATATACACATTATAACAAGAGAACCCCAGATTTATCTCAGAAACAACGTCATAGCTATTCAAACTGACACTTCAAAGTTGCGTCGGCGTCGAGATCATACTCACATAGTTTTAATTCAATTCCTAAAACTACTTACCATTAACGGTAAATTGTCATGCCAAGGACTGAAATTAATTCCTAAAATTGAGTCTCTAATAATTTGATGTATTGCAGTTCATTGACCTAACAACACATAACGCCCATATTCCGGAAGGATTAGGAAGAGGTGTAGGTACTTATTTATCATTGATCCGTTATTGTTAAGTCTCAGTAATAGGGCGGGGCCTTTTGTCAGCCACCGGGCAAACAGTCAAACTTTGGGCTACTACTGAGATATTCAGTGAAGATATACGTGATCCATTATTTTGTCAGACTAGAGAATCAATCACAGGCAAATCTGCTAACTGCTGAAGTAACTGTTTCAGGCGTATAAATATTCCCCAATGTTAACGTGATAGGTACTGGCCGTGCGTTCGCTCTTTGCCAGAATAATTGGACCTCCTTTTGGACAGGTTTGCTTGCAATAGCTATTTATGCAACTGTTACGTTATGGACGGTCTTTTAATACGAGTGCCATTTTTCGGTACAAGCGTAGTGCGTACCGAAATAGGTGGGCACGAGTTATTAAAAGACCAATAACGTACAGTTGCATACAAGATTTTATCTACGAAGGAAGGAATAAAACACAGATATACAAAAATAATGTTACGTTCCCGCCATATCACGAAATCTTCATACCATTTCCCATATACATGTCTTAATTTTTCTGGTAGTAAATTATTTGTAGACGCAACTGCTCTATGTGTTATATCTGGTGGCGTATTATCAATATCACTTGATGTTGAAGACATTTTTAATAAAATTTGGAATAAAATTTCACTCAGAAAAAAATTCCCGCGTCCACTTTTATTTTTATTTTTTTATTTAGTCTTCATTAGGTATAAGGCAAAGATCTTGTAGCCGCAACAGCCAAATAGTATACGATACTTTTGTTCTAAACTTGATCCATTTTTAAAAACATCATTTTCATTGTCTCGATTTCGAAGCAATATTATAGGTACCTGGCTGTATGTTCAGAATGTCTTTGCTTGTGTTTTAGAATTTATGAAAATTCGCATACTGCAACCCGATGTCGTTATGGGTATCATAATGAAACCGCTGTCAATTTTGTAATTCGAATATAACGAAACCGAAGTAGATAAAATATTTTATGATATACATCATACGTAGATTAGGAAAATTCTATTCATCGATTTTTCTGTGTAAAAAACCTTTTGACAAATAAATAAAACCGACTTCTAAAGCAAAACACTACAAAGCGAAAATTAACTTTTTTTTTCCCGCAGTTGGTGTCTTTGATAGCTACTGTTTTTCATTTTTATCAAACACCGACAACGGAAAAAAAGTCAGATCTCGCTTTGTAGTGGTTTGCTTGAAGTCGCTTTTTTTTTTTTGTTAAAAGGTTTTTAATTCTAAACTTTTTAGTGGTACATAATAGACAAGTTCTATAGTAAGGTACCTATAACAGTCCAATAGCCAGAAGAATATGCCCTTCGATAATTCAAAAGTTTTTTATTTTTGCTGGGTGGATACCTTACATGAATTCATTGCAATTTACAAAAATGCAAACAGTTTAGAGTTATGCAATAGGTATGACGTAGTTATTGCCTATTATTTCGTGTTATAGCAAGAATATAAAATTTAAATTTAAATAATTTGCTGTTTCTTTTTTAGTACTATCTAAACTTTATGTAAGTGAAAATGCTAACAGATAGGTAGTGTGGCATAATAAAAAACTTAAAATGGCTCGTAACTCTTTCAATAACAGATTTAAGTTTTAAAATTATTTCCTATATGCATAAAAGGATAATAGTTATACCTTACAACAAAAGTTCTAACAACTAAGTATTATGCTGCGCAGGAAATTGTATTTTTACTTTGCGATATGCGAATTATTGAATTTAACTTTATAATTTTGCGCTTACATATTCGAAATAATAAACTCTGCCACCATACAAAAGTTAAAACCCTTACGTGCTAAGCCTTTAGTTTAACAAATAAAATACAATTTGGGTACGATCAGTATTAAATTCTTTGAACTATAGAATTAACAGGCTCAAGTAAAACAGTTGACAATCGACATGTGAGGTTTTGAGCTACGCCACTATCATCGATAACTATGGGCCACACATAAATTGCAGCGAAAAGTATATGAAAATTAAATATACAAGACCACACCGACCACAGAGGTCCACATTATAAACAGACTCTGCCGAATACTTCGGATGATTTTTAGAAAAACATTACCGCGCAAATTCTTATTTCAAGCAGGCGTCTAGTAACTGACAGACCGTTATCTGTTATTTTACCTATGAATGCAACCTTAGTGCTATGAAAATAAATATCACTAAAATAGGTAATCTGGCATGTGTTAAACAAGCCTTCGCCATGCGAATTGAATAAATATCAAAATTATGTCTTATACTTTACGACTGCACTATATAAGAACGCAGTAGGTGACATTTTTTAAAATGGTTTTATACCCTGATAATCATATTTTTTTATGAGATTTACTAACCTGCGATGGACTATGTGATTTTGACCTGAGGAATTTAAAATTTAAATAGAGTTTTGGTGCTTTAATTAATCAATTATATCATTATTCACAATAGGAAATTCTGGCACTTAATAGGTAGGTATTGAATTGTCTTGTTTAGAGATATGTAAAATATTCAATAGATTTATCACACTATTAATATAATTTGTGTTATTTATTTCGTACAGTTCTTGCCTAAGCCTTGTTTAGTACTCGCTTAATTATTATTTTTTCGTTTAGTTACCTAACACAAGATTTGTCATAGGCTAATTCAAATCATATTTTTTGCGCTATTTTGGCATATAATAGTTTGAGGCATTTACAAGGTTTTGATGTAGAGCAGCCGTGTGGTAAGGTCACATGGTGCCGATTTTTCTATTTAATAGAGTTTAAAAACAAATAGACAGGGCGCAGAAAACACGATTATGTAAAATGTATCTACCTTTAAAATAAAAAAATGCTCTTAGTGTTGGTAAGCGTACCACAAGGCTGAAATGATTTGTTGTTTTTTTACACGACTGCAAGTGTTAAGTTTTGCGCACGTATCTGTATGTATGTATGTAATACCACTAAATAGAAAGTTTACAGATGGACGATAAATATATCGTTTCGTCTAAACATAACTGTGCACCTTTTGTCGACATTTTATAAGTGCCCATGTATGCCAATAAAATAATAAAAAATAATATCCTTAACAAATATTTACATACATTTCATTGTTATTGATTTGATTTGAATTTAAACATTATCATTTAACATCTTGGATTAGCTTTAGAAATATCATTAAAATAAAAAAATGTCATCGTATTCAAATATAATCCTAGGCCACTGTGAGATAGGCAGGATGTAGGCTAATGTGGGCCAATGTGAAATAAAAAGTTTGATTTTGTTTTTTTTTTGATTTCATACATCATAATATCATACTTACAGTGTTAGACTTAGTGGATAACACTGCCTTTATTGTATTTGTTCTTATGACCAGCAATGCAGTCAATTTAGTTATGTTACAGTTGCACTGGTTATAAGATGTGTATACTTCTATAGTCACATCTGTTTGGTAAAGGGATTTGCTTGGACTTTTCCCTAATATGTTGGGGTTGGCTTCCACTGTTTTCAGTTAAACCAGATGCATCTGAATACCAGTATTTTATATAAAGTGACTGCCTACCCTGCCAAACCAGATCTTACGGTAATCCTACTGGATAATACTGTAGCCTTTTGTTAGGGTGGCCGTAGACTTTCAGGTTTCTGACGCCCCGTAACGTCTGTCAAAGGTTCACGACACGGAGAATTTTATTATTTTAGTCATCTCAAGACACATCCAGCACGGCAGGTACGATCATTCCGTGTTCTGTGAATTTTTCCATGTTATTCTTTTAATAGGAACGAAGAAGTCAGAAATCGTATTCGACCTCAACATAAAAAAAAAACAAATTGATATAAAATTAAATTTTATCAACGAGGTTTAAATACTACAGGAACAGTGTAGTGATTTGTGACACAAAGTACATATGCGGCGGCGCGCCGTTTGTGAGAAGTGACAGTAATTAAAAGTTTTCGCGTCTCATTCAATACCTTCGGAGTGGAGTGTCACTGCGCCGCGCCGCCCGAATGATCATACTGAAAGAAAGAGAGACACGAAATAAAAGGAAATACCTACGTCATACCTATTGCATAACTCTAAGCTGTTAGCATTTTAATACATAGCAATGAATTCAAATACATTATCCACCCAGCGAAAATAAAAAACTTTAGAATTATCAAAGGTTATGTGAAAAATAATTATATCCCTACTGGACTATAATTTCCACAGTGATGCCAGAATAGATTACCCAAATAACATGTAACTTGAACATAACCGGTGGAATGAGAGTGTAACAGAGTGAACTGTACACATCTGCGTACCCGTTTAGAGCTATGAAATGGTGTAAAAAATAAACAGACATTGCAGCAATCCCGAGATTTGTCGTCATTAATTGAAGAGTTCTGTTGTATATCTCCGAAGTTCTTCATCAATCTGATGAAGAATTTCGAACAAAAAAATAATTTTGCGAATCCGTTTATATATGACGGAGTTATGCCCGAAAATACATAAACAAAAAAATATATAATCATCCGAATTGACAACTGTTGAAGGAATAAACTAGAAGTAGCAGGTATTGAATTTTATTTAATAGAATCTAATGAGAACAGTACAGTTTTATAAAGTAAGAAAAATGTATATATATGACAAGAAGAGACCAAAGAGTACGGAACCATAACTTTTTGTATAAAGGTACACACCTAATAGTATGAATATACATCATGCTCCCTCTAAAAGTTAATCGTATTGCACTCATAACACAAAGGCATAAAAAACCAGCATAGAAAACCAATAAAATAAAAAACCAATAAAGTACCCAAAGGGTAAAAACGGGACCCTATTACTAAGACTCCGCCGTCCGTCTGTCTGTCTGTCATTAGGTTGTATCTCATGAACCGTGATAGCTAGACAGATAAAATTTTAACAGATGATGTATTTCTGTTGCCGCTATAACAACAAATACTAAAAACAGAATAAAATAAATATTTAAGTGGGGCTCCCATACAACAAACGTGATTTTGCTTTGATCACAAAAACGGCTAGTTTTTGTGATAATGGTACAGAACCTTTCGTGCGCGAGTCCGACTCGCACTTGGCCGGTTTTATACAAGATTACTAGATCGCGACGTATACAGCCAGAATCAAAGAGTCTGGGTGCGCCTTTTTGTTTTTTAAATCACGGCTCACATGTTTGTGTCAAACCAAGAACTGACAAAGTCTGTTTTAACTTTGTATTCCAGGCTCTTGGCGCCTGCTACAACCCATAGAGTGACCGTTTCAAAAGACACACTTTCGACTCTTCTCCTTCCCTTACGAAACCTTCTGGCTGTGTCATGTAGATTTCTTCTTCCAAACTGCCATTCAAAAAAGCTGTGTCCACATCCATATAAGCCGGACCTTATAATTTTCCTGCACTGCAAGCGCTAACAGTTGCGTACAACCGGAGAAAATGTTTCGTGGTAGTCGACACCTTCTTTTTGTCGAAAGCCTATTGCTATTTTGCGCGCTTTGTACCTAACAAAGCTACCTTTCGCATCTCGCTTTACTTTGAAGACCCACTTGTTAGGAATACACGTTTTATCATATGGCTTATCTACCAAGTTCCATGTGCCCTTTTTGACTAAGGCATTGTAGTCATCTCTCATTGCTAAAATCCAATTATCTTTCTCATCGTTGTTAATTGAAGCCAGATAATTATTTGGATCATGGCACCCATCGTCTACCAGGCCATTATAAGAGAAATAATCTGGTGGTTTGCGAACTCTTGAAGGATATCGACTAGATTCATTTGAGGAATCTGTAGATTCACTTGACTGCTGATTATCAACATTGTTGACCTCTACATTGTCTGCTTCATTGATTTCAACATTAGCATCCTCAGCAACCATGAAAGAAGTATCTAAGTTAGGAGCATCTACCTCACATCTCCCAGGTGAAGAGGAGGGAAGTACTTCTTGTCTTAAAACAGCTGGCGATGGTGACTGTGAGAGCAAATTGACAATATCAGAGTTCACAGTACCTATAGGCTCAATATTTTCCTTCAGTAAAGTTGTTTTCAAAAAATGGGACCTACCCAACTGAACCGTTTGTCCCAGGTAGACATAATCGTCTACAACTTCGAGTGTAGAGTCTCTGATCTTGATAGGAGTGGGTGTTACATGGGCATTCACCATCACCTTGGTTTTGTCCATGTTCATTTTAAGACCCACTCTTTCGGAAGCCCTACTGAGATCGTCGAGCATTTTACTGAGGCTCTCCATGGTCAAAGCCGTGACCACTATGTCGTCGGCAAACCGAAGGTGAGTGACTCGCCACTCGATAGGGGTATTTTATTAAACCTCATTTCAAATGATGTTTTATCACTAAGCGCGCGGTGTGGTGATCGACTTTTCAAGTAGACGCTTGTCTCCACTGCGTCCTGTCAAAAAGCTTTTGAGAGAGAACCATGGGATAATAGTGACCGAGCCTTCTCTACTATGCTACGATTACGCCGTTCACTTACTTCATTTTGCTTAGGGATATGCGGTGCTGTCGTTTGCCAATCGATGCCCAATGACTGAACATAATCCATCAATTCCTTATTGATGAACTCAGTTTCATTATATGAACGCAGTCTTTATTTTTCCACCAAACTATCTCTCGACATGAGAATGAAAGAAACAAAACTTACTTTTGACTTCAGTTTTAGAAGACAGAAAATACACAAAAATAAAACGTGTATAATCTTCATCTATAAAAATAATAAAATATCTATTACCTGTAAACGAATTCGTAGAAAAAGTACCACAAACATCGGTATGAATCAATTGAAGTGGTGGTGTAGCCTTCCTGCTTTTGAAGGGCTTTGTCGACCTCCGTGAACTCCACTCCGATAGCCTGACCTTTGCTAAGTAGATCCATGCAAATTCGGCACAAATGTCCTAACCTCTTATGCCAAATCTGGAAGTTGGAACAATCAGAGTGCACAAATTTAGCTGAAACATTATTGAAAGTTTTAGTTAAACAATACAACTTATTCAGCCCATCACATACTATACGTATGATTTACTACATCACACTTTGAATCATAAATTGTGCAGCCTTCTTTATTGAAAACTACAGAGAAACTCACTACTACTACTTTATTAAAACTACTTTAAATACAGTTCAAATCAGGAACATGAAATACAATCTTTATTCTGTTCGCCAAAGTATTCGTTTCAATGGATACATCAGCAATACCCACAGCCGCTAATGTTTGTCCATTAGCCACAGTAATCGTTCCACCTTGTACTGGCCGATAACTGTTGAACCACTCGCGATGCGAAGTCATGTGAATGGTTGCACCAGAATCAATAATCCATTTCCCGTCAGATTCAGCCGGCGCAGATAGAGCCATTTCCTGCACAACAGCCTGTTCCACCTTTTCATTATGACGGCAATTGTAAAAAACCTTTTCCGATGCGCTCATCATAGCTTTCCTAACCTTCTTATTGGAACGTTCGGGACTTTTGTGTCCTGGTTGTCTACACTTAAAGCAGATATAGACTTCTTCTTTTTGCTTGTAGAACCTGTTGAACGTAGCGCAGTCACCTCATTCTGGTGAGAATCCTTAGAAAGCTCGTTTAAAAGTTTTCCCTTAACCAACTCACTGGTTACATCAACATTCGAATTCTCTAAAGCCATGATCTTCGGTTCTTACCGTGATGTCAATCCTCCGAGAAAAATCGCAGCCAAAGATCCATCGTCGATCTTCTTTCCAACATCTTCAAGATCTTGAGCAGTACTCATAACGGCGTTGATATATGATTCTTTGTCTTTGAAATCGGTCAAGGAATATTACGCTACGCTCTAGAGAGAGCCTTCGACCCATACCTTTAGCCTCCTATGCTTTTTGTAAAGCACTCCAAGCCTCCTTATCATTTCTCGCATTTCTCACATGCGAAATTGCACCTCCGTCTACAGTAAGGCATATTTTTGATAACGCCTTCTGGTCATTACGAGAGCTCACATCCTCCGCTGTTTTATCAGAATTATCGTACCCAATTATGGACGTCCAAAGCTCCTCATGAACGAGAAGCATCCTCATTTTAAATTTCCAGGTTGGGTATCCGTCTCGGTTTGATAACATCGTGATTCCTTGAAAATTAATTTTATTCACTAACATCTATATGTCTTCAATTAAGCAGCTTCGTGCTGATAACGTGTTGAAGGCATAAACCCGAAGTAGCAAGTATTGAATTTTATTTAATAGAATCAAAGGAGAACAGTACAGTTTTAAAGTAATAAATATATATATATGTCAAGAAGAGACTAAAGAGTACAGAACCATAACTTTTTGTATAAAGGTACACACCTAATAGTATGAATATACAGCAAGAACCTCCTTTTTTTGGGTGGTCTGTTAAAAATGCAAACGCATAAGAATCTAAAATACCATGTTTCAAACAAAACTAATGTACAAATAATGTACATGAACCAATTTTTTTTTTTTAACCTTTCACCCTAGCCGTTACTAAGGAACCGTTTGACTACACTAAAGCGGAGTTAGGGCCTTAACAGCACGTCTTTTCCCATAGTAGCAAGGGCGTATAGTTTAGGAACCAAAATTTCACACGTCAGTACTTCACGTACTTCCCTTGGCGAGCCTATTGCCAGTAATCGGACACAAAACCTACTCCGGAGTATGTCTCCGGAGTATATGTGTGTGTGTGTATTTCTGTACAATAGTTTTGTATTCTCCTCAGATTACGAAGGAACGGTTAATTTATGTTTTTGTGTCTGTCAACTTTACTAACAGTAAATCATCCGAGTGATATTCGACATCATCAACAGTTATTTTTAAAACGACAAGCTCCATGTACTCCAAAAATTAAAGCCACCTTTAACAAAACAGAATGTGAATAAGAAAAGTATCTATTGAAGTACAGATTACAATAAAATGCGCATTTTAAAACACTATGCTTTTACTTTACTAATCCACCATATACATAGTTACTTACTTTTACGGCAAGAAAGACTTTGTCGGGTGCCTCATTATGGAAAGTCTCCTCGTATTTGACTGAGAACACTTTAGATTTTTTATATTTAAATCCATCAGACATCCTCTTCAGATACGCTTATGAATTAATTTTTAATATGTGTCCAGTTTTACGTCGTTATTAGAACTGACTGTTGATTTTAGCATTGAGTAGATAGGTACTCCAAAGAGTGGAAGGTAGTTTAGTTTTGGCTAAGTACTGGAAATAGGTCAAAAATACAGATTCTGATAAATTCTTGGCGTCTCTTGCGTTTCTCCATTCAATAAAATTATCATAGGCTTTCATATATTTCTCCCGGGATTTTGCAGGTAATAGATTATCCATCACATTTCTTGCGTCAGTTCTAATACTTTCAGGAGTTTATTCGACACTGTCACTTGAGGAAATCATTTTACAAAACAAAATCATGAATTTCTAACAATCCGTGAAAATTTAGGAAAACGCGTGCTGCAGTTCGCGCGTTTTTAATTTGATTTCTTTTTTTTTTATTCAGTTGGCGGCGCGACTATGGGCCGCAGTCTTTATTCAAACAATATTTGCGTTCGATTTCTTTGGCGCTGAACACTAAGATGTTCCAAATTCAAAAAGTGCGCGGCAAAGATAATTGCGGCGCACAAAGAGGATTAAAAACTCATTACTGCCCGCTAAAAGTTTCTTATAGAAAACACCGCCTTTGGGTGCACTTAAAGGCGAACCAAGTTGACCTTTTCGAGTAGATGGGATGAAAAAAAATTATGACGATATAGTTTGTAAAATATCGCATTACGTCATATCTTTTTACATAGAAGTTACGTCATAAGCCCCCACACCCGAAATTTGATGCGCTGTATTTTGATGATTTTTTATTGATTTGTAAAAGCACGTGTCCAATATTTTTTGATTATTTTACCGGATGACTTAATAGAATTTGCTGTTTGGTACTCCGTCATCGTTCATATTAACTAAATTCATAGAAATGTCAATAGTTACTAAAAGTTGCGTAAAATTTAGCTACTGCTGAAAGCGTTCCATAATTGAATAGTAGGCACTCACCTACTTATAAATTTAAATCTACATAGTACACTTTGTCAGTCACTATTAAGAAATAACGCGTTAAGGAGGTGAACAGAATTCGATTACGTAAAAGGATTAACGGGAGTTTAAACATTGTGCCAATTTTCATTATAGTTTCGACGACGCCTCGTTCAAAATTCGTTTTCGCTTTGATACCGTTTTGCGGGGCTAAATTGTTTATTGAATCTTTGTTTAGGTTTTATGGCAATATGTGATATTTTTCTCTACTGAATTTTGGTTCTGTTTTTAGGACTTCGTCCCCGAATGTCCAAACGGAGCCTTATTGTTGTCATTAATGTGTCCGTCTGTATGTCCGTCGTCTGACACGAAATTGAAGAATTTTTAACTTCCCATTTACGTATGAACTTGAAATTTGTCAATAAAGTTTATTATTACGTATATTTTACTAACAAATAGGAATATATTCTACTTTTTTCTGGACCCTGAATATGCGAAGTCCGATACGCACTTTCTTTGGTTATTTTTTATTACGCAAATCGCATTTCACCAAATTGAAACCTTCTTCTTCTATTTACTTAGCAAAAGTTCTATAAGGTCCAAAAGTGGTTGACTTTCAGTAATACAAAATAGTTTTATCATCACCATTTAAGACGAAAGGAATCCATTGCTTTCCCAATGAATAGACTCATCAACCAGTCCTGTGCTTCAGATTCATTCTCAGCGGTAGTCACAGAGACACTCAGATGACTACCGCTTCCCTCACAAGATCATCGTACAGCTAAAATGAGCCAAAATAGTGTCAATAATTTGACTCCAAAAACAGTTTCTTTGCGAAAACTGCCGCGGTTATCACTACTCGGTTTACTACCTGTAAATAGACCATTCAATAACGAAGCCTATTTACTAAATAATAATGTAGGTCCATATCCATCTACGGAATAATATCATGCTCCAAGATAGCGCATTCTTTAGGAGCGGCTGAGCCGTCATTATACTCGCCTCATTACTCACCGTCATTTGTAAGGGCTTTAGGTATAAACTTATGTAAATAACATCTAGTGTTTCAAGTGATGAGACACGTGGTCGAATGAAAATATTAAAGCGTACTGTATTTAATACAAAATATGATCTGTAATGGTCATCATACAGCCAATATTCGGTGTCACCGAGATGCCTTCTAAATATAAGATTTGGACCTTCAAATTAATTAAAAGAAAGGAAAAAAAAAATATTCATAAAATCAAAACACCCCAACACACACTGCATAAAAAGCGAACTAAAAAGACGTAAACAAGAAAAAAATCATGCTGTGCAGTCGGAGGATACATATTTGCAAGCTGGCTGACCAAAACCAGATGTATCCTCCGACTGCACAGCATGATTTTTTTCTTGTTTACGTCTTTTTAGTTCGCTTTTTAAGCAGTCGGGTGTTTTGATTTTTTGAATATTTTTTTTTATTTAACACTTTTTACTTACTATTTTATTTGAATAAGGTACATTTAAACCTATAAGTGTTATATATTTTTGAAATTGCCTCTTAAAACCCTTTAATTTGATACCCCACACGATGGGATTGGATGGAAAAAAAAAATTGGGCCCCCACAATATGGCGCCCAAAAGCCGCCATTTTTAAATTTTAATTTAGTCAGTGACACTCGCAGGGTTAAGACGCATCGATTGACGTACGAATCATCAAAATCAGCAAACGCGTTTAGTCTCTGGAACGCCAAATAGGAACAAACATACAAACATACATAGACTGATAAACACATTACCCTTCTTCGGCAGTCGGGTGAAAAAAAATATTAAACAGGGTGGGATGCTTGACGTCAATTGTTATAATATTTTTTTGGCCCATATAGGTAAAATAGTCATTTTGAAAATGTCTTAAAAAGCAACTTACGCTTTTATACAATAGAATTTTTTTTAGTTAATTAGACTAATATTATTCTGAATGGAAATGATTTTCTTCTTTTTAGTTTGGTGTTCTATTAAAGCGTGTTTTTTAGTTTTTTTTTTACTAATTTTTTTGTTCTATCTGTTTTTTAGCTAATACTGAAGATCCTGATAAGGATAATGGGAGAAACTATTTAAATTATTGCATTGTCATTGTCCTTGCTAAGTGTGCAAAGATTAAAATTAAGCCGATGTTTTGAAGGGGATGAAAATCACGGTCAAAGATTCCGTTACATAGAATCATAGATACATCCATACCAAGCTAATAAAAGCGTGTAAAATCGAGGAAAATAGATACAGTTTGGGCTTTAGAAGACGTGACATTTGTTGACAAATTGTCAAAAGTCGAAAGCCTTTGTCATTGGAAACGTGACTTTTCGGTAGCGTGATGTCAATCTACATCAACAATCTACTTGTCACTTTCGTTTTAAACGTTGATAGAATGTATTTTGTTCTAATACCTCCTCACACAAGATGGTTCAATCACATCTTATTCATCAAATTACTGCCGGGACAAAAAGCAGAACTCTGTTTGCCGTGCCTCCGTGTCGTACCGTGCGTCACACGTGCTAAGTCACCAATACCTCGGACTCTGGCTTCGGGCTTAATGATCTCTTGGATTCTAACCCAACAAACGATTTGTTTGCGGATGAATGGAAGGATGGATGATGGAACATTTTAGTGACATGTCAGAAGTACTGTGAGAGAGATTTTTTAAAGTGTTTTTATTTAATTATGTTTTTTTTTTACTTCAAATTTTACTTTGTTAATTTTGTATATTTTAATATATGTTTTAATTGTTTCTTTGTAATTATACTTGCTTACTGTAATTGTTTACTTAACAATCGTAGTAATTGAATAAATACATTATTTAATTAACCACTAGTTTAATCTACGAAGGCACCTTTAAGCCTCCCACGAAGTGAATACCTCAAGCTGATTGTTCGACGTGACGCTGACGTGACGTGAGCGTCATGAATTATTCATCAGCGCATAAATCACTTTATCTGCGACTTTGTCGATGAACCGTTGCGAGAACGATGCGATTTAAAATTTTACGGCACATTGAAATGCAGATCGGTGATAAGGGCGTGAAGATTGAATTAACTGAGTCTCTATTAATTCAATATTATACACTAAGGTAAAGTTATGTAGATAGGTTGACCCTTTGGTCAATTGTCATGTATTTAGTGACTAATAAAATTGATTTATATAAACCTTATTGGTGATGTTCTTCAGGAAGATAGGCAGTATCTGCTCATGAACCAGCGTGCGTGTATAACCAGATGTATGAACTTAAACGAAGCAAAAGAAATATATAAGGATCCTAGGAGGTGGCAGTCTGTAGTTTCTGTCTAGCTCCAAGCAAAAAAAAAGACGTGTATTTATGTATGTTATATGCATACATTATACAAAAACTAGTTTCTGTCAGCGGCTTCGTCCGCGTGAAAATCGAAAATTATTCCAAGGGAAATATTCCCGGAATAAAACTATCCTATGTGCTATTTCTGACTATGATCTATCTCTGTGCCAATTTTTGTCCAGATCCGTCTACCTGTTTGAGTTCAGCAGGTTTCTGCCATCGGTCAGCAATTGCGGCTTTAAAAATTACGGAAACTGTAAACTTTAACCACCTAGCAATCTCTAAAAAATTTCCTTTTCCATGAAAATCTTTCTTCATCTTGTTCTTATTTTAAAAGCACAAAGCACAAAATTAAAACATCACAACCCTTCGTTCTCAATGCGGTTTCTAATGAATTATGTATGTGTGATTTGCGTTTCAGGTAGAGAGGATGTCGTTATGCTGCGACACGACGCTAGTCTTGTTTTGTGAGGCTATGAAAAGAGCGGTTAGCATTTGCCTTAGGTTTTGAGATATATATCTATGAACAAGGAAAGTTGGTTACCCAGGGGTGTCGTCTTACGCAGTTACTAGTTTGTGGAGTACAAGAGCTCTATCCGGGTAGACTGGAAGCCAACCCTAAAATTGTTAAGAAAAGGCTAGGCAAATTGATTGAAGAGAAATTATTTATTTAATTACCACTGCTCTCAAAATGGTGTAAGAAAACATCGTGAGGAAACCGGCATCCACGAACCCGCACGACCCGCGTGATGGATTATGGCCCATTCCCAAATTTACTATATGGCTTAATTTTCAAATTTCCGTTTAGGATCAACGCAATGCAATAAGCTAAAGGTTAGAAAAAAAACAAATCATCCTCTCTTTTTCGGCTTTTAAGGGTATTCTTCAATTTTTTTACTTTGGCACCGACCATTGAAGTAATAATACCAACCTTATATCTGTCTCATACAGAGAACGCACGAGTATTATCATTACACTTGCTCAAGGATCATTGCAATAAACAGCAGAAATTATTTCAAAACTGTTTACACAAGCTGTGATGTCCTTTGCCTTGCAGGCCCCAAAATGCAGTATGAGAAAAATGCGATTTCGAGAAAACCGCTAAAAACTTTTTGACACTGTATATTTTATAATACTGACTATGCATAGTGGATTATTTATTGCTACGAGAACTAAGTGATAACAAAGATTGAATTTTGGAAACAATAATTTTATTTAGTGTAATAGATTCAAAATAAAAACGATTTTTTTAAAATCATAACAGTTACTGCACGTAAAACGGAACACATATATATTAAAATGCAGTAAAAATACTTGATACTACAAAAGCTTTTGATTTATACGTTGCTTTGCAGACTAATTTGCAGCATAAGGCTTTTTCACTGCATTCTAAATTGCATCTTCAACTGAATGTACATGTACTATTCAACCATTTTCAAAATACTACTCTCTATCTCTCTCTATGCTCTTCATAGCGGTTCTATCAAACTATCCAATAAAAAAATACTGCCCGGATCTACTTTGCCATCTGTCCCATATGTATTCGTAGCCGATGAGGCATTTGAGGAGCATCAAAATATAATGAGACCTTATCGTGGTAAATTTTTGAGTGTTTATAAATGGTATTTTATTATTGCCTATTATATTATTACCTATATAGAGCACGGAAATACGTGGAATGTGCACTTGGCATTTTGAAAAACAACAGGCGAATATTAAATCGTGTTTGGATGTATTAATAACTTCAACAATTGATATTATGAAAGCAAGCTTCACGACTTTGTATAAAAACGAGACGACCATAAGATTAGAAAAGAAAATTTCAGTCATAATCTTGAGAGTATACAAATAGCTCAATCAGTTCGCCGTGGAAGACAAGCCAATAACTTAAGAGATGTTATTTAACAATACTTTATGAGAGACAGTGGAGTCTTAAGCTGGCAATTGTCGGCAATTTAACGAAATAAATTATTGTATAATTAGATATGACCCAAGCCATTAAAGAAAAGTATGTGAAATCACAACTTGAAGATCGAACTTGTAGATCTAGAGTTTGTGAGTGAGTTTGTGTATCTGGGCTCCATGATCAGTGATCAGAGGGGCTGCAATGGACCAAAACTGCAACGAGCAAGATGTCGAGGATATGGTAAAATAGGAACAGCTCTAATAACACCAAAAAGACACTATTTAGAACCCTGAAATCCTCGATTTTTCTCTACGGTTTCGAATCTTTTTCAATTCACTCGGTGGTTAGATGAAGATCATGACAGAGGAGTACAAAGGTACTGCTTTTTTCTTTAGAAATTTCTACCAGCAGACCCGCGAAAAGGAGAACTAGAACTTAGGGCGAGCTTTAGAACAAAACCGACTATAATGCAGTATATAATGAACGTACTGTAATTTAGTTGGTTTTCACTAAATTAAACTATTTGACTAACACCAAACACTAAATAAAGTACCACATTCAAGTATGTTGCTACATTTTAATCTGTAATTCATATTAAATAAATCAGATCAAATCAGTGATCAACCTTGCAGTATTAACACTTTGGTACAAAAACTGATAACTGTAATTCATATTAAATAAATCAGTGATCAACCTTGCAGTATTAACACTTTGGTACAAAAACTGCTAACTGCGTTTTAGTTTATATGCCTAAATATTTTTTTAGGTGTAGTTTACAGATTTAATGTAGTAATAAAGATATTTACTGCGTTTAACTTGCTGAAGTGACGGGTGGTTTTTGTCGTAACTGCATTAACTGAATTTTAGTTAGTTTTACATTATATTTTACCATGCGATGTAGAGTTATTGCTTTCACAAATTTGGTTTTAATATCGTGTAAATCATCGAATCAAAACCGGGGTTAGTCCAATGTATTCCGTATAACATGCCCGTTAAAATTCAATATTTAACTAAAAAACGTAAAAAAACCTCTTACTGCGTTTTAGGGCCGGCACGGCAGAATTATTCTGTTTAGAATTACACAAATATATATTGAGTCGTAGAAATTACGTCTGATAGTTACTTATTGGGCCCAAAAACTAAGAGAAATGAGCATTAAATATAATTTCGACACCTTTTTATATAATTCGTTTTATCTTAATTATATTATAATTTTTGTCTATTTATATTTTGATTGATAAATTATTGTGCTTTCATCAACATGAGTAGGCAACATTATAAAAACTATTGAAATAATTAAATTGACCGGGCTTTCTGAAAAATGCCCATCACTTATTGGGACGGGTAATAAAATATGGGTGTTTTTTAATTATTCTTCTTCTTCTTCTTTCTTGTCGATTAACTCAAATTATACAACCATTCAGATTTTGTCCGACCAGTATGTAGCTATTCGGACAGCTCTGTCAGGAGCTATCTCTATCTTTTAATTATTATAATGTTGACATTGGTTTTAATATAGAATAGGTGATTACAATTGGTATTTAAGCAACAAAGTCGACGGAAACCCGCTGAGCGGGGCTCCGCCGCTCTGCAGGGTATAAAGTAACCTAACATGAAGGAGATGACCTATCCGTGTCGGGGAACCCTAAGCTCCCGAGCTCGCTTCGCTCGCTCTTGGACTGATCATTGGCCATAATTACCAAATTGCCCAACCGTTTCGTAATAAATAAAAAAGAGGATGAAATATTATTTTTGTATACCAAATATTAATTGAGTATGCTTAAACATAATTATCATTTACCCTGAATTCAGTTCATTTATAATAGATAGTAGATCAACTATTATAGACGCAATAATAAAAATAAAGACTAAACATTAAACACTACATCATTTATTTTTAAACGTGCTAATTTACAATAGAGTTTAGTAGATCAAATTAAATTGTCTCATAAAATTATTCCAAATGTTTTTTTTAATTTCTGCCATGTTCATAATATGCCAAGTGAAATTATGCCAAATAAAATACTGCCATCTTAAAAGAATGCCATTGAAAATTCGGAAACATAAACATTCGGCTAAACAATAAAAAAAACAACACTAAAAAAAATATGCCTTAAAAATGTTCGTTTAAAGAAGATTATGCCAAATAAATTTCAGAGCATTAAGATTCTGCCAGATAGCCATAATAAAGGCCCCTAGGGATGTGCCTTAACAGGCGTGGAACAGGGGGCGTTCCGGTGTGGTCTTTAGGGGGGTCACGGGGCTTCTACATGCTGATAATGATCATCGGGTTGGTTTTAGTGAGGTAAAAACCTCACACTCCCTGGTCTTTTCCCCAAAAGACCAGGCGATTATTTAAGGTTTCTTCCGACAAAAAAGAACGTGTACTAGAGGCACACCTCTCTCTGCCTTCGGAGAATACAGGTACAGGCCTGATAATAAGTGTGTAAGCAATTAAACATGAAACATACATGCATTCGTATCTGGAAATCACCCATGCTGTAAGTTCAATCTCTTCAATAAAACTTTTCTGTAAAACATTCAAACAGTACACAAGCAATAATTAGAAAAAACAACTTCTACAACCACCAACATGAATTCGAAAGAAAATTTAATAGTATTTTTCTGCAAACATGTCGAACGTAATAAATAAGGTTGTCAATAGTTGTTTGTCAAACAAAACCAAACGCAAATGAAATGTGCCGTAGTTCGAAATAAAATTTGCCACTTCCGATATATTGCATTTGTCTGTGCATTCGAATGTAGAAATGAATTATTAGGTACTAGTCCGAATTGAGACGTATTTCTTGAATCACGATTTTGGAAGATTTAGATGTTAAGCTTTATATTGTGCATTGTGCGTCAGATTTTGTTTTAGTACGTCATCAAATCACCTACAGCTAGTGCCACTCCTTTTTCAAAGAATTATTATCATCAGCATACAGCTGTTCACTGCTGCAAATATGCCTTTTTAATCGCACGCAATTCATCTCAAACTCTGTAACCTACTCATTCAATTACTACCAGACACCCAGCGAAGATCGTTACTCCACATAGAGTGACGGTGCAAATAGCTTAGCTCAAATACATTTTAAACCAAATTATATATAGTACAGCATAGTCTTAACACACAGTTTATAATCCTATTATTAGCCCTAATCATCAATATGCCCATTAATATCTTAAGTACTTGTACTCCCTAATTGATCTTTGATCTCTTCTATAATTACTGATCATACCAAATAATCAGACAACAATGGACATACAGGCAAATATTTACATATTAAATATAATACGAATCCATTAAATATAAATCCATGTATATTATACGATCACCGTGCAAGAAGGAGCTACTACGCACGGATGCAGGTATGGCTAAGCATCTGCCGTGCAACGACTGAGTACACTCGGATGCACACAGACGAGCCACGGTAATTGAGTGCATATTTATACGGGTAAATATCTCCATACGTGAGCAAGATGAGCAAGAAAAACATGAAAGTAATAATTTTGCATTATGAATTAAGTAGGAACAGAGAGTTGACTGCACAGAACAGAGAAAAGCGTTTTTTCTGTACTGTGGACAAAGAAAAAGATATTTTATTTTAACTAGGCCACGAAGCGGCACTTTTGAACGTTAACACATTAAAATTTACAAGGAATAAAAAAATATTCTACCGTGCATTCGGAAAGTAGCTTTTTATGGAGAAGAACGCACAAGAAACTCCATACTTACTCTTTTAAAAAATATATAGTTTTTTTACAATATTTAGGTACATACTCGTAAGTAAATACATTAATAAATTCATATGTGTGAGGACAATGCACCCAGAATCATTACATACTATACTACGTACAGGTACAAAGTATTAAAAGTACTCACACATGTACCGTGCAGTTACATAATAGTTACTAGAAAAACATCAGCATCCGAAGCAGTTACGTTAAGACCAATCCCAACTGACGGCGCCAATTCACGAACATGACGCATGAATCGGCACCACCCAGCTCAATCATCATGAAGGGAACCGAATGATCCAACACACGCGCCACCATCAGAGAGACATTTGACAGAGCATGACACACTCAACTGCCAGGGCAAACATAAATCAACGAACGACACAAAGGTACAGCAAATGGTAGATTTACAGTTGGGTACATAGTACTCAGACACGTGCTGCGCAGTTTTACTAAAAGAAATTAAGTCTATATAATACAAATATATTCATACAATCTTCAGCAGGTCCAACAATACTTCAAAACAATAATGTTCTAGAAACAATATACCACGGGTATTTAACGCGATGATTTCGATTCATTTATTTACCTATTTCACCCGACGTTTCGGCCGTGTTGCAACGACCGTGGTCCCGGGTAGACTGGTGTCTTGGTGTACTGGCTCCGTTGGGGCAGAAAATTCTTCATCTACCCTCACATTTCTACACACAACATTGACCGTGTCCTTATTCTGTAAATTCGCCGACTGCACAAAACGAGGTAATGTTTTTTGAATCACTGGATTCCACGCCGCGGATAATTTGTAACCGTCATCCCGATTGAACGTTTTATGTTTTTTAATTTCAATCGCTTCACGCACAATTCTTGAATAGAAGTGGCGTTCCGTGGAGAGGACTTGTGGACGAGAAATTCGATCCAGTGATTGCTGCCGCCTTCTAATAGGTGATCTGCAATCGCCAACTTATTGACCTGCTGGTTTTTTACAGCAGCGATATTACACAGTCAGTGTTGTGTGTCGAAATGATCGCGTTAAATACCCGTGATATATTGTTTCTCCATTATGAAACGCGAAAGTTTTAAAGTTAATAATGTTCTACATATCACTTGTTTTTCCGCCCTAGTGTTTGTAGAGCAAGACTAGCATTGAGCCAAGCATTTTTATCAGTGATGTAATCCCCCAACTTATAATATGCCTGCCTGCATAGTTTGCGTTTTATACAAGTTTTAAATTTCGTCTAATTCAGTTCTATAATGTGGGGAGGAATGTAATTGTAACATTTTGTACAGTACCCCATGAAGGATGAGGCTACTTTAGCCAGTCTGAAACCTGGTTGAAATAATTGGTCCCTATTTCTAGTAAAGTAATTATGTCTATCTCCGTTTTTACTTAAAAGATGTAAATTCATTCTCAGGTGCATGATGTTTTCATAAATATATTGACAAGGAACTATCATGATGTTAATGCCCTTAAACAGTTCCCTTAGAGAATCGCGCCGGCTAAGATTGTATATAGCGCTGATGGCTCGTTTTTGCAGAATAAAAATTTACTCAATGTCTGCAGCCCTTTCCCATAGTAAAATACCGTAAGACATTTTACTATGAATGTAACTAAAATAGTCCAGCCTAGCAGTGTCTACATCACTAAATTGACGAATCTTTCTAACAGCATAAGCTGCCGAACTTAGCCGCCCTGCAAGTGATATTAAATGAGTACCCCATTGTAACCTTGAGTCTAGCGTGATCCCCTGGAAAACCGTTTATCGACGAATTCTAGCTTCTCCTTGTTTGATATAATGTCACAATCAGTACATTTGACATTCGGCAAGGAAAATTTTACGCACTTGGTTTTTTTACCATTTAAAACTAAATTATTGGCAGTGAACCAATCCTGAACCTGCCGCAGCGCGTTATTTATGTCGTCAACCTGACAAGTACGTCTATTTATTTAAAAAATTAAAGATGTGTCATCAGCAAATAACACCATGTTTAGTTTGTTTTCCAATAGACGGGGTAAATCGTTTATGTATATTAAAAATAAGAAAGGACGTAAAATTGAGCCCTGGGGTACCCCATTTTCACGTTTAACCCCGACAAATTCAAACTGTTAATTTGAACTAATTGCTGTCTATCATTAAAATAAGATTTAACCGAACTTAACGCTGATTGACCCAGCCCGTAATGCTCCAGTTTCAGAAGTAATGTTTCATGTTTAACGCAATCATAGCCTTCGACAGGTCACAGAAGATACCTATGGCATCCTGCGACTCTTCCCATGCATTAAAGATGTGTTTTAATAGGGTGACACCAGCGTCAGTTGTACAACGTCCTTTGGTGAAACCATACTGTTTATCATGCAAGATGTTATTCGTATTTAAATGAATGAGCATCTGATTTAGCATTATCTTCTCAAATACCTTGCTGAAAACCGGCAACACGGATACTGGTCTATAATTATGTGTGTCTTTACTGTCCCCGGATTTAAAAAGTGGTATAACCTTAATATATTTCATTAGATCCGGAAACACTCCTTGATCCACATACAAATTGAAAATTACAGCTCAGTACGGCGCTATAGTCTGAATAATTGAGATACAAGCTTTGATGGACATTCCCCACAGATCTTCAGTCGGTTTGATCTTGATTAGCTTAAAAGCTTTTATTACTGTTATGGGGTTTACATTCGGGCAGGCTGAAACGTTCGCGTTTAATAATCCAAAAGCAAGCGAGGGCGAAGAGTTTAAGGTTTCAGTAGTTTTAATTGGGATGTTGGTAAAGAAATTTACAAATTCTTGCGCAACTTTTTTGTTATCTCTAATAATTCCGTGTGTGGTCTCAAGCGTGTAATCAGTATTATTTCTTTTATTCCTGTTCGTTTCATTATTTATAATTTTCCAAACCGTCTTGATTTTATTTTCTGCTAATTTAACCTTATTTCTAATGTACAAGGCCTTAGCTGCCTTACATGTATTTATAAAAAACTCTTGAGTAAGTAGCAACATACTTATTAAACGTTTCAGTGTTAATACAAGGCTTACGGGAAAGACTTTACGAGCTATATGGCCTATAGCTCGTAAAGTCTTTCCCTACTTTTTCTAAGTTGTAGTCGCCCAGTCACTGAATAAAATATAGTTTTTAGCATATAGTTTAGTTTAGGGCATATAGTTTTAGTTATCTTCTTAAAAGTGTTATTGAACTCTTTTTGAACTTCTGTAAAAAACTTCATCATACAAAATATTACCATCATTCACTATGAGGTCCTGATCGCTTAACTTACCGATTAAAGTACTGTTAAATTTATTTAACTTCCCGGATTTTATTGGTCTGGATTGAATATGCACTTGTTTCAGTAGCATAATGGACTCAATTGTCACCAGTAGCCCACTATGATCCGAAGGCAGATTATTTATAATGGCCTTGTCCAAGTAGTTGCAGCAACAAAAAACATTATCAATACATGTAGCAGAAGTCAGTGTAGTTCGGGTTGGTTCCGTAAACACTGTCACGTTCCTTTTTTTATTTAGAAGGCGGAATAAAAAAGAAACGATAATGTTTAAAAGTAACAACAATATATTTAAAAAATATAAACAAAATAACGAGAGGGTAGGAGGTAAGGCCGGTCAAAGGTCGGACCACGTAGGAGGCCGTCAATACCGCACTCTCCTGCTTGGTGCCAGTCGGTGACGTCGGTGATGTCTTCTGTCGGAGACAGGCTGGCAGGTGGTCCAATGGTGCTAGATGCCGGTCCAAGGGTGCCGTCCAGTCAGCCAGCTACGCCAATCTTTAACTGCATAGAAGTTCCTGGAATCCCGTCCAAAAATGGCATTAGCTCCTTAACTCGCCATGCCTCAATCACAAGCCATCACCTTACAGAAAGAGATTGGCATCTACTAGAAGGCTAGTTTAGGTTCGGTAGGCAGTAAGAAGAAAATACTAGGTATTAAGGACTAATTACTAATGATAGTAAGCACTGATAAAAAGAAAGTAGAATAAGGCCAAGGAATTGGTGTCAGCGATAGTGTACATCATCAGATATTATTTTTACAGATGTAGGTATCTTTAAGACATCATTTAAAAAGTAACCGTTATAAACGGCCCGGATAAAGGAAGCTTACAACGACAATAGCTCATTTTAAACAAGTACTCTTCCCTTCAAACTTAAGCACAGAAAGCAGCGGCGGCTATACACATATTTAACCAGATAAATAAAATAAAACAATGTATCAAATTGTACAACTTACCCAGTACGGGAAAAACACTAAGCACTTACTAATTACTTTTACTGAGTATATTTATATTTAGGTGAGGTTACTAGGTGGTAACTAGTTACTTATTAAAATTATAAAATTACGAGGGAGCAGAGGTAGGTACCGTTTAGAAAGGTTAGTACGGTGGTTCCTCGATAGCCGATTGAGTGTCACTGGCGGCGGTGGCCGCGTAATGAATGCGCTCGCGCTTCGTGTGGCAGGTGAAAGGAAGGGATTTTGCAATATATATAAAACCGCGCGCCAAAAGAAGTTGCGGTGTCCGTTTGTTCATAATTTAATATTATTTGCATCTTTGATAATTTGTTAGAGGGGTTATTTAACAGCTTTAGATATTTATAAATCTTGTAGGTAAGTAAATCGTGACATTTTACCTAAATAAAATCCTTAACTACTTATCATAATTACGATTTCAAATCTTTGATATGCCATGCTCCTAAGTCGCGACCAGACATATCCTCTAATATATAAACTAAAGGTGAGCGCTTGTCCTTTATTCGGCATTTTTGAAACTTCGGAGCGAGCTTTTTACTGAAATACGCATCCTTATCACTTTGAAAGTAACACTTTTTCCAAACGATGTCTCCCACTTTAAACTCGGCATCCTTACGCCGCAAATTATAACGCTGCGTATTTTTTAAATGACTACGCCATAAAGCAGTCTGCACATCATCAAAGATTTTTTGGAGGTGTCCCAAATTAGCAGCGTATTTATCACGGGGTGAAAAAATTAAATCCTTAGGTACAGTATTCTCCAAATAATGAGAGCCACAAGTTACGAGTTCCCTGCCATGTACTAAAAATGCGGGTGTAAAACCAGTAGTTTCGTTGACTGAGTTATTCATCGCGAACTGGATCTTTGGTAAATTGAGGTCCCATGTTCTGTGATCCTCTTCGACAAAGGCAGAAATTGCTGTAACAACAGTCTTATTATACCTTTCCACTGTGTTAATTTGTGGCGTGTACTTCGGCGTAAAATGAACGCATGGGACCTTGTATTTAGAAAAAAGTCTGTCCAATTCGCGACTTATGAATTGGCATCCGTTGTCAAGTATGACTGTTTGCGGAATGCCATGTACAAGGAAAACGTTATCTTCCAAATTTTTAGAAACCAAGTCTGCAGTAGATCGACGAAGGGGAAATAAAAGGCAATATTTAGAGAAACAACATGTTACTACAAATATATAAGAATGTTGTTTCCTACTGTTTGGCAAAGGTCCCACTAAATCTATAGACAGTACTTGGAATGGTCTAGAACAGTCCTTAGGTCTACCCATTTTCCCTAAGGTGCCATGTGTCGGTAGTTTGTATGCCAAACAAGTTTCACAATTGGCAATGAAGTTAATAACGTCTCGACGCATACCCGGCCAATAATAACGAAGTGCAAGTCTTTTGTACGTCTTGAACACGCCGAAGTGACCAGATAACGGCTCATCATGGTTTTTAGATATAACTTCATTACGGGTCTCGCATGGAATTACCGTTTTCCACTCGAATTCAGATAGAAGTGCATTACTACTTTTCATATATCTGTATAATGTGTTGTCCTCTACGCGATAATTTGGGAAACTACTTGGGTTTTCAAGACAACCCTTATAAAATTTTAAATACCATTCATCCTTTGTGCTAGATGTGGGAGATGAATCTGACGTAATTTGCGCCAATGGTATCGTTCTAGATAATGTATCCGGTATTATATGATCTTTTCCCCGTCTATGCTTTATAGTAAAGTTGAATGAAGAAAGTCTCACACCCCATCTAGCGAGACGACCTGTTGGGTTTGAAAGAGACAGGAACCACTTCAGTGCAGCATGATCTGTATATACAATAATGGTTTGACCATTCTCTACATAACAACGCCAGTGCTCAACACATGTGACAAATTAAATGATTTAACGAGATTTAATAACCTAATGTTATCTGAATTATCTTCTAGAATATTAATATTAAAGTCACCACAGACAATTACTAGTTTATTACCCATTGCAAGTTTTGCCAAAACATCTTCCATCACTGACTCGAATATAGAGTAGTTCTTATAATTAGGGGGTCTGTAGACGCACACTATGACATGCTTATCCAGCTCAACACAGGAAAGTTCAACACTATGCTCAACTGAGAGGTTTACTATATCTTTACGAGGTTTTGATTTAATACCATTTTTAATTAATATAAGTGAACCCCCACGCAACATAATATTTCTGTTAAAACAACTGCCCACAGATTAATTTTCATAATTGATTAGCATTGCATAATCTTTCAGCCAATGCTCAGTGAAACAAACAATTTCAAACATTGTTTTTTCTAAAAACAGTTTAATTTTCAATTCCTTTGAAGAAAACTCTGAATATTCTGGTGGAATAATTTCAGAGAATACTGCTCGGACCTTTTTTTGAAATTAAATTTTTGCTAGCAAGAAGGTACCTTTTTGATGGTGGATATACTCGTAACTATTCCGTTATTGGTACCCTCCCTTGTCCTACCAACTAGTTTAAAGAATAAATATTAATAGCATTTTTGCTAACGCTATTCAAGGTATTGACCACCTTTAAATTAGTACTATTACTAATATCAATAATAACTGGATACTTCGACATACTACTTATGTCTGAGTTTATTGTATAAGATAATAGCCGAGCTATTTGATGTCTTACCCTAAGAGCCAGATACAAAGTATCGCCTGTCGACTTTAATTTATCAATAAAAATGTTGATGTCAAAAAAAACAAGTTTGTCACTATAGTGACTCACAAGAAAGTGCAGATGCTTATTAAGCATGTGAATGTGATTATTTTGTCTATTTGACAATTTATCCAAGTAAGGGAAGGCACACAAAATAATTTTACTGCAATTTAACTTTAACATCTCTTTTACACACTCAGTGATGTCATCTTTTTTTACTTTTATACTATTACCTACAAATACAGTTAAATTGGTATCTGTATTCTTTGTCAAAGATTCCATTATTTGCTTGTAAGATGACCCGGGCATGCAATAATTAAAAGTGGAATGACTCTGATTGCCATTTATTAATTTACCTAAACCTTTTCCAATACCGCCTGAAAACATAACCTAATGTGGTTGACTGTGACAGCCATCTTGAATTATAATGTATGTGTAAGTTATCTCTAACGTAATCAACATTCTGTGTAAACTTTCATTGTTCTGTAAGAAAGCAAGTCAGTCCACACAGTCAGTCAGACACTCTGTGCACCGGATCCGTATTTCTCAGCAACAGTGCTGTTGTCATATGAGGTATATTTATTTATTTTATTCTTGATAGGCTCGCGCTTGAGCACTTTTTCACCTGATGGTAAGCGATGATGTGGTCGACGGTGTAACACGCTTGCCAAGAAGTAACCTATTCACTCTTGACTTAAAGACCCCGAGGTTGTAGCTATCTGGAAACACAGACTCCGGCAGGGAATTCCACTCCTTAGCTGTACGCATAATGAAAGTATTTCCAAAATGTTTAGTGCGTATGGGTGGGATTTCCACCTTGTAGCGATGGCACATCGCCGTACATCTTATAGTCCGATGAAGAAACGGGCTAGGCGGAATCAGATCATGCAATTCCATCGCACACTCCCCGAAATGTAACCGATAAAAACCGCTTTGATTCGACCAGTGCCTCATTGCCGATGAGCCTCTTGGCCCGTTTTTCGATCGTTTCAAGTGCATCAAGCTGGTATTTGGCAGATCCGTCCTAGAGATGAGAGGAGTATTCCATGCAAGATCGAACTTGCGCTTGATACAACTTAAGCAGCTGTTCTGGCGTAAAGTACCGTCTCACCTTCGCAAGGATCCCAAACTTTTTTGCCAGCCTTTGCCTCGACACAAAAAAACACACACTAAAAAGAGTAAAATAAAACAATTTTCAATAAAAAAAACAGACTTCTAAAGCAAAACACTATAAAGCGAAAAATAACTTTGTTTTCCGAAGTCAGTGTCAGAAAACGACAAGCAATAGGTACCAAAGAAACCGATTTCCCGAAAACAAAGTTATTTTTCTTTTTGTAGTATTTTGTTTTTGAAGAAGGTTTAATTGTTTATTTCTTAAATAGTTTTTTTCTACTACGTGAATAGCGAAATTTTGTCTCGAGGTTGGAATTACCCATTTTAAAATTTCATTGCGTTATTCTAAATAAATGAATCGTTTATCTAGGTCTCGTTAAGTAAATTTTTTGTTAAGTTAAAAAAAATCTGGTGGCACCACCGTTGATTCTGCTATTCAAGAGTTGCAATGCTTGGGAAAAGTTCATTTATTCATTCAATTCAAGAGTTGCAATGCTTGGGAATACTTCATTTTTTCATTCAATTCATCTACTTTTTGTTCTCTCTTTACAATAATAGGTTACCTTAAAATTGACTATGTTTTTGGCTAATGCTGATGATATTCCACCATTGTAAGAGACTAGTGCCTGAAGTAGGTTATGGAAAAGCCTGTGTTATTGGTTACCTGTACTAGGTTCACCAATAGTGAGGCGGTCGTGGCTCTAAAAAACAGCAATTTCATTCAGTCCGTGCTTATAGTACTTACCCCTTGTTAATCTCATAGCTTTGCAGCTTATTCACTTGGATTTACGAGCACCATTAATAAATCGTAACAACACGAACTACAATAAATAATACTCCATCTATAAATTTTCACGATTCAGTAGCGCATATTTCCCGCTTAATCCTCTTACGATTGCGTATAAAATGTTTGTTTATACTTGTAAAATTACCTACTTGCCAGCAATTTTATTCCCTAACATCTAAACCTAAGGCATTTCAGTTTCCAAACCAAGAATGAACTAGTAACTTCTGCGCACGCATTGTAGACAATCATCGTATTCCATCAGGATGACCAAGGTCTCCAGTCTCACTGCAAAAACCAAATGACGAAACATACTCTTGAACAAATAATATCACAATACAATAGGGGTGTTCAATTACTTCTCAACCAAACTTTACACGAATGAAATGACTAAACTACTTACACATTTTCACGTCATAAACGAGTTATCCACGCAAATAATATCAGCATGATACTTATCCACTGCGGGACACAGGTGGAGGCCTGGTATAGAATAGGTAAAGACTTACACAGATAAATCACGAGCATAATCACCGCACGGGCTCAAGGTGGGTTGACCAAAGTCAGCGATGTCCAAGATAAACAAAGAAAGTACATATGAATTAAACAAGTCACTGTATTTTTTCATACGTCTGTAAATACAAATAATCTACCTATCGAAGTCTATTTGTGTAATAACCACCATACCGCAACTACGTGATACAACTCCTCTGGGTACAGCTGTCAGTCGACAGTCACTTGACCCGTCGCCCGTCTATTTAGGTCGACATTTTTATTAGTCCATACCACAAGTTTGAGCATTCACAAAGTATTAACCAAAAAAAATATTTATCCATTTATATAAATAAAAACCAATTGTCGAATGTATAACTTCAGAACGGCTGCACCTATTTGGCTAATAATTTTTTTGTTGTGTTTGTAATAGTTAGGACAAGGTTTGTAAGAAAAATAAGTTTCATTTTCTTCTTTAGTATACACCCGTGCGAAGACGGGGCGGGCAGCTAGTAATAAATAAATAAAACACATTTTCATGTCCTATTCTCTGCCCCTGTTAAAAAGGCTGGTATATATTAAATAATCTAAAATAATCGGTTATTTCAATGATATATCTATGTTTTACCTTGGGTCACGGAAATACGAAATATGGTCTTCCATCACATAAACACCGAGAGTAAACGTGTTCAATGTTTATGAAAAGAGGCGGCCTCTCTTTCACAGTAATATTTTTGCTGGCTGGTGTTATTACGAATGTGCCTGCATTTGTAGGACTTGAAATCATATTTCATTCAATTGGAAAAGGTAATCCAATGTCTTGATAAATATTTAATACCGATTTACCCGAAATATGGAAAATATTTATTATATGGACTTTTACTGCAAATGATTTGGTAAATTGGGCAAGAATCAAGTTTCAATATTTTGATATATTTACGAATACAAACGATATTACTTGATATTTCGAAAGTATTTTTTTTAATACTGTTAGCATCATAACAGAGAAAAAATATATTTTGTACCTGCCTATTCATTTTTGATTCTATATTAGTTTTTAACAGTATTAAATTGTGTTTCTTGTAGTTGACAAAGAAAAAAAAAATCCTAATAAGTCGCTACAAATTGCTTCAAATAGTTTGACTTTTATTTATTCTAAGATTGGGCGCCTGTGGGATCATCATGAAATAGTTTTAACAGATTTCCTACACTTTTCTTAGCATCACTAGCTTCCAAGAGAATTTAGAAATTAAGTTATATTTATTTTTAGTTTAAGTAATTAGGTATGATAATAATTATTCGAGAAATTCTCATTAAGTAAAGTTGGGAGCGAGGAACGATAATATTTGTTCCGTGTGGGAATCAAACCCTCGACCCGCTGCGCAGCAGTCAATCGCTCAACCACTGCGCCAACCGTGCGCCCGCCGTGTGCGTAAAAGAATTTATGCAAATTATTTTTTGTTGTGTTTATAATTGTTAGGAAAAGGTTTGTATGAAAAAAAAAATGTTAAAAAGACTGGTCTATATTAAATAATCTACCCATGGAACTCAATTGTGTTGGCACAACTACGTGTTACAACTCCTACGGGCACTCTTTTCAGTCCTCAGACACTTGACCCGTCGCCCGTCTATTTAGGTCGACGTTTTAATTAGTCCATACCACAAGTTTTATTGCCAGCCATGACAATTTTATCAACAGCCTGACGAGACTTATAAATGCTTTGCATATTTTATGGGCACAAAGTTTTATAATATTCATTTATATTAGAGTTGCATTAGACTTGTTTGTTAGTATGCAAAGAGTGCGTGACTGCATTTAGTTACTAAATTAGTAACTGCATACATACACATATTTTATTTATTTTCTCATTTAATACTTCATGCACACAAATGTACAGAGGCAGACTTAATGCCTTAGTCATTTTTTATCACTCGACCTTTGGGTAGATGACGCAGCGTTGGAAGGCCTCCCTCTAGGTGGAGCGACGACCTGATGAAGGCTGCGGGGGTCCGGTGGATGCGAGACGCACGGGATCAGTCAATGTGACAACGCCTGGGGAAGGCCTATGTCCAGCAGTGGACGTCTTTCGGCTGAAATGATGATGATGATAAGTTAGTGGTAGCAGATATTGGAAAACATTATCGCTGTGACAATACTACTGCCAACTTCTTCCGAATTTGATTGCGAACTTTCACTTTGAATGCCAATCGGTTGGTTGCCATCCTGATTTCTTGGGGGAGCGCAAAATTGACTGAACGAAGAAAAAACAATGAATGAATTCATATCTTTTAAAACGGAACATTTATAGTAGTACAAAGTTTATTCCTTTTAAATAGTTATCTGGACTACCTATCTAGGTAATATGTTTGGTAAAAGTAATCATTTGTTTCCAACCTATGCTGATATAAATATTTTTTTTAGGGTTCCATACCCAAAGAGTAAAAACGGGCCGGATTTATTTTGCAAACTGCTCTATGTGTTAATCAAATGAATAATCTGACTGTGAAACTGTGTCATGTTTTCCATTTATTTCAGAAATGATGTTTCTTCATGACAACAGCCGACTTCAGCAACTCCAAAGCCCAACGTTTATCCCGAATCCTTTACTAACAAAGCCGTCAAAACGCCAATCATCTCAGGAACGCAGATATTCACCAATAGCATAGCAACGAAGCCTCCGGTGTGATAAGTTTATGTTTTACGTTTACGTCCGGTTTTACGTGAAATTTAATATGAATAATTCAGGCTTGAGTCCATCGGCCCATCAAACGTTACACAGCAGTGAGTTCATAGCCTTATGTAAAGGATTTTATTAGAATTTCTCGAAACCAATTTCGGTATATTGTCTTTTAAATATTTTATGTTACCGTCACCGTGGCCTTAATCATTTCTTTGGATTGATATAAAACGTTGAGGCCTTGGAATTTTTTATTGTATTGACGTAGGTAAAACTTATAACTTATTAAGACTCCATCTTAATAAGTTATAAGTTTTGTGCGCGTCGATACTTGATTAAAATTTGAGTTTTTAAAGACTGTTTGCTTCTTGGAATAGCAGCAAAAATGTCTTTATACGTACATTATAAGCCATTTTAGTGTTCAAGTGTCCTAGACAAAGTAAATTTCTCTCAGCGATTCATTCACTGCCAAAATGTTACGATAGTTAAGCCTAAATGTTCTGGACTTTTAGCAAACTTTATTGTCTTGAGTCTACATAACTTAGGTAAGTACACTGCTTGTTTTGTGAAGCACCATTCCGAGATTTTTATTTTACAGGTACCAAATGTTCATGTGCAAATCCCAAAAACAGTCTGATTTCAGCTGTTTTCAGTGTTTACGTACAACGTGTAATATGTAGATTGGAGTTAACTATAACTTTATTATTTCTCAGTACAAAATTCATTACAGTACAGAGTACTCATTAGCAATAAGCTTGCAAATAATGTTATTAAGGACCATGTAAGCTATAATAAGGACTGATCTTTACTTTTCAAGAATCAATTCTAAGAAAATGAAAAAGTTAAACAATATTATTATATTCTGAAATCTTTGAGCTACTTGCAAAGTAGTGTAGATATTATTAGTCGGTAATACGATTAGAAAGTCTTATAGGAAAATGTGAAATTATTATTATGTAAATCTCTTACAGGGTGAAAGGTAATTTAACCAATTTCTCAGGCAATTGGAATTACACGAGGTTAATGTTTTGTGTATGGGGAAGATTTGTGCTTGTAAACAAGAATACGAAGAATAAGTAAAATATTCGGTTATTTTAATTATATATCTACGTTTTTACCCTGGATCACTGTAAACACGAAACATGGTCTTCCATCACATAAACACCGACAGCAAACGTTGTTTATGTAATTTCTTTATGAAAAGAGGCCTCTCTTTTGCAGTAAAACTTTTTCTGGCTGACGTTATTACGAATGTGCCTGCATTTTTAGGACTTGAAATCATATTTATTTCGATTGGAAAAGGTAATCCAATATCTTGATAAATATTTAATACCGATTTGCCCGAAATATGAAAAATATTATTATATGGACTTTTATTGCAAATGATTTGGTAAATTGGGCAAAAATCAAGTTTCAATATTTTGTTTATGAATTTAAACGATATCATTTGATATTTCGAAAGTATTTTTTTTAAATACTGCTAGCATCATAACAGAGAAAAAGAATATTTTGTACCTGCCTATTCATTTTTGATTCTATATAAGTTTTTAACACTATTAAATTGTGTTTCTTTTAGTTGACACAGAAAAATAAATTCCTAATAAGTCGCTACAAATTGCTTCAAATAGTTTGACTTTTATTTATTTTAAGATTGGGCGCCTGTGGGATCATCATGAAATAGTTTTAACAGATTTCCCACACTTTTCTTAGCATCACTAGCTTCCAAGATAATTTAGAAATTAAGTTATATTTATTTTTAGTTTAAGTAATTAAGTATGATAATAATCATTCAAGAAATTCTCATTAAGTAAAGTTGGGAGCGAGGAACGATAATATTTGTTGAGCGATGGATGATAGACATAAATTGTTCATAAAATCTCTTAACTCCACTAAAACTATCTCAATATTGTATCAGGCACTACCTACATGGTATCCGATTGTAAGTCTATGCCCTATATTATTAGAATAACAGCCGTCGTACTTTTGTATTGTTGGCAACAGTTTAAAATTCACGCAGTTTTAACCGCTTATTTCGTTTGATGAACCATTCACAAGCGGTGGTTCGAAATCAAATTTGTTAGTGTCGCGGCTTCTATTCCCGCACGGGACATATATTGGTATTGCCTAGTGTGTTTAAATGTTTGTAAACGCACCCACGTTACAGGTAGAAATTCCTAGTGTGAAGCAACGTATTTTTTTTTTAAAGACAATGGACTTCAATATTATTTTCTACTTTGCTTTGGTTACTCCTAAATTCATGTGAATCCTAATATTATAATTGCGAGTGTGAATTTATTTGTTACGCTTTTACGCCTTTACTCCTCAACCGATTATCACGAATTTTCGCAAATACATTGTCAGGGATACAGAATAGGACAAAGAGAACCTTTCATACGCGAGCAAAGCCATGGGAAAAAGCTTGTCTGTCTGTCTGTCTGTCTGTCTGTCTGTCACCAGGCTGTATCTCAAGAACCGTGATAGCTAGAGAGTTGAAATTGTCACAGATGATGTATTTCTGTTGCCGCTATAACAACAAATACTAAAAACAGAATAAAATAAATATTTAAGGGGGGCTCCCATACAAAAAACGTGACTTTTGTGCCGTTTTTTGCTATAATGGTACGGAACCCTTCGTGCGCAAGCCTGACTCGCACTTGGCTGGTTTGTTTTCTTTTATCTCATTTTACAACGTTTGGAATAAAAACGTTTTCAATTTTGGCTTATTATTTTTACGATCATGAAACGGAACGTTTTAAGCCATTTTGTGTGTCAGTGTCCTGATATGACGTATCATTCATTCCGTTTCTCTTGTAGTTCATTACACTTCATGGATAAAATGGGTCGAATCTGTTCCAAAACCGAATCGGGGTCCCCGACTTCAAGTAGTATTTTGGCTGTTACCCCTAGAGTCTATATAAAAACCGGAGGCGCGAAGGTAGAGCAACCCCCGCCCGCTGTAACAAAGCATAGGCATGGGTGCTTGTCCTTTGTTACGTAAGTGCGACTGGGTTGCAATTGTCTCAGTGTCGGAGGCGATGCAGAAGTAACTTTAAAGTTCAATAAAATTATGCACTGCATTCCGTTGGAAGGCCTCCCACCAGGTGGACCGATGACCTGGTGAAGGTTGCGGGGATCCGCTGCCTTGCATGCCCCTGGGACGCACGGGACCGGTCAATGTAGCGACGCTTTGGGAAGGCCTACGTCCAGCAGTGGACGTTTTTCGGCTAATATGATGATGATGATGAAATTTATGCAAAACTATACCGTTATGATCACTGTGTGACTGGTTTAGAATCACACTAATATTATAAAGGCGTAAGTTTGTGAGTGCGTTTCTATGTTTGTTACTTCTTCAAGCTCAAACGACTGGACGGGTCTGGATTAATTTTGGCACAGAGATAGATTATAGTCAGGGATAGCACAAAGGATAAATTATATCCCGGGAATACATTCCCTCGCGATCATTTTCGACTTTCACGTGGGCGAAGCTGCTGGCAGAAGATAGTGAATTATAAAATTATCGTATTTTTCCAAAATAATCTAAATATTAAATGAAAAATATATAAATTATTAAATGTCATCCGAAACATTTGTAAAGAGAAGCATTTGCCAAATAAATGTTTGTAATGCGAGTGTTTATACTAAAAAACATTTGCGAAATAGTTGCTTTAGAAATAAATAGTAAACGAAACGTTGGTTGTAAACTAAAAAAATGTTATTGGTGAACCTATTTTCAGCGGGAAAAGCTGCTGGCAGAAACAAGTTGCTCATAATCTTTTAGTTCTGACTAACTTAACCACAATCATATATTTTATCCCCATTGTAAGTCACCCCTGTGATGTATGTGTTGATATTTAGATTAAGTAGGTAGTAGGTTATAATTTGTTATTGTGAGTACCGCCGCGCCACGGCGCCAGTCTGCGAATATATGCTGTGCTATCAAGACGTTGGTTGTTTCATTCTGCTCCTGGCTGACCAGGCACCTGCTTCTAACATATTTCTCAGTGGCGACGAGAAGTGAACATTTCACGTGTGAAATTGACTGTTACCATGACGATCGGAAAAATAAGCGAGTTTAATGTACACAAAGACGATTGGAAACTATATGTCGAACGGTTAGAACAATACTTCGTTGTGAACGACATAAAGGAAGAATTACATGTACCGACGCTAATAACCGTTATGGGAGCAGAGAGCTACGAGTTGCTGGTCAATCTGTGTACACCTAATAAACCAAAAACTAAGACGTTTGAGCAGTTATCTGAAATAATGGGTAAACATTTACAACCTAAACCTAGTGAACTCGCCGAGAGGTATAAATTCAGACATAGGAAACAGAAAGAGGTTGAAACCATATCTGAGTACGTGGCCGTACTTAAGAAGATGTCGAAAACCTGTGAGTTCGGCAGTTGGCTAGAGGAAAGTTTGAGAGATCAACTGGTGTGCGGAATAGCGAGCGAAAATATTAGGCAACGGTTATTCGCAGAGTCAAAACTGGATTTTGCCAAGGCGTATAAACTTGCCGCCAGCATGGAATCAGCAGAGAAGGACGCCGCTATAGTAGAGGGTCCTAAATCGTCAGCGGGAACGGATACGAGTACGGTGACGTGTCAAGCGATGACGACGGCAAGGCATACAACGGGCGGGGCGGAGCGCGGCGGGCAGCCGGGCGTCGTGCGGCGCGATGTGCGCGAGCGACGAGATTTCCGGGAGCGGCGCGCGGGCCACGAGTCGGTGATGGCGGTGCCGGGTGAGCGGGCTCGGCCGGTGCAGCGAGCTCAGCCACAGCGGCCGTGTCGGGTGTGTGGCGCTAACCACAACGAATCGACGTGCAAGTTCGCAAGTTACGTGTGTAGGGTGTGCAACCAGCAAGGACACCTGCGACGTATGTGTCCCAATATGATGGGACAGTATCAGGTAGACGTGCAAACAGCAGACAGTGACGATCAGGCGGACAGTGACGAGGTAATTTTTGTTGATGTTTGTCAGTTGTCGATATCGAGTTGTAAACCTATTTATATATCACTGAACATACATAATAAAGATATTGCTATGGAATGTGACACGGGTAGTGCAGTGTCTTGTATTAGTCGCGAGTGTTACAGTAGATTATTTAGCGATCTTTCGCTACAACCTTGTAAAGTAATTTTAAGATATTATACTGGTGAGACTGTAAAACCGTTAGGTATAATAAGGCCGCTAGTTCGGTATAAGAATAGGAGTGAATTTTTAGAATTGCTTGTTATCGAAAAAGGGAAAACTGTACTTTTGGGGCGACATTGGATAGCGGCATTAAAAATACAACTACCCGATTTAAGTTATGATGTGCATAAAATGTGGGAAAGTAATGATTATGATATACCCTTTTTCAGTTCCAAATACTGTAACGTGTTCGCGGAGGGTCTCGGGCGCTTCACGGGCGGCGCAGTGAGCATACACGTGCGCCCGGGCTCGCGACCGGTGTTCATGCGCGCGCGCCCCCTGGCGTACGCGCTGCGCGAGCCGGTGGAGCGCGCGCTGGACCAGTTCGTGCGCGACGGAGTTCTCACCCCAGTGGAGCGTTCCGACTGGGCTACGCCGATAGTTCCAGTGGTAAAGAAGGATGGTAGCATTCGAATCTGTGCCGATTATAAACTGACCTTAAACAAAGTGATAGAAATTGATCGTTATCCGCTGCCTAGGGTAGAAGATTTGTTATTTCGTCTGCGAGGGGGTGAACACTACAGTAAGATCGATTTGTCTCAAGCGTACGCGCAATTTGAGCTCGATGACACAAAAAAATACACGGTGATAAATACTCATAAAGGCTTATATATGTACAACAGATTAGTATATGGTTTAGCGTCTAGCCCGGGCATTTTTCAAAGGCGAATAGAACAGTTATTTGCTGACATGCCGCGGGTAGGTGTCTTCTTAGACGATATAATCGTGACAGGTAATACGAAGGCCGATCATATCAGTAATTTGCATAAAGTCTTTCAGCGTTTGCAAGACTACGGACTAAGAGTGAAGAAGGAAAAATGCGTTTTCTTCGCAAAGTCTGTCTCTTATTTGGGTCACGTTATTAGTAAAGAGGGCGTGCACACGTGCCCGGAGAAAGTTAAGGCGGTGATGGAGACGCCGGCGCCAACCAATATCACCGAGTTAAGAGCATTTATAGGGTTAGTGATGTATTATGCGAAATTTATTAAAAATATTAGCACAGTTCTTGCCCCGCTATATAATCTTCTTAAGTCGGGTACTAGATACAATTGGAACGAAGATTGTCAGATAGCATTCGTAAAAGTGAAGCGTCTTTTAGTAGATGGTGAAGTACTAGTTCATTACAATCCAGAGCTACCGCTGATTTTGACCACGGATGCAAGTAGCGTGGGTGTGGGCGCGGTAATATCGCATGTTACGGCGGACGGCGAGCGCCCGGTGGCGTATGCATCGCGGTCGCTCACACCAACTGAGCGAGCTTATGCGCAAATAGATAGGGAGGCTCTTGGAATTATATTCGGTATTCGGAAATTCCATCAATACCTTTATGGTCGTCACTTTACACTACGAACTGATCATAAACCTTTAACATATATTTTTGGTGACAAAACGGGTATTCCAGTAATGGCCGCTTCACGACTACAGCGGTGGGCGGTACTCCTATCGGGTTACAATTACAAGATTGAGTACATCACTTCTAGTAAGAACAGTGCAGATGCTTTATCACGCCTGCCATGTAAGAGTAATTACTCGGATAAGGCAAAAACAGAAAGTACGTATGTTAACTTTGTAGAAAACTTTTTACCCGTCACTAGCAGTGATATCAAGCAAGTGATATCCAAAGATAAGATACTTGGTAGGGTGATGTTATACATACATTCAGGTTGGCCGTCAGTTTGTCCTAGTAGTGATGAGATTAAACCATTCTTTGCTAGGAGAAACGAGTTATATGTAGAATGTGGGTGCATAATGTGGGGCTATCGTATGGTAATCCCACATGCATTACAATGCCAAATATTACAACAATTGCATAGCAGTCATATACTACCCGCAAACCCGTTATCAGATACCAGTGTATTTGAATATTAAAACTTTATGTATTTAAATTAATTGAAACTATTGTAATTTAAGAAGGGAGGTGTGATGTATGTGTTGATATTTAGATTAAGTAGGTAGTAGGTTATAATTTGTTATTGTGAGTACCGCCGCGCCACGGCGCCAGTCTGCGAATATATGCTGTGCTATCAAGACGTTGGTTGTTTCATTCTGCTCCTGGCTGACCAGGCACCTGCTTCTAACATATTTCTCAATGTTATTAGGACAACAGGCGTCGTACTATACTATCTCACACCCACAGTTATTGAATCTTGGTAACAGCTGCGAATGTTTCGAATTAACGCAGTTTTATTCCGCTAATATAAACTATTCGAAACATAATATCACATATATATCTATTTGTCAGCCAGTGTACGTGAATTGCAAAGACTTTCCATGCAAACAGCCTAAAATGGTTCGTATTATGAAGCTGTTAATGTTTAAAGGGGAGCTGTAATAATTTCACCCAATGTATGCCAATGGTATCCAATTTGTTAGACAATTAAGTTGTATTTTAGTTAACACGTTTCAAAACAACCTCCGTATTGAATGGGCTGGCGGAGATGGGTGTGCGAACCCACGTTGCTATAGAAACTCAGGATCAAATTAATAAGTGAAACTCGGCAGACCTATCGATACTAAAAGACTATAATTATAACAACAACATATAAAAACTAATCTTTTCAAGTAGGTCTTATTCTTTTGGATATCAAACCTAGGTCCCCCGTGTTTGTGGTTTGGTTGATCATAAAAGCAAAATTATGATTCAATAATGCAGTTTTTCTTTAACAAACAATTTAGGGTGTATCACCATACTTCAACAAATCATCGATATAGTGCAAACCCTTAACAAAAAGTAATTTGCTAAATAGTGACGTCCGTACGTCATACTAGCTCAGCATGGAAATGTACAACATGTATTCAGAACAAAATATTCACGCTCAGGTGAAGGCAGTACGGGAGTTAAAACTGAGCCTTTTTACATCAATATTTGTGAAGCTGCTACGCTCGTAGACATGCTACGCCGTAGCCGTGCTACGGTATTGGTCTACGAGATGTTCGGTGCTACGAATAGGTAAACGAGAATTTCAAAGTGATTTGAAATATGTATGGAATCTTTTCTTATAGCTTGTTGGAGTGTTTCAGTTTGCTGCGAAAACTTATGTAAGGCTTTTGTTTTGATTTTGTAGTTTTACTGGGAAATGTAGGCCAATGGCGTTACCTTTTATGGATGACACTTTATTTCTATATGATGTTTAAAAAAAATATAGTACATACATTTTTTGTATTTTATACCGAGGCAACATTTAGCTATTATCAAAATTTTCTCGTTGATTAAATCAAATTGCACCTAAAATACCACATTTTCATATTTATATCCGCACCATTTTAGCCCCAGAACTCAAATTAGACGTGATACTCCTCAAGCAAACCTCATTACATCATCCATATTATCATCTAAGTGAGAACGAGTATACTACACGAGCTAACCTCGGGCAAAGAATATACATGTGTAGAAGCGAAAATCTTGAACCGAAAGCATTGTTAATGCCTAGCTTTGGAACGTCAGGAATGTACTTTTAGACATAATCGGTCAGATTATGTCTAAAAGTGAATGTTTGTAAGAATGTTCGTCCGTGCTTCTGCTTTTGTAGCCTGGATTGATGACCTGATGAAGGTCACCGAGATTCACGAAGTCGATCTTTCTAGCAATGCTAGCGGGATGCATGAATCCAACAATGGATGTCTTCGAGTTAAATGATAATATTAAAATCGGTTTGTAAAGCGCAGTCGTGTTAACTGATTAATTTACTTAAATTGACGAATAAACATAGGACAGTATATGAGTGAGTGAAAAGTAATTTTTATTTTTATGCAGCCAATAGATATCTATTAGGATCGGAGCAGGTGGAGTCCGGTAGTTTCTGAATATCCCTATGGGAAAAAGGCTTGAGTTTATTTATGTATTTATGTAAACATCTATAACACCAGTGGACCCACACGAAACTATATGTGTCTCGCTTCTATTTCCTATCATTATTCTATGCCCCAAGAGAATTTAGCTAAAGTGCTTTTATAGTAATAAAATTGCGTCGGTATAGCAGGGAGCACAGCTAATGTAATAACGTCGTGCTAAAAGGTATGAGCATGCCCGCAATACCCGTGCTGCCCACATCACGTAGAGAGCTTTCCCACATAATAAAAATACAGAAAAAAAAATCTACGTTGAAACACTTTCCTGTAATTTTTCAGTACTCAGGTGTGGAAGATGAGACGTTGTTACTTCGTAATTTTTATGTTTGCATGTTTTTTAGAGCGTGAATTTTTTTTTTTTCGACGGAATGGGTTGTGTATTTGGGTAAGTTTTTAATGTGACGTTATATCACTCCTGGGTTTATTACCTGAAGTGTAAGAAGAGATGTGTAAGTACATATATACTTTTGCTATTCTGTCAAATTAATAACACCCATCTTTTCCCGTCGGGGATTAAACATCAAAATCCCACCTTGATTTTGTTCCTCTATTTTGATCCTTGTATTTAAATACATTGTAACAAAAGTCCAAGGTCAAAACCCCCAGACGCTCCACTAAACCATGAGTAGGTACTATAACATTATCGTACAGAATGAGTTTGCGTGGATCGCGAACACCGAAACTATGAGGTATAGAGAAAAACGCTCAAGAAGTTGCGAGACAAATATTGATGAAAACTAAACGGCCATTTTTAAGAAAATTCTATTTTATTTCACCTATCTATTATACCTAAAATAATTAATTGTTCAAAAAGATGGTAATTAATTTAATATATATCAAGAATTGAAAACTCAAGCATTCTGTTACATTCGACATTATTTAAATTACATTAATTTTGATTCCGTTTAGAATATTCTCCGAAGGTTTTTATGTCATCAATTGCCTAAGACTAGTCTTCGTAGATTTAATAATAAAAAAAAAATGTTTAAAATTAGTTCTATCCTCAAGTTTGCCGTATAATATTAATTCGCAGAATTTTATTATTTTTATTGTCACTATCGGTTTGTGTATTAATACAACACGCGTTTTGTTTTCCAAAATCAGCGGATTCGATTCCTGGCTAGGAATATTATTTTTTTTAAATCTAATGATACAGTTCGTGACTCCTTTGGGCGTTTTCGATATTTCTCATAGTGCCGGATTGCCCATCCACGCCCACTGAAAACTCATCCTGTATACTAACCTCGTGACACTATTCATAAAATCTTACACACAATTCATGACGTCACTATACGCAAAATTTACACATTATAACAAGAGTATCCCAGATTTACCTCCGAACCAACGTCATAGCTATTTAAACCGACACTTCGGTGTTGCGTAGGCGTCGAGATCACACTCACATAGTTTCAATTCGATCCCTAAAACAACTTACGCACCATTAACGGTAACTTGTCATGCCAAGGACTAAATTAATTCCTGAAATTGAGTCTCTAATAATATGATGTATTGCAGTGCATTGACCTAACAAAACATAACGCCTATATTCTCGGAAGGATTAGGAAGAGTTGTAGGTACCTTTTTTACCACCGATCCGTTATTTTTAAGTTCCAGTAATAGGTTGGGGATAAGCCTTTTGTATTTTTGTAAGCCTTCTAGATTTCTAGATGCCTGTTAACATTTGTTAACTTTTTATCTCGATTTACTTTCATTTCAATCTTTTTTATTTATTTCTTACGACTATTTGTCGGGCCCACGTTGTCACCCCTTAACTAAGTACTAATGCTGTAACATGGAAGTATTGTAAAACCAAACCATTTTTTAAAAGAGTAACCGTGAAGTTTCTTGCCGGTTCATCTCCATAGGAAACGACCAACCCGAACCTTACACCTTTTGTCGAAGTTTTATAAGTGCTAGGGCTATGAGAAATAAAAAAAAAAAAAATATTTTGAACTCAGTCAAACTTTGGGCTACCACTGATATATTCAGTGATGGTATACGTGATCCATCATTTTGTCTGACTAGAGAATCAATCACAGGAAAACCTGCTAACTCTTGAAGTAACTGTTTCGGGTATAAATATTCCCCAATGCTACGTAGTAGGTACTGGCCGTGCACACGCTCTTTGCCAGAATAATTGGACCTCCTTTTGGACAGTTTTGTTTGCAAAATATTTTTTGATTTACGTAACCTATGTAGGTTATAAAGAAATAATTAACCATTCATTTTTCTGTGTGAAAATATTTTTAAACATCCCAGTCGTTTTGTAGGAGTATGCAAAAGAAGCGAAAAATGTCGAGTTGTTAATTATTTTTAAACCCCGACGGAAAAAGAGGGGTATTATAACTTTTACATGTGTTTGTGTACCTGTCTGTGGCATCATAGCTCCTTAACGGACGCACCTATTTTGTTGTTGGTGGTATTATCGGAAGTGTTCTTAGTTATGTTTGATGAAAATCGGTTGAGCCGTTCAAAAGTTATGGGCGTTTTACTGTTTGAAACGGGGTATTTTCGCAAGATATCGTGTCATAATTACATGTTCGATAGATTGTTGGTCGAAGCTTGTCTACTACTAGATAAATAATTTAGTTTAAAAAGACTGAAATAAAAAAAAATTGTCGGGTGTTTTTGGAATTAATTTTTACCTGTTTAAAACAAATGTTTCATAATTAATGTACATAAATCACTTTTTTTTGTCTTGCTTTTACTATGGAGTGTGCTTCAGAAAGTTACCCTTTTTACAGCACTAAAGTTGAGTTAGAGCCTTAAAAACACGTCTTTTCCCGTAGTAGCCAGGGCGTATAGTTTAGGAACCAAACTTTCACACGTCAGTACCTCAAGTACTTTCGTGTACAAAAATGTGTAATGTACAAAATTCAACCCACGGAGAAAAAATTTTTTTTATAAGAAAATACAACCGGTGTTTCTATTTTCGCTCTTCGTTTTTTTGACACCGACTGCCAAAACTAAAGTTATTTTTCACTATGTAGTGTTTTTATTTTGAATTCGGTTGTACTTCTTTTGTAAAAAAGTTTTTTATTTTTCACCGTGGGTTATTTTTTTTTGTTATGGTTTAGGAACCTAGGCCTAACTGGCAAGTTCTATAATAATGGTCATACTGATTTAATGAAACTTATGGAGTTCCGTTATATGCCTTCGTGAAATTAAATGGTAAACAGACATGCGTTTGCAGCAATTCCGAGAGATTAACCGTCATTTCTTTTGAAGAGATCTGTTGTATATCTCCAAAGTTCTTCCATAGATCTTCACCAAATTGATTTGGTAACATGTCGGGAAAGTATTCAAATGAAACACAAAAAGAATTTTCAAAATGGGTTTAAAATTGACAGAGAAATCAGTGAACATACAAAATAAAGAAACCAACATACGGTCGAACATATAACCTCTTACTTTTTGGAAAGTCGGCTATAAACCAGATAACACTATGTCCAACTTGACTGTCGATCGCAGAACCAACTAGGCTTGCTAAACTATATTCACGGCATTATCGGTATTTCGTATTTTGATATATGTGTATCACGTACGAAGAAGAGCTTTGTTCTAATTTACTATGCTTTTCAACAAAGACCATTAGAACCACCACCACCAGACCACCACCAGAAAAAAAGGTTGACAACACTGCCCGAGTGACATGTCAAATTTGTGCTCCGTATTTAAAAATTATATTTAATTATTATTTAAGTGTATTTAGGGTTTACTTATAAGTAAAAACACAATAAAACGCTATAGATACTCAGTAGTATTGTTTTACTGGGAAAATATCGAATTATACAAAAGTTTGTGGCACGGAACCGGTAACCTACCAAACAGCTGACGACTGAACCTGAAGTCTGAAATGCTGAACTACGGATATTCTAAGGGCAGTATTGTTTATTTATAGCACACAAAGTGTAATTTTAACCTTGTAACACGTTCTTGTTAGTTTTAACGTATAAATTCTGTTGATTTAGTACCTTGCAGTGAATCTAAATAGTTTTGTTGACATCGTAGAAAACAAAACAAATCTAAGATCCCAATGTGCATAATTCTACTAATTTATTTAGATAATTTAATAATAAACATTTACATAACGCTATGATCGTTATTTTGCATAATTTAAATAGAAAACTACAATAAAAAATTCATTCAAATTCTGGGCATCTTACCCACATAAAAAAAAAAGTTAAATCTCAAGACAATCATAAGCAACTAAAGCCAGTAATAAATAGCATTTTAAGCCAATTCAACAGCCTACCTCATTTCTCTACTGAACTACATTAACTATACCCTCCATTTCCAGCTTTACTTTATTTTGTTTTTCCTCTATTCCTTTGGTTCACACCGTTTCTGAAACTATGCCTGTGATGACCCGTAAGGCTGCTGCTCAGGACTTATAAATTAAACTGAGAACAGCACTCCAGGAACTTAAAAACTCACAAAGCCAATGTCGGAATATGTTGCAAGAGAGAGAGGATTGTGAAGTAGAAGTTGAGAACATTGTTTATAAAAACACAATCCTTAAACGGGAGCTAGTTGAACTTAGTCAGCAATACCAGTATGTTGTAGATGAACGCGACCAACTGAGGGTAGTCACGGATGGTTTCAATAACTGCAGTAATCTATACGAGGAGGCTTTAAGTAAAGCTAGGGATCTAGAAGAAGAATTGACTCAAGCAAATAATCATATTTTTAAATTACAAAAAGAACAGGAATCAGCTCAGGTTGATGAAACTTGCCATTTGTATGATGAACTTATTAAATCGAATTGTAAACCGGATTCAATACCTAAAAGTAACCTAACTGAAGATTCTTTAATAAATCAGAAAAATGTTCCAAAGTTAGTCATAACAAACTAAAAAAATATGCAAAACTAAATAAGATAATAGAAATTGTAACAAGTTTAGGAAACAACACAAGTTCTTTATTCAAAATATTCCACTCAGGAAAGAACGTGTTGACCTAGTTAATAAATTAAATAATTACCAAATTACATTAAAAGACAGCAAAAAAATATATGAGATTGACACTCACCGCTTACAATTAAAAATACAGTTACTTGAGAACAGGCTTAGTTCTCTTTACAATAAATATATAAATTCAAAATTACAAATTAAAGAACACATTTTGGAAGCAAATGAGTTAGTGAGGTGTCAGTGTAACAAATCAAATTCAAATCTTATTGCAGTCCAGCCTGATGCTACAGAGGACCCGGTCCAAGCAGAGAGGGTGTCTCAAAACAGTGTCTTCGTACAAGACATATCAAAAGTAGCACAGGATCTGCCTCAAGTAGACTGGCCTGAGAGTGCTGGCTTTTCATCTGGTCATAGTTATGAAGGTTTGCATTCGGTTATTTTTCAGACGGTATTGGAAAAGGTTTAGGTAAATTAATAAATGGCAATCAGAGTCATTCCACTTTTAATTATTGCATGCCCGGGTCATCTTACAAGCAAATCATGAAATCTGTGGCAAAGAATATATAATATGAACCAGATACCAATTTAACTGTATTTGTAGGTATATTGTATAAAAGTAAAAAAAGATGACATCACTGAGTGTGTAAAAGAGATGTTATTGTTAAATTGCAGTAAAATTATGTTGTGTGCCTTCCCTTACTTGGATTTATTGTCAAATAGACAAAATAATCACATTCACATGTTTAATAAGCATCTGCACTTTCTTGTGAGTCACTATAGGCACGAAATTGTTTTTTTTTTGACATCAACATTTTTGTTGATAAATTAAAGTCGACAGGCGATACTTTGTATCTGCCTCTTAGGGTAAGACATCAAATAGCTCGGCTATTATCTTATACAATAAACTCAGACATAAGTAGTATGTCGAAGTATCCAGTTATTATTGATATTATAATAGTACTAATTTAAAGGTGGTCAATACCTTGCATAACGTTAGCAAAAATGCTATTAATATGTATTATTTAAACTAGTTAATAGGACAAGGGAGGGTGCCACTAACGGAATAGTTACGAGTATATTCACCAACAAAAAGGTACCTCCTTGCTCGCAAAAAAAATATTTCAAAAAAAGGTCTGAGCAAAATTCTCTGAAATTATTCCACCAGAATATTTAGGGTTTTTTTTCAAAGGAATTGGAAATCGAACTGTTTTTAGAAAAAACAATGTTTGAAGTTTTTTGTTTCACTGAGCATTGCCTGAAAGATTAGGCAATGCTAATCAATTATTAAAAATTAAACTGTGGGCAGTTGTTTTAACAGAAATATTATGTTGCGTGGGGGTTCACTTTTATTAATTAAAATGGTATTAAATCAAAACCTCGTAAAGATATAGTAGACCTCTCAGTTGAGCTTAGTGTTAAACTTTCCTGTGTTGAGCTGGATAAGCATGTCATAGTGTGCGTCTACAGACCCCCTATTGTAAGAACAACTCTATATTCGAGTCAGTAATGGAAGATGTTTTGGCAAAACTTGCAATGGGTAATAAACTAGTAATTGTCTGTGGTGACTTTAATATTAATATTTTAGAAGATAATTCAGATAGCAGTAGGTTATTAAATCTCTTTAAATTATTTAATTTGTCACATGTGTTTACGGAACTAACCCGAACTACACTGACTTCTGCTACATGTATTGATAATGTTTTTTGTTGCTGCAACTACTTGGACAAGGCCATTATAAATTATGGCCATTTGAGTCCATTATGCTAATAAAACAAGTGCATATTCAATCCAGATCAATAACATCCAGTAAATTATATAAATTCAACAGTACTTTAACAGGTAAGTTAAGCGATCAGGACCTCACAGTGAATGATGGTAATTTTTTGTATGATGAAGTTTTTTCAGTTGTTAAAAAGTGTTCAATAACACTTTTAAGAAGATAACTAAAACTTTATGCCCTAAGTTTTTATTCAGTGACTGGGCGAATAGAGGACTTAGAAAAAGTAGGGAAAGACTTTACGAGCTATATGGCCTTAAGCCTTGTATTAACACTGAAACGTTTAATAAGTATGTTGCTACTTACTCAAGAATTTTTTTAAATACATGTAAGGCAGCTAAAGCCTTGTACATTAGAAATAAGGTTAGATTAGCAGAAAATAAAATCAAGACGGTTTGGAAAATTATAAATAATGAAACGAACAAGAATAAAAGAAATAATACTGATTACACGCTTCAGACCACACACGGACTTATTAGAGATAACAAAAAAGTTGCGCAAGAATTTGTAAATTTCTTTACCAACATCCCAATTAAAACTACTGAAACCTTAAATTCTTCGCCCTCGCTTGCTTTTGGATTATTAAACGCGAACGTTTCAGCCTGCCCGAATATATTTAACTTTTCACATATAAAGCCCTTAACAGTAATTCTTAAGTTAAGTTATTAATAATTTTAAGCAAATCAAGATCAAACTGACTGAAGATCTGTGGGGAATGTCCATCAAAGCTTGTACCTTAATTATTCAGACTATAGCGACGTACTTAGCTGTAATTTTAAATTTGTGTGTGGATCAAGGAGTCTTTCCGGATCTAATGAAATATAGTAAGGTTTTACCACTTTTTAAATCCGGGGACAGTAAATATACAAATAATTATAGACCAGTATCCGTGTTGCCGGTTTTCAGTAAGGTATTTGAGAAGATAATGCTAAATCAAATGCTCATTCATTTTAATACGAATAACATCTTGCATGATAAACAGTATGGTTTCACCAAAGCGCGGCTAAGTTCGGCAGCTTATGTTGTTAGAAAGATTCGTCAATTTAGTGATGTAGATACCGCTAGGCTGGTCTATATTAGCTACTTTCATAGTATAATGTTTTACGGTATTTTACTATGGGGACGGATGCTGACGCTGCAGACATTGAGTCAATTTTTATTCTGCAAAATTGAGCCATCAGAGCGATATACAATCTTCGCCGGCGCGATTCTTTAAGGGAACTGTTTAAGGGCATTAACATCATGACATTTTATGAAAACACCATGTACGTGAGAAATAATTGACATCTTTTTAGTAAAAACGGAGATAGACATAATTACATTACTAGAAATAGGGACCAATTAGTTCAACCAGGTTTCCATAAACCAACCAATAACCAGGTTTGTGTCGTTCGTTGACTTATGTGTGCCCTGACAGTTGAGTGTGTCATGCTCTCTCAAATGTCTCGCTGATGGTGGCGCGTGTGTTGGATCATTCGCTTCCTTTTATGATGGTTGAGCTGGGTGGTGCCGATTCATGCGTCATGTTCGTGAACGGGCGCCGTCAGTTGGGATTGGTCTTTACTTAACTGCTTCGGATGCTAATGTTTTTCTAGTACCTATTATGTGGCTGCACGGTGCATGTGTGAGTACTTTTAATACTTTGTGCCTGTACGTAGTATAGTATGTAGTGATTGTGGGTGCATTGTCTTCACACATATGAATTTTTTAATGTATGTACTTATGTACCTAAATATTGTGAAAACTATTTTTTTTTAAAGAGTAAGTACCTATGGAGTTTCTTGTGCGTTCTTCTCCATAACAAACTACTTTCCGAATGCACGGTAGAATCAATTATTATTCCTTGTAAATTTTAATGTATTAACGTTCAAAAGTGCCGCTTCGTGGCCTAGTTAAAATAAAATATCTTTTTCTTTGTCCACAGTACAGAAAAAACGCTTTTCTCTGTTCTGTGCAGTCAACTCTCTGTTCCTACTTAATTCATAATGCAAAATTATTACTTTCATGTTTTTCTTGCTCATCTTGCTCACGTATGGAGATATTTACCCGTATAAATATGCACTCAATTACCTAATAATTAGATAAACATATTAAATTAATAACTGTTGAAATATGAAATGTCAATACTGTATTAAATATTCGAATAGAGCATTCAAGATAATGATCAAATTATGGATTAAGAAACTCCATCTCGCCTTGGCAAAGTTCAAATTCCAGTGCAATACTTGGCTAAAATATGTTCACTTAAAAATAAACTTAAAACACAATGCTAAAATCGGTACTTGAGTTCGTGGCGATAGATTGAAATGATCTGCATGCATTGATGTATAAAAGTGTATTTTGCATGGCGCCAGTCATATTTAACCACTTACCACGGTCAATCAAAGAATTGAACGTGAGTTTATTTAAGAAGCGACTAAAATCCTTACTGGTGAACAAAGCATATTACAGTATCTCGGAATTTTTAACAGACAAAAATCTAATGACAGAATGAATGCTAATGAAATACACGACTGTTTGTGTCTACAAATAAATTTTGTATATTGACATTAGTATTGTATATTGATACCTGTATTGTATATTGACATTTGAATTGTATATTGACATTAGAATTGTATATTGACATTGGAATTGTATATTGACTTTAAAGTTGTATATTATCATTAATATTGTATATTGACATTTGTACATATATTGACATAGTCTTATTATCTGTTTTTCAGTCTGTGCATTGACATGTACTGTATTGACATTTTGTTTTTTAAGTTATTATTATTGTTTTTGTTCTTTTTATTGACATTGATTTATATTGATATTTACATTGACATTGATTTCATTGATTTGTATTATGCAATTCTTTATAATTGTTGTTTTATTGTCCAGGCTTATTTTATTTGATTATTGAGATTTAGCTGGCTTGATTTTTATTTTTAATTACCTACTTGCAAACATTTGTACGCCCTCTGGCATAACATAGCGCACTCTTTATTACCTGTATATACCAATTATTTTACCTATGTTAAACAAATGAATAAATGACTTATGACTTATCTCGAATCATGAATTCAAGTATAGTTTTATGTTGCATATTTCGGTCTTACGCTCGCGAAAATAAATTCAAACGCGGGTCTCACAGCGATGACGCCACTCACTTGATGCGACCACCCCCGCGCCGCGACTCTCGCAGTAGCCCACAAATATTGTCTCGCGTAGGTATGGGATTAGTATTACAAATTATTATGCATTCGTTGAATTTTCGGATTTGCTACATTCAGCAGTACACCGCATGTTCAAAATACATTTAAGGAGATAGATTTCGAACTAAACTCAATTCATAAACACATAACATCACGCATGTATTCCCTGTAGGAGTAGGCAGAGGTGTTCCAGGTGCAGCACACCAACATTTCACCAGTTATTTTTAAGTCCCATTTAATAGGGGGCGAGTTTATTGCCATCAACCATGCCATCAATAAATCCATATGCTATTGAAAAATTACAGATAGCAAATTCAATAAAACTTTGCATGACTTGGGCATCGAACCCAAGATCTCATGCTCAGCAGTAGAGCTTGTGATCACTGTATCAATGAGTCAATAAGGATGATGACTAAAAAAAAATGTTTAGTCCGTCAGTGAGATTTCCAAAAAATATTGAAAATATATATTAAAATATTTTGTTAATATATATTTTTAAGTCGAATCCGACTCGGATGGGTTCGGGCAATTGCGCGGTATCTCGTTCAATTTACCACAGTGCCTCAAGAAGAAAGTCTATGACCAGTGTGTGTTGCCAGTGATTACTTACGGGATAGAGACGTTGTCGCTCACAATGGGCCACATCAGAAAGCGTACAGTCACCCACTCGTTGTGGGTCTACTGCGTTGCATTAAAAACCGTGATAGGTTACACATTAAGGCAAAAAAAGCCCCAGACAACATGACGCTCAAAGTAACATACTCTCGCTACAGAAATTTTCTTAACCAACTCCTCCGAAAACTGAGAATAGCCCATCAAAGAATAGAATTAGAAAAAGCTGGCAATGACCCTAAAGCCTTATGGAAAATTATAAAAGAAATAACAAATACAAAGAAAATAAAAACCAGTCCACTAGAACTACTCAAAATTTCTAACAACCCTAAAGCTTCTGTCAACCAAGTCTGCAACTATTTCACGGAGGTCGGAAAAAATCTGGCAGATGTGATACTCCAAACACAAACTTCGCCTACTGATAATGCCCCCCTGCAACCATCTATCCCCGGCACCCCACCCTGCCTACCCAACTCTCTCGTTATAATGGAGGTAGACGAGGCTGATGTCGAATCTGCCATATTACAGCTAAGGCCTGACTGTTCCACCGGTTGGGACGGTATTCCGTCTTCCATTCTCAGAGACTGCCGACACGTATTGATTCCTGCTATCACTCACATTTGTAATCGAGCCATTATAACTGGTGTTTTTCCAGACGATTTGAAAAAAGCAGTAGTCCACCCTATATATAAGTGTGGGGATAGAGACTGCGTCAGTAACTATCGGCCAATATCAGTTCTATCAGCGATGTCTAAGATCCTGGAAAGAGTACTGTACAAATCGTTTACAAATTTCCTAAATCGCTTTAAAATCATTGCAGATAACCAGTACGGTTTTAGGACTGGAGTTTCTACCGATGACGCCGTCTTGGATTTGACGGGTGCGGTAGTAAAGAATCTAGACGAAAGAAATAGATGCCTATGCATATTCCTAGATCTATCTAAAGCATTTGACGCAGTTTCTGTTCCTATTCTCCTAGCTAAATTGGAAAGAGTGGGAGTGAGAGGCTTATCCCTCAATATATTCAAAGACTATCTCACTCAGCGGAAACAACGTGTCAGAATAGGGGACTACCTTAGTGATGAATACAAAATCTCATTTGGAGTCCCTCAAGGGAGCATCTTGGGTCCTCCCCTATTTCAAGTCTACGTAAATGACCTCTGCACAATGAATCTCCCAAATACAAGGATTTTCACATACGCAGACGACACCGCAGTTTTCGTATGGGGACCAAACTGGCAATCAGTCAAGGAAAGAGCCGAATATTCTCTTTCTAGGATAATGACCTGGCTGAGACAAAATTTACGGACACTTAACCTAAGTAAGACCAATTTCCTACCTTTCGCTATTAGGCCGACCACTAAACCCCCGCCTGATTACTCCATAAAGGCACACACCTGCGATAACCAGCAAGGCTGTAATTGTCAGGTTGTCTCTCGGGTGAGCACTTTTAAATACCTGGGAGTGCAGATTGATAGTGGACTGAGATGGGAAAAGCAGATTGACACTGTTATATCTAGGTCCAGGCGTTTAATTTTTGTTTTCAAAAACTTAAGGGAATCTGCAACACCAGCAAAATTAAAACTGGTCTACTTGGCCCTATGTCAGTCCATTATACAATACTGCATAACCGTATGGGGGGGTGCTGCCAAGACGTATCTGCTCGGACTAGAAAGAGCACAGAGAGCAGTACTTAAGGTCATAAACAAAAAGCCGTACAGATATCCTACATCACAACTTTTTGCTGAATGTGGGGTCCTTACAGTGCGGCAACTCTACGTGATCAAAGCCATCCAAAGAACACAACGAAGTTTGCCTCTCCCAGACCCAAACAAACGTCGCAAGAAATCCGTCTCCCCTGCAGTCTCTTGTAGAAGCTCATTTGCTAGACGTCAGTTTAACACCTTAAGCTGCAAGTTGTATAACACTGCAAATAGTGAACTAAACTTAGCTGGACTGACCCGACTCGAGACCAAAAAGAAATTGTTACACTGGCTCCAAACACAGGACTATCAGGAGACTGAAGGGTTATTTACTTTCACGACATAACTACAACTTCAACTGTCATGGCTCATAATACACGAGAAAAGGGTGCGAACCCAACTTCACTCACCCACACTACACACATTACACTCAACTCATCTCAACTCTAAACTACACTCACAAAAACTACAACCAGGTATTCTCTATGTTTTCTCTATCCTCTTGAATTTTATTTGTTTTAATGTTGATTCTTTAGTTAATCTTAATCTTCATTTGATTTATTATTTTATCCTTAATTTGATTTTGGCCTGATTTTAATCTGACTGTAGTTTGATTACGAGCTGATATAAATTGTAGTTTGATTTTAATTTGATATATCTTAGATGTTAATTTGATTATGGTTCATTTTAATTTAATTCAATTGATTTAATTGATTTTTATTTTAATTGATTTTTATTTTATTTGATTTTGAAATTTGATTTTTATTTGATTGTAACTTGATTTTACTTGATTTAATTTGGTTTTAGTTTTATACTAATTTTCATTGATTCTGTTAAATTTAATTTAATTTGTTTTAGCTATTTATCTTGCTCCCAAAATACAGGCTTAGGCCTAGTTTGGGAGTTAGCATTATCATGTTACGTGTTACCTTTGTGTCAAATAAACATTTTTATTTTTTTTATTTTATTTATTTATAAATGTAGAGATCCGCAAGAGAACCAGGGTTACCGAAATAGTCCGTTTTTTTTTTCTTTTTCACTCTATCAAAAAAAAAAACGACGATACAGTGCGTTAAAATATCGCATGACGTCATGTCTTGGTACACTTTTACATAGAAGTTACGTCTAAGCCACCACTCCCGAACTTTGATGCGCTGTATTTTTATTGATTTGTTGAAGCAAAAAATACTTGTCCGATATTTTATGTCAATTTCACCGGCGGACCGGCTAAATATAATTTGCTGTTTCGTACCCCGTCATCATCCCTATTCAACCTTATTCATAGAAATGTCAATAGTTACTAAAAGGTGCGTATAATATAGCTAGTGCTGAAAGCGTTCCATAATTAAATAGTAGTCACTCACTATCTGTTATGGTTTTTGTCCATTTTCCACTCGTATCTCTAAGCATATGTCCAGTCCATCTCCATTTTAAAGTTTTACAAGTTTACTTTGCATCCTTAAATTTAGTTGTATTTTTAATTTTATCTAATCTTATTCTATCTTTCCTCTTGACGCCCATTACGCTTCTCTCCATTCCGTTTTGACATACCTTTATTTTGTTTATTAAGTTATCTGTCAATGCCCATGTTTGGTAACCATAAGTTAAGCATGGTAAAATGCACATATCATACACTTTTCTTTTCTCTTTGATAGGCATGTCTTTATTTTTCATGACTTCGCTGAGTGACCAATATCTCTTCCATGTATTGGCTATCCGTCTATCAATTTCTTTATGCATGGTGTCTTCAGCGGCTATGAGTTGTCCTAGGTATACGTATTCTTCGACATATTCTATTATCTCTGAATTAACTATGATGGTATGCGTCTGTGAAGAGTTAGTCATAATCTTTGTCTTTGCCGTGTTCATTGTAAGTCCAGCTTTCGCGCTTTGATCTGACAGTTGTTGTAACATTTGCTCTAATTTTATTGGACATTCTGCAAATAAGATCAGGTCATCTGCAAATCGCAAGTGGTTTAGTTTTTCACCGTTTATGTTCAGGCCTTCGTGATCCCATTGCAGGTTCCTGAATATCATCTCAAACAACTTAGGAGAAATTGGGTCTCCTTGCCGGACGCCTCTCTCTATAAGAAATTCTTCACCCGTAGTTTCAAGCCTAATTTGGGCTTTGCTTTTGGAGTATACGGTCCGGAGTATACGTATGTATTTTCCATGTATTCCCTGTATACGTAGTGCTTCCCAGATATACTCATGTTTCAAGGAGTCGAAGGCTTTATTATAATCAACAAATCCCAAATAGTATGTTTTATTGTACTCTTTATATTTTTGTAGAACCTGCCTTAGAACATATATGTGGTCTATTGTTGAATATTTATTGCGGAAACCCGCCTGCTCTCTTGGTTGGTTTTCATCGAGGGTAGAAGTGATTCGTGACAGAATTATTTTTGAAAAGACTTTGTAGACATTGGACATCAAGCTTGTAGGTCTGTAATTACATATATCTCCTTTATCTCCTTTTTTATGCAATAATATTATTGTTGATTTAGTCCAGTCTTCGGGGATAATTTCAGTCTCTATTATTTTGTTAAATATATCAGTTAATATAGGACCAATGACGGGTGTAGTAGATTTTAACAGTTCATTTGTGACTTGATCAGCACCTGGTGTCTTGTCTGTTTTTTGCGTATTGATTGCTCTAATTGTTTCTACATTTATTATTTTAGGGATTGCCTCAGAATCTTTGATATTTATTTTATTTGTTGTTTCTTTTTGGTTTTTGCTTTGGTATAGCTTTCGATAATATTCTGTAGCTGCCTTTAGTATTTCTACTCTTTTGTTTGTATAATTGTTATCTATGTTCTTTACTTTTAGCATCCAATCTTTTTTACTGTTCAATTCCTTTATTGCTTTTTAATTCCACCGGTTCTTTCTATATATTTCTTTAATGTGGAATACCTTTTATTTTTCTTGTCTTTCCTGATGTTTTGGTTAATCTTTTTGCTGAATTCTGATATTTTGGGACGGTTAACTTTCTTTTCTTTCTGTTGTAATAATTCCTTCCTTTCTTGCAATAACTGGTATGTCTCATCTGAGATTACTCTTTTACTCTCTGCGTTTGTTTTCTTCGTTTCTGTTCTCAATAGGTTTATAATCTTCTCGTAGTGTTCCTGGACTGACAGTGGTTCCTTGTTTCATTATTTGTTAGTTCCTGTAGGTTATTCAAAAGTTGAGTGGTATTAGCAGTACATACAATGGCTGAATTATTTGTACGAAATTGCCTTTTGGTCGTTACTTTTGTTCCTGTTAGTTTTGCACGAACCATTTTATGGTCCGAATTGAAATTCAGGTGGTGTATGACGGATACGTCTTTGATGATTTTGGCATTATTAGACATAATAAAATTAATTTCGTTTTTATGGAGTCCGTTTGGGGAAGTCCATGTCCACTTCTTTGTTTTCTTCTTCTTATAAAAACTATTCAAGATCTTAAGTTTGTTTTCTAGAGCAAAGGAGACTAAACTGGATCCATTTTTGCTCCTTTTTCCCTGTCCATATTGTCCCACCGTATATGCTTCTCCGCTGTTGTTGCGTACTCCTATTTGTGCGTTGAAGTCACCCATTACTATAACATTTTTGTTGCAAATTTGCATAGTAATTTTCAGATCTTCATAGAATTTTTCAATATGTGTTACATCTTCCTTCTTATTCGATTCAGTTGGGGAGTATGCCTGGATGATTGACCAGTTTTCTTCTTTATTTAAAGGCAACTTTATATTCAATATTGTTATTCTTTCAGATATTCCTTTTATTTCTTCTACTCTGTGTGCTAGGTTCTTTTTAATTAAAAATCCCACCCCATATTGTCCATGTGTTTCACCTTTATAATATAAAATATAATTTCCGTAATCATGTATTCCTTCTCCATATCTTCTCATTTCGCTGATACCTATTATATCCCACTTTATGTCTGCTAAGGCTAATTCGAGTTCCAGACGTTTCTCAGTGGTTCTTAGTGACCTAGCGTTAAAAGTGGCTATGTATAAATCCGATGTAAGTTTGTGCGTCGTCTTTAGAGGGTCGTGGTCTTTTTCCCCCACGAGGACCAGTCGGCTTGGGGGAGGAGGTTTCGTTTCTTTGTTACTTGGTTTCTTATTTGGTTGGTGTTCCCGATCACCGGTGTTTAGTTGCTATTGTTTCGTTGTAGTTGGGCTAGTTGAAAAGGAGTTGGACCGAATCCTCATCATATCAAAAGCATTTATTCTACTGGTTGATGATGGGGTTAGCAATTGTTGTTTTCTTGGTTGAACGTTTTCTTGTGGGGAGGTTGATGTTTCTCTCTTCCTTTTATCTTTACTAATTGAGTTTTCCTTGATCAAGAGTTTATCATATTTTATGTAGGCGAAATTTCCCTTTTTCCGCTCTTCCATTAGCTTAGGTTGTAATGCTTTCCTCTTCTCTAAAGTTTCTTTTGAGTAGTCTTCAGTTAAATAAAATTCCTTAAGTTTCTTCTTGTTTTTCATGATCTCACTTTTCCTCCATCCACTAACTAATGAAAGGACTGTGGGCCTTGGTTTACTGTCTTTATTTGATTTCCCGATACGATAAATTTTATTTACTTCCCGATCTTCTAAGGTAAAGTTTAATTCATCCGAAAAATGTTTTTTCACGTTATCAAGTAACTCCCGTATAGATTTCTCGTCCTCCTTTAACCCATGTATTATTATATTGTTAGTTTTCCTGTCTCTCTCAAAATATTCTAGCTTTTGTTTCAAATTTTCTACTTTATTTTTCAAAATTTTGTTTTCTTCCAGTACAGGTTTTAATTTTTCTTCCATTTTTTCCATTATCGTATTAGTTAATTCTACTGTTTGGTTTTGCATTTCAAGTTTCATTTTATCAAATAAAATTTGGAATTGACCTTCCATTTTTTGTGTGTAACGGAACGTATTTTAGTATATGGGGAAGTTAATTATTTTTGTTGGCAACACTTGAATGACTCTGTCAGTTTTTGACGTGACCGTTGAAACTTGGCAGGTAGCGTCAATGTCTGACAGCTAGTGATAGGTGACAAATTCTAATCTTAAAGATTCCTTCGGTTTTTTTTTTCCTTCTTAATCTTCGCCAAATTCCGTGGATATGTGATGGTTTTTTATCACGAACACCTTCCCTCACTCAGATGTTCAATTTGAATGTAAATTTCTTGTGAAACTGTAGTTTTTTCTATTAGTTTATAATATTTCTTTGGAGCGTCAGGCACAGTGATGTTTACTATATAACGACCGGAACCGGAAATAGACATACTACGGAACCCTAAAATGTGCGAAGTTGGACACGCACTTGGTTATTTTTTAATAAGCAAATCGCATTTCACCAAATTTAAACCTTCTTCTTTTATTTACGTAAGGTTTCCCTGCGAAAGTTACCGAATAACCATTTTTTTATCTATGCGCCAACCTATAAAGTCCAAAGTTAGCTGTCCGTCATCGGACAGCTAAAATGAGCCGGAATAGTGTCAGTAATTTGACTCCAAAAACAGTTTATTTGCGAATAATGCCGCGGTTATCACTACGCGGTTTACTACCTGTAAATAGACCCTTTAATAACGAAGCCTATTTACTAAATAATAACGTTGGTTTCTATCCATCTACGGATAATACTATCATAATATAATAGCGCATTCATTAGAAGTGGCTGAGCCGTCACACACAGACGGATCTGCCAATATTTGCGGACAAAACTCAAATTATAAAGTTAGCCATAACAGTCACACGACTTAATTTTTCGAATCTAAAGGACGTCTTTAATCCAATTCCAGTTTGTATAATATTATTAACGAATATTTTCCTTGTTACTTTTTAATACATAGTTCAAAATAGAGGTTTTAAAAAAAAGGAGTGTCAAGTTTTAAAAGTGTTTGGAGTATCTTTAATTGTGGGTTGTGGACCTAGAGGAATGTATCTACGTATTTTTTTTTTCTTTCTTCTTTTTATTTTGCTAATTTTTATTTAAAAATAAATGTCATTAAGCCATAAAGTTACAAATTCAATAGAATCAGACTGCTTCATAAATAACACAATAAAGTGACATGTCTTAGTTTAACGTGTGTTAGTTGCAGTTGCTACTACGAGTATGTGCTATTTCCATTTTTATTAGCAAATTTTTTTTTTTTTTTTTGTCTTTTATAGGCTCGCGCTTGACCACTATCTCACCTGATAGTAAGCGACGATGTGGTCGATGGTGGAGCACGCTTGCCTAGAAGTAACCTATTCACTCTTGAATAGGTTAATCAATTGAATATTATAATAATATTTTATATTATATTTTTCCTTTATTTTTAGGTTCATCTTCTGTGATATTTTGAAAAAAACATTACAAGATAGATCCTAAAATAAATTAATAAACAAAAGAATAGGAGTATTTGCCTACTTGATATGGATATTTAAAAATGGATAATGGTTAAAAATATTACAAACTATTGATAAGTTAAATAAAGCTTTAATATGTTACTCATGTTTTTCCATCAATTCCTTGGCCTTTCGAACGTTTTAAACAATAAAAAGGTTTTGTCATTTTTTTTAAGAAAATCCGGCCGTGTGCGTCGTAATGCTCGCCTCATTACTCACCGACATTTCTAAGGGCTTTAGGTATAAACTTATGTGAATAACATCTAGTGTTTTAAGTGATGAAACACGTGGGCGAATGAAAATATTGAAGCATACTGTATTTAATACAAAATATGATCTGTAATGGCCATCATACAGCCAACTTTCGGCGTCACCGAGATGCCTTCTAAGTATAAGATTTGTACCTTCAAATAACTTAACCGTAATTTAAAAAAAAAAGTATTTTATTGTAAAAAATCGTGGGATGCTTGAGGTCAATGGTTAACATATTTTATTGGCAGATACTTGTGAAAATAGTCATTTTGAAAATGTCTTAAAAAGCACCTTACCTTTTTTTTATAATAACATTTTTTTTTTTGTTAATCACACTATTCTGAATTTAAATTTTCTATACAAACGTGTTTTAATTTTTTTTATTATTCTTTTATTTAGCTAATCCTGAAGATCCTGGTAAGGATAATGGAAGAAACTATTTAAATTATTGCATTGTTATCAATCCTTGTGTGTGCAAAGATTAAAATTAAGCCGACGTTTTGAAGGGGTTGAAAATCATGTTCAAAGATTTCGTTACATAGAATCATAGATAGTACATACATACCAAGCTAATAAAAGCGTGTTAAAAATCGAGGCAAATAAGTACAGTTTGGGCTTTAGTAGACTTTTCGGTAGCTCATGTCAATCTACATCTACAATTTTCTTTTCATTTTCGTTTTAAACGTTCATAGAATGTATTTTGTTCTAATGCCTCCTCACCCAAGATAATTCAATCACCTCTTATTCATAAAAATACTGCCGGGGTAAAAAGCTCAAGGCTGTTTGCCGTGCACCGTTGCACGTGCTAAGTCGCCAATACCCTGACTCTGGCCGCGCTTAGTGATCAAATCCAAAAATCAAAATTTCTTTATTCAATTATGCCAGTAAGCGTCACTTTCGAACGTCACAAAAAATATATAATTATAATTGATTCTACCGTCCATTTGGAAATGTAGCTTGTTATGGAGAAGAATGGACAAGAAACTCCACACTTATTCTTTTAAAAAAAATGTTTTTACAAGTATTTGGTTACATTATACTTGTTGGAAAAATACATATATGTGAGAACGTAGTAAAAAAACGCACTTAAAAGCGTCTAGAGAAAAACAAACAATTAAAAATACAATAAATAGGTAATTAAAAACAGGTGGAGGCAGCTAAATTATGACCAATCCCAACTGATGGCGCCCGTTGAACCATCATGAGGGGAACCGAATGATCCAACACATTTGGCACCATCAGAGAGACATTAGAGAGAACATGACACACTATCAACTGCCAGGGCACACTGAAGTCAACGAACGACACATAGGTAAAGTAAATGGTAGATTTACTGTTGGTACATTGTACTCACATATGTGCTGTGCAGTTATATAAAACAAAAATAAATTGAGTGTATACAACACAAATATATTCATACAGTCTTCAGCAGGTCCAACAATACTTCAGAACTTTTCTGCTTATCTCTTGTTTTTGTGCCCTAGTGGCTGTGGAGCTCGACTACCGTTGAGCCAAGCATTTTCATCAGCGATGTAATGGGCCTATATTATGCCTGCCTGCATAGTGTGCGTTTTATACAAGTTTTGAATTTCGCCTCATTTAGAGGCGCGCGTGGGGCGGTATTTTATTGTAACATTTTATTCAGTACCTCATAAAAGATGACGCTACTTTAGCCAGCCTGAAACCTGGTTGAATTAATTGGTCCCTATTTCTAGTAACATAACTATGTCTATCGCTGTTCTCTTCGTGATCTCTTGGATTCTAATCCAACAAACGTTTTGTTTGCAGATGAATGGACGAACATTATAATGGCATTTCAGAAGTACTGTGAGAGGAATTTTTGAATGTGTTTTTAATTTCATTAGATTCTTTTTACTTCAAATTTTGCTTTGTTAATTTAAATATGTGTTTTCATTGTTTATTTTAATTATACTTCGTTACTTTAACTGGTTACTTAACAACCGTTGTAATTAAATAAAGAAATTAATTAATTAACCACTAGTTTAATCCACGAAGGCACCTTTAAGCCTCCCACATAGAAAATACCTCGAGCTGATTGTTCGACGTGACGCTGACGTGACGTGACGTGAGCGTCATGAATTTTTCATCGGCGCATAAATCACTTCATCTACGACGTTGACGTCGAACCGTTGCGAGAACGATGCGATTTTAAATTTAACGGCACATTCAAATGTAGATCGGTGATATGGGCGGTGAATATTGAATTAACTGAGTCTCTATTAATTCAATACACACTAAGGTACAGTTATGTAGATAAGTTGCTCCTTTAGTTAAGTGTCATATATTCTTCTTCTTCTTTTTAGCGTGTCAATAGCAAATATAAAAAGTATGTATTTACTGACTGATATAATTCACTTTATATAAACCTTATAGTTTTTCTTATAAAAGAGATGTGTAGCTTTTAAGGTGTACAATAAAGTATACTCTATACTATTCTTATATTGGTGATGTTCTTCAGGAAGTTCAGGCAGTCTGTGCTCATAAACTACCGTGCGAATGACTTAAACGAAGCAAAAGAAATATTATAAGGATCCTAGGAGCTAGCATTCTGTAGTTTTTGTCTAGCTCCAAGGAAAAAAGGCGTGTGTTTATGTATGTTATATGCATACGTATATACAAAAACTAGCTTCTGTCTGCGGCTTCACCCGCGTGAAAATCGAAAGTTATCTCAAGGGAACATATTCCCGGAATAAAATATCTATCCTATATGCTATTTTTGACTATAATCTATCTCTGTGCCAAATTTCATCAAAATTGGTTCCGCCGTTTGACCGTGAAGAAGTAACAAACACACTCACAAACTTTCGCTTTAATAATATTATAAGTGTGATGTGTGTTACTAAGATAAAATCACTTACGAATGTACTAGCGACCCGCCCCGGCTTCGCCCGTAACAAATTATACACAAAAACCTTTCTCGTTTCTCACTCTATCTATTGATGAAAACTGCATGAAAATTCGTTTAGTAGTTTTTTAGTTTATCGGGTACTTACGCGGCGGGGGACTTTATTTTATATTATGTGGTGATCATGCTCCTATAAAATACAACAGCTAACTAATTGATGATAAGATCTAAGTGCATGGGTTCTGGTTGGGTTGCCTGGATATTCCGGCCTTCAGAAGACAGGAAGTATCTATGAGAAAAATACCTTTGCAATATCTATAGACCGGTATTGTAACACGGTTCTAGATAAGTGTCATTCGATTTTAACGATGGTCGATTGATCGCGAGACTTTTAGATAGTGCTTGAGAATTCCATATATATTGAAATTTTTAGGGTTCCGTACCCAAAGGGTAAAAACGGGACCCTGTTACTAAGACTCTGCGGTCCGTCTGTCTGTCAGTCACCAGGCTGTATCTCGTGAACCGTGATGGCTAGACAGTTGAAATTTTCATAGATGATGTATTTCTATTGCCGCTTTATCAACAAATAATAAAAACAGAATAATATAAATATTTAAGTGGGGCTCCCATACAACAAACGTGATATTTTTGCCGTTCTTTTGCGATAATGTTACGGAACCCTTCGTGCGCGATTTGGACTCGCTCTTGGCCGATTTTTATAATCGCTATCACGAAGCTTTCTTGATAGAATGTAATTTGTCTAGTGTATCTGATGACATAATCCTGTTGCCGTGGTTCAGCAGGCTTCTGGGACGTACTAGCTCCAGGTCTAAAAAATTATGAACACTGCAAACTTCCACCACCTAGCAATCTCTAAAGATTTTCTTTATCAATGAAAATCTATCTTTATCTTGTTCTTATTTGAAAAGTACAAAATTAAAACAGCACAAAACTTCGTTCTCAATGCGGTTTCTAAAGAATTATGTATGTGTGATTTGCGTTTCAGGTAGAAAAGATGTCGTTATGCTACGGGACGACGATAGTCTTGTTTTGTGAGGCTATGAAAAGAGCGGTTAGCATTTGCTTTGGGTTTTTAAATAGGTATTAATGAACAAGGGAATTTGGTTACCCAGGGGTATCGTCGTACCCAGTTACTGGTTTGTGGAGTTTAGGAGCTCCATCCGGTTAGACTGGAGGCCAACCACAAAATTGTTGAGAAAAGGCTAGACAAATTGATTGAAGAGAACTTGGATACCACCAAAATCAACAATGTTACCAGCAAATTACTGTGTTTTTAACCGACTTCATAAAAAGAGGCGGTTCTTAATTCTTCGGATTCTTTTTTATTATGTATTTGACCCGGTTATAGTCCCCGGCATGTAACTTGGCAAGGTTTTGGCTTAGTAGGGGTAAGTTCGCGCATAGTGCACAAACTTACCAACCATAATGAGCGAACGAAACATGGACGCGACGCGATTGGTCAGTCGATCCTTATGTCAACTAACCAACCAATCGCGCGCTCGGAACAGTACTAAACGTTCCCTGCGTCCCACTTGGTAACCAAAGAGATCTAAAAACGACTTGTGCGCATCTAACGACTCTTGCCCACTTACGTGCCGGCAACTATATAAATAGATGCCTGGACTGATTTGGAAAATTCTCGATTTCTCGATTATAGATTTCGAAAAATGAGAAACAATAGGTAACAAAGACACTGACTTCAGAAAAGAAAGTTATTTTACGCCTTGTAATGTTTTTCTTTTGAATTTAGTTTTTTTTTTGTTAAAAGTATTTGTCGTGACGCGGGATACATCAATCAATTGAACCTGTTCAGGATAGATAACATGATCAGTTTTGATTAACTCCACAAAATCCAGGAATGTGAATATGGCTTGATTTTTAAATCTCTATTTAGGTTCAACGCAATGCAATAAGCTAATGGTTGTTTAAATCATCCCGTCATTTTCGGCTTTTAAGGGTATTCTTGACTTGACTACTGTAACAATACCAGCCTATATCTGTCTCACTGTAGGGCAAAGGCCTTGCTCAAGTATCATTGCAATAAACATCAGATATTATTTCAAAACTGCCTACACAAGCTGTAATGCCCTGCTAGAGGGTTTGGTTTACTAAGATACAGGTACAGGCAAAACCAGTTATCAGCTTCGCTGCCACCTGGCATAGATAGTGTTCTTGGGAAAGCCGGATATTGTTTTTTTTGTAAATTATGAATGATTATTGTTGTAATATGCATTAAAAAAAATTGTATAATAAATTAAGTAGTTTTTACTTAGAAAATATTAAAATAAAAATCCCCCTAATTTGCGGACTGAGATTGAAAATTTCAAAGTAGTGCCAAAGTCCGCAATTTTGCGGAGTAGTTTATTTTACGTATTATGGTATATTAAATAGTAACTAAGACATTTGAACACAAATAACTGTCTGTTTTTATTCTAAGACCTTTGGTAACATTTATTAAAGTCTTTCACAAAATAATCTGCCAAGAACAACAAAAAAACCTGATAAATATAATTAAATAAGACTAAGAAATTGCAAAAAAAAATGCTAGATGGGCTCAGAGGTTGCGACGACTGTACCAAATCCATAGCCATCGGTTGGCGGCCTCTTCTTCATCATCTGATGAGTCATCATAGCCCCAGGGTGAAACTCAGAATCACTGCCATCGTCTCCACAGAGCTGTCACCAAGCGCAGAGCCGGGCGCGTACTGATTCATAGAAACTGTACGGAGCTACTCCGCAAATTTGTGGGGTCGGTTCTCCGCGCTATCCCCACACTCCGCATATATCGGGGGTTGGCAGAGAAGCTTTTAAGCAGTAGACCACAAATACAGGCTAAGAGTAACGACTCCACGGGCAACAATTTGTCTGTATTTTAAGTCATATTTCAATTTTTTCTTACGATACCGCTCTTCTTTTACGCTGATTTCAAAGCTTAATGAAAAGCCTTAGACGCGCGAAGCCTGGCTCGTTACTACGCACATGTAAATTTAATAATAAATTACTTTGCACTTCGCGGGTTTCGGGGACGTACCTGTAATCCATTTACACGGTATATAATCTTGCTCCAAATCTTTCCAAATGAGTGCGATTATTATTTCGAAATTCGAGCTCTCGGATTAAAGGCGTCTCTTATTTTTTTTTCTTTTTTAGAACGAATTAAATATTGTGAAGAAAGAATATCAAGCAAAACTTTTTACGAAGTGGATAAATTAAGATATTCTATTCTATTCATGCAATTTTTCTGTAGAACTTTTTGTTAGTGACTCTACAACCTAGATTCTTAGAAAATTAACAATGCGGTTGTTATTTATTAGCTTAGATCACAATATTGATATGCAGCTCAGAATCATTTCTCTTCTCAATTAACAGTATACAAAATAAAATCATTTAAAACCAGTCGAATGTATTTTACAGGCAATTTAACTGCAGTTAGAGTATTAATTTTTAAGAGGGACCCGCGTGATTCCCTTTCTTTTCAATTTAACTTAATTTTGCGTTACATATTTCACTATTTTGTTATTATTTAAGAGCTCCTCTAAACATAAACACATAAGTAATATAATATGAAATAATTTTAGTAAAATTCCTAAACAGTAATATACCAACCAAATCTAAGGATATAAATGATAAACAATTTTATCCCTCCTAATTTAAAATTATAGTAAAAAACGTCTTTACCTCGGAAGCCCTTGGGTGAAAACATGAATATTTCTATTAATATCCGAATACCTCATTCAAGTAGCAACCAGTTGCCGCACCGGCGACCGGCCATTGAGGCTGTTCTGAAAAGTTTCTACACTCCACCCTCCGAATTTCAATAATACTTGAAGGGTATAGCTATTGAGTAATACTATGACTGCCTGTGTGTGCTATGATATTTTATGTAGGTTTTGAGAATGAAAGAATCGAATATTGTGTCATTTTAGCCGAGCAAATATGTTTTTGATAAAGTAGTGTAGAAATTGCCTGTACGGGATTAGGATAGCTCTTAATGAGCTTAAGAACAACAAGACACCGGGTGATGACTGAATCACGGCCGAACTCCTGAAGGCTTGTGGAAAACCAGTACTTAAGCCTCTTCAGAAGCTGTTTGATTCTATCATACTCGAGGGGAATACGCCACATCACTCACCTTCGGTTTGCCGACGATATAGTGGTCATGGCTGAGACCATGGAGGGCCTCAGTACAATGCTCGACAACCTCAGTAGAGTTTTGAACGAGTATGTCTTAAAATGAACATGGAAAAACTAAGATGATGTTAAATGCCTATAATACACCCACTCCTATTATTATTAATTCATTTATTTTCAGACACCTTAGTCCATAATATTACATTCATAAGCATTACATAAAAATTGATCCATTAAAATAATTAAAATGAAATGTCATTCATTAGCATTAGACTACATCATTAAAATAAGAAACATCCAAAATTTAATTGTCAGCTATACTATCATAATATTAATAAACATGTCAGCAAAAATTTCATAAAATTATGATAATAAAAATATACAAAATTGTCAGAGAGTTATAAAAATTGATATAATAAAATTTTAAGACATTAAAAAGATATATATTAAAAAGTTTACCTGCCCCACGCGTGATACACGGGTGCATGTAAGGACTGCCAGTGCTGCATAAAAGGCCCGTCCAACCTGTTGGCAACGACGGCAGGGAGACTGGTGCCGCTGCCCGCACTCTACTCACTATCGAGGTCGCCCTCTTGCGCATGCTGGCATAAAAACAGTCAACGCGGACACTTGCGAACATACCCGAAGCGCTGCAGAAGCGTGGCAGCCGCAGCAGCGCCCTCAGCGCGTTATTATATTGAACGCGGAGAGCGCTGTAAGACTTTTGCAAATATGAAACCCACAGACTACTCGTATAAATGAGAGATAGAGATAAGATGTGCAGTACGCTCGAAACAAGGTAATCTTTACTTCCTTGGAGCTACGAGCAAACCTGCGGGAAATCGTATTCGCCCTAACCGACAGCGCCCTCCTTTCTCGCTCGATATCAGCGTCGTCCTTCAGGTCGGACGTCACAATATGGCCGAGATACCTAAAACTATGTACCCGCTCCAAGGGCACACCGCACAGTCTTACTGGTGGAGCCTCCGACGGACACTTGGAACCCGAAATGAAGACCATAAGCTCGCTCTTTTTTACATTATATTTTAGGCCATGTCTATGAGCGTACGTTTCGGAAATCTCCCTGAGTCCCCCAATTGACGCGCTCAGCAGCACCATGTCATCAGCGTAGCTAATGTTGTTAAAGCAAACATCATCAACATGGCATCCAACATGGCGGCCGCTGAGCTCGGCAACAAGCCCATCGATGTACAGATTAAAGAGCGTTGGTGAGCTCAATCCCCCCTGCCTCACCCCGCACTCCAACCTATACGAGTCCGACAGAGCTCCCGACCATTTGACGTTATTGACCTGGTTCCCGTACCAGTGCTGGAAGATTTTTACTATTTCCGGCGCAACTTGCCTATCGAATAACTTTTGCCACAGCACCTTGTACGAAACCAGGTCAAACGCCCTGGACAGATGAAGAAAGCAGGCGTAAATAGGCGTGTTCCGATCCGTTTAATATCTGACAGCATGCTTTAGACTCAATATAGCACTGTCTGTGGACAATTTGGGCCTGAACCCAAACTGGTTATCGTGCAATGTAATTGTTTTATTTAACTGAGCATTAAGCATGCTGTCAAATACCTTCGCGATAACTGTCGCTAGTGAAATCGGCCTGTAGTTGTACCTATCCGATATGTCACCTGTTTTATTTTTGATAATTGGTACTACGACCGTCCTCATCAGCTCATCCGGCAAGTACGAATGGCGATGGCAGAACGTAAACAACATAGCCAAAACACGTGGCAGGTGGGGACCTGCGTTCTGTAGGTGCTCGATGCTGAGTCCGTCATGGCCTGGAGACTTAACCCCGGTCATGCCCCTTATGGTCTTAGCTAAGTCTGCAGCTGAGAACTTAACTCTTGGTTCCAGGACAGTACACTGCGACTCGGCATCGAGCACCTCAGAGTGTGAACTACTGCTTGGCTCGATACAAAAGTGGGACTTAAAAACTTTAGCAATATCCCTTTCAGCAGACACGCCATCGACGCTCATCGGCAAACCAGGCCTAAGGTTGTGCTTCTTTGTTGCCTTCCATAAGCCCCGAAAGTCTTTTTTAGTGTGCAACTCGGCTAGGATGTCCATCTGGATTTGGTCCTGGTGATTCTGGCACCACTGGAATTTAGATTTAAAGATCCTACGAGTGTCACACATTTCCTCATAAATCACGCCAGACGTAGGTTTGCCACAAGAAAGCCACTCATTTAACTTTAGCCTAGCGTACGAGTGAGCCTCGCTGACGTGCTTATTCCAACCCACCACGCGCTCCCTGCTAGAAATGGCGGCCTCCCTTAGAGCGGATACCACATCCCGATACAGGCAGTCAATTATTTGATTGTGGTCCGAATCACCACACATGCGATCACAACAGTTAGACAATACGCGAGGGAAGTCAATATTTCTCAATCGACGAAGACACTCTTGTCTGTAGGTGTAGATAGCCTTTGAGCTTTTTTCTCCCCACAATACTAGATCGCCATCGGACATGCTCGGCTTTAGTTTCGGCCTAATTATATTAATATCGCATTCAATCAACAATGGGTAGTGATCCGACCACATGACATCATATCTAATGCTCACACTACGAACAGTTTTCAGAGATGATTCTGTACAGATACAATGATCAAGCCATCGCCTAGCCCCGTTACAGTCACTGACATAAGTGTGCGTGTTCGACGTCAATCCCAGCCTATCTAGATCAACGCATGAGAAGTGATTATCACTACAATAATTCATCAGATCCGTATAAAACATTTCATCAGGGTGCGCGTTAAAGTCACCAAGACAATAGACCGCCTCCACATCTATCCCAGACAATGTGAGAATTCCGGCAGGTTACTCACTGCATCCGTGGGCATGTACACACTCATCACAATGAAAGGTCTTTGACTCGTATTGATGCGTATCGCACACACTCGCGGGTTATCACACGGAACGACCGACACATCACCAAAAACACTTTTTCGCCACAGCAGATCCCTCCATAGGATCGCCCACGCAGCATGCCAGCAGACGTGTCAACGGCTGAGGTCCCCGTACTGCAGAAGTCACCATGGATGGTGCTCAGGAATGGCAGCTCCTCCGGCAGCAACCAGCACTCTTGAAGCGCTATTAAGTCGCAAGTTCCGCAGAGTTCACGAACACCCTCAATTGAACGTTTAACACTCCTGCAATTAAAACTGGCAAATCGCAACAAATTTGTATCGGACATTTTTGTTGTTCACAGAGCCGACTTTAAGCGATTTATCGTCACTATTTATTTGGCTATAGTGCACAAAACGTCTGAAAATTATATTCTCTGGCCAGATGTTTTCATCCAAAAATGCAGGTACTTTAGTTTCAGGTATAAAGAACTTGTACGCATCGTAGTCAACCCGTTTTCTAAGAGAAAGTTTTTCCAATTTCACTACCTCGCGGGTTTTTAATTCAATATGCTTTATTATGTCATGGTACGTGTACATGTAACATAGGTACTTTCTTTTCAGCAGCTTTAAAGCACCCTACTGTGTCTTTAGCGACCCCCGCTTTCCCAGAATAACGGTACTTTTGCTTCGGTTTTCGATGCGTTGCAACGATCCATCCATTATTATCATGTCTAGGCAGAACATCAGCGCAGTTTCGCATTTGTTTACTAGCCAAGTTCGCTATCGGTGACTGTGACGTAACACCAACAGCTGTTTGTGCTGGCGACGGCGAGCGAGCGCGCACCACAGAACCGGTTTTCGATAACGATAACGGCCCCTCCTTCTGAACATACCCACTGTTTTGAATATGCGGCATTTGCTTAACCACAATATCAGCTGAGAGTTTCGCGACACTCAAACTTCCCTGAATCCTCGGACTTAGCACTCCATTCTTAGAAACCTCCAGACTTCTGTATGATGAGTTGCCAAGAGAGATGTCACCGTTGCCGCCCCCTCGTTTTGAATTCACACACTGCTCGTCTCGTGCATGCTTGATCAACGATCCAAACTTTAGGTCATACTGAAGATCCACCTTGAATTTCTCCAACTGATCCACCGTCACACTTGTCGATTTCAGTTCCCGCACTTCCTCCTTGAGCACGGTGAGATCCTTTAGCAATTTAGTCACATCCAAGTGATCAAATGTGATTGGGGGTAGATTGTCAAGGTGCCGCGCTACGAAAATCGGGACCACATCGGACCACATCAGGGTCAGTTGACTTGAACAGGCCAATTATATCGGCTAGGTCACGGTGTTCTTTGCCCTTTTGCTTCCGTTGGATATTTCTTTTGTTAGTCGGAACAGATTCAAACAGTAACGCTATTGAATTTTTGATTTCATCGTTACTGAAGGCCGAAAAACATATGCAAATCAAGGTATCGTCATCAGTTAACGATAGCTTATTTTGCACGTAACATAACAGTTCGTCAATAACAATGTTACACTGAGGACACTTTACTGTGGCGGACATTTCGCTCGACGCAAAAACCGATCGTAGCAAAAAGCAAGCGACGCTTACGTCTGCGCGCGTGTGACTCCGACTCGACTATGAAGGTCGGAGACTCTACATACGAAGTTATGGACAACTATGTCTATCTGGGACAAAGGATCTAGTTGGGTAGGGCCAATTTCGAGAAAGAGGTCAACCGTCGAATCCGACTCAGCTGGGCAGCGTTCGGGTATTGGCGCGGTATCTTTTCGTTCAACTTACCATAGTGTCTCAAAACGAAAGTATGCCTGTGAGTGTGTGTGTACCTGAATGTGTTACCAGTTATAACCTATGGTACTGAGACGTAGGCACTCTCAATGATAGGGTAATGGAGAGGGCTATGCTCGGAGTATCCTTGCTTGATCGAATCAAAAATGTAGAGATCCAGAAGAGCACCAGAGTTACCGATATAGCCCGACGAATTGCCAAACGTAAGTGGCAGTCGGCATATTGCTCACAGAATGGGTGGCTGATGGGGCAGTAAGTGGCGACTGTGAACCGGAAGAATCAAAGTTCAAAGCAAAGTTGGAAGGTCTCCCTCTAGGCGGACCGGTGGACTGATGAAGGTTGCGGGGATTTGCTGGATGCGGGACGCACGGAACTGGTCAATGTGGCGACCTTTCTGCCCCATCGGCCATCCGTTCTGCGAGCAATGTGCCCTGCCCACTGCCACTTAAGTTTGGCAATTCTTCGGGCTATGTCGGTAACCCTGGTTCTCTTGCGGATCTCTTCGTTTTTTTTTTGATCACGCAAGGAAACTCCGAGCATAGCCCTCTCTATTGCCCTTTGGGTGACTGTAAGCTTTCTGATGAGGCCCATTGTGAGCGACCACGTCTCAGAGCCATAGGTCATAACTGGCAAAACACACTGGTCACAGACTTTTGTCTTGAGACACTGTGGTAAGTTGGACGTGAAGATACCGCGCAACTTCCCGAACGCTGCCCAGCCGAGTCGGATTCGACAGTTGACCTCTTTCTCGAAGTTGGCCCTACCCAACTGGATCTTCTTCTTCACCCGGTGCCTTGTTGTTTTTAAGCTGTTTAAGAGCCATCCTAATCTCATACAGGCTGACGTCCGGAATATCTTCGGTATAGCGTCGGGTCAATCTAGCTCTAGGGTCTTTTGCTAGATTGGCGATGGGTTTACTGGTTGACGTGTACAACTGCCCATAGAATCCCTTGATCTCTCTCAAAAGCTACGGTTTGGCAGATACGATCTTGCCATCGTCGGTCTTCAGTTTCGTGAGCTGGCTCTGCCCAATAGTCAGATCTCTTGCAAAGACCTTGGAACCCTTATTCCGCTCAATTGCGTCTTTAATACGATCGGTATTAAAGCGGCGGAGATCGCTTTTCAAGATCGTCTGAAGACTGCAGGACCATCTCACACCTCTCCTTCATGAGCTTGAGTGTAGAATCAGAAAGTTTTATCAGAAAACTTAGACCCAACCGTATGGACAGCTTCCACGAACCCATCGCTGTATTCGTCCACGGAGCTTCCTAGGCACTCGAAACGATTCTGGAGTTCGAGCTGAAAGCTCTTGGGGTTTTGGATCTGGATTTGTGCTGGACGGAGCGTAGACTTCTTCAGTCGAGACCTTTTAAGCTTGATATTGATGTTCAATGTGCCTCTCACCATGCGGTGATCGTTCCCGGTTTTCACCGAATTGATCACAGAGACATCATTGAACATTTGCTTCTTGGTTGACATGATGAAGGCGATCTCGTTTTTAGTTGCACCATCGGGGCTTTGCCAGGTCCACTTCCTGTGCTCACGCTTTCTGAAGAAGGATTTCATCATATAGAGGCCCTCCTTCTCCATAAAACTGGCCAGTAGGGGACCCCGGTGGTTCCAACGTCCAACTCCAAATTGGCCCACTTGCAGCTCATCCTCGTCTCGTTTGCCCAGTTTCGCGTTGCAGTCCCCCATGACAACGGTGAAGTGAGTTTTGAAACCATGCATGGCTCTAGAAATATCCTCATAAATGGTCTCTACCTCGTCGTCGGGGTGTGCCGAAGTCGGGGCGTAGACTTGTATAACCTTCAGCGAATATCTCGAGGATATTCTGAGTATAAGGTACGCCACCCTGATCGACACACTCTCGATTTTCACCACGTTGTTCACAAGGGACTTGTGGACGATAAACCCGACACCACCCTGGGACTGCCAGTCACCCTCTCGGAAATAGAGCAGGTTACCGGATTTGAGGATCATCGAGTCCTCCCCCTGTCTTCGGACTTCACATAACCCTATAATACTCCACCGCAACCTGCTCAATTCTTCTTCGGCTATCTTCTCGTCGGTCCGGAGTGTTCGCATGTTATACGTTGCCAGGTCCAGCCGTCGGTGTTTATTAGGGTAGCCGGGTCCAATCCGGGGATTCTTCGCACCTCTTGCCACGCCATCGCCTCGACCGCTACCTACCGTAGTCGAGGGTAGACGGGCTGCCGGGCACTCGGGGCCGTTTTTTTCTTGTGCTTTTCATTTTGGTTTGGGGGGGTTTGCCTTAATCGCCACGCTTGGCAGGCGGGTTGGCGATCGCAGTTTGTTGTTAAAGTGCACAGAGAACGCTGCTGCACATTCTCTGGTGTGTCCCTTAGTCGCCTTTTACGACACCCACGGGAAGATATGGGATGGTGACATTCTTTACGTCCGACACCATACGGAACAGTATTTCGACTGATATGAGTAAATGTAAATGGGGAGACCTCCGGGTTTCTAGTCACGATGGGCGTGCCCCAAGGTTTAATTCTCGGCCCTTTCCTTTTTCTTGTTTACATTAATTATCTCCCTTTTATGATGGCGAAATTATCAGATATAATTTTATTTGCTGATGATACTTTATTAATTTTTAAAATAGATAGGCAAGATACGGATGTCTTACATGTCAACAAAAGTCTAATTATTCTCTCAAAATGGTTCGCAGCTAACAATCTTTTACTAATTACGAAAAAACAAAATGTCTAAAGTTCTCTTTACCAAATTTACCACAACGTGACCTAAACTTAAATTTTGACGGCAAAAATCTTGAAGTTATAACGGAAACTGTATTCTTAGGAATTACTCTCGATTCAAAATTGCAGTGGGGCGCGCACATTAGAACTCTTTCGGGTAGGTTAAGTTCGGCAGCGTATGCAGTAAGGAAAACAAGGCAGCTAACCGATGTAGCTACAGCTAGGTTAGTATACTATGCTTATTGCCACAGTATTGTCTTATGGCATTCTGCTGTGGGGATCAGCAGCAGAAGTTGACTCAATTTTCATCCTAAAAAAGAGGGCAATACGCGCAATCTATAAAATGGGTCCTCGCGAGTCCCGCAGAGAAAAATTTCAAGTGATCGATATACCTACTGACTCTACCTTCACTTTATATTTTGGAATGTATTTTGTATGTCCGTAAAAATCGAGGGCTTTTCAAAACTAGAAGCGACTTCCATAATATAAATACACGCAGTAAGCACGAAATTGTAATACCCAAATTCAGATTAACGAAAACTAGCAAGTCTTTTCTTATACACAGTATACGCTTTTATAACAAGTTGCCAAAGTCAGTTATAGAACTGACCGATGGAAAGTTCAAAAACTACATCAAACGTGTCCTTATTAAAAAAGAATATTATACCTTGTTGCCATTCCACCAATTCGCACCAAGCGCTTCCAAACATCCTTCATAATGCTTACAGCGAATGAATGGAACTCACTACCTGCGTCTGTGTTTCCGAACGCATTCAACCCGAATCTCTTCAAAGTTAGAGTGAACAGGCTTCTTTTGGGTAAGCTCACTCTATCGTTGATTCTGTCTCTGTCACCTATGACTTAGGCAAGAGTCAAGAGCAAAACCAAAAAAACACAAAAAAAAAAAACTATGTTGAAGATAAAAAAATTGGCCTTCTGCGCATGCAGCTTCCCTGGGAACTCGTAAACGGCACAAATATGTGGATGTCTCTAACTATTCTCAATCTCATTTTTTCTTTTTACAATGGTTTTCAATCATCTTTATAGCCCTTTGCTAAGACCACATGTAAAATTTAGTCTTGTTTTACTTCTTTTTTTTACCTTTGTATAGATTCTTTTACCGATTGTTTTGTGAATGTGTGAACATTGTAGGCATTCTACATGCTAGTTTTCAATTTTTTCAATTTTATTCATGAACAATTTACATTGTGTTTGAACTCTTAATCTAAAAAAAATAAATAAAATCACATTCATTAAAATTATAAAACGAACACATTCATAATAAAATAATTTTCCTAACATAATTTAAACATTCAATACAGTTAAAAATTCGATAACATTACAAACTATTACATAATTATTATTACCCAATCTCACATTAACCAATTTATTACGTGGATATGTCATCGTCTATTGAATACAGACATTTCTCCAATAGGAACGCCTTGAGGGTCGACTTAAATGAGCTCTTGTAAATAATGGTTTTTATGTCCAATGGCAACCTGTTAAAAATCCGCACTGCTTGATATTGAGGACTATGTTGAACAATATTAAGCTGGGGTACTATTTTGTTTTTAAAATCTTTCCTACGCGTACTTTCCCTCAACTGTCTCTCCTCATCCGTTTCAAATGTATGCAGGCACTTCTTAAAATTCACCAGTAGTACCAAAACATAGAGGCTGGGCACAGTAAGAATTTTCAAGTTTTTAAAGTGTGGCCGACAGCTCTCTATTTGTGATATCCGGACCATGGTTCGTATAGCTCTCTTTTGGAGTACAAAGGCTCTCTGGCAGTTATATTTAAAACTATTCCCCCAGAACTGAACACTATATCTCAACCTTGATTCTATTAGAGCATAGTATACCATTTTAAGGTATTTTATATCTATTTCATCCCTAAGACTGCGTAAAACATAACACGCTGAGGAAATATACGAATCAATGGCTTGCAATTCCCTTTTCCAATTTAAATATTTGTCAATGTATACCCCTAGAAACTTTACCTCATTAACTATGTCAATTTTAAATTCATTAAGTGCGATCGTCATATTTTCTTTATTGCGAGCTGTTGTACTAAATAATATTATTTTGGTTTTATCAGTGTTGATTATGAGCTTGTTACTTTCAAACCAAGAATTAAAAACTTTCAACACCGCATTAACCTTAGCGGAAAGCTCCTGCATGTCGTCGGCTTCAACTATTGCGTTGGTGTCATCTGCAAAAACTGTTAGCCGTGTGTCGGGAAATATTGAATTAATGTAATCAATTAAATCATTTGTAAATAATATAAACAAAATAGGACCCAAAATCGATCCTTGGGGTACGCCCGCTACTATATCCTGCATAGAAGATTTATTGCAATTGCTACTACTATTTGTATGCATATTACTAATATCCACATACATTTTTCTGTTTCTTAAATATGATGAGAAAAGTTCTAAAGTTTTGCCTCTCACGCCATAATGCTCCAATTTTGCAATGAGTAATTTGTGGTCAATTGTATCAAAGGCTGAGCTCAAATCAAGAAAAATGCCAGCTACCCTCTTTTTCCTATTCAATTTGATAATAATATCTTCCACCAATGTATATATAGCGTCCCCTGTTCCTACGTTTTTTTGGTATCCAAATTGTCTCAAGTGTAAAACCTTGTTTAAATTTAGATGAACCAAAAGTCTACTCTTAATATTTTTTTCAAAAATTTTGGAAAGAACAGGAAGCAAAGAGATAGGTCTATAGTTTTTTGGATCTGTTTTAGAGCCCTTTTTGTGAATTGGGATAATTTTTGCTATTTTGAACTGATCTGGAAATATACCTTCTGCAATGCATTTATTGTAAAAATCAGTCAATGGTTCAGCTAATATATCTAAATTTTCTTTAATAACAGTTATTGGAATGTCGTCATAGCCACATGATTTCTTATTCTCCATACCATTAACTATTTTCAGTATCTCATTTGGAGTAACAGGCGCAATAACCATATCATTTTGAACTCTTTTAGTGCTTTGTTCAAGAAATATATAGGGATCTAGATTCTTAACATTACTCAAAATACATTTATAGCTAAATTGATTTACTAATACGTTTGCAACATCTAAGGGATTTTCTATAATTTTACCGTCAAATTTAAGCAAGAAAATTTCAGAATGCGGTGCCTTTATTTTATTCGTGCTTTTATTTACAACTTTCCAAACCTCTTTACTCAAATTACAAGAATTGTTAATAGTTTCTCTTATTATTATTTTTTTAGCCTTAGATATTACTCTTCTGTATATTTTTATATATTTTTGTTTATAATTCTGGACACTGGCTTCCAGCTTATTAATACTACCAGCACAAAGCAAACGTTTCATTTGGCTTGATGTTTTAATGCCTTTTGTCATCCACTTTAATTTGAAACCAGTTTTGATTTTAATTTTTTGTTCTCTCTTTCTGTAGCAATTTCTGAAAATTGTAGAAAATGTTTTCAAAAACGTGTTCATTCCCATACAACTCCAGTCAATTTCAAGAATTTTTTGTCTAAAAACTAACCGGTTTTTAATGTTAAAGACTCTTTTGTTTACAACTATATATTTATTTTTATTTGAGTTATCAATTATATTATCTAATAAAAAGTCGCTCAAAAGGGCACCGTGTCCATCTGCCAAACCATTGTGGTCTACTTCACATTGTTCCACATAATCATCAGGCAGATTAGTTATAACGTTATCTATACAAGATGCGACACTGTTGCGAATAAACGTAGGTGTATTAATAAGCAGTCGGAAATTATAACATGCCAGTAAACTTATGAATTCAGTGCGGGTTTTGCTCTCCACCATTAAGTCCACATTAAAATCACCACAAATAATGCTTTTCCTATTGAACAAATATGCCAACAACTTCTCCATGTTTATCATAAAATATTCGAAATTCTTATTATTAGGGGTGCGGTAACAGCAACACAAATATAGACCAGTACTAGTATCCCTAATACAACATACCTCAAAGACTTCCATCCTATACAATTTGTTTATAACATCTATATTTTCCACTTTTCTGTCTATGTGCGCCAAGATCAGACTCCCCCCTCTTATTTTTTTGTTCCTAGTATTGTATGAGATTAAATTATAATTTTCTAGATTAAATACATGAATCGATTTATCATTTAAAAAATGTTCACTAATACATATGAAGTCTACTCTCTTGTCTAGTGAATTAATGTAAACCTCTAAAAAAGTTAACATTTGTTAACTTTTTATATAATATTTTACACTTTATTTTTTTTTAGTTTCCGACTTATTGTCGGGCCTACGTTGTCCCCCCATATCTAAGTACTAATGCTACAGCATTAGTACTAGTGTAACATGGAAATATTGTAAAACTAAACCATTTTTATAAGAGTAACCATGGAGTTTCTTGCCGGTTCTTCTCCATAGGAAACGACCAACCCGAACCGTGCACCTTTTGTCGACGTTTTATAAGTGCCCATGTATGACTATGTGAAATAAAAAAAATGATTTTTAATTTTGATGATGAGTGTAGGAATGCTTGTTTTGTTCGAAAAATCAAAATGTAACTTTGTAATTTATTTATTTATTTATTATATGCTTTATTGTACACCACATAAATATATATACAGGACAAAAAAAACATAAAAGCAAGTGTACAATGGGCGGTCTTATCGCACAGGGCAATCTCTTACAGACGTACTTAATGTACTTTTAAAAAGATCTTGTTTCTTGAGGAGCAATTTTTTTGTCATTTTCAAATTTATCATGTCAGAACTGGCAAGGCGCCAGTTCTGACCTGATAAATTTGAAAATGACAAAAAAATTACTACGCTCTGACGTGAAATAACTACCATGTTTTTTTTTTATTTGTGATGGGTTTGCTCTTGACTTTAGTCTAAGTCATAGGTGACAGAGACAGAGTCGACGATGGAGTGAGCTTACACAGAAGAAGCCTGTTTACTCTAACTTTGAAGAGATTCGGGTTGAATGCATTCGGAAACACAGACGCAAGTAGTGAGTTCCATTCATTCGCTGTGCGCATTATGAAGGAAGTTTGGAAGCGCTTGGTGCGAATTGGTGGAATGGCAACAAGGTAAGGATGGTAACTTGCTGTGCGTCTAGATGTCCGATGGTAGAAAGGGGCTGGTGTGATGAGGTCGTGGAGTTCTTGAGCACACTCACCGAAATACAGTCTGTAGAAGACCGTCAAGCAGGCAACCTTGCGGCGATGAGCCAAGCTGTGAAGCTTGGTATCCACCAGTTCAATGTCGCCGATGAGCCTCTTGGCTCTGCGTTCCTCCGAGTCAAGCGCGGCGAGCTGATACTTTGCTGAGCCATCCCAAAGGTGGCTGCAATACTCCATGCAGGATCGGATTTGCGCTTTGTACAGGGTTAAAAGCTGTCGAGGCGTAAATTATCGCTTCACCTTATTTAGGATGCCCAGTTTTTTGGCCGCAATTTGGGCTTTGCACTCAATGGAGGTGCCGAAGTTGAGACTGGATGTCAACTCCATGCCTAGGAGCTCAAGCCGATCAGTCACTGGAACAGACGCACCCCGAAAAATAGGCGCCTGATCGAAAAGACTCCTTTTAGCGGTAAAAAGACACGACTGTGTTTTGGTGGCGTTAAAGGAGACCAGATTGTCATCACCCCACTGGGAGACAAGGCTTAAGGTCAAATCTGTCCGCCCTACCATAGTCTCTCTCAAGGAACGAACTTCATCCACGCTGGTTCTTGCGCTGGATAGGTATCTCTCTGCAACAGTACTGTCATCTGCGTACCCAACAGTACCAAGCTGAAGTAGGTCATTGATGTGCAGCAGGAAAAGAGTTGCAGAGAGAACAGACCCCTGAGGAACTCCGGAATCAATAGCCATAAGGTCAGAGGAGCAGCCGTCTATGACTACTCGGATCGATCGTTTGCAAAGGAAGTCTGATATCCAGCTACAAAAACCAGCGGGGATGCCATACGCAGGAAGCTTACTGAGTAGACTTGCGTGCCAGACCCTGTCAAAGGCCTTCGAGATATCCAGCGAGACAGCAAGTGCTTAGCCGTGTCTCTCGATGGCTTCGCCCCAGCAGTGCGTGACATACACAAGAAGATCGCCAGTGGACCGTCCCCGGCGAAAGCCATATTGACGGTCACTGAGAAGATTATTGTCTTCAAGGTAGGTCAGCAACTTACTGTTCAGTACCCTTTCCATAACTTTGCACAGAATGGAGGTAATGGCGATTGGACGGTAATTGACAGGGTCTGCACGGTTGCCTTTTTTGGGCACTGGCTGCACATTTGCAAGCTTTCAGTACTTTGGCACCGTTCTTTTTACAAGAGAGAGGCGGAACAAGTGTGTCAACACAGAAGAAAGTTTGGGCGCACACAGCCTCAGTACTCTCACTGGCATGCCGTCAGGCCCGCTGGCCTTGTTCACGTCTAGACTGCACAATACTCTTCGGACCTCTTTTGCGTGCACAACGATCTCCGGCATCGAATAGTCACAATGAGGTACAGTAGGTGGTTGCTTGGATCCAGCGTCCAGACGTGAATTGCTAGCAAACAGAGATGCAAATAAATTTGCTTTCTCACTTGCAGAGTCAGCGAACCATCAGGTTTCAGCATTGGAGGTAAAGTGGGACGAAAGAAATTCGATTCAACTGCTTTAGACAGGGACCAAAACTGTTTACTATCCGGAGGGTGTGATGCCAGCTTGGCCCCAATACTTCCAATATGGTCAAAACTTGCCCGACGCAAAACCCGCTTGCAGAACTTGGTGGCAAAATAAAAAGCTCTTTTCCTCGCGCGAACCCTACGCGCTCCAACTTTGCGTTTGCGGGCCCCGAACCAGGCTTGGTAGGCAGACTCTTTTCGGGCCTCAGCGTGGGCACATTCTGAATTATACCAAGGTCGGGATTTGTGACCGAGCGGAATTTCGGAGAATGGAATGAAATAGTCCATTCCCTGCCGAATCACATCCGCAACCGCGTCCGCACAGCTCGAGGGGTCACCCGAGGAGAAGCACACATGCCGCCAAGGATAAGACGCAAAAAAGTGCCGCATCTCGTCCCAGTCTGCTGACTCGTATCGCCATACTCGCCTCGTGCCTGTAGGACTCTCATCTGGAGGAGAGCAAGTCGACACGGATTTCACCAGACAATGGTCAGACGTTTCCAGCGGTGCTGAGACCGACACCGAATGACTGTCCGGATCAGTTGTCAGCAGAAGGTCTAAGCAATTGGGTGTATGGCCGTCAACATCCAGTACCCGCGTTGCCACATTCACCAGCTGGGTTAGATCTAGCGATAGAGAAAACTTGCGCGCCTCTAACCCGGCATGGTTAGTTTTCCGGTACGGGTACAACCACTCCTTATGATGGGCGTTAAAGTCCCCCAGAAAATAAAGCTTCGCTGTTGGGTGCCGTTGCTGGGCTATGTCAACCGACTCCATGAGGCAGTTAAAGAGCGCTATCGTCTCCTGGTCACCGGTGTACGATCGGTAGACGCCGATGTAGAGAGACTTCTCCACGCCAATGTCCACAAGTAGCCATATGGCAGAAAAACCCGATTTCTCAAAGCAACGGAGACGACTACAACAAATGTCATCGCGGACGTACACACAGACCCCAGCTTGCTTCTTGAACTTGTGTTCAAGAGAGAAACCCGGGTGGTTGAGGTACGCCACGTCCGACGGGGTTGTTATCTTCGTCTCCGTTAGGAAAAACAGGTGCGGCTTCTTGGTCTCAAGGTGGTGGTGGACCGGATCGAGATTAGAGTGCAACCCCCTGATGTTAGTGAGGTGCACTTTTAGTGGGAGGAAGTGCAGCCGTTGTTTCACCATATTCTTCTTTGCTTTGGTCATTTTATTGTTTTAGAGTTTGCTGGGGAATAAGTTAAACTGTCGAGGCGCTGCTCAGTGAACCAAGTGGAACACTGGAGCTAACCCAACCTATGGGGAACTCATTTGTGGAGACTGCGGGGACGCCCGAACCCCCCCGGATATGGCCTCCCATCCAGTCGCCAGCTGGCACGGTGGAGCATACCGGGATTTTTCGCGAGTTAGCGGGGCAGCCTTTGGCACGTGGCTGGCGTGCTACTTGGGCCCCCTGCTGACTGCGGTCGGCCAACGGCTGGCACCGTGCTTCAGATCCCGCTACCCTCCAAGATGAGTTACCCGGCAGAGACCAAGACCGGGACCGGCAGTCCCACACACCGACGGAACACAGCAAGCTGCTTGGCGCCGGACTCCGGTGGGATGGTGGTCGCGAGCCAGGCGGCCCCTTGCGGAGCCTACCACAGCTTAAGTGGGATCGTTCAGCCGTACCACAGGCAAACCTGTGGTGCCGTTGCCCGGGATGGACCGCTAGGAGGTAGATCCCATACCCATCCTAATATGTCCACTGTGAGAGAGAGACGGAACAGTGAAAATAGTGATCTTCTTGCTGTATGGTCTCTCCCTTTTTCACAGAGGAATCAAGATAGCGTTGACACGTTATAGTACGGCCCCAGATCCTGCCCGTCTCGCGATTATAAGAAACTGTAGCTTGAGTCTTTGCTCAACCGGACCTAGTCGAAATGAACCTGCGGAATCACTCAACCCAATCACATTTTGAATAGGTCGACTGGACCCGGGCAGTGGGTCCAGTCGATTTCATTATTAGTACAGTCACGGAGTAAAGCCAAATCTTTTAGTTTTATTTTTATGACTTAAAATCTATAAATATCGTCAGTAGGAAATAGGTCTGTCGCCAAAATGAAAATTCTCAGGAGAGATTTTTTTTTCACGAGTAAATATCATACAAATAAAATTACCCTAAATTGACCCTATTGAGTCCATGGGACTCCTTTCTTATTAATCATTGATTTTATATTATATATTTATAAAAAAAATTAAATCTTACTTAAACGTTGTTTATTATACCTACTTAGCAAGATTGTGCCGATATATATAATAAATTTAGTTTTATTTAAAAAGCTTATTTATTATTTAAAAGCTAAATAAGAAATTAGATACTTTCATACGAAGATAAAAAACGTGCAGTGCTCTTTATCTTCATACATCATTCTGCATTCACATCTGCTTGCATCCTAACCTAATTTCTTAGTCATGATCAGAAGGTATGCTCCCATCTTCAGAATTCGTATGGCACTATTAAGTGTTGTGGTCCACCTTGATGTTCTCGCTCTTTTTGTTGGATTCCTTACCATCACATCTGAGCTATTAAAGTATTATAGACTCAGCATTTTGTCGCAGTGGATTGACTATCCAACTATTTGAAACTTTTTTTTACTCTAAAATAAAAAATAAAAATACTGAAAATACTATAAAATTACAAATTAGAAAATCAAATCATATTTATTCGTAAATGCAGGTTTAAATACAATAGGATGTTATAATAAGGTGGTCAGTTCGCTACATTTTACTCGAGAGCATACAAATATTATCGAATTAGTGGTGTCGAAACAACAGACACACATTTAAAATGAAATCATTCAATTGCTTACATACTAACACACAATTACCAATGTCAAAATAAAAATAATAATCCAATTTTAAACATATTATTATTAAGATTCTTTAACCGTGGAATTTTATTGAAAATAATTGGAGCCATTCGGTAAATACTTTTACGTAGGAGGAATGTTTTACTGCGATCAACACAAAGAATGTTCGAATCTCTTTTTCTTAACCGTGGATCAGCTGGGGCTCTTAATTTGAAAAGCTGTGGGTTTGTCTTAACGAACACTGCCACCTCAAAGATGTATAATGACGGCAATGTTAGAAGAAAGCAGAATATATGTCTCATAAATCAGGAGTCCAGTGGACTCCTTGGACATAATTACTCACCGATACATAAGGCTAAGGCAGCCGTCCTCTTCACCCCGTGTCTGGCACGTTACTTCAGGAAGTTACTAGGACGCACGAAAACAAAACTGCAATATTTAAAAGTTATTAGAGCAATATGATACTTTGCGCGGATTCCCTGAGACCTATCAGATAAATTAAGGATTTAATACCTACATTGCTAGAATAAACTTCTAGTCCTTTCTACACCGCAAATATGTTGATCGCTTTTCTGGCTTCTTCGAAATTATGTTAGGAAATCGATAACCTCAAACCCTGTCCTTTATCCCATAATCCTTATCTTACAAAGTATCTAAATCAATTCAGATTCCTATTCCGACATAATAGGGATTCTAATTCGAATGAGATAGAAACAAATTCGATCGGGGATCAACCGCAAATTTCGAAAGTCTTAAGAAATAGAGATTATAAATTGATCTGTTGCTGCGCAGCCAGAATTTCGATACAGATGAAGAACAGGAGAACAAAACTTGATATTAATCTATTGCGCAGTCAAGATAACAGCATCAGAAATGTCAATGTCACTTTGAGGTTCGACTCTCGCTATTGGCTCATGAGGCGAACGCGGGGCGCCGCGCGGTTACGCGGGCAAGGAGTCATTTGAAATTTCGGGTGCTCAGTTAACTTGACCGCACTATAGAAACTGTGAACGACAAACAAAAACAACAAATAATAAAACATAAAATGTCATTTTGGATGGAAGTACTGCATGAAAGATAACACCCATGGGGTTAGATATTACTGAGATTACGAATAATAGAGTAATATGGAAGAATAAGGTAAGTTGCATCCCGCCGACATATTGCCACGCAGTTTGGTGGGTTGTCTATAAGATCAAAATAAGCTAATCATAATGGTACGTGTCGATTGTTTGGATCCGGTTTGTGCACTGTCGAAGTCACGATCAAAAGCAATACGCATATAATAATTAAATCCTATTATATATCAATATTTTATTTCATAAACTGTGTATATTTTTGTTTAAGTATATAAAGTTGAGTATTCAATAAATAACCTACAACATTTAAAGTATTTGTAAAAAAAAAACAATTCTTTTATTTTCTGCAAATAGAAACAATGTGCCCTACAAAGATATTTCAGCTGGTTCAAATCCGTATATATTATTTCACGATAAGTTGGCAGAAGATTTAAAAATGGGTCCTTGAAATGGATGTGATTATTATGTGGCACTAGCACTCCACCCGCGACTTCGTTCGCGTGATTTCGTTTAACCTATAAATGATTTTCTTATATGCAGTTAGTGAAGGCAACTAAAAATAAGCTATTATTAAAACAATAAAAACTGGATATCGTACATATACAGGGTTTATTGGATTGGGACGATTCGTTAATTGATTTAAAGAATAATAAATTATAGGTTACCGCCACAAAGTAAAATCCTCCCCTAAAAACTTATTAACCCCTTTTTGCCACGTAGAGGGTCGAGTTTTGAACAACCTAAATATGCCATCCACTCTATTCTTCTCTTTTTTATTAATAGTTTATGTTAGTCAGTTTGCGCAGTCAGATTCCTCAAAAAAAACTTAAACACTCCTAACTCTATCTGGGAGAGAGTTTAAAAAATGTTTTATGTAAATTTTGATTATCAACTTTATCCCCAAGGAATTCGATTTTACATACAAACTAATTTTGACCCTTTTCACTTCCTTAAAGGTTTGCTTAGTGCTCCCCTAGAACCTCACGTCAAAAACGGAACCCTGTCCAGTAAGATTCTTAGCTTGAGTTAGTTTCGAAAAACTTATAATGACAACCTTTATTGTTTCCTTAGGTTGGTATTTGTGCCAAGTTTAAAAGTTATTAACCCAAGAAATAAGATTCTTCAAAAACACTTTAACACCACCTAAATCATATTTTGGGAGTAGATAAGTAAAACTAATAATGACAACCTTTATTGTTCACTTAGGATGGGTATTTATATCAATTTTCAAATTTATTAACCCAAGAAATAAGATATTTCAAAAATACTTTACACCCCCTATCATCTTTTGGGGGTAGTTTCGAAAAACTAATAAAGAAACCCTTATTGTTTATTAAGGTTGGTATTTATGTCAAGTTTCATGTTTATTGACCCAAGAAATCAGATTCTTCCATACAAAGTTCAACACCGCCTAAATCATAATTTGGGGGAGTTTCGAAAAACTAATAATGACAACCTTTATTGTTTACTTAGGATGGTATTTATGTCAACTTTCAAATGTATTAACCCAAGAAATATGATTCATCAAAAACACTGTAATACCATAAATCGTCTTTTCGGGTTGTTTCAAAAAATTAATAGTGATAATCTTTATTGTTTATTTAGATTGATATTTATGTCAAGTTTATTACCTGAAGTAATAAGATTATAAAAAAAAAATCTTTAACATCCCTAAATCGTCTTTTGGGGTTAGTTTCAAAAATTAATATTAACATCATTTATCAGTCATTTAGGTTAGTATTTGTGGCAAGTTTCAAGTTTATTGAACCAAGAAATCAGATTCTTCCAAACTTCAAGATCCCCTCAATCGGGGTTGTGGGTTGTTTCAAAAGACTAATACGAGTAATGATAACCTTTATTGTTTATTGAGGTTGGTATTTATGTCAATGTTCATGTTTATTAACCGAAAATATAAAATTCTTAAAAAAAATAACAGTTCCTGAATCATCTTTTGGGGGTGGTATTGAAAAACTAACAAGGAAAGCCTTTTTTGCTTATTTTTGGTCGCCTTCACTAACTGCATATAAGAAAATCAATTATAGGATAAACGAAATCGCGCGAACGAAGTCGCACATGTGTGAGTACTTTTAATATTTTATACCTGTACGTAGTATAGTATGTAGTGCTATTCTGGATGCATCGTCCTTTCATGTATGAATTGATTAATGTATGTACTTATGTAAATATTGTAAAAAACCATATTTTTTTTAAAGAGTAAGTATGGAGTTTCTTGAAAGCCTTTATTGTTTATTTAGATTGGTATTTATGTCAAGTTTCAAGTTTATTAACTGAAATTATAAGATTCTTAAAAACAAACTTTAACACCCCTAAATCGTTTTTTGGAGGTAGTTTAAAAAAATAATAATAATAACCTTTATTATTCATTCAGTTTAGTATTTGTGGCAAGTTTCAAGTTTATTGACCCAAGAAATTAGATTTTGCCATACAAACTTCAACACCCCCTAAATCATCATTCGGGGGTAGTTTTGAAAAAATAATAATATCAATCTTTATCATTTACTTAGAATACTATTTCTGCTAAGTTTCAAGAATTTTGGCCGAAGGAATTAGATTTTTCATACAAACTTTCAACCCCCCTTTTACCCCTTTAGGGGTGAAATTTCCAAAAATCCTCTCTTATCTCTCTCCACACTTACGTCACTTGAGAAACTTTTTGCCTAATTTCATGCTTCTAGTGTTAGCAGTTTTGGCTGTGCGTTGATTGATCAGTCAGTGAGTCATTCAGTCAGTCACCTTTCGCTTTTATAAATATAGAATAGAATAGAATAGAATAGAATACTCTTTATTATGTACACCAAATAAGTTACAGAAAGTATAGATAAAGAAAAAAATACACTGGGTGACACAATGGGCGGCCTTATCGCTAAAAGCGATCTTTTCAAGACAACCTTATATATTATACCCTACCCTATAGATGAATAATCCAACGGAAGAATTGTTTTAATTAACTCTGGCGATAATTCCGACCGCGTACTTAGCAGCTGACTTTAATATGGGCGTTGGTATTAACAATTTTAATAGAGTTATAAGTTGGATATAAATATGGCGTTATTAATTTTCAGGTAGCACTCGGGAGATATCTGCTTGCTAACATTATTATTTATTTAACCATTTATGCACACACACTTAATATACAGACAAAAGAAGAAACAAAAAATAGGTACAGAGGTGATGCTTATTTATATAGAAATCTCTTCCAGCATACCTGCGAAAGGAAAAATGAAAATAAAACCGGCCAAGTGCGAGTGGGACTCGCGCACGTAGGGTTCCGTACCATTATCGCAAAATACGGCACAAAAATCACGTTTGTTGTATGGGAGCCCTGCTTAAATATATATATATATATAGCGGCAACAGAAATACATCATCTGTGAAAATTTCAACAGTCTAGCTATCACGGTTCATGAGATACAGCCTGGTGACAGACAGACAGACAGACAGACGGACCGCGGAGTCTCAGTAATAGGGTTCCGTTTTTACCCTTTGGGTACGGAACCCTAAAAAAGAAAATATGTAGACATAGTGTGTAGAGGGGAAAAAATAAACTCATAAAAACAATTCACAGCTAAGTAATATACAATATTACAAATAAAATATTCTGTCGTAAACTAATATTATTGTTAAAGCATAAATATAAGTAAACAAAAATGCCAACTCCAAAAGGTGTTATATACTAATTTATTAGTGCGCCATTCTTATTATATTATCATTGGTCTCACTAACATAAGAACCAATAATTATCCTTCGTGTCTCATATTTTTTGACTGTAAGTATATTAAACTAACTTTTTCCATTTTCAGGCTAAAAAAATTCTCTCAGAGACAGTGTAGTAGTCTCAGAGACAGTGCTTTCAACCAGTAAATTATTTTCGTAATCATATTAGTAGTTTCGTAGATTACCTCTTACAATCAAACAAGTACTTTGCCGCTGAATAATATAAATTATGATCTTACTAATATTATATTTATGAAAGTTTGGGTGGATGTGTGTGGAGATGTATGTTTCTTACTCTTTCACGCCAGAACGGCTCAACGGATCTGGATTAAATTTGGGTCAGAGATAGATTATAGTCAGGAATAGCACATAAGATACCGATTTTTATCCCGGGAATATGTTCCCGCGGTATAATTTTTGACAGTCACGCGGATGATGCCGCTGGCAGAAGGTATTACTAAATAATATGTGTACCAGTAATAGATAAGACGAGGCGTCATAGTTGCCCCACAGTAGCTTTCAGTATTTATTTCGGGTACCTACACCAGAAAACATCAACCGGTCTAATCTTAGAACATCAACACCTACCTGCTAAGTAATTAATTGGGTCGAAAATGCCCCCCACCACGTGTAAAATACTAAAATCCAGGCACATCTAGTTAATCCGAAACCCCAAACCCAAAGGTAAGATAGATAGGACTTAGGACTAACGCCCGACTAAGTAGAAGTCGAAAATAGTTCAGAGCATTCTCCGTGGTTTCCTTTTCAAACCGCGATGAATCTGGCAATCTCGCAGCTCCTAAAAGTAATTAGGTACCCATAACCATCGTTACTTTGTAATTGGTAATTTCTGAAATATCTTTTTAGGTTGAATGTATCTGCACCTTCTTGTGAGTCACTATAGTGACAAACTTGTTTTTTTTTGACATCAACATTTTTGTTGATAAATTAAAGTCGAAAGGCGATACTTTATATCCGCCTCTTAGGGTAAGACATCAAATAGCTCGGCTATTATCTTATACAATAAACTCAGACATAAGTAGTATGTCGAAGTATCCAGTTATTATTGATATTAGTAATACTACTAATTTAAAGGTGGTCAATACCTTGCATAACGTTAGCAAAAATGCTATTAATATTTATTCTTTAAACTAGTTAATAGGACAAGGGAGGGTACCAATAACGGAATAGTTACGAGTATATTCACCATAAAAAAGGTACCTTTTTTATGGTGAATACGCTCACAAAAAAATCATTTCAAAAAAAAGTCTGAGCAGATTTCTCTGAAATTATTCCACATGAAACATTACTTCTGAAACTTGAGCATTACGGGCTAGGTCAACCAGCGTTAAGTTTGGTTAAATCTTATTTGAATGATAGACAGCAATTAGTTCAATTAAACGGTGTGAATTCGTCGGGGTTAAACGTGAAAATGGGGGTACCCCAGGGCTCAATTTTAGGTCCTTTCTTATTTTTAATATACATAAACGATTTACCCCGTTTATTGGAAAATAAACTAAACATGGTGTTATTTGCTGATGACACATCTTTCATTTTTAAATAAATAGACGTACTTGTCAGGTTGACGACATAAATAACGCGCTACGGCAGGTTCAGGATTGGTTCACTGCGAATAATTTAGTTTTAAATGGTAAAAAACCAAGTGCGTAAAATTTTCCTTGCCGAATGTCAAAAGTACTGATTGTGACATTATATTAAACAAGGAGAAGCTAGAATTCTTCGATAAAACGGTTTTCCTGGGGATCACGTTAGTCTCAAGGTTACAATGGGGTCCTCATTTAATATCACTTGCAGGGCGGCTAAGTTCGGCAGCTTATGCTGTTAGAAAAATCCGTCAATTTAATGATGTAGGTACCGCGAGGCTGGTCTATTTTAGTTACTTTCATAGTATAATGTCTTACGGTATTTTACTATGGGGACAGGCTGCAGACATTGAGTCAATTTTTATTCTGCAAAAACGAGCCATCAGAGCGATATACAATCTTCGCCGGCGTGATTCTCTAAGGGAACCTGTTTAAGGGCATTAACATCATGGCCGTTCCTTGTCAATATATTTATGAAAACATCATGTACATGAGAAAGAAATTACGTTTTTTTAGTAAAAACGGAGATAGACATAATTACATTACTAGAAATAGGGACCAATTAGTTCAACCAGGTTTCAGACTGGCTAAAGTAGCCTCATCTTTCATGGGGTACTGTACAAAATGTTACAATAAAATTCCTCCCCACATTCTAGAACTGAATGAGACGAAATTTAAAACTTGTATAAAACGCACACTATGCATATCCCTGATAAAAATGCTTGGCTCAATGCTTGTCTTGCTCCACAAACACTAGGGCGCATAAACAAGTGATATGCAGAACATTATTGTTTTGAAGTATTGTTGGACCTACTGAAGACTGTATGAATATGTTTGTATTATATAGACTCAATTTCTTTTAGTATTGTATAACTGCGCAGCACGTGTGTGAGTACTATATACACAACTGTAAATCTACCATTTGCTGTACCTTTGTGTCGTTCGTTGACTTATGTGTGCCCTGGCAGTTGAGTGTGTCATGCTCTGTCAAATGTCTCTCTGATGGTGGCGCGTGTGTTGGATCATTCGGTTCCCTTCATGATGGTTGAGCTGGGTGGTGCCGATTCATGCGTCATGTTCGTGAACGGGCGCCGTCAGTTGGGTTTGTTCTTAACTTAACTGCTTCGGATACGTTTTTCTAGTACCTATTATGTAACTGTACGGTACATGTGTGAGTACTTTTAATACTTTGTATCTGTACGTAGTATAGTATGAAGTGATTCTGGGCGCATTGTCCTCACATATATGAATTTATTAATGTATTGATGTATGATATATTATGTACCTAAATATTGTATAAAAACATAGTTTAAAATATATGAGTAATTTTATTTTAACTGACTTTTTAGGCAACCTTAAAAAAATACATTTGCAGTTTTCCCATAAAATCATGTTAAGTACCTGCTTACAAATATGTTTACTAAATGCGATCTCATTTTTAGATTAAAAGAATACCACTTTTAAGTGAGGAAAAGTGTCTTAATATAAGATTGTAAAATTAGATCGTATTTTAAAAAAGATCCTCATTTTTATTGTGTTCCGCTTATTTTACCGGTGTGTGCATTTAGGAAAACGGCTGAGGAAGGGTGATATAGAAAATAGTTCTGAACATTCTCTATGGTTTCCTTTTCAAACCTCAACAAACCTGGCAGCTCCTGAAAGTAATTATGTAGCTATCGGCATACCATCGTTACTCTTTTATTGGTCATAAAAATATCTTTACCGTTCCTGAAATACTTTTGAGGTAGAATGAGTGTTAAATTACTGCTAGAATTTCCGCTGGCGTTTATTGGGTAATATTTTGTTAGTGGTTGTTAAAAGAATTCATGGGAGGTATGGGGTTGCTTTATAAAGGAGAGTATTTTTTTTTAATTAAGTGCAGTTAAATAAACTTGCTTTCTCTCACTTTATGCTTCGCGAAGTAAAAAAATTAAAGAAATATATTACTTAGGTAAATTTTAATAAAATCATTAAAGCTGCGTAGCCAAAGATCCGACTGCAGAAATCTGCAGGATTCAGGGTTATTAATTAAACTTAATTTTCATGAATGATACTATTGATAGTAGGATAGATTGCTGCAGGGTTACTTGGCAATATCTAGCCACAATAACCTTAATTTAATAAATTTCATTTTATGTTTGATATTAAAACCTAATTTTATGTTTTTCAAGTGAATTCAACAACCCTGCAGTAATCTATTCTACAGTCAAGAATCATCCATAAAAATCAAGTTTTATCAAAAACTAAATACCAACTGATTTTTGCAGTGGGATTTCAGTATATCAGTGTTCAAAAACAAAAGAATCAGTCAATAGCCATGTTAAACGCTGCTTCTTTGGGCGAAAAAAGGCGGGCCCTCGGAGGCTCTATCAGCAATGGCCATGGTCGAAAAGCCAAAAAATACACATGATATTTCGATAGCGCTTGACAATCCCATAAATTTTAGTCATTTTTAAACCCCCGACGGTAAAAAAGGGGTGTTATAAACTTGACGAGTGCAGATACACTTTGTGTGTTTTTGTATCTGTCTGTGGCATCATAGCTCCTAAACAGATGAACCGATTTTGATTAAGTTTTTTTTTTATTGAAAGGTTACTTTATTGATAGTGTTTTATGATGTTTGATGAAAATCGGTTCCTCCGTTCAAAAGTTATGAGCGTTTTACTGTATGAATCGGGGTGTTATCCCAAGATATGGTGTTATAATTACGTGTTTTGATGGATTGTCGATCGAAGCGTGTTTACTACATAGGTACTAGATAAATTATATATTTTAAAGAAGTGTTTATGTCGGGGGTTTTAATAATTTAAAATTTTAAATAGTTTTAATGTAGATGTCACTAGAGCCACTGCTTTTATGGTCAAAACTTTTCATACAAAACAAGAGTGTCAAGGAGTGTCTCCATGTACGTCTAAGATCCCAGTACAATTTATTGTATAGTGTTAGTAGGTATGTACTTTTAGCGTACGCATACTTGTTAGCTTGGACTGACGATGTAAATAAAGAAAATGAAAATCTGGCATGATTTAGGAAGGTACAAAACTCCCTCGCAAAGCGTGGGGTGCTTTTTAAGACATTTTCAAAATGACTAGTTTTAACAAAATCTGCCAATAAAATATTATAATAATTGACATCAAGCACCCTACGCTTTTTTACAACAAAATATTTTTTTTGTCAATCACACTATTCTTAAATTTAATTTACTGAAAATTATTTTCTTATCTTTAGAATAGTTTTTTTTTTTTAACTATTGTTTTTAATTTAACAAAACAGGCCGGTTACAATTATTCAAATTTTCATATTTCGTTTATTATGACAAAAAAATAGATTTTTTTTTTCTCTGATAGTTTGATTGATAAAAATATCCAGGTTAGCAAGTATGTTTACGGTCAAATTTAAATACATACTAACACTACTCAAAGCCACGGATTTTGTGTTGAATGTTGTTGGCACCGTTTGGGGCGTCTGGGTCTTGAACACGTTAATGTCAAAAAAACTAACCAAACAATCACAACTGTCCATTTTGAGTTCAGCATGAGTCAATGCTGCTGGAATACCGGCCACAAAATATCCTTTGTTCCCAATAGTACCACCGAACTGTACTACCGATGGTACTATCGGGCAATTTGACGACTCGGTTGGCGCAATGGTTGAGCGATCAGCTGATGCGCTGCCTGTCGCGGGTTCGATTCCCGCACATAACAAATATCCGGATAGTTGTCCCGGATCTGGGTGTATGAGATTTTAAATGTTTGTAAACGCACCCACGATACAGGAAGAAATTCCAAGTGTGGGGCGAACAAAAATAAAATTATTTAATATTAGTACCACTAATATCAATTAATTTATTTTAATTTTTTAGTAAGAAACAAAAATATTTATTTGTGACCCGCACAGGAGACACGAGATAAGCAAATACAAACAATAATAAAAAGTAAAAATAAATAACCCCGTGTGAGACCAAAAAGGCTCCTATCTCAGCATGTGCAACGATATTAAAAAGAAAATAACGCTGCGCTGATATTATGATAGGGCCCACTGTAGATGCCATGGACACATTCACGGAAAAGGAATATACTACTAAGGAGACTTCTATCAGACGAATATGTATTATTCGCGAGTAAGCCAGTACCAAAACCAGATGTATCCTCCGACTACACAGCATGATTTTCTTCTTGCTTACGTCTTTTTAGTTCGCTTCTTAAGCAGTCGGGCTTTTTGATTTTTAACCCACGACGGTAAAAGAGGGGTGTTATAAGTTTGACGTGTGTTGATGTGTATCTGTGTGTCTGTCTGTGGCATCATACATTAAGAAGTTGCCAAAGTCAGTTATAGAACTGACCGATGGAAAGTTCAAAAATCACATCAAACGTGTCCTTATTAAAAAAGCATATTATAAAATCAAGGACTACGTTGAAGATAAAAAAATGGCTTTAGCTCCTTCTGCGCATGCGGCTTCCCTGGTAACTCATAAACGGCACAGATATGTGGATGTCTCTAACTATTCTCAATCTCATTTTTTTTTTGTTTTTCTTCTTTTAATTGGACTTTTTACAGTAGTTCGCAATCATCTTTATAGCCCTTTGCTAAGAATAGTTATAGTACTGATAACAACATTTGTGCCACATGTTAAATTTAGTCTTGTTATACATTTTTTTTTTCCTTTGTATAGATTCTTTTACCGATTATTTTGTGAATGTGTGAACATTGTAGGCCTTCTAGATGTTAGTTAACATTTGTTAACTTTTTTATATATTATATAATCTTTTTTTTTAGTTTCTTACGACTTATTGTCGGGCCTACATTGTCCCCCCATAGTAATAATGCTGTAAAATGGAAATATTGTAAAACCAAACCATTTATTAAAAGAGTAACCATGGAGTTTCTTGCCGGTTCTTCTCCATAGGAAACGACCAACCCAAACCGTGCACCTTTTGTAGACGTTTTATAAGTGCCCATGTAGGCCTAAGTGAAATAAAAAAGAAATATTTTGATTTTGATTTCATAGCGCCTCAACGGATGAACCGATTTTGATTTAGTTTTTTTTGTTTGAAAGGTGATTGTGTCGAGAGTGTTCTTAGCTATGTTTCAATAAAATCGGTTCAGCCGTTCAAAAGTTATGGGCGATTTACTGTTTGAATCGGGATGTTTTCGCAACATAAATGTATCGTGGGGATTTTTAAATTTTACTTCTTTGAATTAACTTTTTTATGTATAACTTTTTAGTTAACATTTTTTTTTGCAATTAGGTACATAGCGTTATATATATTTGAAATCACATCTTAAAATCCTTTATTTTGATAACCCACAGCACAAAAAATTGGGCCCCAACAATAATACGGCGCCCGAAATCCGCCATTTTTATATTTTTCAATTTTAATGTAGCCAGTGACACTCGCAAGGTTAGGACGAATCGATTGACACAACAATCATCAAAATTGGCCAACGCGTTTGGTCTCTAGAACGCCACATAGGAACAAACATACATACATAGACACATACATAGTAGGTACCCTCCTTCAGCAGTTGGGTAAAAAACACGTTTGCAATGTCGCCTATCGACGCAAAACAAACGCACCATCAGTAAAATGCCTTTGTATAAGCTTTACATAGTTTTATCACAAACACAGTAAGAAGTAATTTAAATTTGTTACTGCAATAGTTATAAGTAGATGGTAAGCTTTTACACTTTTTTTTCAGCCTTTAGAAAATTACAAGTCAGTCTTATACCAAAAAATATAATATATCCCGACGATTCCTCATTTCAACACATAACCCTTTTCAAAATACCTCTGCCACAATAATCCTTATAAATGTGATATCAGTATACCGGCTCACAAATGATCCGTCTTTCAAAGTATTTGGACCTTTTCCGTCCCTACCTGCAAAATGAGGTCGCGTCTCTTTATTATCGATTTTTCTTGACTATCGGTTGGAAAGCACCGCTGTTTTTACAGTCCAATTCATTTTACGTTTACGGTTACTGTGAGGTTTTTCCATGATAAAAGAACGGATGGACGACTGTAGGGGATTTTGTGATGGTCGGGTTACTAATGGTTAGTTTAATGCTAGTCGGTAGAATTTCCCTTTTCAAATAAAAAGGAAAGCACATCAGTTTAATGTGTGGTTTTAAAGCTAGTGCTATTTTCATTTCCCAATTATGTGCACACGACCGCTAAGGTACTATTATTTACAGGAAATAAAACCGATTCCCGGGACTGGTAAACGAAATTTTCCATCTGGCAATCATCTTAGCAGCTTGGAGTCTATCTAAAATAGATATTTGAATTTAAATTTCCTCAGAAAATCACCATTAAAAGCTTTCCTGAAATCACCATCATATTAAATACTATTACATATTCTCTTGATATACATAAAATTTAATTCTTTCAGTTAGTTGTATCCTGAAATCAGACTACCAACAAACATGTTGCGTACAAAATGTGGAGTAACGAACCATGCCGTCTATCGTGTTGTACATACAAATGACTAGGCATTCAGGTAGAAACGACTTTATAAACAAACTGTAGGTAATCTTTCGGGTAAATAACAACTGACGATACGCAAGCTCTCAGATACCTAATATAATAGAACAGATTTAGAATATACAAAAAATAAAAAGATATATATATATGTATATAATTTAAATTAAAATAAATTATAGTAATAAAAAACATATACTAAATATATAAAAAATAAAAATTAATACATGTTATATATAATATTTTTATGCAATTATATTAATTAAAAATATTTTTAAAGCAATTGAAATTAAAACAAAAAACCCACAAGAGCGAGAGAAATTCATCTAAATTTAGGAAAGCATACGCTATATTTTACTTTAGTATATTTTTAGTTTTAGTTTGTGAGTAGTTTTTGGTTAAAGTGTATATGTTTGTAGTCTTAGTTATTTAAGTATTTTATACACTGTATATACTTTTGTCTATGTAAATAAATCAAAACAGATTACTTAAAAAAAAAAAAACAAAATATTTATTGAACTCACACCTGTTTCTAATGGGAGTCGGCTGAAAGAAGTTTGCAACAAAGATGCAAAATTTCAAAAATAATGGGTAGTCCAATGGCATCCCGTTATTTTTTTTTACATTTTTCAATTTTAATAATACTACTATTGGAAAGTAATCGGTTTATAACTAGGCAAATTGGCATTCAGATGGTTTTGTGTGGTTTCGACCTATTGCCAATTCACTTGGGAATAAGGCGTGTCTTCAATTTTGCTTAGGCTCATGTTGATCGCAGAATCATTATGTAGTTTTTTAGCTCGTACATAGTACTAAGCTAACATTAATCATGTAGGTTGTATCCATAATTAAAAAAAAACTGTTTCATTCACAACAAACCACAGTCCTTCCCATTGAACGCAAATATTTGGCAATCAACACTCTCTATTATATTACAGTGTTGACCTCGCGACTTTGACCTCGGCTACATTGACCACCCTTAAAGCTGACCCCAAAATATTTACCCACCGACCTTTTAGATATAAAGTGTTGATGATGTACCCTTTTCTATCAAAAGGAACATAGGAAGATAGTCCCCTTAGTGTTGCCAAGTGGTCTTGCCTTTGTAGAGCCGCGCATTTCGATTGATCTGAAGATGAGTATATAGCTAAACTTGAAGTGCTCTGTTTGAGGATGGGTCACCATACTTTGCACATTGAGACTCAACAGTGTCTTGAAAACATGTCATTCTTATAATTCCTGTGTATAAAAGCCTAATTGAATAAATGTGCATTATGCGTTTTATTTAATTTTGTTCTTATAGGTCTTGGGTAATATTACTAATTTCGTCTCTTTTATGACATATATGTATTAAATATATTAATATAACATCTGGTTAGCAACTAAATCTGAATTAACTTTTATACACAATATAAAGCTTTACTCTTTACGCTACGCTCACGTGGCCTACCCCAAAGAAACCATACTTTTATCAGAGATAAATAAAAACTGTCTATATGATAATATGGCTTTCCTTCCGTGAAAGAATTTAAGAAATTGGATGAGAAGTTTCGGACGTTACCTGTTACATCCAAACTTACAAACCTCTATAGAATGTTAATGTAGATGGCTGTCATAAAGTACTTATTACGTGATTAGGACCCTATCTACATCGGTACCAATAAAGAAAAGGTTCTAGGAACCCCGTTTTCCCATTAAAAGACAAGATACCTACTCTTCCCAAAATGAACACCACCAATATCGGTAGACGATGTGAAATATTCGCGAAATTATTCAGAAGTCGTTGTGAATATTAAGTAGATCGGAAGTATAGGATTAGGAATTTAATATCTTTCGAATACCTTTTTAATACCTTGCGTATTTAATATTTAACTAGTAGGCTTTGTAGCAAGATGATATGCGGTAATATTAGTTCTAGAAATAGTCGTATATACCTGTTGTATTCCTACGCCAAGAAGCCACGTAATAGAAAATAAATAAAAAATAGAAAGTAGATTATAATTTTACCAACTATTATCAACCATAATATTTTCAAATTCATTGACCGGGATATTACCATGTCTAAATGGAAAACAATTGATCATATTATTTCGTTCAATATTTCATTAGCATTCAAACCACAGCAAGCTGGTTATTCCTACAAGCCCACTATAAAATTAAATCCAGCACCAAAACCGCTCATTTATCATAATTAAATAATACGCAGTAATAATATGAATTAGTACTTAAAATTTAAAAGATCATCTGTTAATTATAATAATTAAACACCATCACATTATTCACCCGTAATAATTTATTAACAAAGCCTCAATTTTCAGAATTATTTCACAATCAAAGCGACCTATTCAACAGCAATGCCTAAAAACACTCAACATCAGATTTAATTCCCTTTCGGTTCTCAAGCAAATATTAATATTAGACCATTCTGTGCTCGGCCATGGTCACCCGTTCAAACAACGGAGGGGTACGTTGAATCCATTCGCGATCACTTGTATGAAACCTGATGCGTAGTTTTAACCAGAAGGTTTTTATTTGAAGAAACATTACTTTTTTCAATGGGCCAACAGAATTTTGTTTAAGGCATGTATCTGGAAGTTTTGTGGTTCTACTACATAACTGATATCTCACGTGATGACTTGGATGAGGTGATCTCGAAGTGAGCTAATCAATCCCAGCATCGGTCTATAGTGCTATTCTTTAAAAAATCTCAACGTGATGACTTAGGCGACGTGAACAACGATTGAGTTGTCAATACCTTGCCTATTCTGTAGAAATCTCACCGTGATGACCGTGCAGTGAGTTTGATTTAGAGTGAACTGTCAGTGATATGATAAATAGTACAATTATAAACTTATCGATAATCGGGTTGACCTACTATGATTAAAGCTATTGACAATTTTATAATTATTAAAATCTAATTGTACTGTTAATATCTATCTATTGTATTGTTGGTTATTAAAATGTAATTTGTTAAGAGAATTTAACAATATTATTAAGGAAAAATCATTAAGATAGTATGTAGTCCTTTTTAAAACAGTTATTTTCTGTTAAATTTTGACTATCTTTTTTTATTTGCGATACGCTCGCGTTTGACCACTATCGCCTGATGTTAAGCGATGATATGGTTGACGGTGAACCACGCTTGCCTAGAAGTTACCTATGTCCTGTTGACTTAAAAACCCCTTAGTTTGTGGCTATCAGGAAACCAAGGCTCTGGCAGAGAATTCAACTCCTTAGCTGTACGCACAATCAAAATATTCGCATAACGCTTTGTGCTTATGGGTTGGATGTCCACCATTGTACCGATGGCGCATTACCCTACATCTTGTAGTTCGATGATGGAAGGGCTAGGTGGAATCAAATTGTGCAGTTCCATCGCACACCCCCCGAAATGTAACCGATAAAAACCCGACAGGCTGGCAACTCGGCGTCGATGTTCAAGGCTCTGGAGCTTTGACTGGATCAGTGCATCGTTGTCGATGAGTCCCTTGGCTCGTTTTTACTGAGTACTTAGCAGATCCGTCCCAGAGGTGAGAGCAGTACTTCATGCATGACCAAACTTGTGCTTTATACAAATTGAGCAGCTGTTCTGGCGTGAAGTGATCTCACCTTTGCATGGATCTCCAACTTTTTGCTGCCAACTGAGCCTTTCCTCAATGAATGAACCAAAGTTGAGAGCCGATATCTACGTAATACCAAGAAGGTCGAGATGGTCCATTATCGGTACACGGAAATATGGAGCCGGGTGAAATAGGCACTTTTTGCGAGTAAAAGTCACGCCTGGATCTTAGCAGCTTTGACACTTGTACTTGAACAAACGTCTAGATTGGCATCGCCCCATTCGGAGACTGCCTACAAAGACAGGTACAAGCGCTCAACCATGGCTTTCCGAAGAGACTGGATCTAAGACCCAATAGCCCGTGCGCCGAACACGTATCTCTCAGCAACAGTGCTGTCGTCTGCATACCCAAAGGCTCCGTGTTTTAACAGGTCATTAATGTGCAGCAAGAATAATGTTTCCGTGAGCACCGACCCTTAACGTACTCCGGCGTTAATACCTAAATGACCGGATGAGCATCCATCGATAACCACTGGATGGACTGAACCCTCAGGAAGTCTGCAATCCAGCCACACAGACCACTAGGCAGACCGGAGGAAGGAAGCTTACCAATAAGGCTTTCATGCCAGACCCTGTCGAAAGCCTTCGAGATGTCAAGGGAGACAGCAAGCGCTTCGCCGGGCCTCTCGATCGCCTCACTCCAAATGTGAATGGTTTGCCATTAGAGCTATAAGCGCTACAAGATCACCCGTTGACTTCTGTGGAAGACGTATTGGTGGTCACTAAGGAAGTCGTTGTCTTCTAGGTACGCCAGGAGCTTATTGTTCCGTACACGTTCCATATTCTTACAGATCATGGACGTTACTGATATGTGTCTATAGTTGGCCAGGTTAGCTCGACTATCCTTTTTTGCGCACGGGCTGGTCGCTATCTTCCAAGCCTTTAGCATTTTTTTGACTGTCACTATCGAAAGGCGATAAAGACATGTCAATATCGGAGATAATTCAGATTCACAAATTTTAAGTACAATCAATTATTAATTTTACAATTTATTCCACTTTTCTACGTAGTAAAGTGAGAGAGATTTCATTTCAATGCACAACATTCATCCCAGACTCAAGCGCCATATAAAATAAATTGAAAATGGTTCAGTGCAGGAATAATAAGGACGAGATAAAGAAAACGTTCTCCAGGCATGGGTGTGTGACCGAAAGGGTCCAACAGGGAATAAAATTGAGGGGCCCCTTAAGGAGCAGCCATGATACAACTAGATAAAGGTACGAAGGGGTTCCGTCGGTCCCTTTCGAGAGCTATTTATTTGTATAGAGAAACACGCAGACTAGGCAATTTATTATATTGAATGTATTGCTTATTGCTTCGGGCGAATATATTAAAGCGAAGTAAATAGGGACTTATCTGTCTTTTTTGACGTGAAACATATTGTGCGATCGTAATTTTAATTAAATGCTCTAAGAATTATGTCTATGTTCAGGATTTACCAACTTAATTCGATTTTATTCAAACTTGTGATCTTGAACTATTTTTAACCGACTTCAATTAAGGAAGAGATTCTTAATTCGATTATATGTATTTTTTTGTTAGTTTATTACGAGATTACTCCGCTAATTATGAATTGATTCTGATTTTTTTTTCGTTTGAAAGAATATGTTCCCTAATTGGTGCCAATTAAATTTGGTGAAGATCTGATGAGAATATTTACATCAGAACTCTTCAATAAATGACGGAATCTCTCGGAATTGCGACAATCGCATGTCTGTTTATTGTTTTTACCATTTCATAACATAATATCACGCTGGTACGGTACGGTCTAAATGGGTACGCAGATTAATTGTACCGTTCACTCTGGTATACTCTCATTTCAAAGGTTTTGTTAAATTTCATGTTATTCGGGTAATTCTGGCACAACTTTTGGCATTATAAGTACTTTACCATAGAATTTGTTCACTAACAAGTTGGAGTAATGTACGTCATTCTACCGCGCAATGAAAAAGCTTAAACATTTATATATATCTATAAAAGCTAGGTTTTTTTTTACAGTTGTTTTAGTTAGGAAACCTGTCTTAGTTAAGCAGTGGAATTCCCTGCCGGATCTTTGTTTCCTGATAGCTACTACCTTGGGGTCTTTATCTCAAGAGTGAATAAATTACTTCTAGGCAAGCGCGCTTACCATCAGGTCAGATAGTTATCAAGCGCAAGCCTAAAATAATAAAAAAGCGTGCTTCACTGTCGACCACATCATTAGGCGAGATCGTGTTCAAACGTGAGCCGACCGTTAAATAAAAAGATAATAATAATATAACATCGCCTGTGTTCCCAGAAGGGTTACGCAGAGTTGCTTCCACAGTAACAACACACAGTAAGTAAATGAGAATAATGGTCAAAAGAAATCTGTGTATCAGTCTTCCAAGCATGATAGAACATGAATCTTTGAGTACGCACGTTCCATCGGAGACAGCATCCATCGCTTTCTATCCAGTGTTCAAAAGCGGCTTACCGTAAAACAAAAACCTGTAAGAGAAATTTAAGAAAGTCAACCAATAATAAAAAAATGGTTTGTCTACTTTATACAATGTGAAAATTCTTATCAAGAGTTTGAAAGGTGTAGGTTCACCCCTGTTGTGCTAAAAATCCAATCTACCGCTGTCATCCCTTGTCAGAAAATATTATCTGTGTCATCGTATGGTTTAGTAAACCCTTAACTGAGTAAAACATGTTCATTTTCTTGGACTTGGTTTTGTGTATATTTTATTTGCTCTCAGTTTGTTGAAGGAAAATGATCACTAAACTAATTTGATAAATTTTCAAGCGTGATCACGCTGAAACTGTAAACTTCTGTGATTGGTTGAATAAGTTGTTTTTACCCATTTGATAATTTGTCCCATTCATTTTGCGATCAATTTCGTTCGAGAAGCTGGGGGTAACTGTCTTGTTAGTCTAACGGTCACAAGCGCGACTGCTTAATATGAAGTGCTGGGTTTGATTTCCATGTCGAGCAGTGCTATTACGTTTCACTATTATGTCACACCGCAGTGTCCTCAGCGAATTTACCGCAGTATCTCAAGACAAAAGTCTATGACCAGTTTGTGTTGCCATTACGCACGGCCACCTATGGGATCGAGACGTGGTCGCTCACAAACTCACAGTGGGTCTTATCAGAAAGCTTGAAGCCACATAAAGGGCAATGGAGAGAGCTATCCTCCAAGTTTCCTTGCGTGATCGCATCAGAAATGGGGATATCCGCAGGAAAACCAAAGTTACCGACATAGCCCGAAGAATTTCGAAACTTAAGTAGCAGTGGGCTGGGCACATTGCATCGCAGAACGGATGGCTGAAGAGGCTGAAAAGTTCTGGAATGGCGACCGTGCACAGGAAGACGATGCGTTGAAATGCCTCCCACTAGATGGACCGATGACCTGGTTAAGATTGCGGAATGGCGCTGGATGCGAGACGCACGGGATCGGTCAATGAGGCGACGCCTGGGGGAGGCCTATGTCCAGCAGTCGACGTCTTTCGGATGAAATGATGATGATGATTATGTCATACTATGGAATTGTTTAATAACCTGCCTGAGGCGATTTCTGTGGCTGCCTGAAGTCAGGATTGGTGTCCGATTGACGGTAATAGCTTAAGCTCCATTTATGGAGAGAAAAACATGTTTTTAGCTTATCTTTGTTTCGAATAATGCAAGAGTGTTGTTATATCTTTTTAAGATTAAGTTTTGTTTACTGTGCAGTCCATCTGAGAATAAACAAAGCTATATTTATCTCGCTGCCCCAGGCGGGCGGCGCTCGCGTTATATGTTCTGGAGAGGCAGCAGTACAGGTAGCTATTTTCATTTTGGGGCAGTGGCAGTTTTTCCTAAATTTATTTTCAGTTTTGTTTATATAGGTTGGTGGGTTTGGGATTCAAACTATTTATTCTATCATCTTTTTTTTTTATGAAAACCTGCAAGCAAATAATATATTTTATTATTTTGGAATATATTGTATAGAAATTTTTTTTGGTTGTGTAAAACGTATCAAGTTAATTGAACTATTGATTTCAGCCAGCCAATATCAGTTAACGACCTAACATTTGACAGTATGTTATTTTTTTTTTGTGATGAACAGCCCGTCAAATACACTGTTTATATGTAGGTTTCATTTTATGACTGTCTAAAATTCATCATTTTACTAGTCGTTTTGGACCACACACAAATATTTTCAGTACCACACGAAGGAACGAAGTTACACTTGAAATGATTAATTGACTATATCTCGTTATTAAAATACCGTTGAAAGTGTAATAATTCTCGTTTGATTGATGATGGAGTGAGCACACCTGTCGAGAGGGAACTTACAATTTTAGCGAGTTATATTTTAGTTACGAATGAACTAAGAATAAGATTTTTGATAGTGAAATTTTTTTTACAAAAAAATACAACCGACTTCCAAATAAAAACAGTGCAAAAGGAAAAATGACTTTAATTTCAGATGCCGGTGCTCTTGTTTCTAACCAACTGCAAAAAGGGGGAGGTTCTCAATTCGACTGTATTTTTATTCTTTTATTTGGAAGCTGGTGCTTCTCGTGTGATCCCATCTAAATTTAATCAAGATCTGATGAAGAACTTCGGAGATATACAACAGAACTCTCCAATAAACAACGGCAAATCTCTCGGTATTACTGCAATCGCATGTCTGTTTATTGTTTACGCCATTTAATAGCAAAATATCTCTCCGGTATGGTCTAAAGGATTACGCAGATGTGTACAGTTTACCTTGGTACCTAGACACACTCATTGTACCGGTTATGTTAGTTTTATGTTATTCGGGTAATTTATTTAGGCATAACTTCGGGCTTTTTAGGTACATGGCTATTGAATTTCCTCATTATGTCATTATAATCTTCCTGCCCTTGTCCCATTTTACTTGGGGTCAGCGCAACACGATCTCTTCTTCCATACTGTCCTGTCCCCCGTCACGCCATCACTGACTCCCTTTTCTTTCATATCATATAATTTTCTTCGCAGTATCATCAAACTAGCGTTTTCCGGTTCTCCACTTTGCCATTCCTTGAATTTTATATTGTTTTCCTTTAACACATTCTGTATTTCTGTTGACCACCACCATGTATCCCTATCTATCAAAATCAAAATTTCTTTATTCAATTAGGCCATTAAGCGGCACATGATGTAAATTCTTTCTAACGTGCATGATGTTTTCGTAAATATATTGACCAGGTACCGTCATGATATTAATGTCCTTAAACAGTTCCCTTAGAGAATCGGCCCGGCGAAGATTGTATATCGCTCTGATGGCTCGTTTTTGCAGATCAAAAATTGACTGAATGTCTGCAGCCCTTCCCCATAGTAATATGCCGTAAGACATTATACTATGTAAGTAACTAAAATAGACCAGCCTCGCGGTATCTACATCAGTAAATTGACGATTTTTTCTAACAGCATAAGCCGCCGAACTTAACCGCCCCGCAAGTGAAATTCTTGAGCAACTTCTTTGTTATCTCTAATAAGTCCATGTGTAGTCTCAAGCGTGTAATCAGTATTATTTCTTTTGTTCCTGTTTGTTTCATTGTTAATAATTTTCCAAACCGTCCTAATTTTATTTTCTGCGAATTTAACCTTATTGCTAATGTATAAAGCCTTAGCTAGTTTACATGAATTTTTAAAAACTCTTGAGTAAGTAGCAACATACTTATTAAAAGTTTCAGTGTTAATATAAGGCTTAAGGCCATACAGCTCGTAAAGTCTTTCCCTACTTTTCCTGATTCCTTTAGTCGCCCAGTCGCTGAATAAAAACTAAGGACATATAGTTTTAGTTTTCTTCTTAAAAGTGTTATTGAATTCTGTTTGAACAACTGAGAAAACCTTTTTGTATAAAATATTACCATCGTTCACTGTGAGGTCCTGATAACTTAACTTACCAATTAAAGCGCTGTTAAATTTATTTAATTTACCGGATGTTATTGGTCTGGATTGAATCTGCACTTGTTGTATTGGTATGCTGGACTCAAATGTTACCAGTAGCCCACTATGATCTGAAGGCAGACAATTCATAATGGCTTTGTTTAAGTAGTCGCAGCAACAAAAAACATTATCAATACATGTAGCAGTAGTCATAGTTGTACGGGTTGGTTCCTCAAACACATGCGACAAATTAAATGATTTGAAGAGATTTAATAGTCTACTGCTATCTGAATTATTTTCTAAAATATCTATATTAAAGTCACCACAGATTATGACTAGTTTATTACCAGTTGTAAGTTTTGCCAAAACATCTTCCATCACTGACTCGAATATACAGTAGTTTTTATAATTGGGGGGTCTGTAAACGCACACTATAATATGCTTATCCAGCTCAACACAGGACAGTTCAACACTATGTTCAACTGATAGATCTACAATATCTTTACGAGGTTTTGATGTAATACCATTTTTGATTAAAATAAGTGAACCTCCACGTAACATAACATTTCTGTTAAAACAGCTGCCCACAGTAAAATTTTCATAATTAATAAGCATTGAATAATCTTTCAGCCAATGCTCAGTAAAACAAATAATTTCAAACATTGTCTTTTCTAAAAACAGTTCTATTTCCAATTGCTTTGCAGAAAAACCTTGAATGTTTTGATGGAATAATTTTAAAGAATTCTGCTTAGCCCCTTTTTTTAAATTAACTATGTGAGAGCAAGAAGGTACCTTCTTGTTGGTGGATGTACTCCTAACTATTTGGTTATTGGTACCCTCTCTTGTCCTACAACCCTACCTACCGTGGCCCTTCCTTTCGTCTCTCCCAAAATATCCTTCGCCGCACACCGAATACACCCAGTAATCTCCTTCCTACTTTCTCACTATGTACCACAACCAAAAAGTGAAAATAAAAACTTCGGCAGTCGGTTTCAATAAATGAAGAAACAAAAACAGGAACATCGACGTTCAAAGTTTAAGTTATTTTTAACTTTGTAGTGTTTTTATTTGGAAGCTGGTTGTATTTTTCGTTTTTTGACACTGACTTTCGAAATTGAAGTTATTTTTCCTTTGTAGTGTTTTTATTTGGAAGTCGGTTGTATTATTGTGTTTTTAGTTGTGTGTTGTAATGGATAAGTTCTATAGTAAAGTACCTACCTACTAATAATGCCAAAAGTTATACCAGAATAGATTACCCAAATAACATGAAATTGAACATAACCTTTGAAATAAGAGTGTACGAGTACCTGCGTGATGTTAAGTTATGAAAATGTAAAATAATTTGAAACTGAAAATAAAATGAAACGATTGCAGCAATTCCGAGAGATTGTCCGTCATTTATTGAAGAGTTATGTTGTATATCTTTGAAGTTCTTCATCAGGGGGATGACCACAAGCTCTTAGAGTAAGGTTATTTTGAGATCGAGTAAGGGACAGATGTATATGACGTGTATACATCTGTCACTTACTCGATATCAAAATAAACTTACTCTAAGAGCTTGTGGTCACCCCCCAGATCTACACCAAATTTAAATGGGACGAATTCGGGATCACATTCTTTCAAACAAAAAATAATCTTCAAAATCATAATATAATTGGCGGAATAATCGCGTAATGAACATACAAAAAAACATACAGTCGAATTGAGAACCTCCTTATTTTTTTAAGTCGATTAAATACACAGGATCACTTGATGTTTGATACTTGGGGGAGTCATAATTATGTCAATCAGTGGACGTCTTTCCACTGAAATGTTTATAGTGAACATAGATTAAAAAAAAACTCAATATACAGGACTACAGGGTAAGTCGACCTAGATCCTTTTAGAGGTTGTAGTTGCCATAATTCCTAACTGATTTGGATTATTAAACACCACACCCAAACTTAACCGTTTTCAAGAAAATTAGTTTTTTGAAGTTTTTTTCTTCAGAAATTGCCGACGTTTTTCTATTGGCCTATTTTTGTTGGCGGTGTATTAAATAAGAAGGGGTTTACCAGCTGGTGTACTAAAGGATTAAGCCACAGAATGAGAGTATGTGTGTGAAACAGAGGCTGACACGTGGCCTATGAATTGTAATCGTAGACTTTCTGTAAAAATAGTAATAAACGTCATGTTGTACCTATTTGTATTGTTTTATTTTGTTTTCTGAGCCAAGTGATAAATATCACGCTTATGGTTGCCCTAGTCAGTCATTCTTTCATGCAAACGTAATATGGCGATTACTGTACTGTTTGACGCTTTACGCTCAAAATGAAAAATTATTTCAGTTTGTCTCATCATTAACTAGGCCTGTATGGAAACGAAAAAGTAAAACAAACCTGTATTTAAAAGTTATAAGCGTCGAAAGCTCCATATTTCAACACTAATTTCAATGCAATTTTAGGCGGTTATAAATACAATAAAGAAAATTGCAAAACAGTCACCATACAGGGATATATTAGCAGTAAAAAAATGCTAATAGATTTAGTTTAAAGAAATACATTCAGTAGTTTTTCATGATACTCATACTCCCTAAGGTCTTTTTATAAAATTTCGTGCGCTCCTTTTCGTTCTAAATCATCATCTATTTATTGTGTGTGTGTGTGTGTACGCGCACTAGCTTCCTACTGCTCATCACAGCATCTATCCCTTTCGTATGTGTTGTCGGATGAGGTAGCATGCATTTTAACCCCGGCCACAAAATAATTCTTTCCGCCTACTAAGGCAACCTTAAGTACCGTTATTTTTACTAACGCCTTTCAATAAAGCTTTTTTCAAAGAATTCTGATAATACCCTAGGTTTTTATACCTTGTTGGATAGCTAATGAAACGTAGATATTTTGAAGCACATCTGCAGCATAGCTTTCATAGACATTTTAAAGGATCTACGTCGACTTAACCTGTAGCCCTGTATAACATAACATTGTACAAAGTTTTATTCGGTTTTTCCATCTGGAATTTCTAAGTAGCAGCCTGGGGTCTAGATTTGTGCCCGCTTGATGGTAATTTAGATACGACCCATATAGTACACCCATTTCAGACACAGAATAGATATTCACAAATAATAAAAATGCCTACTTCAAAGTCAAAACCCTGCCAGCGGCAATCATTCGTGACCACAAAACAAGAAAATATTCAAATACTAGAGCGTTTGAAAAACGAACAAATGAGACCGCCATTTTTCCGCATTTTTCTGGAAATCAAAAAGTAATTCTTTCTTTCTTTTTAATACATTTTCTTCTGAACTTTTGATTTGAATTCTTTGATTTAGGTCGCAGCGTTCATTTTGCCATTTGTCTCTTGAATTTTAATGGTGCTTGAAGGGAGAAATTAGTTAAGAAGTCAGCCTATACCGCCCCTCATTGAATTAGTACTGTTTCATTGATCAGGCGTCGCCAACTTTTTGGTGTTGTTGATAAATTTATGTGCTAGCAAAAATCATTTCCATAAATTCTGAGTTGAATAGCGTTATTTTTAACCAAGTAGAACCAAAATACCTTGAACAATATTATTTAATCTTCAAAAGAGATACGGGTCCTCTGTTTTACAGTTAAACTTCAATGAATATCTCAGTTTATAACCAAAGTCAAAACTAACATTATTTTAGAGACTTGCACCAACATTCCGTAAAGTAACTCCGAACAACTCTCGGTTCCCATTAGTTTTAGCGACACGATGAGATTAGGGCATTTTCATACTGAAGATATACGTATCTTCAGTATGAAAATGATAACTAGAGATAAAAGTAGTGAGACTGTATTATTCTACGGAGTAGGTTAACAGGCGCATACCTTGTTAACCATAGTACATATAGGCCTAAGCGATGATGGAAGAAATCTTGAATTCGTGATAAATCTGATTAATATTTTTTTTTCCAATCCAAGGATCAAACCTTCCCACTCAGTATTCACGCCATCATCGTCATCATCAGCCTGTTAATGTTCCCATATGTGACACATGCCTCCTCTCTATGAGAGATGGAATGGGCCTTAATCCACCACGCGAGCCCAGTGCGGGTTGGTGGATGTCTCACGTCTTCGAAATTTTGGTTATTGGACATGCCGGTTTCCTCATGATGTTTTCCTTCACCGTTTTTAATGCAATGGTGATAAAATAATTTAAACAAAGTAAAACGCCTGCCTCGGATCGAACCCATGACCTAGGGCACGTAAGTTGGGGCCGTTCCCACTGGGCCAACACTGCCATAAACCAGGTTAATTTTCAATGATCAGCTAATTTTTTTAGGATTACGAGTAGGTATCAAACAAAAAAATCAGCCGTTCTGGACATTTTGCCGAGTTAATGCGGGCACAAAAGGTACAGAACGGCTGGTTTTATTTTTCTTTTTTATCCGTCGATTTTTGCATACCGTTCTTTACTCATCGTTTCCAAGAATTTTGCCTCCATCATTGAAATGAGTAAATAGGTCACACATAACCTTTACCGATTCGATTCTTGACATTTCAAACTCCATCCGGAGACAGAGGTACTATTTATGCACAACTGGCAGATTGACCTGTTTTCTACATAAAGGCCAACCACACTCTTAGTATGTAGGATCAGTAGGTATATCAATCATATTTATTTCAAATATAGCCAGCTTAATCCTAACTGTATCTCATTCAACACGTCCCTCATTTACTCATACGTTGAACTTTGTTCTATCATCTTGTGCGAAGGTTTCTTTTTCCTTTAATTATTCTCAAAATGGGAGGTTCCCAAACAAAATCTGAAGAAAAAAAAATGGCGCGTACCGCTGCGGGTGGCGCGGGCAATATTGCGTTTTTTGTTGATAAGCTCAGATAAAGTAAAAAAAGGTAGATATCGTAGGGCCTATAGTTTAGGTGAAGCCACTTTTTTAACTATGTGTGAGTCACTGGAGTGTTGCCACTTTTTTTTAAAAAAGGACTTCAAATTATTTAAATGGGATTAAATATTAATTTCATAATTTTTAGTACTTTATATGTAAATGTGAAAGGAATACTGTCTTTTTTTTTAATAAACGCGTGCAGTCGCCCCTGTCGATAACATGTGTCGCTCGTGTGTAAGAACACCGAGCAGCTCAGAACAAGTTTTTTTACTAAAAATACAACAAAGGTTATGTGAAACATGTTTATTACAAAAACAATTATCCAACCTTTTTTGGATATCCTATTCTATGAACTCAGCGAAGTCCACATTTTGTATTATATAAGTCAGTCTTCTCAAAATGGTCTGAAAAAACCACACTAGACGACGATGGCTGCCATTATGGTTCATTTCGGCTCAGTCTTATAGCATTTACCCATTCGTTGCTTATTATTTATATTTATTTATTTATTTAAAACTTCATGCAACATACAGATACATAGGCGGACTTAATGCCTGAGGCATTCTCTACCAGTCAACCAAGGGTGGTGGAGAGATAACATGGCAGGTGCATAAAAATTGAGAAGTTAAATTGATTAACAATATATATATATATATATTGTAGTTCTCTTTCTTTTCGTGTGAGGTGTGGCCACCTCTGGTGTCAGAGTTAATTAAGCCGCCTCTTGGAATCCCCACAGGCCTCTGACTTGGCTATTTTAGACTTACATTATAACTATATAAGTCCAGGTTTCCTCACGATGTTTTCCTTCACGGTTGCCTGTGATGTCCAAGATTAACTTAGAAAGTACATATGAATTTGAAAAATTCACATTGGTACTTGCCCGGATTCGAACCTACGACCTCAAGCACGACAGGCGAGGTCTTAGCCACTGGGCCACCACGACAGTTAAAATAAACATACATATATATTTACTATAATAAATACCTTTATATATATATATACAGATATATAAATTAATAGAAAGGAGATTGGGACGACTCTGCTAATGGTTCAGAAAATAATGTTATTAGTTTTTGTTGGAAACCTAAAACCATAATATTATATTTGTTAGCAAAATAGAAGGTACCAGGATACTCCTAAAGACTTCTTGTTCACTATGGTGTTGTTTTAGCACCACTTGACAACACAGGACGGCATTTTTAAGGCAAAGTTATTGCAGGGCGGTCCGTGAGATACTAACAAAAATCAGCGTAGTTTTATTGCTTGTGTGTGCGTGAGCGCGTGTATTTACAAGAATCGGCTTAGTTTTGTGGCTTCACCTAAACTATAGGCCGTGCGTTATCTACCTTTTTAGGGTTCCGTACCCAAAGGGTAAAAACGGGACCCTATTACTGAGACTCCGCGGTCCGTCTGTCTGTCTGTCACCAGGCTGTATCTCATGAACCGTGATAGCTAGACAGTTGATATTTTCACAGATGATGTATGTCTGTTGCCGCTATAACAACAAATACTAAAAACAGGATAAAATTAATATTTAAGGTGGGCTCCCATACAAAAAACGTGATTTTTTTGCCGTTTTTTTTGCAATAATGGTACGGAACCCTTCGTGCGCGAGTCCGACTCGCACTTGGCCAGTTTTTTTTACTTTATCTGAGTTGATGAGTGATATTTTATCAACGATAGCGTCGCGATGGCGATTCATCGATATCTTCGTCATCATCTATCTTTTAATGTTCCTACTGCTGGGACACAGGCCTCCTTTCTGTGAGGGGTGATGGGCCATAATCCGCCACGCGTGCCCAGTGCCAGTTTCCTTACGATGTATTCCTTCACCGTTTTGAGAGCTTCGTCTTATTCCTAGCCTTTGCCCACTTTAGACAGGTTTTTCCCACTTTAGTTCTGTCGAGGGTCGTCGAGTCAGGCAATTTCTCCTTCTTAATTTATTTATTATTACAATTACTCTCTATCTCTCTCTCTCAGTGTCACCCAAAATGTACAGAGAGATAACAAATACATTAATCAGAAAACACAGACAGATAGAAGATCGCCATTCCTGACAGAATTACCATTTGTCTCTATAGTCTGGCAAACGAAAGTAGAGCCTGAAAAATCGCGGATAATTTATAAAATATCAGCATAGCAACCCCAAAACTAGTTTGAAATACCTGGAATAACCTAATTTGATACTTTAGAATTATTTATATTACTTCGTCTGAATAAAATACTGTAGGTACTTCAGGTAGGTAATACTTTAGATATTATTGTATCAAAGATAAATAGTGATTACGAATTAAAACAAAGTATCAAATTATTAACGTCATACTAACTTATGAAATCTAACATCACACGTAAACAATCTTGTTATTGTTTGGGTTCGAAGTCTTTCTCCTATTGTTTTTCTTGATATTTAGACATCATGCGAAACGACATCTCCCTTAATCCACTTTTAATTGTTTTATTAATTTTTCACTTAATAAATGCTATTATCAAGACCACAACAAATCACCAAAAATTGATGTTGACATTCGTATAGCATTGCCATTTAAAAAGTTTTCAAATAATTCGAGTGTCTACTTTCGTTTGCCAGACTCTAGTCTCTTTAAAGTTGATCACACCCGATAATATATGTGGAATGAGTTTTGAGTGTAACGAACGTATCCATAGATGTGAGTGAAAGGTATAAGAGAAAAAGGGACAGAGAGAGAATGATAAGATGCGTATATCTAAGTAGTCTGTGAAAAGATGGGAGCTGTGCAAGGAACGACGAACGAGGCAGACGTGTTATTTAAGTTTTTCATAAAGTTGAATCTAATTTTTTTTTCGGATTGTAGTGAAAAAACGCAAAACGACAGACGACGCACGACTACGACGCAAACCGATTATTGTTTTCTTCAAACAAAGATCCTACGGATAAATACGACTTTTACGACGATATTCCTAGTTAACGACGATGACAAGAAATTACGATGCGGCAGCGTCAATACCGACGGGTCACGGAGACATGTTGCACCTTACGGAACAGCTAATCCAAAAATTCAGTGCACAAGACGATACTCATACAGCATCCATGTGGATAAGGGATATCGAAGAAAATGGGGCAATTTTTCCTACACAACTGTTGTTGGTGGCGCGACCTTCGCTTACCGGCACAGCAGCGCTATGGCTACGCAGTGAAAAAGTGTTTAGATCATAGGATGAGTTGAAAGTGGCTAACGGTAAAGAATTCGCGGATACCATAGATGTAAATAGGATAAATGAATTAATGTGCGCAAGACGTAAGAAGAAAGACGAATCGTCTATTGACTACATGCTAATCATGAAAGAATTAGGCAAACGCGGAAACATACCGGACCACGTAGCTATCAAATATATCGTAGATGGCATCATAGATGATGAAATAAATACGATTATGTTGTATGGTGTCACAACTTACGCGAACATGAAAGAAAAACTTAAGTTGTACGCTATGTTCAAGATAAATTCCTCTAAGGACATTCGACGAAATAAGCCGCTCAATGACACACAGAACATCAGTAATAATAGAAGGAACCCGGTTTTAATGATGCAATGTTTCAACTGTGGATAAAATAGTCACACGTCGGCAAATTGTCCAAATCGGGCGCAAGGAAAAAAATGTTTCCATTGCAATGAATTTGGTCATATTTCTCCAGATTGCCCAGTGAGAAAGATAGCTGGTTCAGATTTGAAGCATAGAACATCAACGGCGAGTATTGCGCAGACTTCGACCAGGATTGGAGAACCCTTCCGACGGACGGAAACGGACGGACGGGGCAATGAGTTTTGAATGTAACGAACGTATCAATAGGTATGAGTGAAAGGTATAAGAGAAAAAGGGACAGAGAGAATGAAAAGATGGAAGCTGTGCAAGGAACGACGAACGAGGCAGACGTGTTATTTAAGTTTTTTTATAAAATTGTATCTGATTTCACCAAAATAAACAAGTTTTCAAGCGACTAACCATTTAATTTCACCCCTCGATCCCACACATATACCTTTATAAAACCACCTTTACAAAAGACATAATCCTGGCAACCCCCGACCGTTATTTGAACTTTTGAAATGACACTTTAAGACTTCTTTCGCAGTTCCCGACCTGAGTCTCTGCAAACATATTATTGCAGCTTTACTTCAGAGTTGATTTAGCTAATCCTTTTGGTTGAAACTGGATCCAAATCCCAGTACGAGTTTGGAGTACTGGTACTGCTGCCTGAGAAGGCATTATTTGATGTCATTCGGTATACCATTAGCGTGAATAGGGTTGGGAAATGCAATCGTAGTTTGTAGTTTCAGTCACAAATGAAATGTATACAGATGTATTATTGACGAAATAGATTTAAACTGTTACGTGAACTAAGGTTACATAGACTGAAATAGTCGTCAGCTAAACCACAGAGCACGAAATTGAGCCATTACCAATATTACCTATCCTTTCACGCACAATCATGCGCTGAGCACAAGTTTCGGTTGTAATAGCCTTAGTAAAGCCATAGAATTGTCTCGAGCTGTCAAATTCTATGAGTGGGTGATATTGACTTGACTTGTATGGAAAGTCTTGACATAGTCATCTGTGACAATGACCACCAAAGCGTCTTGGTGCTCTGTGTTCACTCCATATGTGGTACGCTCTCTTTTCACATGAAAAATCTTCCTTATCTAAGAAAGTTACTCACGTAACAAGCCAGTCACATGCATCCTGACCCATTTAGTCTACCAACACCAAAACCCTTGTGCCCACAATATTAATTTTCGAACAAACAAAACAATAACAGCAAACTTGTGTCCAACAACAGTTCTCTAACAATAGTGTCGGCCTCTCGGCACAAAGATTTAATTGACTAGTAATAATACAAATTGAGAGTTCAATTTGTAAGTAAAAAACTTTGAAATTAGTTCAGCACGGTGTGCCACAGATAAGGGAATGCAGGTGAAGTGGAGGTGGAGTTTATTGTTTTGTTAAAGCTTGCCATAGCTGTTTTATTAAGATTTGCAGGCAGCAATTGATGCACGTCCTAGTTTCATTCCTTAACACGCTCAGCGCCATGTGTATCGATTGCGATACACTCTGTCTAAATACTTGTGTTTTTTTTTATACACGAACACCATTCCGGTCTAAGCGCCGTGTATTGCTAACTTTTCATACATTTTGTATAAAAAAAAAAAATGTTGCCTTGGAATTTGCCTGGTGTATTTGGGATTGGGATTGGATTATTTGTTTAGAAATTATAACGAAAAGTGTATATATCGCACACCCAGATCAACACTGCACTATGTCGAAAAATCTCAAAATCGACTTTTACCTACCAACGAATAGCCAAAAATTTGCCGCATTTACCACGAAGACAGGCGTATTTATATCTACAAAAATGTCCAAAAGATGGCGCGCTAACTCACTATTGGTGAAGACGCGCTGCCAAAATCATACCGTCAACACAAAACTATTTCCAGTTGCAACTTGTCCGCCTTAAAAACAGCATGCAGATCCTTTACGCAACAGTGAATTATTTTGTGATAATCCGGTGTTGTTGAATGTAAAACGAAAATTACTCGGAAGTATTTAGTTTTAATTCAGTGTTGGTGACTGTGTTTATACTACGAGCTTGATACTATTTCGAAATAATACTCTATTGTTGGCAAAGGTATGTATTTTTTTTGTATTATTCCAAAATTGTTTAGTATTGTTCGTAAAAGCTGGAAATCAGTGAAATGATGCACTGTTGATGGTAGATATGAATTATGTCCTAATTTTGTTAAAATCATAAAAACATATTTTTTTATTCAAATAATTGTTCTTTACATTATAAATTAAGAAAAATGTATTTGCGATTTATTTTTTTCGTTATTTACACGAAGATTAATACTTTTTTTTTAGATAATGCACTATTGTTGAATTAATTAAATTTGTAATAGTTATTTGGCAGATGATGAGGGGTCGTGGTCTCCTGTTGCTTAAAAAGGCAATGGAAGCAACCACAAAAGACACAAGACCTTCTATTAAACAAAGCGTGAAAAAAGATGTCAAAATTACAAACGTTGCAGCATCAACCACTGAGATGTCAACAGTGGCAGCATCAGCCGATGAAGTATCAGATAAATTCACGGAGTGACGCAGGCAGATTTCAAGGGCGAGTAATTTCTCCGAAACTGTTCACTTCTGCATTAAACTTGAAGATTCTGGACTAGAAAGGGCTAGACAACAATGTTAATCGCGAGTACATCACTCAACTTTGGTCTGCTGACGATAGGTATAGTGGTCATGGCTGAGACCATGTAGGATCTAAGAACAATGTTCGATGACCTCAGTAGAGCTTCCGAAAGAGTGGGTCTTAAAATAAACATAGACAAAACTAAGGTCATGTTGAACGCCCATGTTACACTCCTATCAAAATTGGAAACTACACTCGAAGTTGTGGACGATTATGTCTACCAGGGACAAACGCTGCAATTAGATATGTCTAACTACGAGAGGTCAAGCGTCGAATCAGACTCGGCTGGGCAGCGTTCGGGCAGTTGCGCGGTATCTTCTTGTCCAACTTACCGCAGTGTCTCAATACCAAAGTCTATGATCAGTGTGTGTGATTACATAGTGTCTCAATACCAAAGTCTATGATCAGTGTGTGTGATTACATACGGGACCGAAACGTGTTCGTAGTCGTGGCCTCACCAGAAGGCTTAAAGTCACCCAAAGGGCTATGCTCGAAGTTTCCTTGCGTGGTCGAGTCAGAACTGAAGACATGCGCAAGTGGTGTATGGGGGCAAGTCATCGGACTAAGGTGACATAGTCTGAAGAATTGACAAACTTAAGTGGCAGTGGCCAGGGCACATTGCTCGCAGAGCGGATGGTCGATGGAGCCGAAAAGTTCTGGAGTGGCGACCGTGAACCGGAAGACGTTGCGTTGGAAGACCTCCCACTAGGTGGACGAAAGGTCTGGTGAGGGTTATGGGAGTCTTCTGGATGCGAGACGTTCAATGTGATGAATGACACTTGGGGAAGGCCCATTTCCAGCGGTGGAAGTCTTTTGATTGAAATGTTAATTATACAATTTTAAACAGTTTTATTTTTATGTAACGGTGTTATAACATTGTTATTTTTTTATTCCTAACAGTTTTGTGTTATAAGTGTTTCGTATTCAATCAATTTTTCCATATTTTTCTTATTTTTTGACTAACAGAAGATTTTGTTTTTTGTGATTTACATGTTTTAATTAACACTATGGGTGTTTTTTCCCGTTTCCGGCTGTCAAACAAGTCGCTGCGTAACGAGAGCTCCCGTGGTTTTAATTCCAAAAAAGCGTTCAAAACGCACTATACGACACGAAGTGCCGCGAATTTGAACATTGAAATCACACGAAATCGGAAAACAAAGTGGTCTAAACTAATAAACAAGAGAGAAGACTGAAAAATAAGTGAAAAATTACGCTGTTGTTGGAGGTTAGAATCCATTTTGATTTATCGGTAAAACGTAATTGACACTTGACAGCTAAATACTGTTCACAACGGCTGTCACCTGACAGTTGCAATAAGTGTTGACAGTTGACAGTCAGAGTAATTGTTGCCATAACACCAACCGAAGAAAACCCAACAATTTGGTAGTTTTTAATCAACAATGGATCCTCAACTTCAATTACGAGTACTTTGGAATAAAATGAAAGAAGAGATGAACCAACAAACAGTTGTTATAAACCAAAATATGATTACAACCATGGATGAGAAACTAAAACCTCTTGTGGATGACCTAGTTGGACTGAAACTAGAGGTAGAAACATTAAAAACAAAAACACAATTTAGAAAGACAAGCAAGGAAAAACAATCTAATTATTCATGGGGTTCAAGAAACTGAAACTAATTTCCCTGACCTACTGAAAACTACTATCTCATCTCTGAATGTTGTCAGTGACAAAGCAGGCATAGAATCTTGGGATAAATGGGAGATAAGTAACATTCATAGAATCGGAAAGAAAATTGAAGGTAAAACGCGGCCCATATGCATGACGCTCACCTTGTACTGGAGAAAAATGGAGCTTTTAAAAAATAAGAAACATCTGCCCGAAAATATATATATAACAGAGGATTATCCCAAAGAAATACTTTTAAAGAGGAAAGAATTAAAAACTCAACTTAAGGAAGAACTAGACAAGGGCAATGAGGGATATATTAACTACGATCGACTAGTAATAAAAGGAAAGAAAGATAAAAGGAAGCAGTTGCCTACAAGGTCGCCAATCGCATCAAACGATGAGAAAACAAAAAACACCAACAAGACTAAAATGAGCAGAGTCAGCTATTTCGACAAAGCAAGATTATTCTCCTTCAGCGGAACTAACAGCGTGAATTAGCAATTAAGTAACACCAGCACCGAACGGAAAACCAAAAACTTGCAAACGGAAAATAACACAACCACAAGAAAAAGTCCCAACCAGGCTGGTCACCTTGGGACGTTAGACCACCACCCTCTAGAAAATAAGCAACAAACGGGAAAAAAAATAAAAACTAAACCTTTAATAAACTCAATACATAGAAAAGATCAAAATAAACTATTTATAGCAACCCTTAATACAAGGACACTCAGAACAGATGATAGACTGGTAGAACTCGAACACGCAATACAAAGTATAAACTGGGACGTTATAGGATTGAACGAAGTACGACGGCTAGGAGAAGAAGTGAGAGAGCATGATGACTACATATTCTACTACAAGGGAGAAACAAAGGGGCTCCATGGCGTAGGCTTTATCGTAAAAAAACATCTCAAAGAGGCCATTATACAATTTAGAAGCAAATCGGAAAGAATTGCCGTTTTGAACTTGACTATACAAGAAGGAAAGGAGCCATGGTCCATAATACAAGTATATGCGCCCACAGAGAAAGCAAGCGACGAAGAAAAGAACTTATTCTATACATCACTACAAGATGCTATTGAAGAAACCAACAAAAATAAGATTATAATGGGAGATTTCAACAGCGAAATAGGTAGCCAACAAAATAGAGAAAATAATATCATCGGACTCTACAGTCAAGGTAGGCGTAATAAAAATGAACAAAAACTCATTGACCTTGCTCTTGAATACAATTTAAGAATAATGAACACCAAACAAAAAAACAAGCAGGCAATGGACATGGATTTCACCCGATGGCAAAATCAAAAATGAAATTGATTTCATATTAACTAACACCCCAGGATTATTCAATGGTGTAGGCATTGTAAATAAACTAAACTTCAGCACAAACCATAGAATGGTTAGAGCTACTTTAGGAATCACAAACAAAAAAAGAACAAGGAAACACATAAAAACCAGATCAGATCAAATAGGGACTCCAATTCCAGAAAGCATCCTAGATAAAGTAAAAGGGCAGATGGAAAAAATTAAAAATAACGACTCAATTCAGGAAAAGTATACTATACTCGAAAAAATATTAACTAATCTGGGAACCGAATTGAGGCACATGAACAAGTTAAACAAAATGGACAAAATAGGAGATAACGCAAGAACCCTGATAAAAGAAAGAGGAGAACTGTTTGTAGACAGGAGAAAGAATATTAAAAAGATAGAAGCATTAAGTAAAAATATAAGAGGCCATAAGAAGGAAATACGTTTCAATAGCATACAATCTGAAATCGAAAAAACAGGAGGAATCAAAAGAGTACTGAAGAAACTTATGGATCATACGTCTTGGATACCGAAAATGAAGGGGAAAATCAAGGAATATACAACCTCAAAAAGAACAACGATCAGCAAAATCGCTACGGCCTTCTACAAAAGCCTTTACAGTTCATCCGAATTATCAGCAGTAATCGAAAACCCAAAAAAGGAAGAAGAGGTACCTTACATATTAGAAAGCGAAACGAGGCAAGCCATATTATCACAAAATAATGACAAAGCCCCAGGAGAAGATAGAATAACCAATGAAATGCTAAAAGCGTCTCTGGGTGCAATACTAAAACCACTTACTAGTCTATTTAACAAAATCTTAGATAGTGAATTTATTCCGGAACAATGGACGAAGTCAACCATAGTACTGATACACAAAAAGGGCGATAAAGACAAAATAGACAACTACAGACCTATCAGCCTCATGACAATTATATATAAAGTTTTTTCAAAAATTATCTTAGGCAGGATCTCTAAACGACTAGACGCAGAACAACCAAGAGAACAGGCAGGCTTCAGAGCTGATTTTTCAACAGTTGACCACATGCATGTAGTAAAACAAGTTACTGAAAAATACAAGGAATACAGAAAACCATATTATATTTCCTTTGTAGATTATAACAAGGCATTTGATTCCCTATCTCACAACTACATATATAAAGCTTTGGATAATCAAGGAATAGAAAACAAGTACATTAGACTTATAAGGAATATATACAGCAACAGCAGGGCAAAAGTACAATTAGAAAAAATTGGAGAAGAATTTAAAATCCAAAAAGGAGTCAGGCAAGGAAATCCTCTGTCTCCCAAACTTTTTTTGGCTGTATTAGAGGAAATCTTCAGAAATCTAGATTGGGAAAGGTGGGGAATAAATATTAATGGATGTAGGCTGTCACATCTGCGATTTGCAGACGACTTGGTACTGTTCGCCGAGGACCCAGTCACTCTACAGGAAATGCTATTACAACTGACAACAGAGAGTCAAAAAGCAGGTCTGACCATGAACACAACCAAACAAAGGTTATGACCAATAGTCATCACCAAAAAATCTGTGTAAATGACCATGACATTGAGTATGTGAATGACTACACCTATTTAGGTCAAATAATTGCACCAAACTTGCAGATGGACAAAGAATTGCAAATACGGGTAAATAACACCTGGGCTCGCTACTGGTCGCTTAAAGAAATATTGAAGAACAAAAACACTCCAATGCCAATCAAGCGTAAAGTATTCAACATGTGCATCCTACCAATACTTACTTACGGGTGCCAAACCTGGGGCATGACAAAGGCTGACAGTCAAAAATTAAAGGTATGCCAACAGGGGATAGAGAGAAGCATGCTACACATTAGGCTGAAAGACAAGTGGAGACTGACCAAAATCAGAAAGACCATAGGCGTGACAGATGTCTCAAAGAAAATCAAGAGACTTAAATGGCGTTGGATTGGTCATGTGGTTAGATCTACCAAAGAAAAATGGACCAAAGAGGTCATATCTTGGTACCCCAGAGATGTAAAGAGAACAAGAGGACGGCCACAAAGAAGATGGGAAGATGACCTACCACAAGGTTGGCGCAGATCAGCAATGGACAGACATAAATGGCGAATTCTAGAGGAGGCCTATGTCCAGGGAGGACAACCTGATGGATAAATAATGCTGGTGTTATAAATTTTTTCAGTACATATTGTGTAAAATAGAATTAAGAATTAGCTATAGGAAAAATAAGTGCTACGGCTAGTTAGTAAGAAATGTAAAAACAATATCAGCGATTAAAGGCTATTTTTATTTTTATTTTATTTTATGGGTGTAAAAAGAGTACTAGTTCATATTTAAAATATAAGTACCGACTGGTTTTAGTAAAATTTTGCCGTTTATTTAAGTTTTAATAGGTTTATTACTAAAAAGAAAACAAATGGGTCGCTATTGTATATTAAATCACAATAAAAAAACAGTAGAATAATAGTGCATTATTTCAGAATCAATCAGTAAAAAGCACGTAACTCGAAATAATTATTTTTTATTTCGTTCAGTCATTCCACAACAGTGAATTAAATAAAAATTTACATTTATTTGCTTTATTAACGCGTTTTGAATCAATTGAACTATAACATGCTCATACGGATTGGATTCTTGACATGAAATAATGAAGACATTTGCAATAACTTTGACATAAATTAAGATAACGGTTTTTCGTTGATTCTGAAAAATTTGCCATTTTGACTTAGTGCAGTGTTGATCTGGGCGTGCGATATGTAGGGTAAAATAAAATATTTTCATGGAAAGTTATATAATGTGTTAACTTAAAGTTTTCAAACAAGAGTAATTTAATTTTCTTATTTTGAATACGATTTTCTTCGCAATTTTCTTGCTAACGTTATGTAATAAAAGATAGGTATATTCATATTAAGATGATTTGTAACATTATTTTCATATTATTATTAAGCCTGTGGTATCCCACTGCAGTACAAAGAAGATATCCCTATTATAAAATTACTTGTGACTCATATGTCACAGGAATGTACACCTAGTGTTGGATACAGGCCTGCGGATCACAAGCCAAGAGGCAACACTGGGGCCCAAGAGCAATTCTGCGACTCTTGGATCCTACAAGGTCTGTACCCGCGAAACTGCGATACGCGGCAGCGGTAACTTTAGCGGTTTGTTTTTTTGTGGTTCCCGTACAAGTGGAAAGTGATACAAGCATACACACACATTTGTTACAACTCACATTTGTTCCCGTGGTGGTCTCCTGGACTCGTTCAATCCCGTGTCCGGTCGAGGGTTATAGGGGGAAATATATATTATAGTTTGGGATAACCGACGTGGTCTGCATCGAGATTCCCGGCAGACACCTACACACAACCTCAAAAAGAACAACGATCAGCAAAATCGCTACGGCCTTCTACAAAAGCCTTTACAGTTCATCCGAATTATCAGCAGTAATCGAAAACCCAAAAAAGGAAGAAGAGGTACCTTACATATTAGAAAGCGAAACGAGGCAAGCCATATTATCACAAAATAATGACAAAGCCCCAGGAGAAGATAGAATAACCAATGAAATGCTAAAAGCGTCTCTGGGTGCAATACTAAAACCACTTACTAGTCTATTTAACAAAATCTTAGATAGTGAATTTATTCCGGAACAATGGACGAAGTCAACCATAGTACTGATACACAAAAAGGGCGATAAAGACAAAATAGACAACTACAGACCTATCAGCCTCATGACAATTATATATAAAGTTTTTTCAAAAATTATCTTAGGCAGGATCTCTAAACGACTAGACGCAGAACAACCAAGAGAACAGGCAGGCTTCAGAGCTGATTTTTCAACAGTTGACCACATGCATGTAGTAAAACAAGTTACTGAAAAATACAAGGAATACAGAAAACCATATTATATTTCCTTTGTAGATTATAACAAGGCATTTGATTCCCTATCTCACAACTACATATATAAAGCTTTGGATAATCAAGGAATAGAAAACAAGTACATTAGACTTATAAGGAATATATACAGCAACAGCAGGGCAAAAGTACAATTAGAAAAAATTGGAGAAGAATTTAAAATCCAAAAAGGAGTCAGGCAAGGAAATCCTCTGTCTCCCAAACTTTTTTTGGCTGTATTAGAGGAAATCTTCAGAAATCTAGATTGGGAAAGGTGGGGAATAAATATTAATGGATGTAGGCTGTCACATCTGCGATTTGCAGACGACTTGGTACTGTTCGCCGAGGACCCAGTCACTCTACAGGAAATGCTATTACAACTGACAACAGAGAGTCAAAAAGCAGGTCTGACCATGAACACAACCAAACAAAGGTTATGACCAATAGTCATCACCAAAAAATCTGTGTAAATGACCATGACATTGAGTATGTGAATGACTACACCTATTTAGGTCAAATAATTGCACCAAACTTGCAGATGGACAAAGAATTGCAAATACGGGTAAATAACACCTGGGCTCGCTACTGGTCGCTTAAAGAAATATTGAAGAACAAAAACACTCCAATGCCAATCAAGCGTAAAGTATTCAACATGTGCATCCTACCAATACTTACTTACGGGTGCCAAACCTGGGGCATGACAAAGGCTGACAGTCAAAAATTAAAGGTATGCCAACAGGGGATAGAGAGAAGCATGCTACACATTAGGCTGAAAGACAAGTGGAGACTGACCAAAATCAGAAAGACCATAGGCGTGACAGATGTCTCAAAGAAAATCAAGAGACTTAAATGGCGTTGGATTGGTCATGTGGTTAGATCTACCAAAGAAAAATGGACCAAAGAGGTCATATCTTGGTACCCCAGAGATGTAAAGAGAACAAGAGGACGGCCACAAAGAAGATGGGAAGATGACCTACCACAAGGTTGGCGCAGATCAGCAATGGACAGACATAAATGGCGAATTCTAGAGGAGGCCTATGTCCAGGGAGGACAACCTGATGGATAAATAATGCTGGTGTTATAAATTTTTTCAGTACATATTGTGTAAAATAGAATTAAGAATTAGCTATAGGAAAAATAAGTGCTACGGCTAGTTAGTAAGAAATGTAAAAACAATATCAGCGATTAAAGGCTATTTTTATTTTTATTTTATTTTATGGGTGTAAAAAGAGTACTAGTTCATATTTAAAATATAAGTACCGACTGGTTTTAGTAAAATTTTGCCGTTTATTTAAGTTTTAATAGGTTTATTACTAAAAAGAAAACAAATGGGTCGCTATTGTATATTAAATCACAATAAAAAAACAGTAGAATAATAGTGCATTATTTCAGAATCAATCAGTAAAAAGCACGTAACTCGAAATAATTATTTTTTATTTCGTTCAGTCATTCCACAACAGTGAATTAAATAAAAATTTACATTTATTTGCTTTATTAACGCGTTTTGAATCAATTGAACTATAACATGCTCATACGGATTGGATTCTTGACATGAAATAATGAAGACATTTGCAATAACTTTGACATAAATTAAGATAACGGTTTTTCGTTGATTCTGAAAAATTTGCCATTTTGACTTAGTGCAGTGTTGATCTGGGCGTGCGATATGTAGGGTAAAATAAAATATTTTCATGGAAAGTTATATAATGTGTTAACTTAAAGTTTTCAAACAAGAGTAATTTAATTTTCTTATTTTGAATACGATTTTCTTCGCAATTTTCTTGCTAACGTTATGTAATAAAAGATAGGTATATTCATATTAAGATGATTTGTAACATTATTTTCATATTATTATTAAGCCTGTGGTATCCCACTGCAGTACAAAGAAGATATCCCTATTATAAAATTACTTGTGACTCATATGTCACAGGAATGTACACCTAGTGTTGGATACAGGCCTGCGGATCACAAGCCAAGAGGCAACACTGGGGCCCAAGAGCAATTCTGCGACTCTTGGATCCTACAAGGTCTGTACCCGCGAAACTGCGATACGCGGCAGCGGTAACTTTAGCGGTTTGTTTTTTTGTGGTTCCCGTACAAGTGGAAAGTGATACAAGCATACACACACATTTGTTACAACTCACATTTGTTCCCGTGGTGGTCTCCTGGACTCGTTCAATCCCGTGTCCGGTCGAGGGTTATAGGGGGAAATATATATTATAGTTTGGGATAACCGACGTGGTCTGCATCGAGATTCCCGGCAGACACCTACACACGTTCCACACAAAAATACCTCGCTGCTCGCGAAATGTATACACAAACAAAGGCACGGGCGACTCACAGTACCACTCGCGGATCGCAAACGTAATTTCGAATAACGATGGGTTGGCTATATACCAATTTCAACAAAATTAAATCAAAACCCCCCCGTTTACGTGTCGCGATATCAATGTAAATTTTTTACCAGTGCTGTCAACGTCAACCCAACCAATAACTGTCAATATCGATGACAGCGAGTTGACACAGTGTTGCATCAAAATAATAAAAAAAAGCCGAAACCTTTATTGGTTTCGAACACCTTGTTTTAACTTCTAGTCAGGGCATCAAAAATATGACCTATTGTTTTTAAGCTTTTTATAATTTTTAACTACTATGAATGTTTGTGACACAGGTTTTTGGTGCAATTTTTTTTTATGTTGTTTTTAGGACTTACGCACCGCAACTTTGCTTACATTTTGGTAGGTTTTTGACATTGATTGTCGCTGAGATGATAAACTCGTAATATTGCGATTTGTATTGTACCAAATTTTTGGTGGAGTCCAGCTCAGTTGCCTTGTTACGTTACGTGAGGCTGTAAATCTTTAAAGAAAAAGGAAACCCTGAATCCATTAACTCTGCTATTTACAATTTTTCAAATCTGAAATAGCAGTCACTAAGTGCCTAAAAATAAAGTTTTTTAAAAGAACCCAATACTGATAAGTACACTTACTTAGTTCTCACAAAAAAGCCATATTTTATAGCAAAGTTATTGCTACGACTTGGTCGTAGGCTAACAAATTGCTTTTCATTTAATATTCTGTAAGACTTATAAATAAGAAAACAATTTCAAAGTCTATACCAAAATCCAATTTAAAATAGAGTGGCCATAGATAATAAATAGCAGACACTCAATTATTATTTACTAGCTGTCCCACGCGGCTTCGCTCCCGTCAACTGGCTACCTACCTACCCATCAACCCTACCTACTCTACATACATGATTGTTGTGTAATTAAACCGTTTACGCAGCGCACGCAACGGAAGCTCTCAAAAAGGAATAATTTTGCCCGTTTTTGCAACATTTTTTATTTATGCTCTGCTCCTGTTGGTCGTAGCGTGATGTTATATAGCCTATAACCTTCCTCAATAAATGGACTATCCAACACAAAAAGAATTTTTCAATTCCAACCAGTAGTTTCTGAGATTAGCGCGTTCAAACAAACAAACAAACAAACAAACAAACAAACTCTTCAGCTTTATAATATTAGTATAGATTTAGTAAACACTTGTACGAATACTAAATATGTATTGCATTTTTTTTGACAAACTTTTAGGGCTAAAAGATACTAAATGTAATCATCATCATCATAATATCTGCCGAAAGACGTTCACTGCTGGACATACGCCCTAGGCTTCACTACATTGACCGATCGCGTGCGTCCCGCATCCAGCGGATCCCTGCAACCTTCAACAGGTCCACCTGGTGGGAGGCCTTCCAACGCTGCATCTGCCGGTTCGTGGTCACCACTCCAGACTTTTTCTGCCCCATCAGCCATTCGTTCTGCGAGCAATGTGCCCTGTCCTCTAGAATTTAAGTTTGGCAATTCTTCGGGCTATGTTGATAACTCTGGTTCACTTCACATTTCTGATTCGATAACGCAAGGAAACTCTGAGCATAACCATCTCCATTGCCCTAAATGTAATATCACTTCTCAATACAGTATATTTATCCAATGAGCCCAAACACGATGGTGCTATCTTGTCTGGTTGAGCAATTACTATGGCCACCTCCTGGCTCCATAATGAGACCAGCTTCATAATACCATATGATTTCAATGTTTCCAAAGATACATAAGTGTGTTTCAACTTAATCGGATGCCAGGAAATGCTAAAAAATAAATTACTAGTTGCCAGACACACATACGAAAGCAAAGTATGAGTAAAATAATATAGATTTATATTTAAATTAAATACTGTACAAATGCGAATTAATGCCGAAGGAATTTTCTACCAGTCGACTTTAACGTAGAGACACATGTTAGGAGCAAATGTATGGCAATACAAACAGAAAAGAAGACATAAATCTTACTTTATATTATAAATGCGATAGTTTGGATAAATGGATGTATGTTTGTTTCAATCACGCCAGAACGGCTGAAAGGATCTGGTTGGTAATTTGGCACGGAGACAGACTTTAGTCTGGAATAGATTATAATCACAATCACAAGCACATAGGCTACTTTTTATGCCAGTGTTATGTTCTACAGGGATGATAAAACAATTTTTACGCGGGTGAAGCCGCTGGCAGAAGCTTACTATAACAGAAATATTGTATAGTTAAAGCAAACGATTGACAAAGGTTCTTTAACCTCGTCATATTTGAGCGCCTGAAAACTAAGACAAATGTAATATACATTTGTCTTAGTTTTCAGGTTTCAGATCCTTCCATGACAAATATACAAAAGAGTTTCAGGTGAAATTAAAAACGTGACGTGATTTTATATTCTTTGTAAGTATTCTTTACCTAGTTTAATCCAATAATAGTCTTCCATTTCAGTTTCTTCTTTATCAAGGACTCTGCCATAAGACTGTTTACAGCTTTATTCGTGACAATCTAACAAGTCGGATTTGACAGGTATAAAAATACTTAATAATAATTAAACTTGATGCTTACGAATGATACTCGTTGTTATAGTGTATGGGTAAGATAGTCATTAATTAGGATTATGAATTAGATTTTCAATTTATTGCGTACATAGCTATCGTGGCATGTACAATTTAGAAACATCATCGGAGTTATTAGATTGTCACGATTGTGAAACTTAATAAGTAGGTAAGTCAGCCAAAAAAACAAAATTGTTGTTTTTCGAGGTTACGAGTTTGATGTCCCACGAGCAGTATGAGTTCATTATGACGGATACAATTAATTATTTCCAGTGGCTCTAGACAAAGTCTCTTTCTATCAACAAAGGCGATGGTCGAAATGCCAAAATGACAAGGTATTGGTCACGTGATATTTCGATAGCGTTTGGTTTTTAATTTTAGTATGATTTTAATTTTGATTGTGATTTTATTTTAATCTTAGTTGCGATTTTATTTTAATCTTAGTTGCGATTTTATTTAATTTATATTTTTTTTATGATTGGCATCTTAATATTTATTCTTGTTATTTTATTAAATCTTTATCTTTTTTTATTTATTCATTTTTTATTCTGATTTTAATTATTTTACCCTCAAAATTGTATGCTGTTAGTTACTTGTTTTTACTAATATGTTTTGGAAGAGTGAAGTGCTCTACTACAGGCTATTTTTGCCTAAAAGAGCACTTGAATTACTAAATGAGATTCGTTGATAGAATACGACTTTAGTAGACCTTCAGGTTTTAAGTTATTTACCTACAAGTTAATTAACCAGTAATGTTTTATGTGACAAGGGTTTAACTTTTTGTTACTAGATAAGCTCCTAACTGCTCCAGTCTCTAATTAACAGCAACGCTATCAAAGCACATCAGTGGGAACTATCGGCCAGTGATAAATTCTGTCCGCGCTTTGTGGCGCTAATCGCAAAATCAAAGTGGACACAGCGAGTTATGAGGAAATCGATGAGCTCATTTATGCTTTGAGGGATAGCGGTCGTGGCGTTTGCAACTACACGGAAATAATGAGCACTAACGGCATCAGATAATATTATAATCTGTGATGTTAATATGTCAAAGTAGTTTATTATGACACGCAGCAAATTATCATGATACGTAATAGCCCAATGGCAGCGATGATATCCGGCCGCGCTTTGTGGCGCTAATCGTGTCAAGTAAAGAAAAGTATAAACTCAAAGTGGACGCAGCGAGCTATGAGGCATGAGTTCATCAATGCTATGAGGCACACTGAACGTAGCGTTTAGAATGGATAATGTGTGGGGTGGTAATGGTGTAATGTGGTGCATGTTTTAAAGGCATGTGGCTTACAGTATATGCAACGATGCCTAGTAAATAAGGGGTTATATTAAACGCCTTATTTTTCAGGTATCTCGTTTTTATAAAGGTAACAACAAGCATGTATCATGAAGGAAATAATTATATCTACATGAATCTACTTTTTTGATTTAGTAGTAGTGAACCACTTTTGTATCAAAATGGGTGTTTTGTAAAACTAAACTCATGTTTCCAAATCATAAAGACTCTTTCTATATTTACATTTTAAAAAAACTACCGACTTGCAACTAAAAACACTACAAAGTGAAAAATAACTCTCTTTTTCGAAGTCGGTATCTTTGGTAGGTACCAATTTTTTTCGTTATAGACACCGACTTCGAAAAAGAAAGTTATTTTTACTGCCGTGTTATATTATAAAATGGTATAAACAATAAACAGACATGCGATTGCAGCAATCCCGAGAGATTTGCCGTTATTTATTAAAGAGTTCTGTTGTATTTCTCCGAAGTTCTTAACCAAATCTTCACCAAATTAAAATGGGACCAATTTCGGAACATACTCTATCAAAAAAAAAATTTTTCAAAATCGGTCCAAAATTGACGGAGATATCGGTGAACATACACAAAAAAGAAAAAAAAAGACATACAAGAAGTCGAACATAGAACCTCCTCCTTTTTTGAAAGTCGGTTAAAAAAGGAAACAAATAGGTATATAAAAAAAGGTTTGTTGCTTGTCGCCAACATGGCCCCCGACGGTGTAAGCACCAATTTACTAACCGGCGACCAGCAACACCACTTTGCGAGTGGTTCTACGCAGCACGCCTCCTTTCGTTGCGACGTCTACCACTCACTACCCCGTCCTTCCCCGGGTGCACTGCCGCGATTCGCCCTCGAGGCCACTGGTGCCTGGGCAGCGTGCCATTGTAGCGTTACGTATGCTCCGGAGAGCTAACGTTAGCTACGTTAATAAAATGAAAGTAAATATAAATTAAAATTAAGGAAAAGGATATAAATTAAGGGACCGGCTTAAGACGTCGTTGGTTGTTTGCGATCGACAGCTAGGCAGGCAGCAGGACGGACGGGTACTCTTCTATGCTCGAGGTAAGCAGGTGGTGAACACCACGACGGCAATCGGATAGGCAGGCTGTAGAGTAGGGCAGGCAATCGGATAGGCAGGATGTAGAGTAAACAGCAGGACGGATAGGCAGGCTCACAGATAGATGGTCGAAGGTAGCTGAACTATTAGTCAGATTAACGGGCAGGTAGGCAATAGTACAGGTGCAGGTACATGCAGCAAGGGATGCAGGCACAGGCAGCAAGGGGTGGAGGCCGGGCTGTGGCTTCATACGCCAAACAAACGAACCCTTTTAGATGATGCGGTGACCGACGAGGTTAATGACCCAGTAAAAATGCTCTCATTTAAGTTCCACACTCAATAAATTATATTTATTGCACTCAAAGATTTTATAACATTAACAGCCGTATATGCTATAGTTTAAAAAGTCTTCAGATATAATAGTGCACTTGGTAGTATTTAAGAAATCAACCGACTTTCGGCGTTCAGTGCCGATTCCTCACTAAAAACTGACGCCCGTTTTTCATCGTTTTGTGTCATATATCTACATTTTAAATTCAAATTTCAATTAAGAAATAAAGACCAAAACGAATAAAACCGGTTCACAAAGGGGTCAGTCTACGCTACCCTTATTGGTAGCGCCATCTCTTGTAAATGTCATAAATCAATGACCGAAAACACATAGACAAACGCATTTGAGATTTCGCGGGCGATCGATATCCTAATTATCTCGTTCCTTCCTCATTCCTTTTCCCTTTATGTACGCCTTAATGACAGGTCGCCAGAACGAACCGAAACTTCAACGTGAACGGGCCTCGTATCTCAACCGCCAGCTTTCCAAGCCACAAGGCTGGAGACTGATGCATCTAATTAGTTAGATTGCTGAGAACCTTGTGAACCGTGTCTATTCACCCGCCTCGCGGATATAAAACAATTGTGTGAAGTGTGTGGATCCTGAAGGTCGCCAGTTTGGAGTAGAAGAACACCAGCTCGCTGCCACACGTGGGCTGGCACGACCACTACAAGGTAAGGCGTACTACTTCCCTCATTTCCATACTAGATCGCCCGAATTGATCCGTAAATATTTTCCCGCTTATTTTCAACGCACTATTGCCAGAACCCTTCAAATACAGTCCACTTTTCATAATAGACACAAGGATGAATAGGTTTCTCAAACCGCTATAACATTTTTGGTCCTTCGTAGCCCGATATATTACTATAATATATCCATTTTCCTTTATTTCTTACGTAGGAATCAATTATAAATTCCTACTAGGGTCGTGGCACCTAGCCGCCTACCCACATAATCAAGTTGTAAACCCAATACGTGGTTCCATCAACGCCGCTATAGCAGGTTCATAATTACGTATTATTAAAAATAATAAATATATTATTAAAAAACTAACTTGTCGGATTGTAAATTTCCATATTTCAAACGTCTTTTAGTTTAACCGCCCTTATAGGAATCACCTACCTCCAATTATAAATTGTTACTTTTGGAATAAGTTACTTTCCGAATACCGCGGGGTAGACATTCATTCTATAAGAGAAAAATAAAATAGGTGTACTACTTGTAGGTACCTACGCAGTATAAATATCATAACTTTACCGAATACGTTTAGACGATTGCGGGCTATAAGTTGCATATTTATACCTATTCATTTATCTTAAACAATATTCAAACTTAGAAAAACTGGTTAGGATAGTAATGCTGTTAACATTTTGTACTATCTAATTACTTTGGTTAGTGGGTACTACGAAAAAACTTATTTCGTTATTACGCAAATATTGCGAAACCCGTTGTCACAGTACAGTCACAATCAGTAGTATTACTTTTCTACATATAGTTGTTCGTTTAAATAATTACCGTACATTGTTTTGTTTGTGTGGTTATTTTTAACTACATAACATAACAATGCCGCGTGATGCGAAAGCAATCGCTTCTTTGGAAGATCAACAGTTAGTGATTTTAGAAGCTAAGCGTAATATACTTTTCGAGCGTATTCAGTCAATTTATGATCGTTCTAAAGTCGCTAATACTTCCGAATCGGTGAGAGAAGGCTTTCTCAGTTCTTGTGTAACAGTAGATGATATTCGAACGGACTTTCATAAATTATTGGATGATTATAATGCTAGGTTACTGGCTATATATCCCGATGCGAAGCCTAGCTATCAAGCCTACGCCTCATTCGAGGATATGTATTGTTCCGTGAAACGTGTGATGTCTCAATTGGAAGATAAGCCATCCGGGAGGCACGGTATGAGTGATTCCGCAACATGTAGACCAAGGTTGCCGCCAATCGAACTCATGTCGTTCGACGGTGATATACGAAACTGGCCATTATTTTATGCAAGTTTTAAATCTACAGTTCATGACAATAAGTCGCTGACGGATGCAGACAGGTTGTACTATTTAATAGGTAAGCTGTCGCCGAAGGCACAGTCTGTGTTCGCGGGAGTCACACCGTGTGCTGAGAATTACCAAGTCATATTCCAGGCACTCCTCGATAGGTACCAGGATATTCGTGTCCTCGCGTCTACCTATTTGGATCAAGCTTTAAATCTTAAATTGTCCGGTCCCGCGTCTGTTTCGAATTACCAGCTATTTGTGGACAAGTTCATCACCGCAATTAATTCCCTAAAGAATCTAAAATTAGTTGACCTTCTGGATTTCATTTTATTGCACCTCGCAATAAAAAAGTTTGACACTGAAACTATTCGCGCTTTCGAGATGACAGAACGTAACCGTAAGATTCCCACTCTAGATAGTTTTGTCAGCTTCATCAATGATCAGTGTCGGATATTCCGTAATACCCAACCACCCTTAGCTAACAATAATAAGCCTAATAGTTCAGACAATTCACATAAGTCGAATAAATCGCGTAGTTTTAATAATAAAATGACCGCTCCTAATCCACAATCCTATGTAGCTTGCTCTGAGTTAAATAATTCAAACAAGTGTCTGTGCGAAGCATATATCCATGAACACTTATATAAATGTCCCGCTTTTGATAATTTGACTCCGACAGCTCGTTTCAAATGTGTGAAAGGCAACAATGCTTGTGTCAATTGTTTGAGTATTAAACATAAAACGGTTAACTATTCTTCTAAATTAAAGTGTCGCGCATGTAATCAACGTCATCATACATTGTTACATTTTAATAAAAACCCACAATTATCAACTGTAGTGACGTCACAGCCGAATCCGGTCCCAACGCCTATGCCGACTGTACCTTCTATTACCTCACAGTCTGAGGTATCGTTGTGTACGACCTCTGTCGCTGGCGCCGCTCGATCGCGTTCGATTGACGCTCGGTACGTTGCGGCGTCGCCGTCGGCGAGAGAAAGCCCACAATGTACGGCGTATACAACCGTTCTGCTCGCTACTGCTCAAGTCGTAATTTACGATGTAAATGATAAGCCGCACATAATACGTTGTTTACTAGATAGTGCACAGAGTAATTTTATTACTTCTGAATGTTTTAAGTGTCTAGGACTTTGGAAGAACTTTCATACTTCTAATTTAATAGTTAAGGGAATCGGTGGGTCGGAAAAACCAGTTAAAGGTTCCGTAGATATTAAATTATATTCTCGTTTTAGTAATGATATTAATTTTAACGTTTCTTCGCTTATTCTTGAACGTATAACGGAGACATTGCCGACCGCTCTCGTCGATGTCTCTAAACTTACACATCTCAAAACATTACCGCTCGCAGATTCGAAGTTTGCGGAGCCGAGCGGTATCGATGTTTTGATTGGTGCTGCTATATTCCCGCGCTTGCTTTTGCCTAACATAGTGCATAGCGAGCAATATAATATACCTCCCGCTATTGAAACTGTGTTGGGGTATGTGGTTATGGGTTCCGTACCTACGGCACATACTTCACACTGTACGAGTACAACTTCATGTTGTTCTGTTCTTCAAGATCCCAGTTTAGATTCGCTTCTCAAACGATTCTGGGAGCTTGAAGAAATTTCCGCCTCGCCCTCGCAGAGCCGTAAGGATCTCGAGTGCGAAGAACATTTTCGCGCTACCACTGTTCGCGATGACAGTGGTAGATATATTGTGTCGCTGCCATTTTGCGACGACCCTTATTCGCTAGGCGACTCATACGCTGCCGCACTTAGGCGTTTTCATTGTTTGGAGCGCAAACTTGATGCGTCCTTAGGGTTACGCAGCGCTTACAATGACGTCATGCGGGACTACATTAATAAGGGATATTTGAGTCCGATTTTAAAAGATGACAACGTTTCTAATCTGTCATATTACATTCCGCATCACGGTGTCGTTCGCGAAGATAAGACTTCCACTAAACTTCGCGTAGTTTTAGACGATAGTAGTCAAACTACATCGGGACAGTCGATCAATGACATTCTACATGCAGGCCCTAATCTACAGGGTGATTTATTTAATATTATAATTCGTTTTCGTCTCTTTCAAATAGCCCTATCTGCTGATTGCCGCCAAATGATTCTCAATGTCGGCGTTCGTGAATCGGACCGTAGATTTCAACGCATCTTTTACAGATTCAGTAAACATGAACCTATAATGGTCTACCAATTTAATCGTGTTTGGATCTTCGGATTTAAGTCTAGTCCATATCACGCGTTACGTGTAGTCCGCCAGTTAGTCGCTGATGAAGGCGATAATTTCCCTGCAGCGTCTGCTGCTGCTTCTTCCGCCCTATATATGGATGACATTGCTTGTAGTGTCATGTCCATACCGCAAGCAATTTCGCTTTGTGATGAGCTTATTCAGCTCTTCAAGCGAGGCCAGTTCGACCTTGTCAAATGGACAAGTAACTCGAAAGAGGTTCTCGCACACATACCTGATACTCATAAGGCTTCGCCCGATATCGAGTATGAGAAGTCTATACCGCATAAGGTCCTGGGTTTACGCTGGGACAAGTCTTGTGACAGTTTTCGCTTTGACGTCACCACACCAGATGATAAATGTACCAAGCGAACCATGCTTTCCACAGTGGCTCGGCTATGGGACTTAATGGGTTTTGTCGCCCCCACTATTCTGTACGCTAAGCTCTTAATTAAGGAACTTTGGCTAGCAAAGTGTGACTGGGACGACATACCACCTGAACATATAATCACCGCTTGGAAGCAGTTTTGTACTGAGCTTTCTACGCTTAATGAAATTATTATCCCGCGTCATCTGGGGTTGGTCGACGGATGCACCATGAATTTAGTAGGTTTCGCTGACGCCAGCGAGCGTGCTTACGGTGGAGTCGTATACATGCAAATATACAATGGTTCTAACTACTCCGTGCAGTAAGTTAGTGCGAAGTCTAAAGTCTCACCTGTGAAAACCATTTCGGTGGCTAGACTAGAGTTGTGCGCGGCCCTACTGTTGTCTAAGTTGCTTCGCAAGGTACAAGACACAATATCGCCCCACTACCGCATCCATAAGGTATACGCGTTTACTGACTCTAAAGTAGTGCTCGCCTGGATAAATTCCTCACCGCACCGCTGGCAAACTTTTGTTGCCAATCGGGTTACTAAGCTAATAGAGCTTATACCCGCTAATTGTTTCAACCATGTCGCAGGTACTGAGAACCCCGCTGATTGTCTGTCTCGTGGTGTCACGCCAGCTAAGCTCTTGCAGCATCCATTGTGGTATCGTGGACCATCGTGGGTTTCTCATGACCCAGCTGAGTGGCCCATACATACTTTCGAACACAATGTACTGCATGAGGGCGTACCCGAACAGAAATCAGTCGCTCATGCCGTGGTTTCTGAGGTTACGGAATCACCAATTTACGCGCTAGCACTACGTGTTTCGTCGTGGTCTAAGTTGCTACGCGCTATTGTTTACGTCTATAAGTTTTTAAGACAACTGCCTAGTGCACGTACTGTATCAAGCTCTGATCTGAAATATGCAGAAATTAAATTGCTGCGAGCTGTACAGGATGTTCATTTCCGTAACGATATTTTAAATTTAAAAAACAATAAACCATGTACTCCCGCCATCCATAAGCTTAAGCCGTTTCTCGATGAGCACGGCATCATACGAGTTGGTGGTCGTCTCACAAATTCGGACGAACCCTACGAATATAAACATTCCTGTATTCTACCACGTCATGACCATATTGTTGATCTTCTTGTTGACTTTTGTCACAAGAAACATCTTCATGCCGGTCCGGAGTTGCTTATGTCCTTACTCAGGCATAATTATTGGATTTTAGCTGCACGTCAAATAATTCGTCACAGAATCCACAACTGTAACACTTGCTTTAAGTTCCGCCCGCGTCCTATTCTTCCACTTATGGCAGATCTACCTAGCCAGCGTGTTAACCAAGTCGACAAGGCGTTCACTCACACCGGCTGTGACTATGCAGGCCCGCTGCAGTACACACCATTTCGTGGTCGAGGTGTTAAGAGCCGTAAGGCTTGGCTCTGCATTTTTACGTGTTTGACGACGCGTGCCACGCACATTGAAGTGGCTACAGATTTAAGTACAGTGACTTTCCTTGCAGCCTTAAAACGCTTTCTTTCGCGACGCGGTCCTATTAAATGCTTATATACCGATAACGGTACTTGTTTCGTAGGTGCAAGTTCTTATTTACGCGACCTTCACAAATTTCTTAAAGATTTTCGTCCTCATCTTGAGGAAGAACTTTCCTTCAATCATATAGATTGGAAGTTTATTCCGCCTGCTTCCCCACATTTTGGAGGATGTTGGGAAAGTATGGTTAAGGTAGTTAAAACTCACCTTTTTAAAGTTATAGGTCAACAAATCCTCTCCTACGAGGAACTTATAACTGTCCTTAGTCAAGTTGAGGCTCTAGTTAATTCGCGGCCACTTACTGCTTTGAGTAGTGACCCTACTGAACCATCAGCACTGACCCCTGCGCATTTCTTGCACACCGCGCCATTGTTGTCCCTTCCCGCTCCTGAAGCAGACTCGCTCAGCTTGCTTCAGCGACATACTCTACTTGACAAACTGGTGCAGTCGTTCTGGCAGCGCTGGCGTTCAGAATACTTACATCAACTTCAGGCTAGATCCAAATGGAATAGTCCTGCACCTTCTATACAAGAGGGTACTATTGTAGTTATCATTACTGATAACTCTCCGCCCCTTTCATGGCCGTTAGGCATTATTGATAAATTGCATACCTCCAAGGACGGTACAACCCGTGTTGTTACTGTGAAAACCGCAAAGGGTAGCTATGTGCGCCCTGTTGTGCGTCTGTGTCCATTACCGACTCAATAAGGCCTGGCTTGATAGTTAGGTCTCTTAGTTTTAGTTAGTTAGCGACGCAACATAATTTTCTATTAAAATTTAACTATAGGTATGCAACTTAATGTATTATGCAACTCGCAGTATTTATCTTAAATCTTAATAATTGAAATGTAAAAATCCGCATCTTAGTCCGTATTGCTGAATAGGTATACGGTAGTACACCTCATAGGGCTAAGTTTAATTTTCATTAAAGGTGACCCTTTAAGGCCGGGAAAATGGTAGCGCCATCTCTTGTAAATGTCATAAATCAATGACCGAAAACACATAGACAAACGCATTTGAGATTTCGCGGGCGATCGATATCCTAATTATCTCGTTCCTTTTCCCTTTATGTACGCCTTAATGACAGGTCGCCAGAACGAACCGAAACTTCAACGTGAACGGGCCTCGTATCTCAACCGCCAGCTTTCCAAGCCACAAGGCTGGAGACTGATGCATCTAATTAGTTAGATTGCTGAGAACCTTGTGAACCGTGTCTATTCACCCGCCTCGCGGATATAAAACAATTGTGTGAAGTGTGTGGATCCTGAAGGTCGCCAGTTTGGAGTAGAAGAACACCAGCTCGCTGCCACACGTGGGCTGGCATCGACCACTACAAGGTAAGGCGTACTACTTCCCTCATTTCCATACTAGATCGCCCGAATTGATCCGTGAATATTTTCCCGCTTATTTTCAACGCACTATTGCCAGAACCCTTCAAATACAGTCTACTTTTCATAATAGACACAAGGATGAATAGGTTTCTCAAACCGCTATAACACTTATAATAGTGTACACCTAGCTTAAAGCAGGTCTAGTCCATGGTCCCGAGGTGGCGGCGCGTAGTGTTCCACGCGCGCCCCTCTTAGACGTCGCGGGGGGAGTCCAACACCTCACTCCCCCCCAACCCGAGATCGAGGCCCGAAGACGCGGGCCGGCACTAGCTGGGGGTTGCGGAAGTATAGTTGTTCCCGGGACCCCCAGCGTAGGTGTGAGATGGAACACCGGGGTGGTTTTTAGTCAGTAGGAGTCTGACAGACCCCTCCGCCCCCCCAGGGCGTTGGACATCCATCGAGGATTTTCCAACCCGGAAAAAAAAAAAAAAAGGTCTAGTCCATGGCACCTATGTTACGGTCTATGGGTTAAAAAAAAATAGACAGACAGATGTCATGTCAGATGAAAATGCCACAGTAGAAAATATTCCAAAATTTCACAAATTAGCAATATAATTTAATTTGTAGATATTAAAACAATCAGAGATAACTAAAAGTATGCTTTTCAGATGACAACAATAGAAAGAAAATATAAAAATGAATTACAAAAGTTGATAAAATATCAACAGATATGAAGGTATGGTTTGTATAGTGTTATGAATTGTAAATAGAGTTAAAAATGTGGATCTTTAAATCAGAACACCACACCATCCGCAATGAAAACTAGATCACCCACGGTAAATGGACGAACCTTCTGCAACCGTCTTCTAGGTGTGAGCGTGGGCAGGTACTCTCGTACGAAATGCTACCAGAAGTGGTCTGCCGGCCTCTGCGCCTTTCGCCAGTTAGCCCGTCGGATTAAGTCTGCGTCATCGAAGACATTAATTTCAGGTTCGCCGCTTGGGTTTCCAATTAAGAAGGTGAAAGGAGTCAGGGCGTACTCCGCGTCAGCTTCCACTAAAACGTGTGTCAGTGGTCTTGAATTAATGATAGACGCCGCTTCCAGGTGCAGGGTGTTTAATACCTTCTCCTTAGGCGTCCTTTCCTTAAGGGTCATGGAGATGGCCTCTTCACCGAGCGGACTTATCGTTCCCAACAGCCCCGCATAAATGGTGCGGATGGGGGGATGAATGTCCAATCTATTCTCTTATTGGCGCAGAAATTGAAGAGTTCCGGCCGGCAAGGTATCTTTGCCGCGCTGACGAATGAGGTCCCATAATCAGAGTAAATCTTTGTTGGGCATCCCCTTCTAGCAATGAACCGTCCTAAGCTCTCTACGATCACCAAATGAACGCCTCGCACTGTCATGTACGTAAAATGTGCAATCCATCTTTTGGCGGTGCGTCTTCCAATAGAGATGCTAAGGGGTCAACATAATCCAACGCTAAGTGGGTGAAAGGGCGCTGGTGATGTGCCAACCTGGCATCTGGCCAATCTCCCACTGGTGTTGCCTTAGTCTTCCGATTGCGGCAAAACTGGCATCTGAGAAATTCTTCTGATGGATGGTCTGAGGCTAAGTACGTAGAACCTCTGGCGTAGTTCATTAACTACTAGCTCATTAAATCCGTGGGCGTACCAGGCGTGATAAGAGCTTATCAGAAGCTTGACAATAGGATGTCGGCCATCTAGGATAATCGGGCGTGACTCTACATGCTCTGCGGCGACAGTGCAACCAGAAAGATGAAGGAGCCCGTCTTCACCGAGCGAAAGCGAAATGTTCCGAAGCCTACTATCACTCGAAGCGGAACGTGCTGTTATTATTGTTAATTCTTAATGAGGAAAGACAAGGTTCTACTAATCTAGGTTAGGTTCTAATATATTGTATATTACAACCGCCATCTGAAATGATCGTAGGCTTTTACATAGAGTTTTAAATATATCGTAGAATTGCACTTAATAATTATAGAATTCATAATTATCCTTTGTAATATATAAAATTGAATATTCTTCAACATGAAACTAATAACAAAACAAACCTATATATAAAGGGGACAGAGAAAAGGGCTCATTGCGCATCAAAAAATTAATTCACATCGATGTCAATGAGAAACGTGCTGAGAACGCTGGCAGCATTGCCACTGTGGATGGTAATGCTGATCTGGCTGAAGAAAAGGCCAGCCCTCTGGTCACGTTGAAAATCAAAGAGATTTGTGCTGATGTTTCTAAAAACTTGATGATCGCTCGGACCCCATGGACCTAATGTTTTAACCCCAAACGGCTCAAACATATACCTTCCAATAATATTGTTATAAAGACAAGACAAAGACAAAGATATTTTATTTCAACTAGGCCACAAAGCGGCACTTTTGAACGTTAGAATACATTAAAATTTACAGGGAATAAAAATTGATTCTACCGTGCATTCGGAAAGTAGCTTGTTATGGAGAAGAACGCACAAGAAACTCCATACTTACTCTTTTAAAAAAATATATGTTTTTTTTACAAAATTTAGGTACATAAGTACATACATTAATACATTTATATGTGTGAGGACAATGCACCCAGAATCACTACATACTATACTACGTACAAAGTATTAAAAGTACTCACACATGTACTGTGCAGTTACATAATAAGCACTAGAAAAACACTAGCATCCGAAGCAGTTAAGTTAAGACCAATCCCAACTGACGGCGCCCGTTCACGAACATGACGCATGAATCGGCACCACCCAGCTCAACCATCATGAAGGGAACCGAATGATCCAACACACACGCCACCATCAGAGAGACATTTGAGAGAGCATGACACACTCAACTGCCAGGGCAAACACAAGTCAACGAACGACACCAAGGTACAGCAAATGGTAGATTTACAGTTGGGTACATAGTACTCACACACGTGCTGCGCAGTTATACTATACTAAAAGAAATTGAGTCTATATAATACAAATATATTCATACAGTCTTCAGCAGGTCCAACAATTCTACAGAACAATAATGTTCTGCATATCACTTGTTTTTGCGCCCTAGTGGTTGTGGAGCAAGACTAGCATTGAGCCAAGCATTTTTATCAGTGATGTAATCCCCCAACTTATAAATATTGCCTGCATAGTGTGCGTTTTATACAAGTTTTAAATTTCGTCTCATTCAGTTCTAGAATGTGGGGAGGAATTTTATTGTAACATTTTGTACAGTACCCCATGAAAGAAGAGGCTACTTTAGCCAGTCTGAAACCTGGTTGAACTATTTGGTCCCTATTTCTAGTAATGTAATTATGTCTATCTCCGTTTTTACTAAAAAGATGTAAATTATTTCTCACGTACATGATATTTTCATAAATATATTGACAAGGAACCGTCATGATGTTAATGCCCTTAAACAGTTCCCTTAGAGAATCGCGCCGGCGAAGATTGTATATCGCTCTGATGGCTCGTTTTTGCAGAATAAAAATTGACTCAATGTCTGCAGCCCTTCCCCATAGTAAAATACCGTAAGACATTATACTATGAAAGTAACTAAAATAGACCAGCCTCGCGGTATCTACATCACTAAATTGACGAATCTTTCTAACAGCATAAGCTGCCGAACTTAGCCGCCCTGCAAGTGATATTAAATGAGGACCCCATTGTAACGTTGAGTCTAGCGTGATCCCCAGGAAAACCGTTTTATCGACGAATTCTAGCTTCTCCTTGTTTAAGATAATGTCACAATCAGTACTTTTTACATTCGGCAAGGAAAATTTTACGCACTTGGTTTTTTTACCATTTAAAACTAAATTATTTGCAGTGAACCAATCCTGAACCTGCCGTAGCGCGTTATTTACGTCGTCAACCTGACAAGTACGTCTATTTATTTTAAAAATTAAAGATGTGTCATCAGCAAATAACACCATGTTTAGTTTGTTTTCCAATAAACGGGGTAAATCGTTTATGTATATTAAAAATAAGAAAGGACCTAATATTGAGCCCTGGGGTACCCCCATTTTCACGTTTAACCCCGACGAATTCACACCGTTTATTTGAACTAATTGCTGTCTATCACTTAAATAAGATTCAACCAAACTTAACGCTGTTTGACCTAGCCCGTAATGCTCAAGTTTCAGAAGTAATGTTTCATGATTAACGCAATCAAACGCCTTCGACAGGTCGCAGAAGATACCTATGGCATCCTGCGACTCTTCCCACGCATTAAAGATGTGTTTTAATAGGGTGACACCAGCGTCAGTTGTACAACGTCCTTTGGTGAAACCATACTGTTTATCATGCAAGATGTTATTCGTATTAAAATGAATGAGCATTTGATTAAGCATTATCTTCTCAAATACCTTGCTGAAAACTGGCAACACGGATACTGGTCTATAATTATTTGTGTCTTTACTGTCCCCGGATTTAAAAAGTGGTATAACCTTACTATATTTCATTAGATCCGGAAAGACTCCTTGATCCACACACAAATTGAAAATCACAGCTAAGTACGGCGCTATAGTCTGAATAATGGAGGTACAAGCTTTGATGGACATTCCCCACAGATCTTCAGTCGGTTTGATCTTGATTTGCTTAAAAGCTTTTATTACTGTTATGGGGTTTATATGTGAAAAGTTAAATACATTCGGGCAGGCTGAAACGTTCGCGTTTAATAATCCAAAAGCAAGCGCGGGCGAAGAATTTAAGGTTTCAGTAGTTTTAATTGGGATGTTGGTAAAGAAATTTACAAATTCTTGCGCAACTTTTTTGTTATCTCTAATAAGTCCGTGTGTGGTCTCAAGCGTGTAATCAGGATTATTTCTTTTATTCCTGTTCGTTTCATTATTTATAATTTTCCAAACCGTCTTGATTTTATTTTCTGCTAATTTAACCTTATTTCTAATATACAAGGCCTTAGCTGCCTTACATGTATTTTTAAAAATTCTCGAGTAAGTAGCAACATACTTATTAAACGTTTCAGTGTTCATACAAGGCTTAAGGCCATATAGCTCGTAAAGTCTTTCCCTACTTTTTCTAAGTCCTGTAGTCGCCCAGTCACTGAATAAAAACTTAGGGCATACAGTTTTAGTTATCTTCTTAAAAGTGTTATTGAACTCTTTTTGAACCACTGAAAAAACTTCATCATACAAAATATTACCATCATTCACTGTGAGGTCCTGATCGCTTAACTTAGCGATTAAAGTGCTGTTAAATTTATTTAATTTACCGGATGTTATTGGTCTGGATTGAATCTGCACTTGTTTAATTAGCATATTGAACTCAAATGTCACAAGTAGCCCACTATGATCCGAAGGCAGATAATTTATAATGGCATTGTCCAAGTAGTTGCAGCAACAAAAAACATTATCAATACATGTAGCAGAAGTCAGCGTAGTTCGGGTTGGTTCCGTAAACACATGTGACAAATTAAATGATTTAAAGAGATTTAATAACCTACTTCTATCTGAATTATCTTCTAGAATATTAATATTAAAGTCACCACAGACAATTACTAGTTTATTACCCATTGCGAGTTTTGCCAAAACATCTTCCATCACTGACTCGAATATAGAGTAGTTCTTATAATTAGGGGGTCTGTAGACGCACACTATGACATGCTTATCCAGCTCAACACAGGACAGTTCAACACTATGTTCAACTGAGAGGTCTACTATATCTTTACGAGGTTTTGATTTAATACCATTTTTAATTAATATAAGTGAACCCCCACGCAACATAATATTTCTGTTAAAACAACTGCCCACAGTATAATTTTCATAATTGATTAGCATTGCGTAATCTTTCAGCCAATGCTCAGTGAAACAAACAATATCAAACATTGTTTTTTCTAAAAACAGTTCGATTTCTAATTCCTTTGAAGAATAACCCTGAATATTTTGGTGAAATAATTTCAGAGAATTCTGCTCAGACCTTTTTTTTAAATTATTTTTTTGCGAGCAAGAAGGTACCTTTTTGATGGTGGATATACTCGTAACTATTCCGTTATTGATACCCTCCCTTGTCCTATCAACTAGTTTAAAGAATAAATATTAATAGCATTTTTGCTAACGTTATTCAAGGTACTGACCATCTTTAAATTAGTACTATTACTAATATCAATAATAACTGGATACTTCGACATACTACTTATGTCTGAGTTTATTGTATAAGATAATAGCCGAGCTATTTGATGTCTTACCCTAAGAGGCAGATACAAAGTATCGCCTGTCGACTTTAATTTATCAACAAAAATGTTGATGTCAAAAAAAACAAGTTTGTCACTATAGTGACTCACAAGAAAGTGCAGATGCTTATTAAGCATGTGAATGTGATTATTTTGTCTATTTGACAATTTATCCAAGTAAGGGAAGGCACACAAAATAATTTTACTGCAATTTAACTTTAACATCTCTTTTACACACTCAGTGATGTCATCTTTTTTTACTTTTTTACTATTACCTACAACTACAGTTAAATTGGTATCTGGTTTATAAATATTCTTTGTCACAGATTCCATTATTTGCTTGTAAGATGACCCGGGCATGCAATAATTAAAAGTGGAATGAGTCTGATTGCCATTTAGTAATTTACCGAAACCTTTTCCAATACCGTCTGAAAACATAACCGAATGAAAACCTTCTTTACTTTGACTAAATGAAAAGGCAGCACTCTCAGGCCGGTCTACTTGAGGCAAATCCTGTGCTACATTTGATATGTCTTGTACGAAGACACTGTTTTGAGACACCCTCTCAGCTTGGACCGGGTCCTCTGTAGCATCAGGATGGACTGCAATTAGATTTGAGACTGTCTGGCAGTTACACTGACACCTCACTAACTCATTTGCGGCCAAAATGTGTTCTTTAATTTGTAATTTTGAATTTGTATATTTATTGTAAAGAGAACTAAGTCTGTTCTCAAGTACCTGCAATTCTAACTGCAAGCGGTGAGTGTCAATCTCATAAATTTTCTTGCTGTCTTCTAATTTAATTTGGTAATTATTTAATTTATTAACTAGGTCAACACGTTCTTTCCTGAGTGGCATATTTTTAATAAAGAACTTGTGTTGTTTCCTAAACTTGTTACCATTTCTAATTATTCTATTTAGTTTTGCATATTTTTTGAGTTTGTTATGACTAACTTTAGAACAATTATTCTTATTTATTAAAGAATCTTCAGTTAGCTTACTTGTAGGTATTGAATCCGGTTTACAATTTGATTTAATAAGTTCATCATACAAATGGCAAGTTTCATCAACCTGAGTTGATTCTTGTTCTTTTTGTAATTTAAAAATATGATTATTTGCGTGAATCAATTCATCTTCTAGATCCCTAACTTTACTTAAAGCCTCCTCGTATAGATTACTGCAGTTATTGAAACCATCCGTGACTACCATCAGCTGGTCGCGTTCATCCACAACATTCTGGTATTGCTGACTAAGTTCAACTAGCTCCCGTTTAAGGATTGTGTTTTTATATACAATGTTCTCAACTTCTACTTCACAATCCTCTCTCTCTTGCAACATCTCCCGACATTGGTTTTGTGAGTCTTTAAGCTCCTGGAGTGCTGTTCTCAGTTTAATTTCCAAGTCCTGAGCAGCAGCCTTACGGGTCATCACAGGCATGGTTTCAGGATAGGTTACTGGAAATAGAAAAAAAAAAGAAGCGGTGTGAACCGAAGGAATAGAGGAAAAACAAAATAAAGTAAAGCTGGAAATGGAGGAAATAAAGTGTAGTTCAGAAGAGAAATGAGGTAGGCTGTTGAATTGGCTGAAAAAGCTATTTATTACTGACTTTAGTTGCTTATGATTTTGCCTTGAGATTTTAACTTTTTTTTTTTATGTGGGTAAGATGCCCAGAAATTGAATGAATGTTTTATTGTAGTTTTCTAGTTAAATTATGCAAAATAACGATCATAGCGTTATGTAAATGTTTATTATTAAATTATCTGAATAAATTAGTAGAATTATGCACAATTGGGATCTTAGATTTATTTTGTTTTCTACGATGTCAACAAAACCTTTTTAGATTCACTGCACAGTATTAAATCAACATAATTTATACGATAAAACTAACAAGAACGTGTTACAAGGTTAAAATTACACTTTGTGTGCTATAAATAAACAATACTGCCCTTAGAATATCCGTAGTTAAGCACTTCAGACTTCAGGTTCAGTCGTCAGCTGTTTGGTAGGTTACCGGTTTCGTGCCACAACTTTTGTATAACTCGATATTTTTCCAGTAAAACAATAATCCTGAGTATTTATAGCTTTTAGTTGTGTTTTACTTCTAATTAAACCCTAAATACACTTAAATAATAATTAAATATAATTTTAAAATACGGAGCACAAATTTGACATGTCACTCGGGCAGTGTTGCCAATTATAAACCAATTATATATATTTGCGCAATTTGAGGTTTTCTGCACCAGCAGCAACCACCCCAGCACAGCCTGCCGTGCTATAAAGATGGGATGACGCAAGGGTATCGACACATGTTGCTTCCCACACCAAAGGCCTACCCAACTTTCAAGACAATATGGTCATCCCGTCTGGTCTCTTTCCATCATTGCGTGCCAAGTCATTGGAATGTAAAACAGCTGGCACCCCGGCAGTGACAAGAGCCCGACGTATAATGTCATTATTGCTGATGTACTGAATAATAATTTGTTTTCTAAATAAGTACACTATACCTTCGCTAACAGAACAACTTGGTGCAGGAAAGTGGGGAGACCCCACCCTAAATAATGGGACCGAGGAAGGAAGAACAAGTACATTATACCTTCACTACCGGAGATTCTATTATTGCTAAACAAGTACCGAAAGAAGTGCTTTATTTTAGAAAACCCAAGCTCTCGTTTTGTGCCATTTTATTTACACTTATTGCAGGCCAGAAACTTCTTCTCATAAAAACAAAGTACATAAAACAAAATCATTGTCAACAAATAATCTAACCTGAATGTTCTCAAGTTTCCTGAAGTATAAAATAAGGGTGGGGTGCGCGACGCGTACTTATGAGGCCCCCTACTTTAGGAACTGACCATGGGGCAAGGGTCGTTGAAGCGACGTTCAAAATACTCTTATGGACGCCTTTCATGTCGTTTGGCCTAAACGATTTTATGTGCGTAGTAACTAAAATACCAATTTTTACTTTTACGAAGTCTTGCATTTGCAGTTTTGTATGGTTTTGGCCATTTTGATTAACTGTTTATATAATAATTCCAAAAGTGACAGACATTTATAATGCAATTAAAAATAATATAAGTTTATTTTATATCAATGGTACGGTCGACATAACGTTTAAACTTAAAACGTACCTCATGTACGTGTGCAATTTTCGGCAGTAAAATCACAGGACCTTTGTCACATGATTTAGTTACAACTTCAATGCAAGTAGGTTCCTTGTTCGTTGTAGTTATACCCTACCACGGGCACCCAACGTGAAGAAAGGTGGCGTGATAAGCTTAGATTTGTTATTGAGTTTTATGAAATATTAAGATTTTCTAGAGATGATCATAAACAAATTATGTTCAAATTTAATTAACTCTCCTAAGCACAACATTAAGGAATATTGGACTCTTAATTTATATTTCAAACATTATTTGAATGGATCATTTAAAACTGATGCCAATAGATGGCGCAGTTTTAAATTTCTGAGGCATCCACTCGATGTTTTTAATTAGTTTTGTATCACATTTTGGTACAATGAAAAAACAGTAAAAACGTGCATAAAAATAATCAAGCAATACATAAAATAAATCTGTAGAAAAGACGTTTTTGAGAAGTTGTTTTTTTATATAAAATTAAATTATTAAAAAATATTTCCAAAAAAAATAGCCATGATGTTAAAGGAGAACCAGCAAAACCCGTTGCCAGCATTTTTGTATGTTTTTCTATTTATCTTATCCTAGTTTATGTGTTTGTCTGTTAATTTGTGCACGCATTACATAAAATGTACGAAAATAATGTAGGTAACTTTTGTACATAAATATTATGGTAACTTGAGGTATTACTTAGTTTTTGTTTCATCGCAATCGGTTCACTCTATCAAAAGTTAGATGAATTTAAAGTGTTCAAGAAGTAAAATGTCGCAACATACGCAATTAAGATACTCCGACTATTCAACTCCATATTCAATAGATGGCATTGTGCATTTCGCGTCATTTTCTGAATGGCAGTGTTATGATTTTCAGCGGAAGAATGAATATAATGAAAGTCGGCCAGGTCGGACTCGCACACGAAGAGTTCCGTACCATTATTGCAAAACGGCAAAAAAAACACGGTTGTTCTATGGGAGCCACAGTTAAATATTTCTTATATTCTGTTTTTAGTATATGTTGTTATAGCGGCTACAGAAATATATCATCTGTGAAAATTTTAACTGTCTAGCTATCATGGTTCATGAGATACAGCCTGGTGACAGACAAACAGACGGACCGCGGAGTTTTAGTAATAGGGTCCCATTTTAATCCTTTGGGTACGGTACCCTAAAAATGGTAGGTTGTTAGGGTCCCTAAAACACGCCCGCCGCGCCCCCGTGTGTGGACGCACCAGGGCGGTCAACTCTCTATGTTGAATCAACGATATACATTCAAGGGCTATTACACGTGTGGCTAGAGTAAAAATTATGATTCGGGAGTCGGGACTAAAGAAATGCGTTTTATGAGATTTTAGGTCTCTAATCATACTACTAATGACAATAAGGACGTTGACGTGCGAGCAATGTGGTCCGTAATTTCGCTGCCGCTATTGCCCGTCTGAATAGCCTAATGATAAACGTGGTGGCCTATTACATTTAAGGTTGCGAGTTCAAGTCCCAGCTATAGGTATTTTTTACCAACTTTCAAAAAAAGAGGAGGTTCGACATTATGTTTTTTTTTATTTTGCCCCGATTTCGCAGTCAATTGTTGACTGATTTTGAAATTTTTTGAGAATACTCTGTTCCCAAATTGGTCACATTTTAATTTGGTGAAAATCTGATGAAGAACTTCGGAGATATACAATATGAAGGGTTCTCAAAAAATGAAGGCAAATCTCTCGGGATTGCTGCAATCGCCTGTCTGTTTATTGTTTATACCATTTCATAACATAACATCACGCCAGTACACTCTGTAGGTGTACGCTGATGTGTACAGTATATTGTGTATTGTGTCATGTTCAAGTTTCATGATATTCGGGTAAACTATTCTGGCTTATTAGGTAACACTAAAAAATACTACCGACTTCCAAATAAAAACACTACAAATTGAAAATTACTTTCTTTTTGGAAGTTGGTGTCCTTAACGAAAAATATTGGTACCAACCAAAGACATCGACTGCCAAAAAAAAAGTTTTTTTATGTTTTCGTTTCGGTGTGGTGTTCTGGAGTGCTATTAGATGGCACGCAGCATATCTATCCTTACTTACTTTTTTTGTATGAAGTCGATATTCTTCTCCCCAGAGTAAATAGTATTCTGTGCAGCGTACGCTCGATATAGGTAAGTAAGATAGGTAAAGAAGTAGGGTAGTATAGGCAGTTAACGAGAGCGAAGCCGCGGGCACAGCTAGTATAAAATAAATCGTCACTGTAGTTTAAAACAGGTACCGAAAACGAGTAAAACTTTTAGTTGCAAGTCGCTGCTAACACCATCTATATCTGTGGAACGGAACCGAACACGATCGCTCCTCTTAGGCAAATAATTATCTTAATCAGATAAAAACCGCTAGTTACGTCGGCAAGGTTTCTTTGTATGGGGTGAGGCAACTCAATGCTAGTGTTATATTATATGTGATCATACTATTTCAAGTCATTACTTAGTCCAGTCTCTTCAAAGACATTACCAGTCTCTTTCCAAATCCTTAAAACTTTAAAACCACCAATTTCCGTCAACTAAAGACCACTCCAAACATTTAAAAAACTACTTAAAAGACTTGGCCAGCTTCTATCATCCTTTTGTAACTATCAAACCGGTACCTAAAATCACAGGACCTTTGTCACATGATTTAGTTACAACTTCAATGCAAGTAGGTTCCTTGTTCGTTGTAGTTATACCCTACCACGGGCACCCAACGTGAAGAAAGGTGGCGTGATAAGCTTAGATTTGTTATTGAGTTTTATGAAATATTAAGATTTTCTAGAGATGATCATAAACAAATTATGTTCAAATTTAATTAACTCTCCTAAGCACAACATTAAGGAATATTGGACTCTTAATTTATATTTCAAACATTATTTGAATGGATCATTTAAAACTGATGCCAATAGATGGCGCAGTTTTAAATTTCTGAGGCATCCACTCGATGTTTTTAATTAGTTTTGTATCACATTTTGGTACAATGAAAAAACAGTAAAAACGTGCATAAAAATAATCAAGCAATACATAAAATAAATCTGTAGAAAAGACGTTTTTGAGAAGTTGTTTTTTTATATAAAATTAAATTATTAAAAAATATTTCCAAAAAAAATAGCCATGATGTTAAAGGAGAACCAGCAAAACCCGTTGCCAGCATTTTTGTATGTTTTTCTATTTATCTTATCCTAGTTTATGTGTTTGTCTGTTAATTTGTGCACGCATTACATAAAATGTACGAAAATAATGTAGGTAACTTTTGTACATAAATATTATGGTAACTTGAGGTATTACTTAGTTTTTGTTTCATCGCAATCGGTTCACTCTATCAAAAGTTAGATGAATTTAAAGTGTTCAAGAAGTAAAATGTCGCAACATACGCAATTAAGATACTCCGACTATTCAACTCCATATTCAATAGATGGCATTGTGCATTTCGCGTCATTTTCTGAATGGCAGTGTTATGATTTTCAGCGGAAGAATGAATATAATGAAAGTCGGCCAGGTCGGACTCGCACACGAAGAGTTCCGTACCATTATTGCAAAACGGCAAAAAAAACACGGTTGTTCTATGGGAGCCACAGTTAAATATTTCTTATATTCTGTTTTTAGTATATGTTGTTATAGCGGCTACAGAAATATATCATCTGTGAAAATTTTAACTGTCTAGCTATCATGGTTCATGAGATACAGCCTGGTGACAGACAAACAGACGGACCGCGGAGTTTTAGTAATAGGGTCCCATTTTAATCCTTTGGGTACGGTACCCTAAAAATGGTAGGTTGTTAGGGTCCCTAAAACACGCCCGCCGCGCCCCCGTGTGTGGACGCACCAGGGCGGTCAACTCTCTATGTTGAATCAACGATATACATTCAAGGGCTATTACACGTGTGGCTAGAGTAAAAATTATGATTCGGGAGTCGGGACTAAAGAAATGCGTTTTATGAGATTTTAGGTCTCTAATCATACTACTAATGACAATAAGGACGTTGACGTGCGAGCAATGTGGTCCGTAATTTCGCTGCCGCTATTGCCCGTCTGAATAGCCTAATGATAAACGTGGTGGCCTATTACATTTAAGGTTGCGAGTTCAAGTCCCAGCTATAGGTATTTTTTACCAACTTTCAAAAAAAGAGGAGGTTCGACATTATGTTTTTTTTTATTTTGCCCCGATTTCGCAGTCAATTGTTGACTGATTTTGAAATTTTTTGAGAATACTCTGTTCCCAAATTGGTCACATTTTAATTTGGTGAAAATCTGATGAAGAACTTCGGAGATATACAATATGAAGGGTTCTCAAAAAATGAAGGCAAATCTCTCGGGATTGCTGCAATCGCCTGTCTGTTTATTGTTTATACCATTTCATAACATAACATCACGCCAGTACACTCTGTAGGTGTACGCTGATGTGTACAGTATATTGTGTATTGTGTCATGTTCAAGTTTCATGATATTCGGGTAAACTATTCTGGCTTATTAGGTAACACTAAAAAATACTACCGACTTCCAAATAAAAACACTACAAATTGAAAATTACTTTCTTTTTGGAAGTTGGTGTCCTTAACGAAAAATATTGGTACCAACCAAAGACATCGACTGCCAAAAAAAAAGTTTTTTTATGTTTTCGTTTCGGTGTGGTGTTCTGGAGTGCTATTAGATGGCACGCAGCATATCTATCCTTACTTACTTTTTTTGTATGAAGTCGATATTCTTCTCCCCAGAGTAAATAGTATTCTGTGCAGCGTACGCTCGATATAGGTAAGTAAGATAGGTAAAGAAGTAGGGTAGTATAGGCAGTTAACGAGAGCGAAGCCGCGGGCACAGCTAGTATAAAATAAATCGTCACTGTAGTTTAAAACAGGTACCGAAAACGAGTAAAACTTTTAGTTGCAAGTCGCTGCTAACACCATCTATATCTGTGGAACGGAACCGAACACGATCGCTCCTCTTAGGCAAATAATTATCTTAATCAGATAAAAACCGCTAGTTACGTCGGCAAGGTTTCTTTGTATGGGGTGAGGCAACTCAATGCTAGTGTTATATTATATGTGATCATACTATTTCAAGTCATTACTTAGTCCAGTCTCTTCAAAGACATTACCAGTCTCTTTCCAAATCCTTAAAACTTTAAAACCACCAATTTCCGTCAACTAAAGACCACTCCAAACATTTAAAAAACTACTTAAAAGACTTGGCCAGCTTCTATCATCCTTTTGTAACTATCAAACCGGTACCATTCGAAATTTCAAGTTTTAAAATAAGTACAAACAAACATACTCGTCCCACTTTGAAACAGTGCAAATAAAGTGCTGTAAACTAACCCACGAGAGAATTTCTGAAAAAACCCGTCTTGGTACCATCGCAGTGCGCATAAGACCACGCTGTCGTCCTATACCTAGAGTGCCACTATCTTACAAAATAATATTTTGAGTAATAGACGAAAAACAAAAACAACCGTTACATAATAAAGATCGATGCTGTTATCAACTACTAGTGGCCCGCCCTGGCTTTGCTTGGATCATAATAGTTTATAGCATATAACCATATGGAATAATATACTAGTTAAAATGGTGAAAGATTTTTCAAATAGGTGTAGTGGACCCCGCTGAACGTCTGAAGAAACTTACAAAATTCGGATACTCTATATATATAATATTTGTTATGATTAAGATAAATAATATGCGAGTTTCCAGTGTCATAAAATAGATTTAATTGCGCATTTTCAAATAGTCACATTGTTAGTTTAAAACAACAACGTAATCTTATCAGAAATAGTTTTGTAAACAAAACAATTTGGGGCATTTCTATTTTTTATCCGGAATTTATTGATTGTGGAAAAATACTGCTTAGACAGATAGATAGAGAATTTTTTGCTACGAAGGCATAAAAACACGAAAATTGGCCAATTTTCAGATAGTAGCACTCTAACTATAGGGCGGCAACATGGTGCTATGCACTTCTACTTATTTCTGTTGGTTTTATAGGTACGTCAGTTTGATGTATGCCCGTTGTCCCCGTTATCTGTGTCCCCGTTAACGGGGACAACGGGAATTTAATAAAATAATAAAAATTACTTCCCGTTGTCCCCGTACGGTGTCCCCGTTAATTTATTGTAATATATACTTTTAAAATTATGCCCGTTGTCCCCGTTGCGTTAAAATTATATAAGTGAGAGTGCCATAATAGAGAGATTATTATACCTTTTCAAATGCATAATAAAATTAAAAAAAAAACGCGAATGCACCAAAACGCCGCACGCTGAATGCAATTGACATGGAAGAATGTATTACAGAGTCCCAAATGCAACTTGTTAACTCGCAAATAACTACAGGGTATTTTCTGGAAAAATCTGCTAGTATTTTTGTTGATATAATTGTTTTTTATACTTTGAATTCAATTCCTTTTTCCCATTATTAGTATCTACTGTATGGGTAGTAACTATATAGGTCAAGTGAACTATAACAAAATATATAAATTTTACTGATTTAGATTAGAAAATCTAGTTGTTTTGTGTGTAAACATTTCTAATTTGTTTCTATATTTTAAATTAAAATATATTATATATTGTTACTGTGAAAGCCATTTCGGACTTTTACCAGTAAGCCTTGGTAAATAGCCGGTAAATCCTAGGATTGACCTTAGTTCGGGTTTTTACAGTAACATATAAAAAATATCTTTCATTTTAGTTTTAGGCTTGCTGTGCTAAATTACTAACGTTTAAAAAAGAAAAAAAATAAAGGGGACAACGGAACGTCATAAAATATCCTTCCCGTTGTCCCCGTTATGTATGTGCATAACGGCGACAACGGGAAGGAAATTTTATGACGTTCCGTTGTCCCCGTAACGGGGACACAGATTACGGGGACAACGGGAATACATCGTCAGTTTTGATTGCGGCCATCGGATGCGTTTGTGTAGAAATCATGTTACTGTTGATTAAGGATACACTTGGAGAATAGTTATGTTGTGGAAATTGCAATTTGAGAGTGTTTATATAGTGTGGCTATGGGCCATTCTAGAATTAATATTATATTCCTATGTTATTCCACTCAATCCAATCATTTTATTTTATTATATTTTTATTTATCAATGTTATTTTAATAATCAATTAATTCAATTAAATAATAAAAATATATCAATGTATATTTGTTATGAACAATTTCTCAAATGAATCAATTTTTTTCATACACTTTTTAATTATATATTATATTTTTAAATCGGCAACTTGAGTTTACTGAGTTTTTTTTTTAGTTTCTTGTCTGAAATATTCATGATCTACAAATTTTACATGCTTTAAAGAGACTCAATAAAAATGCGTTTTTTATTATTGACTGTGAATACAGCTGTAAAATATTAGCAGAACTCAAATACAATAACCGAGAAAATACATTCATATAAATAAATCTCGGCATGGATCGAATTTACTCGTTAGGGATCGTAAAGCCAGCCAGCAAAGGTGAACAAACATTAATCTAAATGATTATTCATAAAGATTAATATTTCATAATTGCATAATTGCATTGCATAATTTCACGTGAGCACAATGACACTCGAAACAAATCAACGAGAAATATTTACTCATTTCATTTACTATATTGAGCATATATATAAGTTTACACAAGTTAAAAAAAAAATCTTTTCTTTTAAGTAATTTTGTAAAGAAGATATCAAAAGAAAAACGTTGGAATTGAAAATAAAAAATTAAGTTGTTTTACGGGTTTAGTCAATGTGGATGTCAAAACAAATCAAAAGAATGCCCCTGGTGGTAAATCAAGAATAACTACGAATTGGCACGCTTTTTCTAACCACTTGCGTGGTGGGGACAGCAGAATTTGTCTATTGAGTTCTGAACGCCTTAGAGCTAAGACATCGTAGAATCACTATCGATCCGTACTATTTGTGAGCAAACTCAGTGTATCGAATAATTTGTGTGATTTCATTTTCACATGTGACCTGCTCACAAATTATGTCTTAACATAAGGTCTGAGGTCATCCTGACTTCCCGATGGTTTGCATCTATCGGCCACCCTTAAAGGTCTATCCACACATATCAGGGCCGTGCCCGGGACGTGACAGGGCCGGGCCCAATCATTGAAGCTTCGTTACCGGCCCGTGCACGGACGTGTGTGAACGAGTTCATATAAAATGTACACACCGATATTTTTTTGAGCCCCTGACGGGGCACGTCCCATCCACTTCCCGGGCACGGCCCTGATATGTGTGGATAGACCTTAATGCGACATATATTTTATTTTTTATTTAACATAGCCGAATAATCAAACTAACTAGCTCGATCCATCGAAATAGCTGAATAGTCAAAGTTTTAGCTAACATAATATAGACTTGTCAATTTTATTAACCGTAGACTCGCGTTTGATCACTATCTCACCTGATGGTAAGAATGAGGTGGTCGACAGTGATGCACGGTTGCCTAGAAGTAACCTATTCACTCTGGACTTAAAGACCCCTAGGTTTTAGCTTTCAGGCAATAAAGACTCCAGCAGGGAAATAGGATATTCTGATATATTTTATGGAACTAATAACGCGGTAAAAGTTCTGCGTTCCATATCGTGGGACCACAAGAAATTGGTTAAAGGCACTGAATAAAATATGCTTTAGTGTTGATCCCTAAGACCTAAGAAAGCGTCACGAACATTATTGAAAAACGTAACCTGCAACTTAAAAATAAATCCTAATACATTATTATTTCCGTAGCCATCCAGAAATATCTTATTAAACAAAGGCTATACCTGTGTGTACAGAACCTTATTATAAATTTTCACGTCTGACCGATTTTCCGTTGGATCGTGCGCTTATTGAAAAGTCAGAAGAAAGATTAGAAATTTATTGGAAATGCTGGTACACATTGTGAGTAATGTTGGATAGAATACAAATAGTTCGAGATGGATATTGTAGATCTATATTTGTATTTTGATAGAAGCGAGACTGTCAATAAAATTAAAAAATAACATTTAACTTATTCATTAACTTGCTTATTGATCATTAACTAATAACGATAAATAACATATAAAATAAATAACGAAAATTTATAAAAACTTAGGGCCTGGGGACATAGACAAAGTCCCAAGTTCTAAATGTACTCATATAAGTTTTAGTTTGAGATCCCACTGCTAGAATCTGCAGGTAATTTGTTTTAATAAAACTTGACTTTTATGAATAGTAGAATAAATTACTGCAGGGTTGCCAGGCCGCATCTAGCCACAAACAGATTTTTGTTCTTACCCGACTGCTGAAGGAGGGTAATGTGTTTATCAGTCAATATATGTTTGTTCCTTTGGCGTTCTACAGATCAAACGTGTTGACCGATTTTGATGATTAATACGTCAATCGATTTGTCTTAACCTTGCGTGTATCACTGGCTACATTAAAATTGGAAAAAGAAAAATGGTGGCTTTTGGGCGCCATATTGTAGGGGCAAATATATTTTTGCCAAACCAATCTTATGGGCTATCAAAATAAAGGGTTTTAAGAGGGGATTTCAAAATATATATGACATTTATATGTTTAAATGTACCTAATTCGAAAAAAGGTTAATTAAAAGTTATTAATAAAAAAAGTTTAAAAAAAAACAACAAACCCGACTGATTTAGAAGCGAATTAAAAAAGAGGTAAACAAGAAGATAGACGGATAGCTTGATAACACCATGAATGGCGGCTAACTAAAAGGTACATGATCTTCCATACGCACCCACGATAATGGAGAATATCCTCCCACTGTACAGCATGATTTTCTTCATGTTAATCCCTATTCATCTACCTATCAAACTACATTAAGCTAGATTAAACTAATGTGTTACTCAAAGCTGGCATTTCAAGTCTTCACCCTTCGCCCTTCATAAATTGCGAAATTAAAACTCCATAGGCATCCAAAATCTCTCTGACCGACTTGCCGAGGTCCCATACAACTGACCTTATAACACCACTAAATAGGAAGGGACTTATGTTACGAATTGGCGTAACTTATTGTGACATATCACGGATTCCGTGTTTGATGACTCAATTGGCAGTAGCGGAATGACCGCCTTCTGGGGTCGAAATAGGGACAAACATTTTTGCCGGAAAGGTTTTTCCGCAATTTTGTCATGTTTGTGGTTTGTTTTTATGAACTTTTATATTAAATTTTGTGTGTTAAATGTATTATATGTAAAGTGAATGTGAGTTTCTTTCTGAATATTGTGAATTACGTTTAGAAGCAAAATAGTATAACGGAGTATGTTGGTTTTATTGCTTTTCCAAGGTGCATTACAATACTCGGTGTTATTTGATATATTGTAACACACCTAATTACTATGAACCTTAATATTCATGTATAATGTATCTTACAACTAGCGCCATCTGCGTTCAAAGCTTTAAACTCCTATCGATTACGATTCCTTTGAGGAACGTAAGTAGTAGAGGACTCACTTAGCCAACTTCATTGACTGCATTGCAAGTGGTTCGAAGTAGTACTACTAGATGTCGCTGTTTATTGGTGTCTTAATCCTGAATCGCGGTGTTAAAAATTACCCCCGTTTAATGACTTCGACGGATTATTGTCGTTCGTCAATGCAATTCCCAACTAGCAGAAAGGTGCATCTGCGGATCCTCGTCCTACTTGGAAAGGTCACGTAGAACATCCCTGTCAGTTGGATTTTTGGATTAGAGGGCTATAAGTACCCCGCCTTCGTCCAAGCGGACTTGGCTGTGTGTACTACGCCTTATTGTAATACTAAACCTTGTAACTTCTACTTGGAATAAACTTGCAAGTAATCATCAGTGTTTCCTTCGAACCTGTGACGTCAACACGACACCTACTCCTACAAACTGGCGCCCAACGTGGGGCAAGACTGCAAACCCCTACAAACTGGCGCCCAACGCGAAGCAAGAAGACGAACCAAAGTACGTCACACGTTCCGGACGAATCACAACGGCAAGTGTCAGTAGGAAAGCAGAGATGTCGGTGAGCATGACCGACGCTCAGTTCGAGGTGCTGCTTTCAAAACTTTCACCAGCAAGACATGGCTCATTCACCTCCTGCAAAGCTGAATTTGACGGGACAAATGACTCTGAAGCGACGGAAACATTTTTGCGGCAGGCAGACAAACAAAGCAAGACCGATGCCAGTAACTAAGCACCTGGAGCAGTTCTGGTCCAGGGGGAGAAGGAAGATGAGCATCCCATTAGAAGATTGTTGCACCAGAAAGAAGATTGCTGCCGACAAGCCTTTACCTGGAGACAAAAGAGGACGCGGACGTCCTAAGAAACAATAACGCCCTATTATTCAGTCCTTCACGCCGAGACGTCCAACTGACAGGGATGTTCTACGTGACCTTTCCAAGTAGGACGAGGATCCGCAGATGCACCTTTCTGCTAGTTGGTAATTGCATTGACGAACGACAATAATCCGTCGAAGTCATTAAACGGGGGTAAATTTTAACACCGCGATTCAGGATTAAGACACCAATAAACAGCGACATCTAGTAGTACTACTGCGAACCACTTGCAATGCAGTCAATGAAGTTGACTAAGTGAGTCCTCTACTACTTACGTTCCTCAAAGGAATCGTAATCGATAGCAGTTTAAAGCTTTGAACGCAGATGGCGCTAGTTGTAAGATACATTATACATGAATATTAAGGTTCATAGTAATTAGGTGTGTTACAATCTCCCCCTCAGTCCTCAAAGACGTCTCGGCGTGAAGGACTGAATAATAGGGCGTTATTGTTTCTTAGGACGTCCGCGTCCTCTTTTGTTTCCAGGTAAAGGCTTGCCGGCAGCAATCTTCGTTCAGTTGCAACAATCTTCTAATTGGATGCACATCTTCCTTCTCCCCCTGGACCAGAACTGCCCCAAGTGCGTAGCTACTGGCATCGGTCTTGAGAGTATAGGGCTTTGTTTCGTCTGCCTGCCGCAGCACGGTCGTGGTAGTTAACCGAGTTATCAGTGTAGGATAGGCATCTCTGCTTTCTTACTGACACTTGTCGTTGTGATTCGTCCGGAACGTGTGACGTACTTTGGTTCGTCTTCTTGCCTCACGTTGGTCGCCAGTTTGGAGGGGTTTGCAGTCTTGCCCCACGTTGGGCGCCAGTTTGTAGGGGTGTAGTCGTGTTGACGTCACAGGTTCGAAGGAAACACTGATGATTACTTGCAGGTTTTTATTCCAAGTAGGAAAGATACAAGGTTTAGTATTACAATAAGGCGTAGTACACACAGCCAAGTCCGCTTGGACGAAGGCGGGGTACTTAGCCCTCTAAGCCAAAAATCCAACTGACAGGGATGTTCTACGTGACCTTTCCAAGTAGGACGAGGATCCGCAGATGCATCTTTCTGCTAGTTGGGAATTGCATTGACGAACGACAATAATCCGTCGAATCCCAACCCTGTTACTACTGACTTGGAATAAACACCTGCAAATAATCATCAGTTTCCTTCGAACCTGTGACGTCAACACGACTACACTCCTACAAACTGGCGCCCAACGCGAAGCAAGAAGACGAACCAAAGTACGTCACACGTTCCGGACGAATCACAACTACAAGTGTCAGTAAGAAAGCAGAGATGCCTATCCTACACTGATAACTCGGTTAACTACCACGACTGTGCTGCGGCAGGCAGACGAAACAAAGCCCTATACCCTCAAGACCGATGCCAGTAGTTAAGCACCTGGAGCATTTCTGGTCCAGGGGGAGAAGGAAGATGATCATCCCATTAGAAGATTGTTGCCCCAGAAAGACGATCATTGCCGACAAGCCTTTACCTGGAGACAAAAGAGGACGCGGACGTCCTAAGAAACAATAATGCCCTATTATTCAGTCCTTCACGCCGAGACGTCTTTGAGGACTGAGGGGGAGATTGTAACACACCTAATTACTATGAACCTTAATATTCATGTATAATGTATCTTACAACTAGCGCCATCTGCGTTCAAAGCTTTAAACTGCTATCGATTACGATTCCTTTGAGGAACGTAAGTAGTAGAGGACTCACTTAGCCAACTTCATTGACTGCATTGCAAGTGGTTCGAAGTAGTACTACTAGATGTCGCTGTTTATTGGTGTCTTAATCCTGAATCGCGGTGTTAAAAATTACCCCCGTTTAATGACTTCGACGGATTATTGTCGTTCGTCAATGCAATTCTCAACTAGCAGAAAGGTGCATCTGCGGATCCTCGTCCTACTTGGAAAGGTCACGTAGAACATCCCTGTCAGTTGGAGTTTTTGGATTAGAGGGCTAAGTACCCCGACTTCGTCCAAGCGGACTTGGCTGTGTGTACTACGCCTTATTTTAATACTAAACCCTGTTACTACTGACTTGGAATAAACACCTGCAAAATCATCAGTTTCCTTCGAACCTGTGACGTCAACACGACTACACTCCTACAATATTTAATATACCTGAGTTGTGTGTGAGAGTGTTAGTTTGTTTAGTTGGAGAGGGCTATGCTCGGCGTTTTCTTACGTGATCGCATCAGAAATGAAGATATTCGCAGGAGAACTAAAGTTACCGACATACCACGAAGAATTGCGAAACTAGTGGCAGTGGGCAGGGCACATTGCCCGCAGAACGGATAGCCGAAAAGTTCTAGAATGGCGATGGTGAACCGGAAGACGATGCGTTGGAAGGCTTGGTTGATGCCGATGACTTGGTTAAGGTTGCGGGAAGGCGCTGGATGCGAGACGCACGGGATCGGTCAATGTGGCGACGCCTGGGGGAGGCCTATGTCCAGCAGTGGACGTCTCTCGGCTGAAATTATGATGAATTATGAGTGTGAGAATAAATGAAATTGGTGGAATGGCAACTAGGTAAGGATGGTAACTTGAAGTGCGTCTAGATGTCCGATGGTAGAAGGGGTCCAGTGGGATGAGGTCGTGGAGTTCATGAGCACATTCGCCAAAGTACAGTCTGTAGAAGACCGACAAGCAGGCAACCTTACGGTGATGAGCCAAGCTGTGAAGCTTGGCATCAACCAGTTAAGCCTATTAGTCGCCAATTAGTCGCCATTAAGTCTCTTAGCTCTGCGTTCCACCGAGTCAAGCACGGCAAGCTGATATTTAGCTGAGCCATCCCAGAGGTGGCTGCAATACTACATGCAGAATCGGACTTGCGCCTTGTAAAGAGTTAATAGCTGTCCATGCATAAAGTATCACTTTACTCTGCTGGCTAAAATGATGATAATTTATGAGTGTGGATCAAATTTATTTTTATTTTTTAACAGTTCTTGCAGTAACAAAACAAGTTTATGTAGAAACTGACATTCTGCCAGCGGAAATAAAATTCAAACATTTCAAAATTGATTAGATTGGCTAGCACAAGCAAAATTTTACGTGGTTAATCTCATATATTTTGATATTTATCCAAATAGAATAAATTAATTAAATTTTATTAGAATTTCTCTTACTAAATTTCCATTTTTTTCTTCTCCGGCCTCATTCTACTTACAGTTAATTTAAATTATGTCAGCCGAAACCTAAAAACGGTAATGACAACATTTTGACGAGGTTTTTTAATGTCTGTTGTATAATACAGGACAGTTAAATCATTTTATCTAAAGGGCACATTTTTATCTCCGTACCATGGCGCTGCCAGTTAAGCACCGTTCCGGTCCTAAGTCCGGCGAAGTATGATTGGATTTTTCTGTGAAGAATTTTTGAATTACAGTGTGGAGATTGGAACTGTGTTCGATAAGCTATCTATTAACATTGTTCTATAGAACTGGAATTGGTGAACTGTTGTAGAATAAAGTATTTTTACAAACGTGACACTACACCTTTCTATTTGTTTAGATGTGACTAAAAAGGTAGAACGTTTATTGTTTCTGCGATTTTTGTTCAATCGTTTTAAGAAAAAATATGATAATTGTAAGAGAAAATTATTACTATTCAGTTAAATAGCTACTAGTAAATACTGAAAGTTAATGGAAAAATATGCCAATCCCTACAGTATTTTTTATATATATTAAGATTTACTGGCAGCGTCTGCTTAAATTTACGTATAAATTTAATTATATAGTTAATTTTTATTCTGTAATTGACTTACCACAGTGTCTCAAGACAAAGTCTATGACCAGTGTTTGCTGCCAGTGATTATTTACGGGACAAAGACGTGGTCGCTCACAATGGGCCTCATCAGAAGGCTTAAAGTCACCAAAAGGGCAATGGAGAGGGCTATGCTCGGAGTTTCCTTGCGTGATCGAATCAGAAATGAAAAGAGCCGCAAGAGAACCAATGTTACCGACATAGCATACCGAAGGTTTGCTAAACTCAAGTGGCAGTGGGCAGGGCACATTGCTCGCAGAACGGACGAAGTTTTAGAGTGGCGACCGCGTACCGGAAGACGCAGCGTTGGAAGGCCTCCCTCTAGGTGGAGCGACGTAGTTGCCTATATATTGGTCTCCGATAGACCAAGTCTCCGGCGACAAGTCGACAGTGCGTAAAGGCTCCAAACTCTCGGCCCTCTATCGAAAAACTATTTTCGATACAGTTACTATCACTACTAACAGTAACAATAACACACATGTGTCCCCAATAACCCAATAAAAATGGATGTCAATCCTTTTTACTGTCCCCAAGAGCTACGCGCAGCTTTATATGTAAAATCGAATTTATACCAGTGGAGTATTCTAAAACGGAAATTAAATTGTACACCGTAAAAAGGATGTAACATTTATGATGCGTCGAAAGATACCTCGGGAGCTGTAATTCCTTCGTATTTGTTACGCAAATTCACTTTTTACGATACCTTTTTTGTATGTTTTTAAAGCTATTATTTTTTCGTAATAAGCGGCTTTGGTGTTGGGACTATAAAATAATGTGATGAGTAGCGGCTTGTTATGGTCCCATGAAAACTGAACATATAAGAAGGAACTGGCCCACTGAGTTTAAGTATAACCAAATTGGTCACCTAGCGTCCTTTAATTCAATCTGTCTAAACATTCTCCTGCGTAGTAGACAGGGAAAAGCTTGGAGATTTTCCTAATTGGATGCAGCTGAGTACATTGAGTGGCTGCATAACTAACCTACACAAGCAAAGATAAGCCTGGCAACAGCATTAACAGGTGGAAATTAAAATAAAAACCGTGCCATTTATTATGGCGCGCTGTAAAAGTCAACTGAAGGAAATGAGTAACGGTACCTCGTTCTCGAAGCAAGGTGTAAATGCTACTAGCTTTATTTATGCACCTTTATAGCTGATGATTTTAATTCCTCTTAGAAAAGTAATGAAATTATTTCTTTTGTAAAAGCTCATTCATATTTAAGTACATACCTGTTAATTCCGTTAAAAGTTTGTCATTTAGTGGTCAATGTTTCAGAACTGGAAGAAACTACTGAGAATTCTGCAAAAAAAGACTGAAATTGCGACTACTCCCGCAAATCGACTTTCAGATAACCGACGAACTTTGCAGTGATTGATCATAAATATTTGAACAGCTTTAAACTTTTAATTTCAGCAATTACCAAAAAAGCCGTAGACCTGTAAAGTTGTTTTATTTCGCTTGGAGAAGCAGTTTTTTTTTTGTATTTCCTGTTGACAGTTAGTACACTGAGGGATAGTGCGTTTGGGTCTTGGTGGTTCAATTTCTATGCAATTGAATAGCGTTTTTATGTTGTAGGCGTCCTTGTTATTATGGTTAGGCTGTAGATCTATAAAAAAACATTGGTAATGGTTGTTTTGTTTTATTATTTTTGATATTCTAAATGTTGGTAGGCTTGTGTCCTAGGTCATCTAGAGCCTCCTTCAGCGAGTCAGTGTCAGTTGAGTTGAGAGTTGAGGATGTGTTTTAATACTACTCTAAAACTTCTCTCCTGCTTTGTGCTTGGAAAAGCAGTTGTTGTTCTTGCGCTAATAATATAACTCTTCGTAAAAATCCAATCAATAAATGATGTATCGTTACTCATGAATAAAATGTTAAGATGATATAGAGAAGTTACATTGTATCAACAAAATCCTTGCGATAGCGAATGGAAAAATTAATTAATGTGGTATTGCCAAGCGCTATCGAAATTTGACGTGATCAATCCCTTATATTTTGGAATTTTGACCACAACCATCGCCGATTGAAAGAGATTTTATCTAGAGCCTCTGAGGCTCTGACAGGATCTAGATAGATGTCGATTCAGGGGGTGAAGCTCTTAGAGCAAGGTTATTTTGAATGTGAGTAAGGGACAGATGTATGTCACTAGTTTAAATCTGTCCCTATTTACAGTCGAACTATGATAGTTTTGTCACGTCAGGGTACGGAGGCAGGTAGTAAATATTTATGATAAAAATATTGAATTTCAGGATTAAAGGTAGGTCAATGACCGCTTTCATTAAGCCACAAGTAAAAATGAAATTTGCCACAAAGCTCGTTTTTTTTTTCTTCTTTATAAACTACATAATTTATCTAGTAGTAGACACGCTGCGATCAACAATCTATCGAATACTTATTATGACACGATATCTTGCGAAAATACCCCGATTAAAAGAGTAAAACGCCCATAACTTTTGAAAGCCTGTACCGATTTTCATCAATCATAGCTAAGAACACTCACATCTAAATAAAAATCGGTTTATCCGTTTAGGAGCTATGATGCCACAGACAAATACACAGAAACACACGTCAAACTTATAACACTTCTCTTTTTCGTCGGGGGTTAACAAATATAGCACGGACATTTCATCTGTTATGTTAAATATTCCACGTAAAACGGGGAGAGCTCAATGTCTGAATTCTGAGTAAGTAGTAATTGGATACTTTTGAAAACATAACGTTACATTAAACCTGCATTACCGGAGAGGTTGAAGGCACCCTTTAATACACTCACATTTTTGCCCGTTATATTTTAAGGTCGTAGCTCACTTATAACACCTCGCACCCGCACAACACTGCCTTTATCGGAGATGAATGCTCGCTGTCCCCGCGCCGACGGCTTTTGCCTTACCTTTTTCAAAAAGCTAGCAACGTGCTTCAAGCGAGCAGTCAGCGTGCGTACAGCGCGCGAGCCACCCGCTTGAAGCGCGGGCTAAGAGAGTCGTCAGCTGTCGAGTGGTACGATGACGGTAAGCTCGCTTACAGCGAGCTATCTGCTACTTTGTGTTGTCAATGTAAAGTATGTCTTCATAGGACGCCCTGAAGCTCATATTTCAAGTAACATTATTTTGCCGGGTGGGAGCGGTGTTGTATAAGTCGGCTACGACCTTTAAGCGTATTGCAATCAAATGGGCAGAAATCAAGACCTCATGTTCCTAATGAGAAATTCCATGTTGGACAGCCCTTTGTAACCTAACCTAACACTTTGCCCGAAATGGGCATACAATAGATAGATATACGGGGAGTGTTAGCAGTTATATTTTGCCTTATTCAGGCAAAATATGTCCATTTACTGTCACGTTCAATACAACCGTAACTACCTATAAATCTGACTGCAATGGCTTTTGTCGGGACGTAAATACGTATATTTATAGCTTTAGATGTCGTGTGTATTGAAACTATGTATAAACCGATAAGTTACTATTCCAGGATAATGGCTCAATGTACACTAGGGAAATGAAGTAACGGAATCGCATCTGCAGACGTAATACATCTAAACTAAAACGTACCTATTTTAAAGAGAACAATCTTACATAGGTTTTGTTATCTTGTACTCATGTTTGTTTGTGACTATCGGCTGGCAGTACTAATTCGATTACAAATATTCTTTCTTTAACCTTTTTTTATATAATTGATAGGCTCGTGCCTGACCACTATCTCATCTGATGGTAAGCGATGTTGTAATAGACGGTGAAGCACGCTTGCCTAAAAATAACCTTTTCACGCTTGACTTAAAGACTTCTAGATTGTACTTATGGAATGCTATACAGCTATTGTCAAGTATAGGCTACTTTTATCCTATAAAAAGGTCGGATCTTGTGGGATGGGCCTCAGGAGTGAAGCCGCGGGAAAAAGCTTGTTTGTGCAAGTTAGATTTTTACCTGTAAACGCACTCACAATACAGGTATTTGCTGGTATATGTATTCTGTTTCAGCCGAAGGGGCTCCCTTTTTCCGATAATTGTTTTTGTTTCATCTTTTTCTTGATAACTTCGGAAACAATAAATTGGTGCGAACGGTATAAGACGCCCTTTCTTATTTTGTGTGATTTTGTAGGTGATAGAGTCCCATGAATTACGTCGTAGGATAGATGGAAATCTTTATTTACCTACTAGCATTTGCCAACGGCATTGCCTGCTTGATAGTCGAAAATTATCAGAACACAAAATAGTTATCTTACACTCTATTTTTTTTTCCTTCTTGGCAAATCCTCATTGGATGTCCTCCGACCTGGAAAATGGCTGCATGTCCAAAAATGTGGATGTGCATGTGCAATTGTGCATGCATGGAAAACTAATTACTTATTTTTTTATAAACTAACTTACATATTATAATATGTAAGTTTGTAATTTGTAGAGTAGAGGCTTGTCCCCATCACCATGTCACGACCTCTTCGACTTATAACGGTGCATTGTCGCGAAGCAGCACATTAAAGTGACGTGCTAAAGAATAGTACGGCAACGACGTAAAGCAAAAACGCGTCGGACGTCGTCGGATTTATTGTATTTGCGATTAGATGTGCAAAAAAAAATTGATTTTGAACCTCTAGAAACTACAATTTCACGGGTACATAAGTAAAAAATTACCGTCATTAAACAAGGCACGATATCGTGTAACGTTGCGGCATCGTGGTGTACTTTTTTAGTACTCGGTAATGTTATTAACCCTTCAAGCTGACGTGCCGCGCCGCGACGTCGCACCGAAGAACCTTGACGACATCGTGACGTGGTGATGGGGCAAGCCTTTCCATCAAGGGACTATATATTAATGTTATGGATGGCATTTACAGCTTAATTAAGCCAATACAAAATACCAAAAACTCTACTCTCCCACAACAAGAATATCCAACAAAACGCAAATCCTAGTCTATAGTCAAATAACAAAACGATTAATTTGAAAGGCAAATGTGAAAATCTATTATGAAAGTCGTGACTTCGGCTTCGGGCTAATAGGGTCACTTTTGTCTCACCCAGTAACGTAAGCCACAAAGCGTTTGTGGTCCAAAAAGCCGTAATGTGACTTGCGGGTTTATGAATAGGAAATATTTTTTTGGGTTTTTTAGTTTTGCTGTGAAGTTTTCAAAGGAAAGGTTTTCTTTCAATGTTCAGCTATGTTGAGATAAGTTGTAAAGAAAGGATTAGATTTTTTATGTTAAATTTTGTTTTCATTACATTGAGGAAGGTATAAAACTAGTGTTCGAGACAGTGTAGCACTAACCATTTAGGACAGAGAAGCTTATAGCTTCATGAGCCAATTTTTTTTAGTATTCCGTAGGCTCGCGCATGACCACAATCTCATCTTATGGTAAGCGATGATTTGGTCGACGGTGAAGCACGCTAGCCTTGCCTGAAAATTACAATTTATGAATTCAAATCTATACTAATATTATAAAGAGGAAAGATTTGTAGTTTTGTATGTTACTAATAAACTTAAAAACTACTGGACCGATATCAAAAATTCTTTCACCGTTGGGAAGCTACACTATCCCCGGGTGACATAGGTGACTACTTTTTATACATGTACTCGTACGGGAACGGGAACTACGCGGGTGAAACCGCGAGGCGTCCGCTAGTGTAGTATGAAACAGTAACTGATTACATTCTTTTATTATAAATGCATATTCGAAAGCATTTTCTAGTCACATAATATTTATGTCATACAAAATGTTGAATTCTGCAACTTCCTGAAACAAACATATAGTAAATAAACTAATGATCCTTTCACAACCATTATTACATATAAATATCCACCCTTTACGCAAACCCCATAGGTTTTGTTATCTCTAATAAATTGCCTTAATTTCCCCTTTGATTACTTTCCATTACACTATCACTGAACGCTAAACTCACGAAACCGAATAACAAAGGCACCTTTAAATCAAGATTTTGCCTCAAATTGACAAGCAATGTCATTATTGATTCATCAATTTGTCAGTAAGTAGATGATACAGAAAAACCAGACCAGTCATGATGTACAGTACAAACATTTTCTTAATGTCCCTCGGCAAACTTCGTGTATCATCAGTCGTCGGCTTTCTAACAGTTGCCTTTTGCACTTGGTGCAGACCGGACGCTCTCAATCAACTTGGAAGTATATAGAGTTGTTCACATCTAACAAACTTTTAACATAATGTAATTTATTAAAAAAAATGGGAGGATAGCTGCTATTTTTACAGCTCTATATAATTCTCACGGAAATGGGCACACGGTTGGCGCAGTGGTTGAGCGATTGACTGCTGCGCTGGGTGTCGCGGGTTCGATTTCCGCACGGAACACATATTTGTACGATATACAGATAGTTGTTCCGGCTCTGGGTGTTGTGTATGTGAGTTTATTTGTTTGTAAACGCACCCACAATACTGGAACAAATTCCTAGTGTGGGACAAAGACAAAAAAAAAAAAAAAATAATAATCAAACAAGCTGCTGACAAGTTTAACTATAGATCTTTTTGTTAGTTGTTAGGACATGAGCTACGATTATAATACTTTTTGTAAAGCTTGAGCCAATAAAAGAGAAGAAGAAGTGTGATATTGTTACTGCTAGAAAACAGCCTAGAGTATCTTAACAATTTACATAGTAATATACTGGCAAAATTGTTAGCCCAGGATTCTGCAGGGCGTCATTTTTACTTTTTACTCCCGAACACCAGTGAATCTACATCAAATTCTTAATTACCTGAGTCACAGCTAAATAAATTTTTAGACACTTAGCTTAAAACGTTACTTCTCTGCAGATGCTCTTTTACTCCTTATAAATACAAGGTGGGCCAACAGAAGTCATCCGATGTTGTTTGGCTCTCTTTTTTTTCTAAATGAAAAACTTCGATTCTGTTTTTTGATTGTTTATTTGAACCAATTGAATTTAATTGGTCAAGTCGAGAAGATTATATCGGCCAAATGGGCGCCGTCACAATTGATTGCCATACGGGCTCGTTTTATGCCATTTTTCATCACTTCGGCGAGAACTTCGTGCGACAGATTCTCGCACTCGTGTCGAATGTTGTTCTTAAGGGATTCCAGAGTCTCGGGCTTGTTCACGTAAACACGGGACTTCAAAAAACCCCACAAAAAATGTCTGGAACGCTTAAATCGGGCCAATGCAAATCGCCAAAACGAGAGATGAGGCGACCCGGGAACGCTGCCTTCAGAATATCGGTTGTGGCTCGCGCGGTGTGTGCCGTTGCTCCATCCTGTTGGAACCACATGTCCCTCAGTCCTAATTCGTCCAATTGCGGCAGGAGACTCGGTCAAGATGGGGCCATCTTGATCGAGTCTCCTCGCTATACCTTGACCGAGTATAGCGCGCACCGTCCACTGTTGTCGTTTGGCCAGCGGCATTCTCGAAAAAAAATGGCCCGATGATTCCTCTAGCGCTGTTCAGCGCACCATGCAGTGACTTTGAGCAGGTGTAATGACTCCTCGTGTATCACTCGTGGATTTTGTACCCCAGAAGCGATAGTTTTGCTTGTCCACATACCCGCTGTGGTGGAAATGAGCTTCATCGCTCATTATGATTTTGGTCGAAAAGTCGTCCACTTCTTCCTCGAGATTGAGGATGGCTTGGGCGCAGGTTCACACGTTTGGCGGTCGGCAGGCAGCAGCTGATGCACTGGACTTTGTACGGGAACATGCGCAGGTTTTTGACCAAAATTCGCCTTAGGGCCGTCCGGCTGATGGCTAATTGCGTGGCACGGCGTCTGGTCGATGTTTCCGGCGACAGCTCGACATCCTCAGCGACAGCGGCGATATTCTCGGCAGATCGGGCGCTCCGGGGCCAGCAATTCTTGGCAACGTCTCGTGTGGTCCCATACTCTTCAAGGTTGGGGGCTAAACGACGCAGTGTTTGCGCAGTCGGTGTCGGACGGCCGGGGAATCAGCGACGGAATTCGCGCTCGCCAACACCACAGACGAATTGTTACGCAAAAAAATAGTCACGATTATTCCGCGTTCTTGGGGAGTGTATCGCTCCATGGCTTGTTCACTTGTATTCTGCATCTAGTCTACAAATGTCAAAACAGATTATACATTGGCGGTCATTTGCAAAAATGAGAGCATCTTCCAATAGGGTGATTTCTTTTGGCCCACCTTGTACTTTGCCACCGCTTCTGGACATACCATTTACTTTTCCGGACCAGAGAGCGCAAGTAAAAATGGAGTGGGCGTCAGTGTGTCTCCACTTATCAACAAGTCTGTCCTCGGTTACAATCCAATAAGTGACCTGATAATGACTATGCGAATTAACACAAAACCATGTCGCATGAAACTGGTCGTAGTGTATGCACCGACTTCTCAGTCATCTGAAGCAGAGGTCGAGGGTTTTTATAGACAGCTAGAGGACACTATTAAAAGCTGCCCTAGAAGAGACATCACTCTTTTGATGGGAGACCTGAACGTAAAGATCGGTTCAACAAATCAGGAGGACCATCTAAGAGAAGTAGTAGGCAAGTATGGTCTTGGGGATAGGAATGATAGAGGTGAGATGTGGCTGCAATTTTGCGCGGAGAACTCTCTCACTATCATAAACACCTGTTTCCAGAACCACCCAAGACGACTCTATACTTGGGTGATGCCAGGAGATCGCTTCAGAAATCAGATCGACTATATTGCAGTCGCAAAGCGATGGAGGTCCTGCATAACCAAGACCAAGACATACCCTAGTGCCGACTGCGGAAGTGATCACAAGCTTTTGGTGGCAGAAGCGACTATCAAACTAAAGAAGTGTCCGAGAACCTCAGTCAAGCAGCAAAATCGACCCTCCCAGGCGACACTCTCCGCTTTTAAAGAAAACTTCAGCAGTAAAGCCGCAAAGTTTGAAGTGGACCCCAGTGCTGACATAGACACAAACTGGACTAGAGTAAAACAAGTGAAAACTCCAATCTCGCTCAGAAGTCAAAAGTCAGGACACTGATCGTCCAAAGAAGACGTGGATTACTGACGACATATGGACGGCGATCAAGGAGAGGAAACACCTGCTGACAGCCAGAGACGACAATGACCGAGCTAGATATCAGCAAGGGTTCAGCGTTTATGCCGCAGAGATTACAACCAATATCTTAACTCAGTATGCCAGGATATTGAGGAACACGCGCAGTATCTGCATACAAGAGATCTATTTCAGAAATTAAATAGTATTACCCGGGAGTTCAGGCCTAAGACCTGGGCTATTGAAAATGAACAGTGGACCTTACTGACGGAAATAGACCAGGTCACAGAGAGATGGCGTTTGTACTGCGAGACTTACTGCCTATATAAGGACACGAGGAGATCTGATGAGCCGGTAACCCAGATGGAAAACCTTTTCTTAGAGCCAGAGATCCTGAAATCCGAAGTGGAAAGTGCGCTGAAAAAGCTGAAGCCTAATAAATCAGCTGGAGGAGACAGCATCATCGCCAAAGAGCTGAAAAGTCTTGGAGACAAAGGTGTTAGGCTTTTACGGGATTTATGTAACCAGCTATGGAGAACGGGTAAATGGCCTAAGAACTGGAAGGAGTCTCTCTTGATACCATTGCACAAGAAAGGGTCAACAAGGAATTGCGGGCACTACCGGACGGTCGCACTCATATCCCACGCTAGCAAGATAATGCTCTACATAATTAACGGACGGCTCCAATCTTACCTACAGCGACAAATACCAAGTGAGCAGGCTGGTTTTGTAAAGGGTCGAGGCACAAGAGAGCAAATTGTGAATATGAGGCAAATGATAGAGAAGAGCCGCGAGTTTCATGTTCCAATGCTCTTGTGCTTTATAGACTACTCCAAGGCGTTTGATTGTGTGAGGTGGGACTGCCTGTGGAGTATACTTAAGGAAATGGGAGTACCCTCGCACTTGACAGCACTGATTGCAAACCTGTACGAGGATGGAGAGTCGATGGTTAGAGTCAATAATGTGGTGTCAGGACTTTTCAAGCCAGAAAAAGGAGTACGGCAAGGATGTATTCTGTCCCCTCTTATTTTCAACATATATGGCGAATACATAATGAGGAGAGCCTTAGAAGAATGGGAGGGAGGCATCGCGGTAGGTGGCAACAAAATCAGCAATCTCCGGTACGCAGTTGATACCACTTTGTTTGCATCCTCAGAGCGCGAACTCGCGGAACTATTTGCTAGAGTGGAGCGTGAAAGCGAGATGGTAGGATTGTCGATTAACAAATCGAAAACCAAAGTGATGATCATCGACCGAGCTGGACTAATCGCACGCACGGGAGAACTTGTGGATCTGGAGTTTGTGAGTGAATTTGTGTATCTGGGCGCCATCATCAGTGATCGGGGAGGCTGCGACGGGGAGATTCGGAGGCGTACGCAGATGGCCAAGGCTGCTATGAGCAAGATGTCGAGAATATGGCAGAATAGAAATGCTTCCAACAACACAAAGAAGAGACTCGTGAGAACTCTGGTATTCTCGATATTTCTTTACGGCTCGGAATCTTGGGCAATTCGCACGGTGGATCGAAAAAAGATAGAGGCTTTTGAGATGTGGTGCTGGAGAAGAATTTTGCGCATACCATGGACAGCCAAGCGCACGAATAAGTCCATTCTCGACCAGTTGAACATCAAAACCAGACTCTTCACGATCTGTTACCAACGAGTCCTAAGTTACTTTGGTCACATCGCCCGGAGACAGCCAGACAACCTGGAAAAACTGGTTATAGTGGGAAAGGTGGATGGAAAAAAGACCACGCGGACGTTCACCTGCTCGCTGGTCTGACCAGATCAGGGCCATTACGGGATTCACTGTGACCAGTGCTATGAGAAGAGCCGAAGACAGGGTGGCTTGGAAGCAGCTCGTCGTTGACTCCGTCAAGGCTATTCAAGACGGGCACGACCTTCAGAAATGATGACAACGACTAAGAAAAAGAGTACTTTGCACATTGTTCAAAGTAAGCCTTCTGCCACACATTATTTTCCCTGTGATTATCTATTTTGGTGGCACCCCATTGTTCCTAAGCCATAGCCCCGATCAATGCAACCGACCCATTTAGCCTATTGTTGGCACCGGACGTAGGCAGGCTCTGCATATTGAATGCAGGTGGAAATAATTGAGTCAGAAACAGTCAACTGTACTGAACGCCTATTGTGAGGGTAAAATGATTAGATATGGGTTAAGGAGGTGATAATTTATATATTTTGGGTTTATATTACTACCTAGCTTCTGCCAGCGGCTTCGCCCGCGTGAAAAGTGTTATAACATTGAAAACTATACTCGATGAAAAGTAGCCTTTGTGCTATTCCAGAATATAATCTTTATCTGTGCCAAATTTCACCCAGATCCGTTCAGTCATTCTAGCGTGATTGAGTAACCATCATACATCCACACTTTCACATTTATAATACCTATAAGTAAGATTGGAGAAAGTGCTGAGGTGTCTGTTAATTGATTTGGAACTAAGTTTCTCAAGGGTTTCGTAAAGTTCACCAAAGGCATCAGAATGGATGAATCTCAACGCTGTTTCTAAGAAAATGTTTTGTTTCCTGCGTGCTTACAAAAGACCATAGGGTTTTTTGGACCATGGGACCATACCATGGAGACGTGTACCTATAGTACACCCTCACTTTGCCAGTTATTATCAAGTCCTATT